>CM066037.1:360676346-361345819 GCA_033557465.1 Ichthyophis bannanicus
TGGTTTGCTTCCTACAGGGAACTGCCTTTTTCTCTGACGTAGGCTGAGTTTTCCTTGTAGCAGTGCATTGTCATCCGTTTCCATGGGGATTTCTGGATTCTCTTCTGTGTCCATGCTTTCCACCAGGCTTTCTCCATCACAATATGCAATTAAAAAATTGTATTTAATAATATTAAAATATTTATATAATTAATATAACATATTACCAAATTTCCAAAAAGTATTTCAATACTTACACATTCAATAAATTCTTCATAATCACTAATGATTTTATATATTTACTTTATATATCTTAATCCCCTCCCCCATATCAAACATCTGTCTTACAAGAAATACCGCAGACTATGCAAAGAGAAGGATGGACACCTATCTCATGCAAAATAATCAACAACAAGACAAAACATGAATTAAATTCATGTTACCTATGTATAAACACATAATCTTAAAATACTTATTGTTCTCTTTTCCTAAACAGGTATGTAACAATCAGGATTTAAATCAGTCTTGTCATGTTGATCTATCTCACTGTATTAACTGATGAATAACACCATCCATCTCCCAAATCAATGAAACTACTGCTAACTTTCCTTTACATATAAACCGTGTCTGTGCAAACCCCTCAGATGAAATTCATATCCCCTATATCCTATAAAATAATATAAAAATATCATGAACATAGACAATATAACACAAAAATCTCCAAATCTCCAAAGGCTCCCTTTAAGCTTCCGTCCATGGACCACAGTTTCGCTGTACACTGGCTCAGAGAAACTTCAAATGCTGTTTTTCCACTTTTCAGTTTTCCGTTTCTTCACACAACCATGGACCACAGTTTTGCCAATCTCCGGCTTTTTCAGGGAAACTTTAAATACCTTTTCTCCACTCTACAAAAACCATCAAAACCACACAATGTAAAAAATGTTTTACAACCCTAAGAAATCACATATAAACACTTTATCTCTATGTTACAAACCCCACTGGCCTTCAATTTTCCATTTCTTTGCATAAATTCAATGCCGTGTATCACCAGAATGAAGAACACTTCAGGAGAAGACACTAAACCATGGACCCCAGTTTCGCTGAGCACCGGCTTTTTCAGGAAATCTTCAAATACATTTTCCATTCTTTTGTTTGCTGGTCTTTACCTAACCATGGATTGCAGTTCCGCCGATCTCTGGCTTCTTCAGGAAAACTTTAAATACCTTTCCTCCACTCTACAAACACCAACAACACCACACAATCTTAAAACATTTAATCCCTAAAAAATCACATAAAAGCATTTTATCTCTATATAACAAACCTCACTGACCTTCAGTTTTCCATTTCTTTGCATGAATTCAATCCCGTATGTCACCAGAGTGAAAAACAATGCAAGAAAAGATGCTAGCGCATGCACACTTATATTCAAAAGTCAAATTACCCACAATTAATAGAACCAATGCCATTCAATCTGAGCATTTAACCCATTAGGTTCCACACTCTTCCAACGAAAAATAAACTGCTGTTCTCTCCGGCACAATAGCCGATGATAGTCACCACCCTATTTCCAAGTGGTGGCACGCAGAGCTATCTGGCACAGTATAGGCACTACCTTACAGAATGTGGGTGGCCCCCCCAGACCAGTGACAAGTTACAGTATCAGTTCAGGGACATGTGCTCTGCTCTGAAGACGAAGCTGTCAGAGGCAAGTGCACATGCAGGCAGCACAGGAGGAGGTCACACACTGGATGAGGCCTTAGGGTCCATACTTGCCAGAGGATCTTGAGACTGCTCTGGCATCACTGGGTAAGTATTAGCATCTGTAGTTGTAATGGCACACATATCAAAGACTTGTGGGCATGTGTGGGCAGGGGTTTGAGGAGGTGCAGCCAGTCTCTTGACTCACATGATGTAGCCAAGTTCATGTTTTGAAAGGCATTTTGCAGGCAACAAGTATGTGATTAGAGCTCCCTTGCTATCTTGGAGCTCAAAGCTCTGTAGTAGTATGGTGATACCAAGTGCAGAGAACATGCAGGGTATGATGAACAGGGTGCATCTGAGAGTGGGCAGGAAATAGCCCCTAACCACAGTCCAATGCAGGTGTTCATGGTATCATCTTGCTGTCTATGCAGCTGCATGGTACACATGCTACGTTAGATGTATGCGTAGAGTGCCACATGCAATAGGGACCCCAGTTCCATTGGCAGCACAGGTACAGTGGGAGAATGGGTACAGTTTGTGAATACCACAGAGGATGGCAGGGCTGGCAAGGTAGTTTGAACATTATGGTAGGTATGTGAATGCCAAGGGTAACAGGCTAAAATGTTGTTCTGATAGTAGATGTTGATGAGTGTGATGATAGATTGTCACAGCTTGGTGGTGGCCAAGGGATTGAGGTCTAGTCATCATCCCCAACAGCACATATGCAATATGGGACCCTCCCTGCATGCCTCATGGCTAGGAAGGTGCACAGACCGACTCCCCCCATGCAGTGCCATTGGGTACAGTTTGCATGTCATTGGCTATCAGACAAATGGTTGAATGCCTATTGCTTGTGAGAAGGCACTCTTATTTGAGGTTCATGGACAATACCACAAGCCCTCATTCTACATCTCCATCTTGCAATAGGGTGTACATTGGAGCTTAGGGTGCTTGAGTCTGCAAAGCTGTCATAGGATGACAGTTCTGAGTCTGGGCCTGCTGTACCATGGCACAGAGAATGAGCCTCTAGCCTCTAACTGCCCTCTGCCACCCCTCTAGCATATAGGATCAGTCCAGATAAACTCTGGCTAGAATGCTGGCAGCAATCGTGAGATTATATGTAGCCCATGCAACAACTGTTGGAGGTGACAATCCATGACTGCAAACAAGCAAATGGGCAGGCAGGTCATCCCATGTTAGAACAGACTTTGTGCCTGGATCCTGTACACATGAATGGCCCCCAACATTTACACAGGGTGCAGTGTACTGCATGGTGGAACCATTCACAAACATGCCCTCCTCAGGATGGATGCACGGTAAGTTTTTCAGAGTGGTTGTTCAAGGGTGAGTCCATGCTGTAGCTATCATATGCAAGAGTACAGATAGCAGGCATCTCTGTGAATGTGATAAATGGCCTCATACACACTAGCATTTAGGCGGACCTGTTCCTCTCTCACCCCTGCAAGCCCCAGCCAAGAGGACTGAGAAAGCATTGAGGAAGAGGCTCAGTATATGTATTATGACCAGAAACAGCAGGATCTCTGACAGCAGTGTCATGAGGGTGAGGAGGTTGCAGCTCTGATAGAAGTGCCCACAGAGGTCTTTATGTCTACTGATGAAGCAGCAGTGAATAGGCCACTTCTGTGTCACAACACAGCAGAGATCCAACTGGTGACAGAGCACACAGAAGTACAGCCTATGGTCAGGGAGGCAGCCTACAGGAGTAATGGTGAGATGGAGGCACAACAAGTGAAGGAAGATAGCCAGAGAGAGCAATGCACAGAGACCATTACTGAAGAGGTTGCACCCTCATAGAGGGCAATTGCTTGGACACCCTCCATCAGGATATACAAAGTTTTTAAGGGGAGGTGAGGCACCTGCAAGATACCCTGCATGACGCTTTGGCAGTGCAATAGGGGGAGGTGGCTCTATCCAATGAAAATTGCATGAATGGCATAGATTACCTTGATGAGGAGATAATAATACTGAATGAGAACCTCTCACCCATTGTACTGCTGCCACAGAATCACTAACACACACTGTGACCACAGATTCCATGCTGCTTGTCTCAGGGGTAAGCAGTGGATTTCCCTGATCCTCTTTAATAATGGTTTATAAACTTTTCCTCCAGGAATTTGTCCAAAACCTCTTTTAAAGCCAGTTACACGAATAACTTTTACTACATCCTCTGGTAATGAAATTCAGAGTTTGATTATGCGTTGAGTGAAAAAATATTTCCTCCGCTTCATTGCATGTCCCCTAGTCTTTCTACTTTTTGAAGCAGTAAACAACTGATCTACATTTACGCATTCCACTCCATTCATTATTTTATAGATCTCTATCATATCTCCCCTCAGCTGTTTCTTTTCCAAGTTGAAGAGCCCTAACCTTTTAAGTCTTTCCTCATAGGGATATCCTTCCATCCCCTTTACCATTTTGGTTGCTCTTTCTGTACCTTTCTAATTCTGCACTTTTTCTAATTCTGCTATGTCCTTTTTAAGATATGGCAACCAGAAATTCACACAATATTCAAGGTGCAGTTGCACCATGGAGCAATACAGAGGAATTATAATATCCTTGGTTTTATTCCTTTCCTTATGATTCTTAGCATTCTACAGTATTTGCTTTCTTGGCCATGGCTACACACGATCTACAATGATGCCCAGATCCTTTTCTTGGATGGTGATTCCTAATGGAGAACCTTGCATCATATATCTTGGGTTCTTCTTCCCTAAGTGCATAACTTTGCTCTTGCCCACATTAAATTTCAGCTGCTATTTGGACATCAGGTCTCCTAATTTACTAAGGTCTTCTTGTAATTTTTCACAATCCTCTTCTGTTTTATCAAATTTGAATCATCTGCAAATGCCAAATCTGCCAAACCGTTACCTCTCACACTAGATTCTGCATTTCCCTAAGAAATAAGTCTAAAATCGATTTCCTCATGTCAGTTCTTGAACCAGCTGCTCCATGAAGCAGTCATTTATTTCATCTAGAATCCTTATCTTACTAGCATGTCCTGATGTGACATTGACCAGGTCAATATTTGGGTAATTGAAATCTCCCATTACTACTCTGTTGTAAACTTTGCCAGCTTCCCTAATTTCTGTTAGCATTCCATCATGTCTGTTCATTCTGGGCAGGCGAATGATAGTACATTCCCCCCCCCCCCCCCCAACCTCTCACTACCATTCCCTTTTTTACATGGAATTTCTATTCTTAGAGGTTCTATGGTATATCTTGCTTCCTACAAAACCTTTATCTTGTTTGACTCAAATTCCTCTTTAACGTACAGCACCACCCCTCCACCAGTGTGATCTACCCTATCATTGCAATACAATTTGTAGCCTGGTATCAAAATGTCCCATTTGTTATCCTCCTTTGACCAGATCTCTCAGATGCCAATTATATATAACCTTTCATTCACTGCTATATATACTAACTCTCCCATCTTATTCTTTAGATATCCTCAGTGTGAGAGGGTATTACTTCACTTGGAGGACAGGTCCTAGCTACAGGATCACTTCCTGCCACACCAAGATGATATCCTCACTTCATGTAGCCTCTTACCTCCATGACAACAGAGTGGCTGCCAGACTGGAGGAGGGAATTCTCTACTATATCCCTGTAGTCGGGTCTATATACCTCTCTGTTTTTCTTAGCTGCTCCAAGCCTGCTACTCTAGCTTCCAGAGATTGGACTCATTCCCTGAGAGAAAGGGCTCTTTGTACCTAGTAAGTACACAACACCTGGGAGAAAAATCATACATGTAACACAGGATTGCCCCCATCTCACTGTTGGACTGCTGTCTGCATCTTAGATTTAAAGATTTCTTTTAGCTATTTAAAGTTGTTCAGTTATTTAAAATTCCTAGAGGAATAGGGATACTTGAACCAAAATAATTATACCTAATATGTATAAAGGACTTAGTGTTCACCTCAAGGTGAACTGCAAGGACTTAATTAATCTATTCCTAAGGCATAATAACTTACTGATGAAGATAATCAGTTACACCTGAAAGTGAGTAAGATCACTCTTTTCCCCTTAACTTGTTTAGGAGGCTATAAATCAAGGATTATGCCTGGGTAGGTGGCTATAATCAAGGATTATGCCAGGGTGTGGGGAGAGAGAAACACTAACTGAAAGCTAGCTTGTAATATTAAGCCTTAACTGACTTAATAAAACATTGAATTTTAAAATACATAGAATTCCCTTTTCGACAAGATTTAGTTAATTTCCCAGCACATAAATAAAAAGCCAATGGGCCCAGCATAGATCCCTGGGGTACTCCACTATTCACCTTTCTCCATTGAGAAAACTGGCCATTTAGCCCTACTCTCTGCTTTCTATCTTTTAAACATTTCCTGATCCACAATAATTTTTTTCGAGAGCTGTTTTGGTTATTCCACATAATCTTTATGTTTTTTGGTGCACTGAATCCGAAAATGACCTCTATTTTGTCATAGGACATCACGTTTCCTGACAATTTGGGTAACTATGTTAAATAAGGCAATACCTCAAAATAAATGGAAATAGACTTATAAAATTAAAGTTGTATTACAATATTTTCATGAAAATCCTTTTTTGAACTGAAATGAGCTCACCTACACACACTAAACTCGATTCTTCTTCCTTGTGAGGCTCCTCTTGGTGCATTTACGCTTGTGAGTAGCATCTGGAATGTCTCTCTGAAGCATCCAACAGTAGTCTGCCATCATTGTAATGCTCCATTTTCCCTGGTATCTCCTTTCCATCTCTTTAATGTCTTGGTGGAATCGTTCACCTTGTTCCTCACTCACAGCTCAAAAAATTTTCAGGAAAGTAGTCAAGGTGGGACTGGAGGAAATGCACTTTCAAACTCATCAGGCAACCTAAAGCTTGAAATGCTTTCAGCATTCGTCTGACGATCTTTTTGTAGTGAGAATCTTTGTTATTGGCTAAAAATTTCTGTACGACTTCTTTAAATGTAATCCACCCTTCTTTTTGAGGATCCGTCATGGTATTGACAAACTCTTGATCAACTATAAGCCTTCTAATGTCTGATCCGACGAACACACCTTACTTCAATTTTGCCTCCGACAGGCCTGGAAACTTGGTGACCACGTATTTGAAGCATTCTCCATCTCTTGGAAGCGTCTGGCGAATTGCTTCATCAATCCCAATTTTATGTGGAGAGGTGATAGAAGAACTTTATGGGAAGGTACCAAAGTTTCTTGGAGGACATTTTTTTCACCGACTGTTAGCACCCTCGGCTGCCAACTCTTCTTGGTCCAGTGATTTTGTCGGTCTCGACTGTCCCATAGACACAGAAAACAAGGATATTTGGTATACCCAGCTTGTTGCCTGAGCAGCATGCACAAGACCTTCAAGTCCCCACACACTTGCCAACCATGGTCTTCATATTTAAGCTTACGAAGAACCAATTCCAAGTTCTCGTAGGTTTCCTTCAAATGTACGGAATGACCTACAGGTATGGAAGCGTAAAAACCGTTGTGGAGTAAAACTGCTTTGAGACTTCTTTTTGAAGAATCTATAAAAAGACGCCATTGCTCTGAATCATATTGGATTTTAAACTGACCCATCAGACCTTAGACATCGATGCAATAAACCAACTTGTCTTCTTGGGCGAAGTAAGGAACAAACTCCTTTTCACGATGTCTGAACCATGAAGATGACACTCCTGGCAACAATAAATTCCTGCTTTTCAGCCTTGATCTGAGTAACTCAGCGGCATCTTTGGGAAGATTCAAGTCTCTTACCAAATCATTCATCTCCTCCTGAGAAAACAATTTTGGTCTTGTATCATCTTCAAAGTCAGAACTTGATTTGTCATCTGGTTCAGGTATGACTTCACCTTCATTAGAGCTAGGTATCTCTTCCAAGGTAGCAGGGGGCTTGGGTACTGGTATATCTGTGCCATGGGGAATGGGACGAATTGCCAAGTGAAGATTGGGGTATGTCGTCACTATGGTTCTTTTGCTCTCGCCATACCATAGGAATCCCATAATGGAAAGATTTTTTCTTACCCTTGAACCAGTTTCGGAGGTCCTCAACACACCGTTTGCACACGTTATGAGGCGCCCAGACTTTATCTTGATCTCCAATTTTTAGTCCAAATTATGCAAAGTATATTTTTTTCACAAAGTCTGTAATATTCTGCTGTTGCTTCAACATTGTATATTCACCACAGATGAAACAGAAACTGTCTGGCTAATTAATACACTTTCGCGGAGCCATAACATAACGGTTGAAGAATGACGAGCTAACACGAATTGTGATGAAAAAGGGTGAACAGCCTAGAACCAAGAACCTGATGATGATTCGTGCACAAGTGTGGCATGCAGGAGAGAGCAGCTCTGTGTCTGTACACGAGACGTCACCTGCACTGACCGGAGCTGCTGCTATCTGCCCTGTGTCTCCCTCCCACTGGATTCTTCAGGAAAGATTAACCCCTTCTACCATTAAAAGCACGGACTTAAAACTTGCTTAGCTTATGTATATATTGCTGACCATCAGATTTACAGTGCTATATTTTTTTTTACATAACTCGGACAACCCCTTTAAGGTTTTATTGGCATTTTATATCTTAAATGCACGTATGTGAATTAATTAATAGTAATTTGAATTAATTAATAGTAATTTGAAAAAAATTGATAAATTTGAAGACAATTTTGCATGTTATGGCAAATCATGACGTCTAGGAGTTTTTTCAATATTTTATTTGTTTTCAGCACACCAAAATACATGGAAATTAGATGAAAATAATCAAACAGCTTTTTAGTCGCAGACCTGTGTAATATACTGCCTCCTATCCCATGACTTTACAGTCTCTCCAATAGTCTCTCATGAGGGACCTTGTCAAAGGCTTTCTGAAAATCCAGATACACTATATCAACCGGGATAGCACCCTGGGATGTATGTCATCCAGTCCAGGTGATTTGCTTCTCTTTAATTTATCAAATAGCTGCATTATATCTTCCCGATTTATCAAGATTTGTTTCTATTCCTCTGATATATCATCTTTAAATATCATTTCTGGCATGGGTAAGTTTCCTACATCTTCTTCAGTAAAGACTGAAACAAGGAATTCATTCAGTCTTTCGTCTATGGCCTTGTCCTCTCTTAGTGCTCCTTTCATCCCTCTATCATCTAATGGTTCAACTGACTCTTTCACAGGTTTTTTTGCTACTAATGTACTTGGAAAAGGTTTTTTTGTGCATTTTTGCTTCCATGACAAGCTTTTTTTTCAAATTTTCTCTTTGCCTACCTTATCAGTGCCTTGCATCTAACCTGCCGGTGTTTATGTTATTTCGCTTTTTTTGTAATTTGACTCCTTTTTTCATTTCCTGAAAGATGTTTTTGGCTATAACAGCCTCTCCGATCTCACCTTTTAACCATGCTGACAGCTTTTTAGCCTTCCTTCTACCTTTCTTAAAGCGTGTAATATATGTGGTCTGGGTTGCCAAGATAGTATTTTTAAACAACACCTGTGCTGGATGTAAACCTTTAACCTTTGCATCTGCTGCTTTTAGTTTTTTCCTGCTCTGATGTTGGTGTTCGCCCCATATTTGGCACACCTTGTGCCACTTACTGCTGCTACGGATGCTGCTGCAGACGTGGCCCCAAGCCTCTCTGCATGACCTACACAGTGACCCACAATGTGATGTGCATCACCATGATCACCAGAGAGACAAGCTTTCCTAGTTTACCTTGTTCCAGGACAGCTATTGGGTCAGCTCCTATTGGTTAAAAACATAGTTACAAATCATTTTGGTATTAGAAGTTCCTGATGTCACCCAGCACCATCAGTGCAGCTGGTTCCATCATGCACCATAATTGGATTGTCAGATATCCAGGACTGGCCTGACCTCTTACTGCAGGAATTAGATAACTCGGCAACTCAGCAACAAGCTTGCTAGTATGGCAGTGCTCGATAGGCTGCCTTAGAGGTCATTTCTATTCTGGCTGTCCATCCCCTTGTGCGGATGGAAAGAATTGGGGCATGCAACAGTAGCACCTGATTCTGATCCCGTGGGGTCTAGACGTGCCCGTGGGATCATAATTGGGTCTACTGGCCTGAAGGTGCAGGCCGGCCCTGATTCTGAGCAGCTGCACACCCAGCCACATACCCAGCTAACTCAGCCAGGCTCTTGAATGGAGCCATAGTGCCATGGCATCCCATCGCTATGGCACCACGGCTCCATTCAGGAGCCGTGATCTCCGGCTGCAGAAAACCAACCTTGTTCCCTGCAGCCCAACCCCTAATTTTGCCTTCCAAAGCTTGGGTTGGGCTGCGGGGAATCCCCTATGCCCCTCACCTGCTCCTCTGGGTCTCGCGCCACGATTCCCCACCATCCAAAGGGACGTATTCTACCTTTGAGGAGAAATAAGTCCCCCGTCTGCATTCAAGGCCCCAAACGTACAGGGCTGACCTCAGAATCCGCCCTGTATATTCGGGATCATGGCCTGCCTATGCCCCGCACTCGCTCCTACTCCAGACCGCCCTCTCCTGCCCCCATCTAAGGATCCTCGTACAACAGCACTGTTTGTATAGCAAGACTTAGTGCTGGGAGCAGCAGGGGTATGAACAGTGGGGCTGTACATCCTGTCTGGACATACATCCCCACTGTTCATGGCACAGAATGACCCTGCTTGTGTGTGATAACTGCTCCAATGCTGTGAGTGGTGGTTAGGATGGGAGGGACAACCTATGGCCTTTCCAGGCAGTTGCCTAGGGCCACCACTTATATGTGATTGTAGGGGTCAGGGCATACACTCATACACACTTGATTGTTACAGGGAGAAGATGTCATTATTCTGGCTGGATGGACTCTGGAGGGGTGGAGTAGGGATGGCGGGAGGAGGTGGGTGAGAGGGTGATAGGGGAGGGAGTTGAGGAGCTAGAGAGAGCATGAATCTCCATTTGTGGGGAAGGGGGAGACCAACCACAATCAGCAAATATGCTCTGAGCAGTCTGCCCTGAATAGCCTTTGGGTACAGGTTGCCTGGATGTCGCCTACTTGCTACTGCTCTAGGGCCAACCCTTGAATGGAGATTTGCTTATGTGGTGCATTAACATCGTGCCACTATTGCACATGTACCTAGCACCTTCTCGGGGGATGGAGGTATTTGTACCTGTGCAAGAGGTGCCTCTCATGGTTGTAGGCACCATTGCAGCATTTGCATCAGCCACGCAGGACAGTTTCCACCCCCTCTCTGTCCTTATCGCACCTATTCATATATTATTCAGGTAGCATGGTGCATTTACTGCAGGTGCTTTCTGGCCATGCACTCCCTGCTATTTTGTCCAAGCCAGGCTAAATCTTTGCTCCTGGCTACTGTGCTTTAGTAAAAAACATGCCCCAAAGTCTCTTTATACAGATGCTAACAATAAAATATCATCTATATATGAGAAAATTAAAATACCCAATTCCCTTAATCTAATCTAAAAGAACTCAAAAAAATATTAAAAATTAGAGAGACAAAGGTACTCCTCAAAGGTACTCCACTCAAGATGCCATGATTTTAAAAAAGAAGTGTTCTTTTTCACCTTATATGTTCTCATCAAAAATTCTTTAGAATCTACTCATGCCTGAACATTCTACTACTTGGCCCCCTAGCTTTGGAACACACTTCCCCTTTACCTCAGAGAAGAGACTTCCCTGTGGAAATTTAAACAAGGCTTTAAAATGTATTATTACCAGTAGGCTTTCAATATTGATGGTTATGTTGGTCCCCGACACATGATGACTTTGTTGGATACCCTGGTTCTTTCCTCTACCTCAGATCTTGCTTCCTCTTCTCCCTGTTCTGAACTTTATGAGTCTTAGGAGCATGTTTTGCATGCATTTTTAGCACAGCGAGACCTAGCAGCCATGGTAGATACAAGGGTCATGGTCGCAGTAGGCTACTAGAACCACGTAAGTTGCATCACTATCACAGTAGTAGGGAATGTGCAGCCATAGCACATGTGCACTGTGAAGATCTGCGCTCTGCAAGTGTAAGCTATAAAAGCATTATTAGAGAGGCAGTGGGCAACAGAACCACTGCAGACAGTAACAAAGATGCCCCAGTCACACCTACAGAAAGTTGCAACTGGTCAGTTCAGAATAGAGAAGGCTGACTGAGAAAAGGTATAACTGGCTGGACAGCTCAAAGCAATGGGACTAAGTACAAGAAGACATGCAAATCAGGAAAACATATATATGCAATGGATCTGTGCTGCATTCCTCAGTGCGGGAGATAGGGTGCAAATGTGGCATCTGCAGATACAGGGCGTCCACAGTGTCTACTATGTAGGACAGATATATGAACCCCCTTACCCTCAGGCTCAGGGTGCCTCTTCACCTAACACAATAAAAGGCCTCTGGCATGTGGGGAAGGAATCCTCTCTCAGTCACTCGCCTTATGTGATTTGAACAGCACCATAGCCATTAGGATGTGTTAACTCCCATGTGTGGAGATGGAGGAGATCTAGAGGCCAACCACAATCAGCACACATGCTCTGAGCAGCCAACCAGCCAGCACATAGAGTTTAGAAGAATCCCCAGGGCCCACCATTTAGAATACCCACCCCTGTGACCTGACATTTACAATTAGTCATGCAAACTGGTTCACACACATAGGGAACCCTTGCTTTCCCTCTTCCCCACTGGGAATAGCTCTGGGGGAACACCAAATGGAGGTGACTAAACCCAAGCAATCCCCAGGCTGATCATCCCAACTTTCAGGGCAACAAAGGCCCACAAGATCTTGGAAGACTACAAGAGCTCCCTATATCCATGGAATATCTCCCCCCAGGCATGGAGATCAAGAAATTAACACGGATCAATGGGTTCAAGAAAGGAACACTAATCAATGGGCTCCAACAAACAAGCCCATGTTAAGTGCTACATAGCTGCTACATAGCTGCTCTGAGCTGGTAGGCCTCAGCCATATCCTCACTTGGTCAGGATGAGGGGCCATCTGCCCACAGGAACATGGTCCATGGCAGTAGCAGAGCCCCCCAGATGCATGTATGCACTGGTACATGCCCCCATACAGGGGAGGTAGGGGTTGGATGCAGGGCTGGCTTGCCCACTAGAAGAGCTAGGCAGCTGCCTAGGGAGGCTGACCCAAGTGGGTGGCTTTGTGCTGCCATTCATTGCCTGAGGTACGCCATGTGCTTTGGCACACATGACCTGCCACTTCTGATCCCCTTCTGATGCAATTTATTGTTGGGGGGGGGGGGATCAGAAGCAGCAGGCCATTTGTGCTGAAGCACATAGCCCGCATCTGCCATCGCAACAAACTGACAGCACAAAGCCGCCACTTTTAAAATACTGCCGCCGCTGCCGCCCACTTCACCCCCAGGACAGAATTGGTGGAAATATCTATTTATTTATTTATTTATTCATGTTTTTGTGTTTTTGTAGTGTGCCTTGATAACCCCTGACGAAGTACAACACGAAACATGGCCTGTGTAGGGTTTTTGGCCGCTTTTTTAAAGACATCTCCAGCTGTTCAGCGATTGCGGTTTTGTGGTTGCAGCTGAATCGAGCATTTTTGGTTACCGACATGTGCCGAACCCATGAAGTTGTTCAGATAAGTGAACGTATACTTACTTAATGGTGTGCAGATAACTTTTATTTAAGAAGATTTTCTCTATTTTTGTTATAGGAAAATGGACTGACAATTCATGTAGGAATATAGACGCTGTTCTTTTATTATGTTTTTGTAGTTTCATTGAACTTTTGGAGAATCCTTAAAAGTACTTTTATTTTATTTATACTGTGCTCTTTAGTATCAGTGTGGTTTACATGTATACTAACAGGTACTTTTTATTCCCTTGTCCCTGAAGAGCTCACAATCTAAGTGTACCTGAGGCAATGGAGGGTTAAGTGGCTTGCCCAAGGCCACAAGGAGTGGCCATGGGACTAGAGATCCCAGTCCCTCTGGCCTGAGGTTGCTTGTCCCCATGTGGGAATTAAACCCCTGGCCCTCTGACCTGAGGTAACCTGTCCCAACCACTGAGCCACTCCTCCCTCTTTTATGGATGTGGATTTATTAAATTATGGGAAATTTGTGCAATATAAAAATAAAAATTAGTAGAAAATATAAAAAGGCTTGAGACCTACCATATGATGTGAGCATCTGCTATTCCCTATGGTGATTAGTTTCGCCACATGTAAGGGTTAAGCCATCCTGAGGTCATATATGCCTTATTGAGTTTTGTAATGTTTCAAAAATTGTGGAAATTGTTTGAAAGTATTCTTGAAAAAATTAGTTATTAATTGTATTTACTAAGTGTGGTTTTTTTTGTACGTTAGTATAGTTTTGCTCTTAGGCAGTTATTTTCATTGGTTTACAGACCTGTAATCCATGTAAATGCTCCTAAGTAGGATAATCAGCGGTACTAACATGGTTAGTGCTGCTGAATATCTCCCTGTACCACCGCTATACACCCCAATGCTACATAGTTAGTATTGTGGCGTTCCAGGGTGGTACCTGGGGATAGCCGGTCAGTGGTGATATTCAGCCACTCTCCTGCTATCCCTCAGTGGCAAAAGTTAGGCGCAGCAAAACTGTTCTAATTTTTGCCAACAAAGCTAACTGGGCACGGATGAATCACTGCTGCCCGGTTAGCTTCCAGCTTCAGCGACTGACCTGGAAATTCAATGCTGTTGGCCAGATATGGCCCCGGCATTAAACATCTGGATTTAGTGTTCAGAGGCGACAGCTAGGTGCAGCCATCACACTAGCTGCCACTGCTGAATATCAGGCCCTGTGCCCCTAGCAGCCATACAGGAAAGTAGCAGCAACTCACAGCTCCCATTAGCCCCCTATTTTTCCAATGTGTTTGTCCTGTTCCTACCCTTCATATTTCTTAACACTTATGTGTGAACTGCGCAGTAGAAGCATGGGAGCCTGGTCAGAGGCTGGCATTAGCAGCAGCCATGCTAGCAATGTGGTTGTTTACCTAGTGCATGACTACCACACTGGTCATAGCCTCATGCCCTGACTCCACCCTGTCTCCACCTTGGCCCTGCTTATTTGCATGCTATGCTGCTAGGATGGGATTTTTAGCATGCTTGCTTTTGGTGCACATGCTCCTTGCTACCATATGGCCCAAACATATATAAAACCCACACTAAACCCCACTATACCTGCTAGCACACTTTAGTAAACATGCCCCAAAATTAGGACAGCTCAATGGCTGTCCTAATTTTATACAGTTTTGCTATTCAGTTAGTGACTGAATATCACCACTGACCAGATAGCAAAAAACTGTCACAGCAAACCTGCATATTTAATGCCAGATGCTGGACAGGCTCCAGCATTGAATATCTGGTTTCACTTTTACCTGCACTTTAGAAACATTGATCATCACAGGCTCAATGTTGGGCCCTATATGTAGATGGATTTTGCAATGATTATGGCCAGGTGAGGAGATATAGAAATGTGATGATGTCAGGCAAAAGTACAAATGTCCCTAGAGCTTGGGAGTGAACTTTTTTTTTTTCCTCTTTTCTATCATCCTAAAACAGGAGCTCAGCTCACATAATCCTGAGTTCTAAGTCTTGAAGGACGGGATCCAGTTTACCAAACTGTTAAAGGTCAAGAAAAAAAGAAGCATCATTCCTTACTCCAAAGCAGGGAGGCCTGGGAGGAAGAAATCTCAGAACTGAAAAGAGACACTACTTCATCCAAGGCAAAGGACTAGTAGGGAAGAAGTTCAGGACAGGGAGAAGAGAATCCCTAGATAAGAAAACCTACCTGATTAAGATCAACTTTCAGGGGTTAGAGGGCTGGATTACCCAATACAAATTCCTAACAGTCAAGTGCCCTGAAGAGCTGAAGCAAGATGTTTAAAACCCTTGAGGATAACTACATTACCCTTTTTATATGAGTGGAGCTTGAGATGCAAAGAGGAAGTATTGGAGAGTTTGCAAATTATAATGCCTCTTGGGTTCAAGAGACCACAAGAGTAAGAAAAGAGGAAGTAATTTAGAGTTGGAGATACTGTGAGGTGTCATGCAGATCCAGAGAGAGAGTTCTGGATGTGAGATTTGGCAGCTGGAGCATGAAAAGTTCTGAGTTAGAAGGTAGAAGGTAGAATTCCCAGCCTAGGAAAAAGAAAGAGTATATCTACATTTTTTTTCTCTGGGGCACATTTACTAAAGCGCAGTAGCCAGTAATGAAGGGTTTAGCTAATGCATGTTTTGGCCAAGTGGTAGCAAGGAGCATGCAGCCCAAAGGTGACCATGCTAAAAATGCCCTGCTACCTAAGCAATCCCTTACTTGGTTTGCAGCTTGTCATGCTGTGAGGGCTTGTGTGCATCATTGATGCTGAGGGCTAAGCTACTGGCAGGGTCTCCCAAGATGGACAGGTCTCAGTTCCTCTCCTCCCCTACACCTCCGCTCTCGCATCTCTGGTCTACTTTCAAGCCCCTCTCCCTCTCAGCTTTATCCAACACATTCTCCTCTACCCGGGAAACTACCTGTCTTGCCGACCCTATCCCTTCCCACTGACTTCTCGAACCCTCT
The DNA here is from genome assembly GCA_033557465.1 of Ichthyophis bannanicus. Classification (NCBI taxonomy): domain Eukaryota; kingdom Metazoa; phylum Chordata; class Amphibia; order Gymnophiona; family Ichthyophiidae; genus Ichthyophis; species Ichthyophis bannanicus. Next base: position 360,692,553 of record CM066037.1, read on the forward strand.
CTAAATCTCTCTCCTCACATTCTCTCTCTCTTTAATTCTAGCTTATCCTCTGGTATCTTTCCTACACCTTGGAAACACACCTCGATCCATCCCATTTTTAAGAAAGCTTCCCTCGACCCCTCATCCCCCTCCAATTGGTGCCCCATCTCCAATCTTCCATTCCTCTCAAAGCTCCTAGAAAAACTGGTTTTCGCCCAACTCTCTTCTCACCTCGAAGCTTCCCTCACCCTTCACCCACGGCAATCTGGTTTCTGCCCAGGTAATAGCATGGAATCTGTCCTTCTTTCTCTTCTCAATGAGCTGCACGCTGCTCACGACCACGGTTTCTTTTCTCTCGCTGTCTCTCTTGATCTATCTGCCGCTTTTGACTTGGTTGATCATCGCACTATCTTGGCTCGTCTTCAAGAAGTCGGCCTCACCAGCACGGTACTTCAGTGGTTTTGTTCTTTTCTTTCTTGCTGGTCCTTCTCAGTCATTTCTGTGTCTTCTTCTTTCCCCTCCACCCCCTCCCCTGCGGTGTCCCCCAGGGATCTGTTCTCTCCCCCCTTTTATTTAATGGCTTTCTTGCCCCTCTTTCCCTTCTAGTTCAACAACATGGCACCTCCGCATATTACTATGCAGATGATATCTTCCTCCTTCACCACACAGATTCCTCCACTTCCAATATCACACCCCTCAACACCTGTCTTTCCACTGTGGCTTCATGGCTCTCATCCAATTTCTTACAAGTTAATTTTTCAAAAAACTCTGCTATTTGGTTTACTTTAGGGAGCCCCCCTCTTGTCCCTTTATCTCCTCTTCGCCTGTTCCTATTGTTTCATCCCTTTGGTATTTGGGTGTCATCCTTGACTCTTCACTTTCCTTTAAAGAACATATTTCCTCTGATGTCCAGCATTCCTTCTCCATTAAACAACTCCGCGCTGTCCGTCCTTTCCTTTCCCCTTCTTCCATAACCACCCTGCTCCTTTCCCTCGTTATATCCCGCCTCGACTATTGTAAGGTTTCCCTAGCGGGTCTCCCTCAGTCTCAGCTCCTTCATCTTCAACATGTCCAAAATACTGCTGTTCGTATCCTAACCCATGCCTCCCGTTTTGACCATGTCACCCCCCTCCTTCTTCGTTTGCACTGGCTGCCTATCCCCTTCCGGATTCAATACAAGTTCCTCATTTTTGTTCACAGGTCAATCCACATAGGTATCCCCCACTATCTTGCCGACCAGGTTCACCTTCACCCCCCCCCCCCCACCATTCCCTCTGGTCCATTCACGCCAATCACATATCCCTTCCCTCCCCGTCCCAAGCCCACCTGGAATTTACCCTCTCATCTGCTTTCTATTTTCTTGACCCAAGTCTCTGGAACTTGCTCCCCCCCCCTTCCCTCTGCCTAGAATCTTCATTTAAGACTTTCAAGGTCAAACTAAAAACCCATCTCTTTTGCTCCACTTTTGACCTTCCCCCTCCCTCTCCCCGCCTCCTCGCTGATGCCTAATTCTATTTGCTTCCTCTTGGTTTTATCTTTCCTGTCCTACTTTAAATTTTTAATGGCATTCCCTTTCCTTTCTTTGCAGCTTTTAAATTTTGTTTGTGAACCGCCCTGTTATGGGCGGTATATTATGTTTTTAATAAACATAAACAAGACAAACCACCCATCTGGGCAACAGCAGAATGGGACAGTGTTGGCAGCGGAGGATCACATTTCTGTGACAATGGCAACAACACTAAACTTAAACTGTGCAGAAGAAAGGCCTGGAAATCTTCTTCTGTATCTTGCCATGAAAACCCATCTGGGAAGCAGCAGAATGGGACGGTGTTGGTGGCAGAGGATCACATTTCTGTGACAACGGCAACAACACTAAACTTAAACTGGGCGGAAGAAAGGCCTGGCAATCTACTTCTGTATCTTGCCATGAAAACCAAATGGATAGTCACAACAAAACAAATTGCACTATAGTGCTGGAAGATGAGACCCCCAGATCAGAAGGCACTCAACTAACTACTAGGAGAAACTGAAGACTTTTCAGAGTAAAGTCAGCATTTATGATGTGGTTTGATCAAAGCCCTCGGGACGTCTGACTGCTGATGTAGCTGCACATGAAATGAGAGTCAGAAGCTGTAAAGATGTCTTACATATTGGGACATGGAGCACACAAAGCATGAACAAGGGAAGTTGGAGGTGGTCAAGAATGAAATGGAATGTGTACAACTTGATCTGTTGGGTGTCAGCGAACTGAAATGGATTGGCATAGGGCACTTTGCATCAGATGATCACATGGTCTACTATGCTGGAAATGAAAGACAAAGAAGAAATGGTTTTGCATTTATAATGAAGAAGAAACTTGCAAAAACTGTAATGAAATACAATGCAGTCAGTGAACGCTTAATCTCTATTCATCTACAAGGAATGCCTATCAACACAACTGTAATTCAAGTATATGCCCCAACAACAGCTGCAGAAGGGGATGAAATTGATGAGTTCTATGAACAAGTACAAGCTGAAATTCACAGAACATGCAAATGGGATATCCTGATAGTCATGGGTGACTGGAACGCAAAAGTTGGCAACAAAGAAAAGGTAAAATGGTTGTAAAATATGGACTTGGTAACAGAAATGAAGATGGAGAAAGACTGATAGAATTCTGCAAGACCAACGATCTATTCATCTCAAACAGCAACACAAACAGCAACTGTACACATAGACTTCACCCAATGGATTATACAAAAATCAATTTGACTACATCTGTGAAAATCAACGATGGAAAAGCTCTATAACATGGTGGATGGATGGTGTCATCGAGAGCGTTTTTGTTTCCTAGACCATGGGATGCTGTTCCAAGGATTGCAGAACAGAGATGGCATCCATCTGTCCAAGAAAGGTTGACGCATTTTCAGTAGTACACTGGCTAATCTACTGAAGAGGGCTTTAAACTAGATTCGTTGGGGATGGGTGAGGAAAGCCCCCAGGTAAGTGAAAGCCCCCAGGTAAGTGATACATTAAATACCTTTATGGAAATGGATAACAGGGGTAACATATGGAAAGCAGTGTGCATAAATACCCATAGAATGGGAAATAAGATCCCTGATGTTGAAGCTTTAGTGGGAGTGGTCGACTTGGATTTAGTGGCAGTTACAGAAACATGGTTCACAGAAAACCATGACTGGGATGTAACTGTACCTGGCTATACTTTATTCAGAAAGGACAGGGTAGAAAGAATAGGAAGAGGAGTGGCACTATATGTAAAAAATATTATTAAAGCTTTGGAATTACAGATCTTAAAAGGGAGAGAGGAGGCATTGTGGGTTAAAGTAGAAAGAGGGAAAGATAAATCTATTTGAATTGGCGTGATATACAGACCTCCCTCACAGGAGGAAGAAGTGGACAGAGAGTTAACTGAAGACATACTTAGCATTGCTAGGAAAGGGGAAGTGCTACTGATAGGGGATTTCAATATGTCAGAAGTTGATTGGCACAATCCTGCTGCAGTATCATCTAGAAGTAAAGAGATCCTGGATTCTATACAGGGAGAACTATTCAGGCAATTGGTAACAGACCCCACACGTGAAGGGGCCATACTGGACTTGGTGCTTACCAATGGTGAAAGTGTTTCTGATGTTATAGTAGGAGATCATTTTGCATCCAGTGATCACCAGATGGTATGGTTTAGTATTAGGACTAAGGCTGTTAGAATCCATTCAAAGGTAAGGATCTTAGACTTTAGGAAGACTAAGGGGTCTGTTTACTAAACATTCCTAACGTGCGGGGCCGTGCTAGTGTGCCTGTGCCATATAAGGAGTGGGCGGTTCAGGCAGAAAATAGAAAAAAAACGGTAGTAAGCAACCGGACGTGTGTGCGTCGCGCTAATGTGCGGGGGTCGACATTAGCGCGTGGAAAGGCAAAGTGGCGCGCTGCTGAGTATACAAAACAACAGAGCCGTGGTACAACAGTGAAGACACTGACCAATGGTGCAGGGGCCATGGGTTCAATCCCCCAGTGTGCGCAACGACAAAGGTCAGCTGAGGCAGTAACTGTAATGATTAACATTGTTTTAGGAGGCAAATTAATTTGGAACGGCATAAGGCGGCGCACAGTTATTTTTGGGTGGCAGAAGGCGGCGCACAGTGCTTTTTGGGCGGCATAAGGCGGCGCACAGTTATTTTTGGGCAGCAGAAGGCGGCGCACTGGTCCCCTTGGGCGGCAGAAGGCGGCGCGCTGATAGGCACAAGGCGGCGCGCTGATGCACAAGCATAGGAACAGAGCCACAGCACAATGGTTAAAACACTGACCAATGGTGCAGGGATCAGGGGTTCAACTCCTCACAATGCCCAGTGAAAAATGCCTGCTGAGGCAGTATGTATTATGTTGTGGAGTGCTGTAGGAGGCTGTATAATTTTATTTTGTTATCACTACTAGCAAACGCACTCTCCCAGCATGTTAACATACGGCGGCCCATAAGGCACATGTTACAGTGCACTGTTCGCCAAGGCACCCTTGAATGACCCCTATAGGGCAGCATGTATGTTGCGACACAGGATAATGTATAGTGCACCCTATAGGGATGGCAACCATAAGGTGGCCTACAGGGCGCCCTATGAAGCACCCTCAGAGGCACCTAATGGGTATAGTAAGCTGAGGGTGGTCTTGCCGGCATAGACATATGTACAGTAAATAAAAATAAAGCTGTGGACAGCCCTACCAAAGGGCCCCACTGTGGGTTTGAACCCATGACCTCTGGCTGCACAGGCAGTGATGTAACCATTGCGCTACAGCTCCATAGCTGTAAGCAGGCCCCTGGCTGGCTGCAGATAGCCTACATGTCACCTCACAGACAGTCTGCTGGTGTCAACAGGATAGGGTTAGGCCACCCGTACCCATGATGCACTGCACATGCAAATTAGCTGTCCGCAGATGGACACAAGATGGGGAATGCACCCCCACAGCACCTCGGCCCTGTTGGGGGAAGTGACCGGGTGCACCCACACAGCACCTTGGCCTAGTAGGGGGCACTGACCGGGTGTTTTACTGGCACAGAGTAGCCACACACCGTTACATCGTGCGGGTACTGTGCTCACCCTGAGTGTGCAATGAGGTGGCCAGGACCAGGTCAACAACACCCGCCATGGCTGACGGAGGCCAAGCGGGCGTTCCAAAGCAGTGTTAATGTGTAAGATAGCTAGTTTCTGCACAAACACGATGGATATCCCTGTCTGCCGCCATCAGGTGCACCCCCCCCCCCCCAGTGGCAAACATGGTCCCCATCAAGGGATCCACACTCTACCTCCCTGCAAAGGTGGCAGTAGAGGGCAACATCAACCCCAGTCCTGCTGAGGAACACCACCACCACCCCCCCCCAGGCAGGCAGCTCCATACACAGCCATAACACAATAGCAGACAGACATAAGCCCAGGGTATGGTAAGCTGCACTCCACCACCAGATATTCCCCTGCAGCAAGCCAACAGCCACTGCACCCTGCAAGCCATTATAGCAAGACATTTACCAGCTACAAACAGTCTACTGGTTAGTCCATAGTGCATGTTCCCAATGGAGATGCATGCACCCAGAACTGGGCTGTCTGCATACACAGCAAGCAGATAGATCAGTGACTGGGCCCCAAAGAGAAACCCATATCTATCACATGAGAGAACTACTATACAGCACTATGGGGGGGCCTAGCCATGCTGTGGTCACTGCACAGTCAGGGTGAGCGTGATCCCCCAGAAGGACATGCTTTGGCCACCCTGTCTGTGTAGGTGGTGGCCGGACACTACAATATCCCAGCCAATGTCCCTGCCAGGGCCCTATGCCCAGTGCAGATGCATCCTGGCCACGCCACCCTGCCCTGGCTATACCCATGGTACCTTGCACCTCATTATGCACATTGACTGGCCAATACTGGCAACAGTGCTGGCAGTGCGGGCTGTTGAAGGGGCTTGCAGCCAACACCCACTGTATAGACAGACACACACTTCCACACCTCTGCCATCATGGTGCTACGATTGAGGGGGTAAGTAGCCTTGCCCACCAAACCGGTCCTGAGCACGGCAAGGCATGGATATGGTATGCATTACAGCTGGTGGTCACTCCCCAGGGTGGTAAGCACCGTCAGAGGCCAGGCCTGGAGCATGCCCCGCAAACACCTAACAGATTGTTTGGATGGGGTCAACTAGCAGTATGTACGTAACGTATGGATAACTGCCTGCCTGTGCTCCTAGCAAACGTCTCCGAGCTGTGTACCGTATACCTCAGGTGTAGGGTGACATTGGTAAGTTATGCCAGTGCTCGTTTTGGGTGCTGCATGCACGGTCCAATGTTCTGCCTTTCCAGGAGACATTGGCCAATGGGGCCTGTGGGTGTGGGTGTGTCTGCCCTTGATGGCTGCTGCTTTACGGCACAGATTCCCAACTCCAGTCCAGGTTTGCATCACACTGTTCAGGTTTTCCTGCTATCCCTCATGAATATGCATGGGCTACATCTACATGCCATGGAGGTGGTGCATAGATATACAGCACAGGCATTTGTATGAGTGTCAGCATGGAACCTGACTGGTGTGTGGCCCACCAGGACTGCATTTGGGTGCTTCTGCTCTAGGTACTGCCCCTGTTCATGGTGTCTGTGCTCAGTGGGGTAAAAGATAGATGTCTTACCATTGCATATGTCCCCGCCATGAAAGGTGTGTCCTTACTATCACTGTTTAGTTGTGGGAAAAATATGTGGGCAGGATTGGCAGTAGCCCCAGCTGGGCTTTGAACCTGTGACCTTCTGTTCTTGTATGCACTGTCTGTGTGCACTGCACCACTGTGTAGCCACAGATTGGTTGGATTCCCTGGACTGTCCATGACTGTGGATCCGGCAGGACCTGTCTGTTGCAGTGGACTGTGCCAGCCTGCACATGGCTAGGCCTCTGTCTTCTGTGGTTAGCAGCCACTGCCCCCTGCACCACATGTACTTGTCCGCCAACATGCTGGCATGAACTTCTCTCAGAAAAAGCAGTTGACCTGATTGCAATGTGGCAGTATGGGACTGCATTTGGGGGACTTGGCTGTAGGTAATGCCCATTGTTGTGGTGTGTGTGCGGTGTTGGGTAAAATATGGGTGTTTTCCCCATGCATACAGGGGTGTCTGCGCTATCTTTATTTAGTGGTGGGTAAAATATAGGGACTGGGCTGGCAGGTGCCCCAGCTGGGTTTTGAACCTCTGCCCTCTGGTCCTAGAGGTAATGACTCTGTCCGCTGTACCACACTTTGGCCACAGAGACAGTGCAGCCCCTGGAGGCAGTAAGCCTGGCAGGATGGAGTCACAAACCCTGCTCTACGCAATTCTACTGTGGGCATATGCACCCTGTCTGGTGACAAACGTGCACATAAACCCCGGAAATGACCACGGGAAATGTGGGACAAAATATTACCACGCTGGGCAACAGTGATATTAATGGGCAACCATAGCAAACACTCCCAGGAAAGCTCCAACACGTGGAAATGTTTTTTGGAAGAGTCTCCTCTCAGTAGACCCTTCCAAAATTCATTTCTTTTTTCTGGAGCTTTGCTGGGTGTGATTTCTGTATTTGCCCATCACTATAACTGTTCCCCAGCTGAATTACTATTTTTAATAGTTCTGTTGTGGTCATTTTCTATTTTTATTTTCACTTTTGTGCTGTGCACATATCACACTGCTCACGTTTTGCTGGTTTCCCCGGTTTTCCTGTACATTGCTGACGGAAATGGTTTCTCTTCCCTTTAAATGCTTTCTACCGCGAGTGTTTCACTCGCGGTAGTTTTTACATGCACATTCGGGCCCGATACTGTGCGGGGAGCCTCTCCCCTCCCACTCTCCACCCATTGACCCCGTCCCTCCGCCCCTCCGGAGCCTTCCTCCGCCCTCCTTTCGCCGTTCCACGCCTCTATCGGACATTTGCGGGCCCGCACTTGTACGGGGCCCGTTAGTGAGCCGCGTACCTGTGCGGGGGTGACACGCACGTGTGCGGGGCGTTTAAACGCGTTTCTGCGCGTTTCAGTGCCGCGTTGCCGTGCGCTATTTTGCGGCGCGCTATTTTGCGGATTTTAGTAAACATGCCCCTAACTTTGCCAAGATGGGCCAATACTTCCAGGAGTCATTAGCGGGATGGGAACAGCTGAGGGATGTAGAAAAACAGTGGGAAAAACTGAAAGGGGATATTTTAAGGGCAACCAACCTTTTTGTTAAAATGGTAAATAAAGGTAAAAGGAAAAGGAGACCGCTATGGTTTTTGAAAGAAGTAGCTGAAAAAGTGAAGAAAAAGAAGGAGGCCTTCATGAAATACAAGAGATCACAGAGAGAGGAAGACAGGCATCTATATTTGGAAAAACTTTGAGAAGCTAGCAAAGCAGTCAGGAAAGCAAAGATTCAAAAAGAGAAGGGAATAGCCAATGCAATAAAATGGGGGGATAAGACATTTTTCAGATTTGTTAGTGAGAAGAGGAAGGGCAAAAGTGGTATTTTCAGACTCAAAGGTGTAAGGGGAGGAATATGTAGAAGCTGATGAGGATAAAGCGGAATTGCTTAACTAATATTTCTGTTCTATGTTCACAGATGAAGAACCAGGAGCAGGACCTCAGAAAACACCCACGAACAGGAACAGAAGTGAGAGACATCTTGAACAATTTTCAGAAGACAAATCTGATTGATTTCTTTGACTGAGCAACCAGGGAGTTGGACCGAGGGAGAGCCCTAGATGTGGTGTATTTAGATTTCAGTAAAGCCTTTGACACTGTTCCTCACAGGATACCAATAAACAAATTGAGCACCCTAGGGATGGACCCTAAAGTTACTGCTTGGGTTAGAAATTGGTTGGGTGGGAGGCGACAAAGAGTACAGGTAAATGGAGCTCACTCTGAGGAGAAGGATGTTACCAGTGGTGTGCCCCAGGGATCTGTCCTTGTTCTGATTCTTTTTAACATCTTTGTTAGTGATATAGCGGAGGGGCCGTTGGGTAAGGTTTGCCTCTTTGCGGATGATACCAAAATCTGCAATAGAGTAGATACCCAGGAAGGTGTAGATAACATGAGGAGGGATCTAGCTAAGCTTGAAAAATAGTCTAGAATTTGGCAGCTGAGATTTAATGTTAAAAAATGTAAGGTCATGCATTTGGGCTGCAGCAATCCAAGGGAGCAATATAGTATAGGGGGTGAATTACTTTTGTCCACTAAAGAAGAACGGGACCTAGGCATGATTGTGTCTGATGATCTTAAAGTAGCTAAACAGGTAGAAAAGATGACGGCAAAAGCTAGAAGGATGCTTGGGTGCATACAGAGAGGAATGGCTAGCAGAAAAAAGGAGGTGATAGTGCCTCTGTATAAGTCTTTGGTGCAACCTCATTTGGAGTACAGTGTGCAATTCTAGAGACCACACCTTCAAAAGGATGTGAACAGGATGGAATCGGTGCAGAGGGTGGCTACTAAAATGGTTAGTGGTCTTCATTATAAAGCATATGAGGACAGACTTAAGGATCTTAATATGTACACCTTAGAGGAAAGGCGGAATAGAGGTGATATGATTGAGATGTTTAAATACCTCCGTGGCATAAATGTTCAGGGGGAAAAGTCTCTTTCAATTGAAAACAATTTCTGCTATGAGGGGACATGGGATGAGGGTGAAGAGGGATAGATTCAGGAGTGATATTTGGAAATATTTCTTTACGGAAAGAGTGGTGGATCCATGGAATAGTCTTCCAGTGGAGGTGGTAGAGATGAGGACAGTAACTGAATTCAAAAAAGCATGGGACAAACACAGAGGATCTCTAAGGAAAAAAGTGGACTGTTGTAGTTGTTGATGTGGCAGAACAGACTAGATAGGCCATGTGGTCTTTTTCTGTCATCATATTTCTATGTTTCTATGTTTCTAACATCAACAAAAACAAAACCTGAAGCTGACTGTAGTATAGATCACCAACTACTAGTATGCAAACTTAAGCTAAAGTTGAAAAAGAGCAAGCCACTCATGAATGTAGCAAAATATGACATTGAGAATATACCACTGGAATTTAAAGACTACCTGCAAAATTGATTTGCTGCTTTAGATTCAAATGACAGAGCTCCAGAAGAGTTATGGAATGACATCAAGAAGGTTGTTTTGGAAGAAAGCGAGAAGTCGTTTCAAACGGTAAAAAAGCAAAAACGGCCAAAATGGATGACGGATGAAACCCTGAAAATTGCCCAGAAATGCAGAGAAGCTAAAGCCAGAGGAGAAAGAAAGACAATCACAGAACTCAACAGAGATTTCCAACATGCAGCAAGATAGGACAAGGAAAAGTACTTCAATGACACATGCAAGGAAATAGAAGCAGAAAGTATTAGAGGAAGAACAAGATCGGCTTTCCTAAAGCTATGAGAGTTAAAGAAAAAATCCCAGCCTCAAACTGGAATGTTACAAGTTGCTCAAGGTTCTATGTTGAATGATGCTGAGAAGATCAAGAAAAGGTGGAAAGAATATACAGAGTTTTTATATGATAAAGATCAAGTGGACAAACAGCCGTTTCAACCTGTACCTTATGATCCGGAACCATTGGTGATGAAAGAAGTCGAAGCAGCATTGAAAGCCTTATCAAAGAACAAAGCACCAGGCATTGATGGCATTCCCATAGAAGTATTACAGCAATCTGATGCAGCTGTTAACATACTCACAAGGCTCTGCCAAGAAATCTGGAAGACAACATCATGGCCAACTGAAAGGAAAAGATAAGTGTTCATACCAATACTAAAGAAAGGTGATCCAACCAACTGTGGAAATTATCGCACAATCGCTCCGATCCCACATGCTAGCAAGATTCTACTGAACATTATTCAACAGAGACTACAACCTTACCTGGAATAAGAACTACCTTAATGTACAAGCAGGGTTCAGGAAAGGGCAAGGAATAAGAGACATCATCGCGGATGTGAGATGGATCCTTGAAAAGACTAAAGATACCAAAAGGATATCTATTTGTAAACCATGAGAAACTCTGGGCCACATTAAGATGTATGGGTATACCAGAACACCTGATTGTTCTCTTGCACAATCTGTACATTGATCAAGAAGCAACAGTTTGAATGGAACAAGGAGAAACAGAATGGTTTAAAATCAGCAAAGGTGTATGACAAGGCTACATACTTTCCCCCTACCTCTTTAATTTATATGCAGAACAAATCATCAGAGAATCAGGATTGTATGAAGACAACAGAGGTGTGAAGATTGGTGGAAAACTCATCAACAACCTTCACTATGCTGATGACACCACATTACTGGCTGAAAGTGAAGATAATCTAAAACATTTGCTTCTCACGATAAAGGGACAAAATCTTAAAATGGGCCTGCACCTTAATGTAAAGAAGACAAAGATCATGACAACTGGCAAAATCAATAAGTTCATCTTTGAAGGAGAAGAAATTGAAATCATGGACAACTTTAACCTACTTGGATCAGCTATCAATAAAGAAGCAACAAGCAGTCAAGAAATCCAACGACGCATTGCTCTTGGCAGAATGACTATGAAAGACCTAGACAAGATTCTCAAGAGCACAGATGTCTCTCTCCATACAAAGATTTGACTAGCATTTACCACTCTTTCCATAAAGAAATATTTCTTCATGTTACTTCTGAGTCTATCTGCTTTTACCTTCATCCTATGCCCCCTCGTTGCAGAGCTCTCTTTCAGTTTAAAGATGCTCTCACACTGTGCATTTACTGTATGCCATGGAAAAATTTAAATGTCTATCATATTACCCGCTCTCCCATCTTTCCTACAAAGTATACATATTGAGATTTTTATATCTGTCCCCATATGCCTTACAATGAATTCCAATGACCATTTTGGTAGCCGAAATGCACCAACTCCATCCTGTTTATATCATTTTAAAGGTGTGGTCTCCAGAACTGTACACAATACTCCAAATAAGATCTCACCAAAGATTTATACAGAGGCACTATCATCTCCTTGTTCCTGCTGGCCATTCCTCTCCCTATGCACCCAAGCATCCTCCTGGCTTTTGCTGTTGTCTTTTCTACCTGTTTAACCACCTTAAAATAATCAGAAACAATTATGCCCAACTCCTGCTCTTTGTTCATGGACAAAAGTACTTCACACTTTATACTGTATTATTCCTTTGGATTTTTGAAGCCCAAATGCATTACCCTGCATTTTTTAGCATTAAATCTCAGCTGCCAAATTCTCACAGATTCTTCAAGCTTTGCTAGATCCCTCGTCATGTTTTGTACTCCTTTCTGGGTGTCTACTCCAGATTTTGGTATCATCCACAGCGAGGCAAACTTTACCTGACAGTGTCTGCAATATCACCAACAAAAATGTTAAAAAGAATCGGATTAAGGACAGATCCCTGTGGCACACCACTGGTAAAATATTTTTCCTCAGAGAGAGCTCCATTTACCTGTACCCTTTGTCACCTCACACTCAACCAATTTATATCCCAATCAGTCACTTTACATTCCATCCCTAGGGTGCTCCATTTATTAATAAGTCACATGTGCAGAACAGTGTCAAAGGCTTTCCTGAAATCTAACTACACTACATCTAGGGCTCTGCCTCTGCCAATTCTCTGGTTGTTCAGTCAAAGAAATTAATTAGATTTGTTTGACAAAACCTGCCTCTAGTAACACCATGCTGCCTCGGATCCTGCAATCCAGAATTCTCACTGTCCTCTCTTTTAGCATGTTTTCATTAATTTGCTCACCACAAAGGTCAGACTAACTGGCCTGTAGTTCCCAACCACATCCTTCTACTTTTGTGTAAAGGGACAGCATGTGCCCTTCTCTAGTCCTCTGGGACCATTACTGACTCTAAAGAAGCATTCTAAAGGTCGGACAGTGGAGTCGCTAGAACATCCCTAAGTTCCTTCAGTACTCTCGGATGTATCCCATCCATCCCCATTACTTTGTCTACTTTTAATTTTGCTAGTTGCTCATCAACACAATCTTCTGAAAATCATTCAAGATCCCCTTCAATTCCTAATTGTGGGTGTTTTATGAGGTCCTACTACTGGCACTTCATCTGTGAACACAGAACAAAAATACTTGTTAAGCGATTCCACTTTATCCTCATCAGCATTATTTATCTATTTAGACAGTTTTGTATACCGCCTTATCCTTCAATCAAAGCGGTCACAACACAATTGGGGGATACATTTAACACGTGGGGATATGAGACACATACACTAATACTTACAGGGAACATGGGCAATGGAGGGTTACATGGCTTGCCCAAGACCACAAGGAGCATCTGTGGGACTAGAAACCCAGGTCCTTCCGGCCCAAGGTTGCTGTCCTCTAGTGGGATTTGAACCTCTGACCTTCCGGCCTGAAGTACCTTGCCCCAACCACTAGGCTACTCCTCCCTACATTAGGTATATTAAAAGGGAGGAGTGGTCTAATGGTTGGGGCAAGTTGCTTTGGGCCAGGGGTTTGAATCCCACTAGATGGCAGAAACTTTGACCCTGAAAGACTGCAGTTTCTAGTCCCACAATTATTCCTTGGGCAAGCCATTTTAACCCTTTGTTGCCTCAGGTACAAAAACTTAGATTATGAGCCCTTCAGGGACAAAGAAAAATATATTTACAGTACCTGGTAGAAAATCCTAGATAAATAAATGTATTCTCCCCTTGAGTCTGACAATACTACTTTTGCACTTCCCACTCTCATTAACATATCCGAAAAATGTCTTGTCCCCCCATTTTACTGCATTGGCTATTTTTTATTCCATTTGTATCTTTGCTTTCCTAGCTTCTCTTAGCTTTTCCAGATATTGATGCTTGTCTTTCTCTTTCTGTGATCTCTTGTATTCTATAAAGGTCAGCCTCTTTTTCTTCACCTTTTCAGCTACTTCTTTTGAGATCCATAGTGGCCTCTATTTTCTTTTAGATTTATTTACTTTCCAAACAAAAAGGTTTACTGCCCTTAAAATATCCCCTTTCAGTTTTGCCTATTGTTTTTCTACGACTCCTTGAGGTATTTTCCCATCTTGGCAAAGTTAGTTTTCCTGAAGTCTAGGTCCCTCACTTTTGAATGAACTTTATCAGCGCTAGTCCTATTACTCAACTATCCCTACTGCTGATCACTGGATGTGAGATGATCACCCACTGTAGCATCAAAAACACTCTCCCCATTGGTAAGCACTAGGTCCAGTATGGCCCCCTCATGTGTGGGTTCTGTTATCAGTTTCCAGAATAGTTCTCCCTGTAGAGAATCCAGGAATGTGCCAATCAGCATCTGGCATATTAAAATCATCTATCAGCAGCACTTCTCCTTTCATAGCAATACTGTGAATGTCTTCAATTAAATATTTGTCCTGTTCAGGTCGCCGTATCTTAAAAAGGATATAGCGGAAATAGAAAAGGTACAAAGAAAGGCCACCAAAATGGTAAAGGGAATGGAAGGATACCCCTATGAACAGAGGCTAAAAAGGTTAGGGCTCTTCAACCTGCCAGAGACAGCTGAGGGGAGATATGATAGAGGTCTATAAATTAATGAATGGAGTGGAACGGGTAAACGTAGATGGAATGTGTACTCCATCAAAATGTAGAAAGTCTAGGGGACATGCAATGAAGCTACAGTGTAACCCATATAAGTCTAATAACAGAAAATATTTTTTCACTCAACGCGTAATCAAACTCTGGAATTCATTACCAGTGGATGTAGTAAAAGCTGTTAGTGTAGCTGTGTTTAAAAATGGTTTGGACAAGTTCCTGGAGGAAAGTTCCATAAACCACTATTAAAGGGAACCCAAAAAATATACTGCTTGTCCCAATATAAGCATTGTGGAACCTGTTTCTTCTGGGGAAACTACTAGGTACTTGCGACCTAGATTGGAAACAGGATACTAGGCTTGATTGACCTTGGTCTGACCCAGTATGGCATATCTTATGTTCTTATGTTCTTCTCCCTGTAAAGGAGGTCTGTATATCCTACCAATGCAAATAGATGCCCCTTTCCATCTTTCCAGTTTAATCCATGGTGTCTCCTCCTCAAAGCTGAACCAAGCCATAAATGCACCCTGTGCGGCTTGCACAACTGGCGTGCCCCCCTCCCATCACAGGTTTTCCATTTGCCCCATGTCCAGCATCTTGTATTACCATATACCTCCATGTCCAGCCATCTCCCGTGCTGCCTGCCTTTGCCCTGCCCCCGCTTTTCGTGGTTCCTTGGTGGTGGCAGTAGTGGAGAATACATCAAATTAAAAAAAAAAAAAACATGCGGGTCTTTCTGACTCCGCGCAAGCATATGGGTCTAATCCCTCCCTCCTCTGACATATGCCGCGTCAAAGGAGGGAGGGATTACACCCGCATGCAAGTGCAGAGTTGGAAAGACCCAGGTGTTTTTTTTTTACAATTGAATGTCCGCTCCGCTACTGCCGCCGCCAAAGAAACACAAAAAGCAGCGACAGGGCAAGGGCAGGCAGCATGGGGGGTAGCCGAGGCCGGCAGCCACAGATGCATCCCTATTTCATTGCATCCTATGCAGCTGCACCGCTTGCACAGGGCTAGGTACGGTGATGCTCCTTCTTCCCTCTTTAGCCCTGTAATTCTGTAGCTTTAATGTTATTTTTTCTAACATCTGAAAAGCACAGTGACGTCAAAGATCTTGCCTTCCTCTTTAAACCTGAAGGTCAGAGGAGAAGAAAAAATAACAGAAGCAGAGAAAAAAAAAGCTTTGCCTAAGGACAGAAAAAATCTCCTTCTGCAAGACAGGTACAAAAATAAATCAATAGATAATGCAGCAGAAAAAGCATAGGCTTCCTGTTTTTGAACTCACTGATCAATATCCCTTCCCTGGCCTACTTGTTCGGGGGTTGAGGCATTCCATGGACCTGGAGAGCTCTTCTGGTCTTCCCTAGTTTGGTGTGCCTTTGGTTCCCTAACATGTGAGGGCTGATTGGGATTTACTTCCTACATGTGTTGTTCTCCCCATGCTCCTCCCAGTAAGAGGATTCTCTGTGAACGGATGACCTTGCAAATCCCACCACCCTCCATACCCCCCTTGTAAAAATGCATGCTAACTATGTTTGCCCTGCACTATTCGTGGCGCTTTAATAAAGATGTCCCTCTGTTTTTATTAGATTTGTAATTACACAGTAAAATATTTAAGTCTTTATATGGCCAGTGACTGGGCAGAATCTGATTTCATGTGGGTGAATAAAGAGTAGCTGAAAAAAAAAGAGAGAGAGCTACCAGGTGAAGTGTCTACTGAGCAGATTGTATTGAAGTGGTCGATTGCTTTTCCTTTTTTTTGAGGGGCTGCGAAGTGGTACATAGTACCAGCACCTTTTTCACTGTTCGCTAAAATTGACCCAGTTGTCCTCATGTATTAATGAAAGAGCCCTGCATAAGTGTACCAACATCTTTTTTTATAGGAAAAATGTACTGCTAAAGGTAAGAACAGAGTATTTTCTCCCTAACCTGTGACAACTCCTGGAGACCAGTAGTAAGGAGGGTATCAGAGGGTCCTACATAAATAACAGTAAACTCACCCAGTCCTCAAACAGATCCTTACACAAGTGATAATAACAAGCATTTTCAATAACATATATTACTGTTTAGCGATGAAAACAGGAAACATTGTGTTTCTGAAATCATAAATGAGGGGGAAACAGATGGTGAAGGTTTAGTTTATAGTAATATATTCATTAAAATAACCTAAGCTGAGAGTAACTCTTTACTCAGAAAGAGTTTAATTCAGTGTGACAAGGATTTCTCTCTACCAGAAGGAACCAAGAGGTTAAGGAAATGTTTACCAAAGTGAGAAATGCTATATGCATTGTATGTGAGAATAACAGATTGCCAAAGAGTCAAGTAAACAACTTGATTAACTCTCTGAATAAATTCTTCCATGCTCTATGAATCTTGCAGTTTTCAGTCATCTATTCTAGCCGCTTAAACACCCAGTTGATAAGTTGTGATCCTATTATTCTCCATAGATTATCTTTGCCTTAAACATGGGTATAAACCCTGAACGATTTTAATACTAATTTCAAAAGAAAACACTAAATTATCTCCCTTTCTGAACATACCATTGAGACCTTTATCCACTTTCTAGTCACCTCCATTCTTGACTATTGTAACCTGCTCCCTCCTTGGTCTCCCTCTGAATCATCTCTTTCCCCTTCAATTTATTCAAAATTCAGCTACACATCTTATCTTCCCCCAGTGTTGCTATGCTCACATAACCCCAATTCTCAAGTCACTTTGCTGGCTCCCTATCCATTTCTGCATCCAGTTCAAATATTTCCTACTGATCTATGCATTCATTCTGTAACTCCTTGCTACGTTTCCTCTCTTATCTCACTCTGCACCCCTCCTTGTCTGTTTCCTTTTCTGCCACTGCCAACTCCAGACTTCATTCATTTCACCTTGCCTAGAATAAACTACCTGAGTTAGTATGTCAGGTTCCTTCTCTAGACCTATTAAAATCCAGGCTAAAAACCCAGGCAGGGATATTCAAAGGCATTTATACGGTTTGCATGCTGAATATCCACAGGTGCTGTTGCTACAGCCCCGATGCAAATTGGGGGTGCTGTTGCTACAGCCCCCATGCAAATTGGTTAGCATCAAGGCATGCTGGGTGGCACTCACTGCTAACTAGGCAGCAGCAATATTGAGCCACAGCCTGGTTAGAGACATGCAGCAAATGTCAGGCACAGAAAACCCTGGCCTATCTTTTACTGCAGAAGCTAACCAGGCAGCAGCTGAATATCATTGCTGCCCAGTTAGTTTCACGGCAAGCCGAGCAGCCTGGATATTCAATGTCGGAGCATGGATATGGCCCTAGGTTTAAATATCTGGATTTAAAGTTCAGTGCTAGCAGCTTAGCAGCACTAGCCATTGGTGCTGAATATCTGGCCCCAACCTCTTTGAAGCAGCTTTTTGATCCTGATATTCTTGCTCCCTTGTTCACCACTTATATGTATCTTACCATACCCTACTCTCCAGTTTTGTGATATTGCTCATCTTGACTGGATTGTAAGCTGTTCATCTTGAATATTAGCTCTGATGAGCAGGGACGAAAACGGGAAACAACATAAGCACTGGCAAGTTAGATGCAAGGCATTGATAAGGCAGGCAAAGAGAGAATTTGAAAAAAAGCTAGCCATGGAAACAGAAATGCATAATAAAACCTTTTTCAAGTACATTCATAGCAAAAAACCTATGAGAGTCAGTTGGACCACTGGATGATAGCTGGGGTAAAAGGGGCTCTAAGTGAGGACAAGGGTATAGCAGAGAGACTGAATGAATTATTTGCTTCAGTCTTTATGACGAAGATGTAGGGAATCTACCCATGCCTGAAATGGTATATAAAGGTGATGTATCGGAAGAACTGAAAGAAATATCAATAAACCGGGATGATGCATTACAACTATTTGATAAATTGAAGAGTAGCAAATCACCTGGACTGAATGGTATAAATCCGAGGGTATTGAAATAACTGAAATATGAGATTGCAGACCTACTATTAGTAATCTGTGAATTATCATTAAAATCATCTGTAGAACCTGAAGAGTCTAGAATGGCCAATATAACACCAATATTTAAAAAGAGTTCCAGGGGTGATCCAGGAAACTATAGACCAGTGATTCTGACATCAGTATCAGGCAAAATGGTAGAAACCACTATAGAGAAATAAAATTACTGATCATGTATACAGTCATGGTTTAATGGGAGAAAACCAGCATGGATTAGTCAAGGAAAGTCTTGAAGGTGTGAATAAACAAGTAGACAAAGATGAGCCGGTTGATATGGTGTACCTGGATTTTCAGAAAGCCTTTAACAAGGTTCCTCATGAGATTAGAGGCAGTGTAGTATTGTGGATGATGAACTGGATAAAACATAGAAAGCAAAGAGTAGGGCTAAATGGCCAATTTTTCAATAGAGAAAAATAAATAGTGGAGTACCGCAGGGATCTGTGCTGGGCCCACTGCTTTTTAACATATTCATAATTGACCTGGAAATAGGAATAACGAGTGAAGTGATTAAATTTTCAGATGACAGAAAATTATTCAAAGTTGTTAAAACCCAAGAGAATTGTGAAAAATTTCAAGAGGACCTTGATAAATTGGAAGACTGAGTGTCCAAATGGCAGATGAAATTTAATGTGGGCTTATGCACCTAGGAAACAACAACCCAAACTTTGGTCACACAAAGGAGTGGAGGAGTAGCCTAATGGTTAGAGCACTGGCTTGGGAACCAAGAGTCCAGCATTTGATTCCAACTAGCACTCCTTGTGGCCTTGGGCAAATCACTTAGCCCTCCGTTGCTCAAAAAAACAACAACAAAAAAATCCAAGTTATCAATGTCCCTGTTTAATGTACATTGCCAAGTTTAAGTTACAATGTAAACTGCTTTGATTGAAATGATAAAGCAGTATAAAAAAACTGTTAAATAAATGCATGGTACCACCATAGAAACCACCACCCAGGAAAAAGATTTAGGAATTATCATGGATATTACTTTGAAACCCTCCGTCCAGTGTGCAGTGGCAGCCAAGAAAGCAAATAGAATGCTAGAAATCATAAGGAAAGGAATGGAGAATAAGACAAACAATATTATAATGCTTCTGTATCATTCCATGGTTTGACTGAACCTTGAATATTGTGTGCAATTCTGGTCTCCATATCGTAAAAAGGATATAGCGGAATTAGAAAAGGTAGAGAGAAGAGCCACCAAAATGGTAAAAGGGATGGAAGGATTCCTTATGAGGAAAGGCTTAAAATAGGTTTGGGTTCGTCAACTTGGAAAAGAGATGGCTGAGGGGAAATACGATAGAGGTCTATAAATTAATGAATAGAGTGGAACGGGTTAACATAGATTGGTTGTTTAGGCCATCAAAAAGTAGAAAAGACTAGAGGACATGCAATGAAGCTACAATGTAACACATTTAAGACTAATAAGGGAAAATATTTTTTCACTCAACGCGTAATCAAACTCTGGGATTTGTTACCAGAGGATGTAGTAAAATCTGTTAGTGTAGTTGGGTTTAAAAAAGGTTTGGATAAGTTCCTGAATGAAAAGTATATAAACCATTATTCAAGAGGACCCAGGAAATCCATTGCTTATCCCAAGACGAACGCTGTGGAACCTGTGTGCCTTCTGGAAACCTGCCAGGTACTTTTGACCTGGATTGGCCACTGTTGGAAACAGGATACTGGGCTTGATGGACCTTGGTCTGACCCAGTATGGCATTTCTTATGTTCTTATGTCTCTTCATCTATATGTACAGTGCTGCATACGTCATGCTATTGATGTTAAGTGCTGTCAGTTTGGTACCAACTCATGGCAACTGTCTAGATAGTTGTCCTAAACTGTGTTTGGTCAGGTGGCTACAGTAATTTTTATATGTATGCTTTGTAGTGCTATACAAATCATAAGTAATAGTAGTAGTAGTATTGAATGTGGCAGGGAACACATAGCACGATTGTATGGGGGGTGAAAAGAAAGAAGGGAGAAAGAGTTCATAGATATCTGGGAGACTGTAGTAGGAGAAATCCAAGGAGTGGGTGACTAAGTACAGTGGCACAGAGAGAAAAAAGAAAGCAAGACACTGTATGAGAATATGGGATAGATTGCATTTTGATTTGAAGTTTTAGATTTAGGATGGAGGAGGAACAGAGTAGAGAAAGCAATAGATTAGTGTGTGTATGTGTGTGTGTGTGAGTGACGGAGAGATCAAGATTGCGGGGTTGGGGAGCGGTTGGGTACAAGATTGCAAGTGTGTAGGAAGACAGTAAGAGAAGAGAGCAAGAGAGTGAATGAGGGGAAGGTCAAAAGTGAGAGAGAAAAACAAAGTATGGCTGGGGGGCATTTCTAATCTTTCCTTTCTTTCCAAAGTCCTCAAGAAACTGTTTTTTTACAGAACTTATGGACCATCTCAAAATGTCTCACACCCTCCACCCTTGCCAATTGGGCTTTTATCCTGGATACAGCATCAAGACTGTTCTTTCCTGCTTGCTTAGTGAAGTACATCAATCTTTTGACTGTGATGATGTTTCTCTTCTTGTTTCTCTCAACCTTTCTTCAGCTTTCAATGTGGTTGATCACGCTATTCTTTCTCATTGTTATGATCTTGGAATTCAGGGGTCTGTCTTTCCTTGGTTTTGCTCCTTTATTGCCTCTTTTAACTCCTCCACCTCTACCTCCTTTGCTCTTTTGTCTGGAGTCCCTTAGGGTTCTGTTCTTGATCCTCTCCTCTTCAATATTTTTCTCGCTTCTGCAAATTACTTTGCAGATGACATTCTTCCTATTCTTCTTACTCATCTTCTGGTTCCTGACCTCGCCCCCATGAAGACCTGTCTGTCTTTCTGTTGTGTCCACCTGGTTGGCTGACAATCATCTTCTGCTCAATCTCCAGAAAACTGAAGTGATTTGGCTTTCTCCTTCTTCTGTTCCTTCTATCATTGTTCCCCTACTTTCAAGTTCCCCCATCACTTTGATTACCTATCTTGAGGTCACCCTAGAGCAGTGGTTCTCAAACATTTTTGTAGCACAACCCCTTTTACCATTGGTCAACTTGTGATGACCCACAATGATAAAATCAAATGCCATTAACGCATTGTCGATGTAATCATTTGTTGAATTATTAATATATTATAGGCCTTTGCAATATGTTTTGTGCTTGCTTCCTTCTCGCCAGATGTGAAATTCTCGGCTCAGTCTTTGCAAGAGCACAATGAAGATCATCTTCTGCAGCAAATCTATTTTGGTATTTACTCTTGATAAGCAAAAAGCCTGAGAAGCCGGTTTATTGTTTATTGTTTAAAAACACTTGATATACCGCCCCCCATTACATCGGGGCGGTTTACAATAAAAAAATTTAAATAAAAATATATAAAATATATAAATTAAGAAAGGAAAAATAAAGTGACAATAATTTAAAAAAAAAGAGAAGGAAAAGGACAGGGAGAAGAGGACAGACTATAAGCAGTAAAATAATAGAACAGGGGTCACGAGGGAAGGTTAAAGGCAAAAGGACAGACTATAAGGAGTGGAGGAGTGGCCTAGTGGTTGGGGCAAGGTACTTCAGGCCGGAAGGTCGGGGGTTCAAATCCCACTAGAGGACAGCAACCTTGGGCTGGAAGAACTGGGGTTTCTAGTCCCACAGGTGCTCCTTGTGGTCTTGGGCAAGCCACTTAACCCTCCATAGCCCATGTTCCCTGTAAAATAGTTATCTCCAAGTTATAATGCCCTGTTCAATGTAATTTCAGTTTGTTCAATGTAAACCGCACTGATGCAGAATAGCGTGGTATATAAGAGAATGTAAATAAATAAATAAGCAATAAAATAATAGAACAGGGATCACAAGGGAAGGTTAAAGGCAAAGGAAAAGAGATGCATCTTGAGAAGAGAACAGAACTTGGTGGGTGGGTGGTGGGTGTTCTAGTCGGAGGTCAGTTGGAAGGGAGTTCCAGAGGTCCAGACCAAGGTAAAAGAATGCCGATCATCGAGTTGAGTGAAGATGAACCTGGGAGGGGGAGGGAAGGTGTAAGCGATTGATATGAACTGATCATAAGCTGCAAATGGGAGTGTGAAAAGTTAGCAAATCAGATAGGTACTGAGGAGTGTGAAGATAGATGGCCCGATGTACGAGAGTAAGAATTTTGAATTGAAACCAAAAATTTACTGGTAGCTAATGGAGGTGCTGAAGGAAAGGAGTAATATGATCACGAGGGGAGGTATGCAGGATCATCCGGGCTGCGGTGTTCTGCAAAAGTTGTAACTGATGACGTTGAGATTGGGGAATGCCAGCATAAACCGAATTACAGAAATCCAACCGTATGATAACTAAAGAAAGAAGAAGAGTGGAGAGAGCCTGAGGAGAAAGAAATGGTCTAATGGCACAAATCTGTCTAAGGCAATAGAAGGAACGCAATAGAAGGTTTCAAACAGATATGTTGTTGGAAACGGAAGAAGTAGACGCAACACAATCTCAGACAGTCCAGGATACAATTGAAAATACTTGATCCAGAATTTAATTACTGACATTGAAGAAAAATCATTTTTCACTGCATCACTGGTAATGAGTTCAATGAACTCTTCTTGTGCAATCAGAGGAACATACTCAACTTTAACTGTGAATGGACTTCTGGGAAGTGCAAATGGTGTGCCAGGTAAATTTGGAAAATACACTGAAATTTCTTCTTCCAGCATTTCTAAGTGCTGTTTGACAGAAATTATAATTCCATTTCTTGTGTCAAGTTCAATCTCGTTTTCTTCAAAGAAAGCAGATAAGTTGAGCAACATGTACGTTCTATTTTCAGCTAACTTTTTCTGCCAAAGCCGAAGTTTCATTTGAAATGCTTGGATCTTTTCGGACAAATCTAGGCACGTTGTGTTTGGTCCTTGCAGTGATAAATTTAATTTGTTCAATATTGCAAATATGTCAACCAAGTAAGCAATTTTCAGCAGCTGCTTTTTGTCACTGAAAAGTGCTTCAAACACTCGCAACATCAACCTTCACAAAGTACAGACTAAGTAACCACAATCTAAAGTGAAAATAAAAATATGCAGACTAAATTTAAATTGAAACCCCAAGAAGCCAGAATCCACATGCAGTGCAATATTAGATAAATAAGAGATGCAGTTCCCCAATACTGTGTAAAATATAAAAATAGCACAAAGTCCAATAACTAAAATTAAATAAAATTATTTTTTCTACCTTTGTTGTCTGACCATTTTATTCTCTGATCATGCTGGTCCCGATCTGAGGCTTCAGCTTTCCTGTCTTTTCTTAGCTCTCTTTCTGTGGTCTATGGTCCATCTGCCACTTCTTATCTCTTCTTTTGTTTTCTTCACTCCCTTCCATCATCCCATTTCCAGTTCCAGTAACTCTCCCCAGTATCAGCCCCCTTTCCAGTCCTTCCCTCCCAGTACCTTCCAATGTCAACCACCTTGCATTCCCATGACTGCAACTGGTGTCCATTCCCTTCCAGTCCCCCTCCTTCCCCACTGTCCAGCCCCTTCTAGTCCAAATACCATCCCAGATATCAGCTCACGTCCACTCTCAGTGCCACCCCCCAGTCAGCTCCCCTCCAGTCGTCGTACCCTCTGTCCATCCCCCTTCCAGTGCCATTTGCATGTCAGCTCCCTTCCAGCCTCCTTCCCATTATCCAACCACCTACTACTCTCATCCCCAAGTGTCAGCTCCCTTCCAGTCCCCCTTCAGTACATCCCAGGTGTCAGCTCCTTTCCAGCCCCTTCCTTCCCCCATGTCAGCTCCCTTCATGTCCCCTCCTTCCCCTGGCAGACCCTCTCATTATCCTCTCCCTTCCAGTCCTATTCTACCATCCTCCCGCATCAGCCCATTTGTAGCACTAGCCCCTGGTTTTCTTCCAGGGCCAGCAGCACTCTCCTCTCCTCCCCTATTAGCCCATTTCCAGTCCTATCCCCCTTCATACCACTCTAGTCCTAGCTCCCCAATCAGCCCATTACCAGTTTTAACCCCCCCCCCCCAATGAGTCCATTCCTGCCCTAGCCCCCCTAATCAGTCCATTTCCAGTTCTAAACCCCCATCAGCCCTTTTCCAGTTCTGGCCCCCCTCCTGATCAGCCCATTTCCAGTTCTAGCCCCCCCATCAGCCCATTTCCAGTCCTAGCCACTCCAGATAGCCCATTAACAGTCCTAGCCCCCCTCCCAATCAGTCCATTTCCAGTCCTAGCCCCCATCAGCCCATTTCCAGTCCTAGCCCTCCATAGCCCATTACCAGTCCTAAATCCCCCACATCAGCCCATTTCCAGTCCTAAACACTCCCCATAGCCCATTACCAGTCCTAGAACCCCCATCAGCCCACTTCTAGTCCTAACCCCCCATCATCCCATTTCCAGTCCTAGACCCCCCCCCCATAGCCCATTACCAGTCCTAAACACCCCCCATCAACCCTCTTCTAGTCCTGGCCCCCAGGGAAATAAAAACGCTCAAGTTGCTGCCGCTGCCGAGTCCGCTTCTCGTTAGTGGCAGACTCACCTCTCCTTCCTATAGCAGCCGCGGCTCCTGCTTCTTGGAACCGCGGTTGTGCTAGCAAGATCAGCTTAAACACAAAGCTAGCCAGTGCAGAGCCTTCCCGTGCAGCGGCATCCTGCCCCCAAAGGAAGTTGTATGCAAAGGAAGTTACTTCCTTTGGGGGCTGGACGCCGCTGCACGGGAAGGCTCCGCACTGGCTGGCGTTGTATTTAAGCTGATCTCGCTAGCACAGCTGCGGTTCCAAGAAGCAGGAGCCGTGGCTGCTATAGGAAGGAGAGGTGAGTCTGCCACTGCCGAGAAGTGGACTCGCCAGTGGCAGCGGCAGCGGCAGCTACTTGAGCATTTGGATTTTTTTTATTTTTAACTTTTGAAGGCGAAGTGAGGCGGCTGTTTTGGGAGCATTTTTTGCCGTCTTCAAAACTTTACCGCCTGAGTCAACCACCTCACTTCGCCTCATGATAGAGCCGCCCCTGCCGGGATTTGTCAGGCAACCACTGGTAAATCCTGAGGCGACCCCCATGGGGGTTGCGACCCACAGGTTGAGAACCGCTGCCCTAGAGTCTTCCCTGACCTTTCACAATCATATTAGTTCTGTTGTTAAGCATTCCTATTTTCCCTTCAGTAGATCAGGTCTCATCACTCCTTTCTTTCCCTCTCAGCATTTGCTACCCTTCTTATCAATCTTGTCATCATCCACCTTGATTACTGCAACATCATCTATGCTGCTTTTCCGAAGTATGAAATTAAAAGTCTTCAAATCACCCAAAACTCTGCTATCCAGTTGCTTGCCCACTAAGTTTGATCACATCACTCTTCTTCTTATGTCTCATCACTGACACCCCTGTCCAATTCCATATTCAATAGTAGGTAAAAGCGGAAGCCAAAGACCACAGCCAAACAGTAGGGGTGTTCAAAAGACTTTATTAGCAGACCCAACTCAAATGTTTTGGCCTGAGGCCTTCTTCAGGGGTCTGACAGACACAAACATAAAATTAAAATATAAAAATATATAAATACATAATATAGACCATCCAAAAATAAAATACATTAAAAAAATCTTCATTATTGCATAAAAATAAAATACATTACCAAAGAAGACAAAAAGCAACGTATAAAGGGTGGACCAGACCACTTTTCCCAATCTATGGGGAAATAAATAAATAAATTAAAAATAAAAATCTAAACATCTATACAAGTGATCCATAAAATAAATGCAAAAAACAGTATGTATTATATATGCAGTGGACAACTTAAAAGAAATGCAGTTCATAAATATTATAAAAAAGGAAACTACTAATACAAACAACACAAAAAAGCATATTAAAAACATATAAAAAGAAAATCAAACTAATATCAGGAAGAAGCAATAAAATACATATAAATGCATACAATATTCAAATATAAGCCATGTGCAAGCATTACAGGCCCGATAAGCAAGTAATATAAAGCATGACAGTAAAAACAACGAGGTGTCTGCGTGGCTTTCTCACCATAAAAAACACAGGGAACAGAAAAACGAAAGACCTAAAACACCTGCAAATGCAGTAAAAAATGTTAACAGAACTTGAAAGAAGGAAAAGAACAGTCTGTAAAAGAATAAAACACTGAAAAAACCTATACAAATGGAATCTAGATACCTAAGAGTAAAGGTATGGACGATAGTGTTCATAAAGCACAAAACAGACTGTAGGTAAAAAATGTATATAAAAAATATATAAAGGTAACTGACTATTAAGGGAGGAGCTGTCCAAAAATATCATAAATAAACACATCAAAAATGTGATTACAAATAAAAACAAAAAGCAGTCTGTAAATATCAAAGGGCTAAAAAGTGAGATTAGCTGTCTAGAACAATCGACAAAAAATGAAATAAGGACACTAATCGAAAAAGAAAAATGGAAGAAAAGAAAAGAAACGCTATAAACTCGAAACATAAAAATATTGGCACAGAACAGACTGTGAATAAACAATCTTTATAAATAGAAACAGAACATGTGAAAATAAAAAAGATCGGCAAAATCTTAGAATAGAACAAGCACTGTGTAGGTATGATCATTTATATGGTGCGTACAGCACACAGAAAATAGAATGCTATCAGAAGCCCTTAAATGAGAAAACGTTAAAAAATGTATCTAATCAAGGATCGAGTAAACGATACATATTAATTAAAAAATCTAAAAGTAGAAGTCCAAATAACAAGCATTATCAACAGAACTGCTTAGGTGGGACATAAAAATTGAAACATGTTAGTAAAGGGAACATGATTTTAAAGGATAAAAAAAAAAGGATTACCAACGATATCGCTGAGGCGGGAAAACGTCGCGCAAGTGCAGAGAGGAAGAAATAAAGGCGCAGAAGAAGACCTCCCACTGCAAACGTCATCGTGATTGGCATGCCATTGAAAACAGAGAGGGGTGGGGGAAAAAAGATTGAACAGGGATTAAAAACCCCCTTTTTTCACAGTCATTCCATTAACTGTTGACACAATAAAAGATATAATAAATAATAATAAATAGGGATGCCACTTAAAAGATCCAACATAAAAAATGCATAAATGAAAAATTTAAAAAAATAGGCAACATAGTAAATACTTATACTTAAAACGCCATGGTGAATAATAAAACCAGGGCAAGCATAAAACCTAAAAAAACAAAGATTATAAACGCAAAATAAGGAAAGTGTAAAGCCAAAAAGGGGAAGATAACCATAAACATTGCCCAAGGTAAAAAATGCTCCAAAAACTGAGATTTGCAATTGCAAAGGTCATCACGGCTAAAAAAAGCCTAAACACATCTCTAAAAATTAGGCAGCCGTAAAACCAGTGCAAGCATAAAAGGGACACTAATCAAAAAAGAAAGGAAAATGCTGTAAAGTTGAACCATAAAAATATGAGCACAGAACACACTGTGAGTAAACAATCTTTTCAAATAAGAATGGAACATGTGAAAAGAAGATAGAAAAAAGACTGGCAAAATCTTAAAATAGAACAAATGCTGTGTAGGTATGATCATTTATATTGTGCGTACAGCACACAGAAAATGGAATGTTACCAAAAGCCCTAAAGTAAGAAAACGTTAAAAAATGTATCTAATCAATGGTCGAGTAGACGATAGATATTAATTAGAAGATCTAAAAGTAAAAGTCCAAAAACAAGCATTACCAACAAAACTGCTTAGGTGGGACATAAAATTTGAAACATGTTAGAAAAGGGGACATGATTTTAAAGGATCAAAAATGAAAAGCATTAAAATCATGTCCCCTTTTCTAACATGTTTCAAATTTTATGTCCCACCTAAGCAGTTCTGTTGGTAAGAAAGATAGCAAGAGGCGAGATTATGAGTGGGGAGAAAGAGAGGGAACTGAAAAAAAAGTAAAAGTTGAAGAAGGAAATGTACGAGGAGGGGCTGATAAGTCTCCGGCCTTATAACAAAATAGAAAGCTACGGGCACACTTCAGTTCCGAAGGTCCGAACAATCTCTCTGCAGTTTTGTTTTATTTTAAATGAAACTGCAGAGAGATCATTTGGACTTTTGGAACCGAAGGCTACTACAAAATAGAGAAGGATTGCCGTGAATAAACACAACTGACTGCACAGCTCAGAGCAATGGGGGCTAAGTACAAGAGGACAGGACATGTAAATCAGGAAAGCAAATACATGTAGCAAGTTGGTGTTGTGCCCCTAACTGTGGGAGATAGGGTGCCACCGTAGCATCTAGTGATACAGAGGACCTGGTATCAGGCAGGTTTTCCACACTGCCCATCATATAAGACAGGTATATGAACCCTCTCACCCTGAGGCATCCAAGATACCTTTGCCTGTTCACATAGACTGCAGGAAACACAGTACAAGGTCTTTGGTGTGGGGGTGATGTCCTCATGCTCTCAATTACATCTCTTTTGCCTTAAAACACACCATAGCCATTGTACAGTGTATCCCCCATGTGGGGGCAAGGGTTATGCTAGAGCCACATGGTCTGAAGACTAAACAAATTAATCACTCCTACTCTGGGTAGCTTGACAGCCAGCACCTCTATCACATGGTGACCATAGGGTCAAGAAGCACTGCCATGGCCCACCCTATAGAACAACAGTTCCTGTGACCTGCCATCTACACTGATGGTGATGGTGATGGTGATGGTGATGGGGGTGGGGGGTTGCAAGGCATTCTGCCCACATAGAGCACCCATCTCCCCTCCCCCCAGGAAGAGCTCAGGAAGTATGTACATCACCTAATTTGCATGCCCCACACACCTCTGTACTCTGCTGGCTTCAACTCTGGCTATATGGTCAGTACTGACCAAAGCACACAGGCCCAATATCCTGATACCTTCACAGCACACAGCACCAGAAGCCCCCTGAAAACTATCCAGTGAATATGCAAACATGAACAGCAGTCAGTCAAGACAGCTGTTGATATTTCTGTGGTTGCTTGCTCTCTGCCCCAACAGGGTCACTCCTGACCTGCAAGCCCTGGTTATGTGATTGTCAGGCTGTTGGGGTTCACTGCCATGGCAGTTGCACCATGCAGCCTCTCCAAACAGGTGGCCTACATTGGTGCCTAGGTATGTCACTACTATAACCTATTTGCTCTATTGTGTCTTAAACATTTGCCCTGCTTTTTCCCTTCAAATTTCCTAATGCTTGCGTATGAACCGTGTGTTCTGAACTTGCTAGGAAGAAAGGCGCAACCAAGGGCGGTACTATCATGAGGTGGCTGTCTCAGGCAGCAAATTTGGAAGCAGCAAAAATGCCCCCTTCCCCCAAACAGATCAGTGGCAGCCATCTCACGCTACATTAAAAAAAAAAGCAAATGAAAATCATGGTGGCAGCCTCCCTCTGCTGCCGCTGCTGCTTTTCCTATGATTGCAGCAACGGCGAACCTTAGACTTGAACTGAAAATAAAAAAAAAGTGTAGATCATTCCGACTCCATGCTTGGAAGGTGCACAAATGGCCATCCCTTCTGATGAATCAGAAGGGGCGGGCATTTACATTCCTTCTAAGCATGTAAGGGAGCTGACATTGGGAATGGTACTGGGACTGGAAGGTGGCTAGGCAGTGGTAGGGGTAGTGAGACAGTAAGGGAGCTCACACTAGGAATAGTATTGGGACTGGAAGGAGGCTAGACAGTAGTGGGGGAATGGGACTGGAAGATAATTGACTAGGAATGGTACTGGGACTAGAAGGAAGTGTGACAGTAGGGAAGTTAGACTGGGACTGGAAGGGAACTGACACTGACACTGGGTGGCTGGAAATACAAGTGACTGGCACTGATGATGGGACTGGAAGGGGACTAGACAGTGTGGGAGGGGACTGGGACCAGAAAGGGGCTGTCACTGAGTATAGTACTGGGACTGGCACTGGGACTGGAAGGAGCTAGATAGTTGGGGAGGGGGAGCTGGGACTGGAAAGGAGCTGACACTGGTGATGGTACTGGGACTGGAAGGGTGCAGAAGGATAATCATAGAGATTTCAGGTGGCAAAATCAGGGACTTGGAAAGGGGGTGCGAAGGCAAAATGAGAGGATGGAATTATGAGGGACAGCATTGCAGGACTCAGGCAGTAAGCAATGTGGGGGAAAGCAAGGGAAGAATGAAGATTAAGGATTTGGGGGAGGGGGAATACAAAGGAGTAAGAGGCAGAGTTAGGAACCAGAGATGCAAGACTCAAGAGACTGAGTAGGAATATGGGGGACAACAGCACCTAATAATTGCTAGATATGAGGGAGAGTGTGGGGTGGAGATAAAAGAATAGGAAAGAAAGGTTGGGGAAGGTTGAGACCTGATGTGAATTATCGACAGGATTAGAGAGAGGGTGGAGATGTGAAAAGGGATGGATCTCTGAACAAGGAGAGACAGGGTAGAAATGTGGCTGGAGGGACAGTGAAAGAATAGTAGAGGGTGAAAGACTTAAGAATGGGCTGGGAGCCAGGGAGAAATGAATGACAGAGAAGGGCTAGGGCTGGTGATGGAATCAAAGGCAGAGGATGACAGATGAAGGTTGAGGGAGTGAAAATAGAGGGTAGAAATAGGGAGCACTAGCAATGGGTAATGGGAGAGAGGATATAGAAAGCAAGGGAAGGAGAGAGATAACAATGGCAATGGGGGCACTAGAGAAGAAGTAAGAATGGGAGATGGAAAGATGATAGGTGAGAAGTAGCAAGCATGGAGAGCATGGAAAGCAAGGAGTAAAATCTGGATATGAGTTGATAGGGAGGCAGAGAA
Organism: Ichthyophis bannanicus; assembly: GCA_033557465.1. Classification (NCBI taxonomy): domain Eukaryota; kingdom Metazoa; phylum Chordata; class Amphibia; order Gymnophiona; family Ichthyophiidae; genus Ichthyophis; species Ichthyophis bannanicus. Next base: position 360,723,735 of record CM066037.1, read on the forward strand.
CAGAGAAAAAAAAAGATAAAAAGGAAAGATCAACATCAAAGACATGTAGAGAAGGAAGAAAAGAAGTTGGGAGGAGAGAGAAGAAATGGGCACAAGGAATGTGGAAAAGAGAGTTTAGTCAAAAAATAAAATGGTCAGACATCAAAGGTAGAAAATTTTTTATTTTCAATTTAGTGTTTGGCAGATGCCAGTTTTTTAATTAACATGCTGCCTTTATAGGCATCTCTTTCTGTTTGTCTGGTGTTGCACTGATTGCAGCACCTGGCTTCTTGGGAGTTCAATGGAATCTTTGTCTACATATTTCTATTTTTGGTGAGAGTCAATTTTCTAAATGTGAGACTGAGGTCAAATAACATTAGCAACAAGTTTCTATATAAGGCTCTGTAGTAATCTGGCTTGTTCAGTTGTCCTGGTAGATGTAGGATTTTCTAGGGCTCACAACAATATTTATAGTGCTGCTCTTTTCTAGGCAGGCTCCTTGTTATGGGAATTTTGGAAGTTAGTGCTGTTATGGAATGGTAGATTTGGGGCAATTTCTCCAAATGGGTTAGTTTTGCACATCACACAAATAACTGTATAAGAGCTTCACTAAACTAAAAAACAAATAGCTCTTAATCCAAGACACAATTAGTCAACCAAATAATCTTCCTGAGACGACTGTAAACTTTCTAACCATAGACAAACACATCCTAGACTTTCAGATTTTTCTTTACGCATGGCGTATTGCTGCGGCAGAAATCTGAGAGACTGGCTTTGCGCCGCAGTTCCACGTCAAAGTGAGACTGCTGTAGTGACAGGCCATATAGCATGCGATCACTGTTCCTTCTGTAAAATCATGGAAGGTATGATTTGTACAAAATATCAAAGTAAAGTTTGTTGATTGACTTACAATACAACTTGTAACACCTCATTTGTGACATACGCATTATGGTGTCCTTGTCTCAAATTATATGTGGGCAAAACTACACATCCTTTAAAAACTTGACTTACAGAGCATAAATATAGTTTGAACAAGGCACGTATAGATACACCATTGATACAGCATTGTCTAGAATTAAGCCACTGTTTTGAAGCTTTGCGTTGTAAAGTGTTAGAGCATGTTCCGTACAACATAAGAAGAGGAGTAGGGGTCGGCTACTATTGCAAAAAGAACAGCGGTGGGTCTATGTTTTAAACACCTTAGATCCTTATGGTTTAATTGATAAGATCGAGTGGGTGCTGTTTCTTTAAATGCTTTGCTTGGTGTCACTTTGGAGTTCCAATCTTTTAGTGGTTAGGGGTTGGTTAGAGTTTTTGCACATGTGTTCTTTGTAGAGTGTTTTTATTGGTTGATGTCCTATAAAATGCGGTACGTCAGACGCTGTTTTTAACAATGGCGGGGAAGGTGAAGGAAGTACTTTGATTATTCTCTTTTGTTTTGTGTTACTCTCAACCCCTGAGTAAGCCAGTGGTTGGCGAAACAAAAGCTTTTGTAGGATATGAGTTGAATGATTGAATGAAGATTGTGAGAAGATTCTCCTGCCTTGTTTTGATATTGAAGATTCTTCGGTTTCGTTTTGACAACGGATCACTTTGCAGTGGGATGCTGGCCATGGACTTCTAAAGTTAAGTAACTGCAGACCTTGTTAGGCGCACTTACTATTATTTATATCTATTAAGCTTTCCTTCTGTTGTTTCACAGGAGATGGAAGTCAAGTTCGTTGATGCCCCGTTGAGCTTTTTAAGATGATGCTGTTTATGTAATATGTATGTTTGGTGTTATAGTATATTATAAGTAATTCGAATCCCCAGGAGTACTCGTGTGGAATTGAAATGCTATAGTTAGAAATTAATTATTATGAATAAAAATCCTTTGGAGGCTATATTGACCAGTGATGTGAGCGTCAGCTGTTCCCTATAGTGAAAATTTCACTAAATGTAGGGCATAAGCCATCCTGAGGTCATATTTGCCTATGGTAAAAAAGTTTTCAGTCGTCTCAGGAAGATTATTTGGTTGACTAATCGTGTCTTGGATTAAGAGATATTTGTTTTTTAGTTTAGTTTTGCACATACCATGACAGTCATGAACCTCATTTCTAAGCAAGGGTATGTGGAGTATGATCTCAGTCTCTCATATTTACTGCTAATGCTCGGCATAGTACTTGCATTGTGCAAAAGGTTGTTCCCTCTGGCATTCATAAAATGTTAAGTGTATGGGCAATTTTTCAGAGTATGCTTGGAAATTCTTCTTAATTATGCCTGTGGCACCCAACATAATAGGAAATAACTTGATATCTGTCTGCCACATTTTCTTGCATTTTTTGGTACTTGACGATCTTCTCCCTCTCAATGCATTTTACAGAATAGTCACTTGGAACTGACACTGTAATCAATGCCTCTCCAGGATTGAGTCTTATCTCATAGTGCTCACTGTAGCTTCCATTCAGCTTACACCCAGGGATAGCAGTGGCTTTCCCCAGGTCTGTCTTAATAATACTCTATTTACTTTTTCTCCAGAAACTTACCCAAACCTTTTCTAAACACAGCTACACTAACTGCTTTTATCACCTCCTCCTTTTTTGTTGGATTTATAAAAGAGCTTTGCATGGAAGAGAGAGCAGTGGTAGTATCTGTAGCAACAATAATAGGCGAGATACTGTAAGAGACAAAACAAGCTAAGTGGTTGTAACCTTTGTAGACCTTTTTTGGTTAAATAAATAAATAAATACATTGATTTTGTTTGTTTCGATCACATTAGCCCTTTGACTATCACAACCTGCTCATACAATGTTAAATATTTACTCCTCAGTGCTTGTTTTTATTCCAGCTAGGTATTTTCCTTTCCTGAAATTTTCTTGTTACAATATGGGAATCATTCTGTACAATAATTAGTGGGGATGTACATCCGGTTTGGACATACATCCCCCGCTAATCATTTGGGGCTGATTCTGTCCCCAGAGTTCCCTGCACTTACAGAGAAGATATACGAAGAGCTCTGGACAGGGGTGGGAGGGGGAGGGCCAGAGGAGGAACGTGGGCAGAGCGGAGGTGGGTCCACATCCCCGGATGTATAGGGCTTATTCCATTCGTGGCCCTGTACATCCGGGGGGGGGGGGGGGGGGGAAAGGATGGCCAGGGAACTTATTCCACCTTGGAGGATGAATAAATCGCCCCGCTGGAGGTGATCAGCACCAGTGGGCCCCAAAAAGGAAGGTGAGCAGCAGAAGAGGATTCCCTGCAGCTTGACTCAGGCATGGAAGGCCCCTCCTGGGGTCAGGTGGTGGGAAAATGAAGTCTAAATGTGGTGCGGGGCAGCAGGGCTCCTGCATGACTTCCCGGTGCCATGGTGATGGGATGCCACAGCACCGGGGCTCCATGCAGGAGCATTGGCTGGATTAGGCAGGGTGATTGCTGGACCTGCAGCAATTCTGAATTGTGGTGAGTCCAGCCCGTCCATTTGCCCTGATCCTGCTCCTGTGGGAACATATAGTTCACGTGGCTGTAGAATCGGGTACAATGGGTCCTGATTGGAATTGGTCTCTATTTGTTTTGAAGGAGAAATGCTAGTGTCATGTGAACAGAGTTCATGAAGGAATTTTGGGAAAGGGGTGGTGCAGCCTACCTTTAATAGTAATGAGTGAGGGGGCGCCGATCTGTAGTTTACAGGGGGGTGCTAGAGATCCTAGAACCGGTCCTGATCATTTGCATTTTTTTAATGCAGCATAAGGCAGCTGCCACTGGCCTGTTTTGGGGGGCTTTTCCAATTAGGATGGCTACAAAGGCCAAACTAGTGATATCACCAAAGTTATGAGCGGAGAAATTTTGGAGGGAACTTTGTCTTTGACTCCATTATGCCAGGATAACGAAAAAGGTCACAGAAAACTATGCCCTTGTTGCTGAATGAGGACCTGGGCACAGGAAAAATAGAGAGCATGTTTTGTGTTTCTTTTATCTGAAAATGAAAGTGAAAGTCTGGAGTGTGTGTGTGCGCATGCACATTTTCGTGGTTGTGCATATCTGCCATATAAGTAGGCATCCCTGCAAGAGCATGTGCATTTGTAAACAATCTCTCAAGAATATATCCAAAAAAGTGCCACAAAAATAACTAGTCAAGATAAATAGTGGGACTTATACAAATTGTACTATATACTGGAACATCTACAAAATTCTCAAAATACACATCATACAAATATTATTAACAAATTTCTATCAAACAAATTTTTCTTTTATTATAAGCAGTTTTTATCTCTTAACAATTTTTAACAATATTTAGTTAACCATGTTTATTGGCAGCTGGGAACTCAAACCGTAGATCTTACTGGTACAACACTCTGTAACCAAACCACCTGGTTACCTTCATCATCGTTCCCACAGCCTTAAGAAACTGACCAACATTATCAAAATTCACAACATAATAAATAGTTAGAATCAAATACCATACATTCTTTTTTTTTTTATATTATTTATTTTTGAATTTTGACAATAATCCAAGAACAGCTTGTACAGAAAAAATAACACTTGCAATACCATAAAAATAACAGAAAAACATTCCAGAAGAAACATCATAAGCAAGGATTATAATTAGCCCTCATAAAGGGGGAGTCAACCTGTAATAAGAGCGGAAAAACCGCACATAAGGAAACAAAATAAGGGAAAAAAAAGATGAAAGCAATGGTCAAAGGATCATATACTACATAGATGAACACATTTAGATTACCTTAAACCACTCAGGGAGAAGAAGATACAGGAAAATGGGAACTAAGGAAAGCTGAGAGGTCCTCGGGAGAAAAAAAGATATATTTTCGACTTTTATACAAAATTAAACATTTGCAAGGAAAACGTAGCATAAAGGATGCACCAATACGAGTAACCCCAGGTTTCAGCAACAAAAAAGCTCTCCTCCGCCTCTGCGTCTCCCTGCAACATCTGGAAAAATATGGATTTCTTTCCCATAGAACAAACTAGCCCGTTTTTTATAAAACAACTTAAGTAACCATTCTCTATCAGAGGTAAGAGCTAGTGTAACTAACAAAGTGGAAACTGTCATGTCCTCTTCTTTGGGAGTACGAAGCACATCTGAAATATTCAAAAAGTCCGGATCCAACAATCCATCAGAAGCTTTCCCTTCTCTCTTCCCATTCTTAAAAACCATTAAGTAATTAAGTGCTAAACATACAAAGAACTTCAGTATAGATAGGGGAATACAAAAGCCAAAACTGTGATTCCACCATATAATACATAGATTCCAATCTGCAGGTTCACTCCAACAGTTGTTCCAACAGCTTCATCACTGCTGTCACAGCTTTGCCACTGTAATCCCTGCTGATTACTACTTCTACTCAGATTTCGCTGACCATGGCCAATGGTTATGCTGCTAGTGCATTTTTTAATAAGGTAATTCAAAACACTCCACAAACAATGCAATATGGACCCCAATTAGTCCCTGCACAAACGATGGCACCACTTGCGACAACATATGCGACTGCAAAACTAGAAAACACAAAATCAAAGCCAAGAAAATGTACACTACTACAAAAAAAACCTTAGCAAACATTTATCTTTTTTTCTTTTGAAACAAAACACCAAAACCACAGATGACTCCTTTCAGAAAATGCAGGTACTCACACCCAAGAAAACAGAGCCCTTAACACTAGAAGCCCCAAAGTGCATCAATTGATGCAAATGCATCTTCGAAGTTGTATACCAGCGCCACTGCTAGAACCATGTCAGTCATGTTCCATGACTTTGTTAGCAAGGTCAAGATGTTCAAATATGTGCATCGAAAATTAATCACAGATGCACCACCTAGCGGGAAAATTAATTTATACCTAGAAGCCCCAAAGTACGTTAATTGACGCACTCAATTGTCTTGGATGCGTCAATTGATGTACTTTGGGGCTTCTAGGTATAAATTCATGTTCCCACTAGGTGGCGCATCTCAATCACTGTTTACAGTTTTATTCTGACATTACAAACAATAAACACGTGATGACGTCATGCAATGATGTCACATACTGCACGTATTTAATAACTAAGTAACTTCACATTAATTCACATCTGCATTTCATGCTAAACGCAGTCGTCGTGATAATGTGTCAATTGACGCACTTTGGGGTTTCTAGGTAAAATTCCTTTTGGGGCTTCTAGTGTTAAATACTGACAACACTTCAATCAAAAATGAATACCCTACCTCTTAACCAATCAAAACACCCATCCACAATGTAAAGCCTTACTACAACAAGATCCATTCATAAAAAAACAGACAAACAAATAGCCCCTAACTATGGGCCAACTAAACACATATACCTCTTAAAAGACTACTCACACAAATCCACTTCACTTTACCTAGAGCACCCCGAATACTTCAAAACAAAAAATGTCTTCACCAAACTGTAAAAAGAACTTCAATAAAACCAATGCCACTCCACACCTGTATTTAGACCCTTCAGAGCCATTATCTCCAGCAAAATATGAAGGATCATTCCATACACAGTGACTGTAACCTTAGAAAAAGTACAGAGAAGAACCACCAAATTGGTAAAGGGGATGGAAGGATACTCCTATGAAGAGAGGCTACAAAGGTTAGGACTCTTCAACCTGGAAAAGAGACGGCTGAGGGGAGGTCTATAAATTAATGAATGGAGTGGAACAGGTAAACATAGATTGATTGTTTACGCCATCAAAATATAGAAAGACTAGGGGGCATGCAATGAAGCTACAGGGTAACCTATTTAAGACTAATAAGTGAACATATTTTTTTCACTCAGTGTGTAATCAAACTCTGGAATTTGCTACCGGAGGATGTAGTAAAAGCTGTTAGTGTATCCGGGTTTAAAAAAGGTTTGGACAAGTTCCTGGAGGAAAGATCCATAAAGCATTATTAAAGTGGAACCTGTGTGTCTTTTGGGGAAACTGCTAGGTACTTGAGACCTAGATCGGCCACTGTTGGAAACAGGATACTGGGCTTGATGGACCTTGGTCTGACCCAGTATGGCATATCTTACAACTTACAAATCCCCTCCACCCTTCACTATAAACTATGTTAGCACGCAACATCTAAGTTGTGATATCTGATGGCCAAATGTCTGCCGAAGCTCTACCAATGGAGCTGACAGAACTCCCCTACACAGGGCAGAAACATGTTCAATTATACAAGTTTTAAATTTCCATGATGTTTGTCCAATATAAATCTTATTACAATGACAAATTATCATGTATACCACTGCCTCAGAATCACAACTAGTGATTGTAACACATAGGTAATATCCAATGTCGGATGTCTCAGATATCTCTAAAGACAAAGGGCAGATAACACAAGGTCCACATACTCTATGTCTCCTCTGCCGCTGGCTTGACAAAACACATGGGCATGTAATTACCAAATGTTCACGAAGATTACAAGAGCAACTAAATGCAAACTGCAAACCGTGAGTAAACATCCAATGAGTATGCAACAAATACCAATATTTCCTCACAATATTCTTAATAGCAAAATCTTCAGGTGAATAAGGTAAGACACACACTTGGCTTGAAGAGTTCTGTTCTGGATTCTGCAAAAACAAATTGTCCCGATTGACATTTTTTGCTCTAACAAACGTTTGCCTAATCACTCCAGCGGGATAATTCTTCTGTCTAAAACGTTGAATAAGATACGAGCTTCTGATCTAAACTCCCGATCATCTGAACATAGCCTACGGACTCTTAAAAATTGGCCCATGGGGATATTATTCTGAAGATGTCGTGGGTGAAAACATCAGTAATTAAGCAAGTTGTTCTGATCAGATGGCCTACGATAAAGTGTTGTCTGTAACAAGCCATCACCCAAATGGGTCACCTCAAGGTCCAAAAAATTAAGTTTACTTCAGGAATACATTGGCCTAAGTTTTAAATGCTGATGTGAAGCATTTAGCCATTCAAAAAAGTGCATTATATGGTGGAGTCACAGTTTTGTTTTTTTGTATTCCCTATCTATACTGAAGTCCTTTGAATGTTTAGCACTTAATTGCTTAATGGTTTTTAAGAATGTATGGTGTTTGATTCAAACTATTTATTATGTTGTGAATTTTGATAATGTTGGTCAGTTTCTTAAGGCTGTGAGAACGATGATGAAGGTGACCAGGTGGTTTGGTTACAGAGTGTTGTACCAGTAAAATCTACGGTTTGAGTTCCCGGCTGCCAATAAACATGGTTAACTAAATTTTGTTAAAAATTGTTAAGAGATAAAAACTGCTTGTAATAAAAGAAAAATTTGTCTGATAGAAATTTGTTAATAATATTTGTATGATGTGTATTTTGAGAATTTTTTTGATGTTTCAGTATATAGAGAACAATTTGTATAAGTCCCACTATTTATCTTGATTAGTTATTTTTGTGGCACTTTTTTGGATGTATTTTTGAGAGATTGTTTACAAATGCACATGCTCTTGCAGGAACTGGTGGTCTCGTGTTGATCTGAGACCTATTTTCCTTTCTCTCTCTTTTTTGGCTCCAGTGTCAAGTACCATATTTTTTGATAATTTAGTGGCGTGATTTTCTTTTATTTTTGGTTATGAAATTGTATGCTTTATAGGTCCTGAATAATTTTTGTAAGGTTTTATATTACCTCACAATATATCCATGACTGGTGAGGGTTTATATTGCTGATACTGAGATGACATCAGAATCAGAAATTATTTTGTGTATGTTACATAGTAACATAGTAAATGACGGCAGATAAAGACCAGTATGGTCCATCTAGTCTGCCCAGTAAGATGGCAAAAGTAGGTGCACCTGCCGCTCCGTGCAGGCCACCCCTCCCCATGTCTTTGTTTAAGGGGTGAACCCACCGCTCCGTGTAGGACATCCCTGTATGTTGAGAAATTAGTTAGTTAAGTTTGTTTTGATTTTATCCTGTTGCTGTAAAGGGATCCACTGTGTCTGTCCCATGTCATTTTGAATTCTGTCACTGTATTTGACAGTGTTCTACCCAGGACTGTTTGAATGGGTGCACCACCCGGCTAGCATAATCTGATGAATCAACATGGCAAAATAATGAGCAGGAAAAGTAAAAGGAAAGAAGACTGATTATGTTGTCCACTGCCAGCCAGCTTATAATGTGGTCCACCTTGCTAGTCATACATGCCAAAATTTCTGGGGAGAACACTGAGGAAATAGCCTCTAAACTCATTATTGGGAGACGGGTTTCTCTAGATATCGAATATATGTTCATAAATTTAAAAAAAAAAAAAAGTACAGCACAGTTTATAATACCAAAATAAAATTAGCCATGGTTCTTGCTTTTTCATTTTGCTCCTTGGTTTGTGATCACCTGGCATCTCCTTTGTTTTTGCAGAATATACAGTTAAATGTAATAGCACGGCAATTGAATGTGCAAAGTTAGTATGTTTTACATTAGATTCCTAGACTATATAATTAAGCTCCTACATTTTTAGGCTGTGTAAAAGCAGAATAATAAAGCAAATAATAAAGTAAATAATAATAATAAAGTAAAAAAAAATACCCTTATATAAGGAGATCCGGGATTCTCTACAGGGAGAACTATTCAGGCAATTGGTAACAGACCCCACACGTGAGGGGGCCATACTGGACTTGGTGCTTACCAATGGTGAAAGTGTTTCTGATGTTGTAGTGGGAGGTCATTTTGCATCCAGTGATCACCAGATGGTGTGGTTCAGTATTAGGACTAGGGCTGTTAGAATCCATTCCAAGGTGAGGATCTTAGACTTTAGGAAGACTAACTTTGCGAAGATGGGCCAATACCTCAGGGAGTCGTTAGTGGGATGGGAACAGCTGGGGATGTAGAAAAACAGTGGGCAAAACTGAAAGGGGGTATTTTAAGGGCAACCAACCTTTTTGTTAAAATGGTAAATAAAGGCAAAAGGAACAGGAGACCGCTATGGTTTTCGAAGGAAGTAGCTGAAAAAGTGAAGAAAAAGAGGGAGGCCTTCATGAAATACAAGAGATCACAGAGAGAGGAAGACAGGCATCTGTATTTGGAAAAACTTAGAGAAGCTAGCAAAGTAGTCAAGAAGGCAAAGATTCAAAAGGAGGAGGAAATAGCCAATGCAATAAAATGGGGGATAAGACATTTTTCAGATATATTAGTGAGAAGAGGAAGGGCAAAAGTGGTATTGTCAGACTAAAGGGTGCAGGGGGGGAATATGTAGAAGCTGATAAGGATAAAGCGGAATTGCTTAACAAATATTTTTGTTCTGTGTTCACAGATGAAGAACCAGGAGCAAGACCTCAGAAAACACCCACAAATAAGAACAGAAGCAAGGGACATCTTGAACAATTTTCAGAAGACTGTGTTCGTGAGAAACTAGCTCAACTTAAAGTAGATAAAGTGATGGCACCGGATGGGATACACCCTAGAATACTGAGGGAACTTGGGGACGTTCTAGCAAATCCACTGACTGACCTTTTCAATGCCTTGTTGGAGTCGGGAGTGGTGCCAAAGGACTGGAGAGAGGCTCATGTGGTGCCTTTACACAAAAGCGGAAGTAAGGATGTGGTTGAAAACTACAGGCCGGTTAGTTTAACTTCGATGGTGAGTAAATTATTGGAAACGCTGCTGAAAGAGAAAATAGTGAGGTTTCTGGAGTCCAGCGGATTACAGGATCCGAAGCAGCATGGATTCACCAGAGGCAGGTCTTGTCAGACAAATCTGATTGATTTCTTTGACTGGGTGAGCAGGAAGTTGGACCGAGGGAGAGCTCTAGATGTGGTGTATTTAGATTTCAGTAAAGCCTTTGACACTGTTCCTCACAGGCGACTTATAAACAAACTGAGCACCCTAGGGATGGACCCTAAAGTTACTGCTTGGGTTAGAAATTGGTTGGGTGGGAGGCGACAAAGAGTACAAGTAAATGGAGCTCACTCTGAGGAGAAGGATGTTACCAGTGGTGTGCCCCAGGGATCTGTCCTTGGTCCAATTCTTTTTAACATCTTTGTTAGTGATATAGCGGAAGGGCTGTCGGGTAAGGTTTGCCTCTTTGCAGATGATACCAAAATCTGCAATAGAGTAGACACCCAGGAAGGTGTAGATAACATGAGGAGGGATCTAGTTAAGCTTGAAGAATGGTCTAGAATTTGGCAGCTGGGATTTAATGTTAAAAAATGTAAGGTCATGTATTTGAGCTGCAGCAATCCAAGGGAGCAATACAGTATAGGAGGTGAAGTACTTTTGTCCACTAAAGAAGAGCGGGACCTAGGCGTGGTTGTGTCTGATGATCTTAAAGTAGCAAAACAGGTAGAAAAGGCGAAGGCAAAAGCTAGAAGGATGCTTGGGTGCATACGGAGAGGAATGGCTAGCAGAAAAAAGGAGGTGATAATGCCTCTGTATAAGTCTTTGGTGCGACCTCATTTGGAGTATGGTGTGCAATTCTGGAGACCGCACCTTCAAAAGGATGTGAACAGGATGGAGTCGGTGCAGAGGGTTGCTACTAAAATGATTAATGGGCTTCATTATAAAGCATATGAGGACAGACTTAAGGATCTTAATATGTACACCTTAGAGGAAAGGCGGGATAGAGGTGATATGATTGAGATGTTTAAATACCTCCATAGCATAAATGTTCAGGGAGAGAGCCTCTTTCAATTGAAAGCAAGTTCTGCTACGAGGGAACATGGGATGAGGGTGAAGGGGGAGAGATTCAGGAGTGATATGCGGAAATATTTCTTTACAGAAAGAGTAGTGGATCCATGGAATAGTCTCCCAGTGGAGGTGGTAGAGATGAGGGCAGTAACTGAATTCAAAAAAGCATGGGACCAACACAGAGGATCTCTAAAGGTAAAAAGTGGACTGTTGTAGTTGTTGTTATGGAAGGACAGAATAGATAGGCCATGTGGTCTTTTTCTGTCATCATGTTTCTATGTTTCTATGTTATATAGCCTGGGAATATATTGCTTTCACCTGACTGGTGTTGAGTGGGGGGTTTCTGACTAGGCCTCTGGGGAAGCCCCTTCATTTTTGGCTGCCGGGCGGGGGGGGGGGGGGTGAGGGGGTGGAGAGCTCACCTCTCGCCTTAGGCAGCAGATTTTCTTGAGCCTCTCCTGGGTGCAACTACCTCCTTGACAGAGGTAGGCATTAGTTGTAGATGTATTAGGGGCATATTTGTGCCACTTGCATGTGCTTAGTGCAGCAACCCCTGCCACATACCACATCCCCACCCACACTCCACCCACTGTTGGCTTTAGTATTGCAATGCATTTCCAACTTGTGTTGACATTTTTAGCTTTAGGAGGGTAGTTATTAAAGTGTGTTATGGGAATAATGTATTTTTGGTGCTCTTACCATGTGGTATATGACAAAAACATGCATTATTTTACCATAACAGACAATTTTGCACTGCATCACGCGATGAATGAAATAAGATATAAAGTATGCAATTGGAGACAAAACACCTCATTATTATTCAGATTGAATAACTGCAAGCCACATTATTCATGGAAATACAGTGTCAGATAGAAGTTAATGTTATTTTTCCACCAGGAGCATTGGGCAATTAACATGCCACTCACCATGAAAATAAAGAGCCCATGGCAGAAAACTTCAATTAGGTAGTCCAGGGGATCCTTTCCTCTGGCACAACCAATAACTCAGGGTTCACTCCTCTCAAATAACCCCCTTCCCAGAACCCCCCAAGCCTGAGTACAGCCCCTCTAGGACCCTCACCACCCAATTCCAAAAGACTATCCCCTCAAAGACCTCCCTATCCCGAAGGCTACCAGGGCCAACCTTTGAAGTCACTGGCGATCTAGTAGGGTAGGTAGGAGCAATCCTCTCTTTCTCCTGCTGGTGCCAACTTTTGTGGGCAAAATGATGCCTAGGATCCACTAACAGTAGTCTTGTGGCACTACTGTTGGGGTTGCACCAATAACACTCCAATTTCTGTTTGGATTTTCTCAGTTCTTGCAATTCTGTTGTATACCATACACTAGCATCTGCTATGCAGAAAAGTACTGCTGACCAGGATATTCTGATGCATTCTCTGGATAGTGCCACTGAATATCCTGACAGATTGCCTCAACACTATCCAGATAGTGCCAGGGCAGACTGTGGATGGAGCTAAAGGAGAGTGGCAAATTATCTGGATAGCGGTGATTTTCAGTGCTGCTATGCAGATACTCTATCCAGATAGCATTTAGAATAGCTTTTGTACTATCCATTGCACATAGTTAAACGGCTTAGTAACCTAAATTCAAATTGTTCAAATGTACATTGTTTTGCGTTTCTTCCACCTGTATATAGTTAAATGTTTTCTGTAAACCATTTCAAATTGTTTATTGCAAACAGCTTTGGCCCAGTGAAAAGCGATATAAAAATCTTGCTAAATAAATAGAATAAAATAGCTTTTTTCTAAGCTGTACAAATTACTCTTACAGGAATAGTGCTGGTACTGGCAGTTTTGTCTGAACATTCAGCACTGACCACTATCTGGATATTGGCACTGAATATCCAGTTTTTAATTAGTCACTGCATCTGACTTAAAAAAAAAAAACAAGAACACTGACTGCCACACGTGAGTATTGACTGGATTGTTTAGTGGAGGGTAATTTTTATTTTTTTTATTTATTAAAAAGAGAACATATATAAATATATATATATATATATAGAGAGAGAGAAATATTCACACACTAGGCCATTTTGTCTGCACCACCTTTTGCCTTCCATTTTTTTTTCAGTGGTGGTAATCTCTGTGTCAACAATCATTTAACTTCTTAGGTTACTTCTTTGAACCACTTAGCAAGCTCTTAAGTGAACACTTCACTGTCATAAACAATTTAATCACTGTCATTCCAAGCACCTCTTCCTGCACTGTTCCCTGTTTATTTTGCTTTTTATGTATAGCAACAGTTAAGTAGCCACTTCAAGCAAATTTGTTGAGAGACCAGAGGGAAAGCTGCAGACCCCGTCCTTGTTTCAAATAAAAGCAAAAAGGCAGAACTGAAATGCAGGGAAAGCACACAAACTGAACCTTGAAGACCTCTTGTAAGCAGACACTGTAACCCTATTTTCAAAAACTTGGATCTGTGGCTTTATCTGAAGGCAGAGAAACAGATAGAAGATTTGCCATGTAAACTGTGTCAGATTTCAGAATGCAATTCATCCAGATGCAGGTCTTTGAAAAATTTCTAGCTGAAAGATATTTTCAGACATCAGTAAATAATAATGAGGTTAACAATCAGTGGGGCTTATGCGGATGGCAGAAGCTGCTAATTGCATGAAACCCACTGACCTTGACATTCAGCAGCAGTGTTGCTGGCTATCTACTCTGATTGCCATGGCACTGTCTGGACAGTGCCAGGATGGACTGTGGACAGAGTAAGGACATTACCTGGGGTTATCCAGTTAATGGAGAGATGCAATATTATAACCAGAAAGCAAACTTCATAACGTGAGGCCACAAAAAAGGAAGTCCTATGGCTTGCTAACCAAGCAACCAGGGTTCAATTCCCACTAGCACTCCTTGTGGCCTTGGGCAAGTCACTTAACCCTCCATTGCCTTGGAAGAAAGGCCTGGCAATCTACTTCCGGTGACACTGCCAAGAAAACCCAGGAGCTTCTGGGTCGCCAGGAGTCAGGACTGACTCGAAGGCACACATTGCATTTGATCTTCATGTGGTTTGCTATCTGGATAGCAGCTGTATACAGTATTACTGCTATTTGGATAGCACCAGCAGACAGCACTGAAACCGATATTCAGCGCCAGCGGATATCTGGATATAGTGCTTATTATTGTTTCATTTTAAACACTGAGGACTGTATTTAAAAAATGCTGATCATGGATTTGAAATACTTACCTGAAAAAACATATCTTCTGTTTATTTATTTATTCATGTATTTAAAGAATGTGTTCATCGCAGATTACAAAGCAACATATTTGCAAAAACAGATGATAAAATATAACATAACAATAACAGATAATCTCACAGCCTTTCTCGAGGACTCCCTGGATATAATTGATTCTCGCTCTACTTTGTTAGTGACGTTTTTGACCAAGGATGTTAAGCAGTGTGTGCTCCGTGCTTTCTTTAAACACAAGACTGTTAAGTTTTGTGGTCATTTTGTTAATGTTTTTCCTGATGTATCACGTAGCACCCAGCTTAGGCGTAGGCTGTTTCTGGCCCTAAAGCCCCAGGTATTGTCTTTGGGAGAAGCCTCTTTCTTTCTTCGTTTCCCATGTAAGTGTGTAATTACCTGAAAGGATGTTTCATATATTTTCACTGACGTCACTCAATTGGAAAGTTTTTTGATTGAGAAGCGGAAAGCACTTGGTGAAGTACAGAGTGCCCATGAATAAGCTGTAGCCTCCTTTTTGTGGGCCTTGTGTCTTATTTTCTTGAGTATGGCTTGATCTTAATACTCAGTTAAGTTCCTTGACGTGGGCTATATCAAATTTGTGGTTTCCTGTTTGATGTCATACATCTGATTTAGTTTGTTTATTCTAGATTGTCTTTTGATTGTATTATGTAAATGCTTTTTTTTTAAATCAATAAAAAAAAAAAAAAAAACAATAACAGATAAAGTTATATTCAATTTAGTGTTCGGAAATTTGAGGAAATAAAAACCTTTTCAGCTTTTTCTGAAATCTAAATACATTTTCATAGAATGCATCTCTGCAGGAAGGGTGCTCCAAACTCTAGATCCCACTACAAAAAAATGCACCCTTCCATTTTGTTGCACTTTAAATGAAGCGCCTATTTCCTAAGCTACATTAGCTATTTAACACTGCAGTTACCGTTTTCTATAGCTAATGTGAGTGCTAATTATTTGTGTGTGCTAATTCCCTCATTAATACTACTACTATTTCTTATCATTTCTATAGCACTACTGGGCATATGCAGTGCATACACATACACATAAGAAACAGTCCCTTCCCAATCTCTTAAAGATAGACAAACAGAACAAACAAGGAACTAAGGTAATTATTCAGGGAAATGATTAAAACATGCGTAGAGGTAGACAAGAGAATAAGAGGGTCAAGATTCAAAAGCAGCCTCAAAGAGATTAATTTTTAGCCTTGATTTAAATTGGAACAGAGATGGAGCTGGACACTCCTACTCAAGTAGCCTATTCCAAGCATACAGCACAGAAAGGTGGAACAGAGTCTGGAGTTAACCGTAGAAGAAAAGGGGATGAATAAAAGTGATTTGTCTGATGAATGGAATTGTGCAGGGAGAAGGGAGGTAATGAGTTACAGAATGAATGCACTTGGAGCTGTCAAAAAAACATTCATGATCAGTGAGATCAGTCTGAGAGTAAATTTGGGGTATGTCTACTAAAGTGCTCTAAGAATGCTGGCTGTAACGCGGGAGTTAAGGGGAGGGGTGGGGAGGAGGCGTTCCCACGTAAAGGGCGCTAACAGCCAGTTATCATGTAGTAATGGATAGCATGCATTACTACGGGCTAGAGTGTAGGTTAACACACAAAAATAATGGCCGCTGCAATGCAGCATAAGGGAGGCCTATCTTGAAGTCAGAACTGAGGTGATGGATGCAAGCCAAGGGAATAGGTGATGGACATGTCACATCCATTTATCCCATACATATTAGACAGTAAGTGTGAAGATAATGTGGGAGGAAGTTGGATTGGCTCAGTGAGGAGTCGTCATGTAATCAACTGTGACGTCAGTGGGTGCCATTGAAGTGGGTATGATTGTGTCATGGAGGAGCGACCATGGCCATGATGTTGCAATAGCAGAAATGACTGGACATCAATGTTGACTTGCACATCAGCTGATGGCGATATGAGAGTCATAACCTCTGAAAAGCGGTGTCACTGTGTATGTGTTGATTTCTTTGTTTACGAATTCCCTGAAATTCCGTACTTTATCCAAGAAATCAACAGGGAGCTGCTGCCACATGGTTGTTCTTTGTCTAATGCTTAATTTATTTATTGTCATAAATCGGTGGCTGCATGAATGTCCAGTCTTGAATCTCTCAATATTCATTTTCCTGGCAATATGAACTGCTTTGAATCACATAAGCACAGTGGATAGTCCACAAACCTGGGCCCTCCGCTCTAATTCAGGCCACCATGCTTTGCAGCCTGATTTGCCTTCTTGCTGTGTTTCATCAAGGTTAGTTTTCCCTGCATCTTCCTCCAGTCTCTAACTAATTTCTCAGTTATCTCAAAATTTTGCTCGGTGACTCTGTTACCATGTTCTTCTGCGTAATGAATAACTTTCCATTTGAATTCAGCGGTTTATGAGTTCCGTGCCTTCGGTGTCATCATCTTCTGTGGGGTTAAAAATGAGATTTGTGTTGTAATTGAAATTCATCTGGTATGCTATTTGGTATGCTATTGGTGAATATAGTCCAAGTGCATACTAGTCTGCTTGCAAGCGTTGGGTGTAGAGCGGAGGGTCCAGGGAGAAAGACCATCCACTGCGTAGGTACGAGTATTTATATGCGGTTCAAGGTGCATGGTCCACCACATAAATTTATTAGATAGGTCTCTCAGTTTTATAGGTTGCACCATCACTTCCTAATGTAAGAAACCACGTCGTATATTTCAGGAAATACAGTAACTGAAATCCTTATAACACTGAATAAACTTTTTAATAGCAAAAATTTCTTTTCACAAGGGAAAATTATTCTTACATATAGGCAAATAGGAGAAGTTTGAACTGTTTGTGGAATTGGATAGGGAGCCATTGAAGTGACTTGAGAAAAGAGAAAAGAGGTTACATGGCCATAGTGATGTGGGTGGAAAATAAAACTGAAAATGTCATTTTGGTACATGGCATGGGTACGTTGTGCAACTTACAGGTAAAGACCTGGCCAGGTGGATTATCAGCTGCTGGGCACAAGAGGACAGGGGTTAATACACAGTGGGGCAGGCCATGGGCTGCCCTCTTGCCCGCACAGAGAAGGACCATGCTTTTTCCCTTTTTCTCCTGCCTGGCACCCCTGCCCTAAGAATTGCTCTACTTACCAGCCTTCATGGTTTTGCTGCTTCTGAGATGGTGAGTTCTTGCTTCTGGTTGTTATTTATGGCCAGGGGGGAGGACAGTGCAGGAGAACACATGGCTGGCAAGCACCTGGGGGGCCAGGGATCAAGCCTTCCTTACAGGCCTATGCTCAATTCTCTGGCTAGGCAAGGGTTGGGAGGAGCAAGAGTCTGAGTAGGGAAGGCTGATAGGGCCAGAATTGGCTCTCATTTACAGTGCTGTTTGTTGACATTGGCTTCTCCCCCCTGTATTGGCATGTGGTCCTGAGAACCTTCCCAGTTGCAACTGGGGTCCTTGGAGAGAGTTAGCCAGATAGCATGATCTCCATAGAGACTGTGCAGTGGGTAAGAAGTGACCCACAGCAGCTGGTGTGAAGCAAGGCAATGTGAACAGCCATCTGGTTTGTAGGGGAGATCAGGCAGTCCTTGTGGAGACAGAGCAGGCACTGGTGGTAGCACACAGGCTTGGGTTATTTAGTGTTGAAGATTTACTGCGATATATATATCTGACCCATGAAAAATTGCTTTCAAACTTGTGCCGGGTTTCCTTTTCTCATGACTCCTTCCCATACATCTCAATAGGAATCTTCTTTTTAAAATGGGACTAAATAATTTAACTGAGCCCAGAGCTGCCCAGCGGACTTACTTCTGCAGAAAGCTTTCAGATCCAGTCTTGTTTATGAATGTTCATCTTAATGCTTTCTGGGATAGGTTAATTAAAAAAAGAAAAAAACATATTCTCTATCAATCATTTGGTATGATGCTACCCTCTGGTGACTGGGATGGTATATGTTAGTACTGTGACTCAACACACTGAAGCAGTATGCATATGACTGGAGGATCACAGGTTTGAGATATGGTTGTGGATCATGTATGTACAGGACTGTTCACAACATTGCAAGGGACCTTCACATTTTATCAAGTGGGCCTGCAGGGGGTATATATGTATTGTGCTGGTGGGCAACAGATTAATGGTAGGACTCCTGAGCTCAGATCGAGAATAGGTAACCCAATTGGGACCAGATGAGGGATATGGATTTTGTAACTGTTTTAGAGGGAAAGCTGATGGCACACAGTGATCATTTGGTGACTTAAAGCTTGGAAAGAGGTGAGATCTTGGGTTTAACTGTTGATTTAAAAAAAGAAAAAAAACAGTTCTGTTTGCTTTAGAGGTTATAAATTAACTTAAGAACTTAATAAATGCCATACTGGGTCAAACCAGGGTCCATCAAGCCCAGAATCCTGTTTCCAAAAGTGACCAATTCAGGTCACAGGTACCTGGCAGGTTCCTGAAGGCCACAGGTTCCACTATGCTCGTCTGAGGGTAAGCAGCGGATTTCCCAGGTCCTCTTTAATAATGGATTGTAGACCTTCCCAAACCCTTTTTAAACCCAGATACACTAACAGGTTTTATTACATCCTTCGGTAACAAATTCCAGTGTTTGATTCTGCATTGCAAGTAAAATGTTTCTCTTATTAGTCTTAAATGGGTTACATTGTGGCTTCATTGCATGTCCTCTAGTCTTTCGATTTTTGGATGCCATAAACAACTGATCTGCATTGTCCCGTTCCACTCCATTCATTAATTTATAGATCTCTATCATTATATCCCCTCAGCCTTCTCTTTTCCCAAGTTGAAGAACCCTAACCATTTAAGCCTTTCCCCATAGGTATATCCTTCCATCCCCTTTACGATTTTGGTGACTCTTCTCCATACCTTTTCTAATTCTGTTATATCCTTTCTAAGATCCAGTGCCCAGACGGACGACATTCAGGACCGGCACCAGGGCGGCGATACTGCACCCACTATAATACCAACAGCTGCACATGGAACTACCAGCAGCTGCACATGGAACTCATGTGAATCCCATCATGCCTGTTTGGTCTGTGGAGCTAGCCACTCAGCTTCCACATGTAGATCCACCAGTAAGGGAAAGCCTTTTAAGATGCTGGCCTGGGTTATTGGCCATGGCTCTCTCGCACATTAGGCTTGAGAGCATGCATCCATAGAAGTGGTCCTACCATCACCAGGACTGGGCATGAATCATTATCAGATGGCTTTGCAGAAGTTTTCCCTATTACATCCTCCACCCCCACTTCTTTGTGCACCTTACGCAACACCCCTTCCTTCCTTCAGCACCTTCAGGTGGTGCGGAAAAAAAATTGCCAAGGAAAATGGGAAGGGTAGCAGGTCCCTACTAGGACCCCTCCCCTTCCGGGTCTAGTGTTGTCCCTGTTGTGAATAGTGCCAAAGAAGGAGCCAGACAAATTCCGTTTGATTCACAATCTGTTCTGTCCCGCAGGCGAGTCGGTTGATGACCATATCGATCTTTCTTTGTGTTCTATGAGATATGCGTTTATCGATCAGGCCATAGCAATCATTCGGAATTTGGGCCACAGACTAAGGTGGAGATAGAGTTGGCGTTCCCACTACTCTTGGCGCATCCAGAGTCTTTTTCATCTACTTGGTTTTCACCTTCGAGGGCGAAGACTACTATGACAAATGTATGTCCATGGGCCGCTCAATTCCTGTGCATATTTTGAGCAGTTCAGTTCATTCCTGCTTTGGCTAGTCGAAAAAATAGCCAAGCCTGCTCAATTGTTCATTACCTAGATGATTTCCTGTTCGTGGAGGCCGGGTTCAAGGAGTAAAAAAGGATTTTGGATTCCTGCGAGCCCATTGCACAGCGGTTTGGAGTACCTCTGGTGGCAGAAAAGACTGTGGGACCTGCAGAACACATTCCTCAGAAATGAGCTAGATATACAAGCCCAAGTGTCTAGACTGCCCAGGGATAAGTTGGAGAAATAAAAAAACACCATTAGGCAAATGAGAGGCTTGTGAAAAGCTAGATTAGAGCAGAAAACTAAAGTAGATCCATTTCAATCTCTGTTCAGTTTATTATGTTTCACCTGTAAGGTGATCCCGATGGGGTGGGTTTTCTGTCACCGACTGGCTCTTGTGACAAGGGGAGTCAAGCAGAGGCACCACCGCTGATAAGATCATATGCGAAGACCTACGAGTCTGGGGAACATTTCCTGAAGGCCTTTAATGGCTTAGACTTCTGGCAGGACTCCCCCTGTTGAAAATGAGACCTGGAATTGTTCATGGAATGCATTGGGGGGGGCCGGTTTTGGGATATACTTCTGGGGGTCTGGGGCTCGGAGTTTTGGCTGCGCAAGTGGCACTCCTTCGGCGCTAACGAGGATATCACACCCCTGGAGTTATTCCCCATGATGGCAGCCCTGTCTGTCTGGGCCCCTCAATTGGCTAACAGGGTGATTACATTACGCACTGATAATTTGGCAGTGGCCCAAGCAGTACACAAGATGTATGGCAGGATGCAAGGGGTGATGGCACTGCCTCGGGAAATTGTTATGCTCTGCATTGTTTCGTGCAATCAGAATGTCCATTCCAGCAACAGTCTGGGTGTTTGGCCCGCCGAAGTGCGGTAGCTATTGACTGGTTTCCTTAGCTGAACGCACCAGCCGGCAATATTTTGGAAGCCTGGGAGCATTTCTGTGAGTTCTGTAGCCTTAAGAGGTTCAGGGACAGTGACTGATGCATGACAGACTCCACTCTCCAGTGGATTCTATCATGCAAGGGCAGCGGCATGATAAAATCTGCGGTACAGATGCACCTGGTGGCAGTAACTTTCTTAGCCTGGGCAATGGGGATAAAGAGCCCTTCGGCTGATTTTGTCATTGTTAAAGGATGATAGATAGGGTGCTGACCATTGCCACACTGCAGACTGCAGGCACTCGATCGCTCACAAGCTATTAAGGAAGCTGCTCACTGTCATGGATGGTGGTCTGCTAGACATCTTTGAGACCCGTCTTTTCAGATGCGTCTTTTCCTTAGCGTTCTCCGGAGCACTCAGGGTAGGAGAGCTTCTTTCATCCTCATATTCATGGTTCCATAACATGATTGCTAATGTCCTTTCTCATTTTAAGATGGCAGCATTCTGGGCCAGTGCTCCTGGGGCAGATGCACTTAAGACATCCATTCCAGGGGCAGTCTGGGCATTGGATCCGCCGAAGTTTGGAGCCTCTTGATGGGTTTCCTGGCAGAGCATACCAGCCCAACATAATTGAAGGCCCAGGATCATTTCTTGGACTTTTGTGTGCAGGATGACATCAGGGAGGATGACTGCTTTAAGGCCAGCACCATTCTTTGCTGGATATTCTTCTTCAGGGACAGGGGCAGGAATAAATCTGCAGTAAGAATGTGCTTAACGGCCATCACCCCTTTTGCCAAAACAATGGGAGAACGGAGCCCTTTGGCGGATTTTGTCATCGAGCATTGCCACATGCCTGACCGTAGACCTGTAACTCTAAGACGGACCCCATGAAAGGGGGGGACCAAATTGTCATGGTCACTGTACGTGTCTGGTGCGGTATTTTGAGAATTGCAGATGATTATACCCAATAGGAGGTGAGCAGTGTTGGTCGATGCGGGCGGAGCACCCTGACTCTCTTCCGGTTTGCCGGGGTGCGGAAGATGATCATTACAGAGGCAGACCTTGAGGTTGGCTATTACGCATTCATTCCTTTCGCATTCGGGTGAGTACTATGGCAGCTGGGCTTGGCATGACAAGGGAACAAATCATGTCCGTGGGTAGGTGGCATTCTGACTGTTATAACTTGTACGTTCACCTGAAAGCTAGGGATTGACTGATGTTGCTGTGACTAACCTGACCTTTCTTGTATTCTTCTTTCGACGGTTTGCCCTAGGTGCAACTCCCTGGGAAATGTGGATATAAGGCCATCCATACATCCACTGGGTGAAAAGGAGAACTCGGAGCAGACTGCAAGGCTTTAATTTGGGCCTGACTCCTGCAGGGGTGTCAATCCTAGGGATGGGGGTGTGGGGAATGAAATGGGACCTGCTGGTTCCATAACTTCCATACCTTATGCGCAGAAGGAGGGAAGCCAGGAGCCCTTTGGTCTTAGTGGTGCATCTGGAGGGGGAAAGATTGGCCAATACCCGCAGTATCAAATTAACCAGAAGGTGCAGCTGGCCGACAATTTCTCTGGGACTTGGGTGGTGTGGTCCTATATCATACCATGGAAGGTCTGCAAAGGCAAAAAGGTCATACTGGGCAGTGGAGAAAATCAGATAAGAACATAAGATATGCCATACTGGGTCAGACCAAGGTCCATCAAGCCCACTATCCTGTTTCCAACAGTGGCCAATCTAGGTCATAGGTACCTAGCAGTTTACCCAAAAGACGCAGGTTCCACAATGCTTGTACTGGGTCAAGTATTGATATCCTGGGTCCCTTCTTAATAATGGTTTATGGACCTTTCCTCCAGGAACTTGTCCAAACCTTTTTTAAACCCAGCTACACTAACAGCTTTTACTACATCCTCCGGTAACAAATTCCAGAGTTTGATTACACGTTGAGTGAAAAAATATTTTCTTTTATTACTCTTAAATAGCTTACCCTATAGCTTTATTGCATGTTCCCTAGTCTTTCTATATTCTGATAAAGTAAACAAACGATCTACGTTTACCCGTTCCACTCCATTCATTAATTTATAGACTTCTATCATATCTCCCCTCAGCCATCTCTTTTCCAGGTTAAAGAGCCCTAACCTTTTTAGCCTTTCTTCATAGGCGCATCCTTCCATCCCCTTTACCATTTTGGTGGCTCTTCTCTGAACCTTTTCTAATAACGCTATATCCTTGGGTTTTAACAACTTTAAATAGTTTTGTGTCATCTGCAAATTTGATAACCTCACTTGTTAGTCCCTTTTCCAGGTCATTTATGAATATGTCAAAAAGCAGCGGACCCAGCACAGATCCCTGGGGTACACCACTATTCACCTTTCTCCATTGGGAAAATTGGCCATTTAGTCCTACCCTCCGCTTTCTAACTTCTAACCAGTTGCTGATCCACAATAGTACACTGCCTCCTATCCCATGACTCTTTAGTTTTGCCGAAAGTCTCTGATGAGGGACCTTGTCAGAGGCTTTCTGAAAGTCCAGATACACTATATCAACCGACTCAGCTTTGTCCACCTGTTTATTCACACCTTCAAAAAAACATAACAGATTAGTAAGACAAGATCTTCCTTGTCTAAAGCCATGTTGGCTGTTTCCCATTAGGCCATAACTATCTACATGCTGAATAATTTTGTTCTTTATGATGGTTCCTACCATTTTTCCCAGTACTGACGTGAGGCTCACCGGTCTGTAGTTTCCCGGATCACCCCAGGAACCCTTTTTAAAAATTGGCGTTACATTGGCGATCCTCCAATCTTCAGGTATTACAGATGATTTTAATGAAAATTCACAGATTACTAATAGTAGGTCTGCAATCTCATATTTCAGTTCTTTCAATACCCTTGGATGTATACCATCCGGCCCAGGTGATTTGCTGCTCTTCAGCTTATCTAATAGTTGTAATACATCTTCTCGATGTATCGATATTTCCTTCAATTCTTCCACACCTTTAAATACCACTTCAGGCATGGGTAACATCCCTACATCTTCCTCAGTAAAGACCGAAGCAAAGAATTCATTCAGTCTCTCCACTATCGCCTTGTCGCCTCTTAGTGCCCATTTAACCCCTCTCTCATCTAATGGACCAACTGATTCTCTCACAGGTTTTTTGCTACAAATGTACTTGAAAAAGTCTTTATTTCACATTTTTGCTCCCGCAGCAAGCTTCTTCTCAAATTCTCCCTTTACCTGCCTTATCAATGCTTTGCATTTGACTTGCCAGTGCTTGTGCTGTCTCTAGGTTTCGCCGTTTGGCTCTTTTTTCCATTTCCTGAAAGATGCTTTTTTGGCAACAACAGTCTCTCTGACCTCACCTTTAAACCATGCTGGCAGTTTTTTGGACTTCCTTCCACTTTTCTTAAAGCATGGAATACAGCTGGTCTGAACTTCCAAGATAGTATTTTTCAACAACACCCAAGCTTGATGTAAGTTTTTAACCTTTGCAACTGCTCCTTTTAGTTTTTTCTTAACTATTTCCCTCATTTTATCATAGTCGCCTTTTCAAAAGTTATAAGGTAGTACTTTGGATTTCCTTATGATCCCTCCTCCACTAATTAAATCAAACGCGATCATGCTATGATCACTATACACAAGTGGCCCCGATACCCTTATCTCTTGCACTAGATCTGGTGTTCCACTAATGACTGGGTCTAATGTGGCTTCCCCTCTGGTCAGTTCATGAACCAGCTGCTCCAAGAAGCAGTCATTAATTTCATCTATGAACTTTGTCTCCCTAGCATGTCCTGCCGTGACACTGACCCATTCGATACCGGGGTAAGTGAAATCACCCATTATTATTACTACACTGTAACTTTTGTTAGCTTCCTTGATTTCTTTGAGCATTTCATCATCCATTTGTTCATTCTGGCCAGGCGGTTGATAGCACACCCCCACTGCCATTGCCTTCCCCTTTTTATATGGAATTTCAATCCATAGAGATTCTACAGCAAATTTTGTTTCCTGCAAAACTTTAATCCTTTCTGACTCAATGCCCTCTCTAACATAGAGTGCAACCCCTCCACCAATTTGATCAGCTCTATCATTACGATATAGTTTGTACCCAGGTATCACAGTGTCCCACTGGTTGTCCTACGTCCACCATGTCTCTGATATTCCAATCATATCTAACCTCTCATTTAGTGCTATATATTCCAGCTCTCCCATCTTATTTTTTAGACTTCTAGCATTTGCATACAAGCATTTTAGAGACTGTATTTTATTCATATTAATTTGGCTATTGGTAGACATGGGTAATTTTGGATCTTTATGCTCTGTCTGCTGCATGCTCAAGGGCATTTGGGCTACTTTACTCTTTTTTGGAACCTCTCTGCTCTTGGTAGTATCCTTTAAGGATACATTGTTCTGAACCATATGCTCTTGGGCGACTGTCGGCTTTCCCCTATTATCTAGTTTAAAAGCTACTCTATCTCCTTTTTAAAGGTTAATACCAGCAGCCTGGTTCCATCCCAGTTAAGGTGAAGCCTATCCCTTCGGAAGAGCCCCTCCGTTCCCCAGAATGTTCCCCAGTTCCTAACAAATCCAAAACCCTCATCTCTGCACCACTGGCTCATCCATGCATTGAGACTCCGGAGCTCTGCCTGCCTTTTGGGTCCTGCGCGTGGAACGGGAAGCATTTCGGAGAACGCTACCCTGGAAGTTCTGGATTTCAACTTCCTACCTAAAAGCCTAAATTTAACCTCCAGAACCTCCCTACCACATTTTCCTATGTCATTGGTACCGACATGTACCAAGACAGCAGACTCCTCCCCAGCACTATCTAAGGCCTTATTTAGGTGGTGCGTGAGGTCCGCTACCTTCGCACCAGGCAGGCATGTTAAGGCGAAAGGCGAACGGATGGTTGGCTTACTTCATGGAAGCAATCGAGGGGGGCAGTTGCATTGGACATGACCTCATCGATGTAAGTTGCCCTGGCCTGTATCACACAGCTGGCATTCACCTGTTAGATATTGGCATGGATGTTTTTCTGTGCGCGGCCCAGATCACGGTAGAAATGCTCGTTGGCCACAGCTGAGTACCGGGTGAGGCCCCCTCGACAAGTGAGGAGTTGCTGTCAGTGACGTGTGGCCAGAAGTTAAGTGCCATCGGACCGAGCGCATGGCTGTACAATTGAGTATAGGGGGAGTGGCCACAAGGAAATTGTCCTCCCCCTGACAGGGTCGACAGATTCGCAGCAGGATCAATGAGTAATGCGCTTCCCCACTCTTTGACAGTGAGGGGAGAGAGGGATATACCTTATTACCATATATTAAGCATGCAGCAATCCCAACCTTTGACAGGTCGGGTCAGAAACAGAAGGATGACCCTGCTGCGACTGGTGGTATAGTGTACGCTTTAACGGCATGCTGCCTCACACAGCGTATTATGAATAATATCTATCAGTTATGACAGCAATGGTTAAGAAATGTTTTTATGTGAAGGGGCGGGTTTTGATGGCACCTCCCTTTGGCGAATATGGGCTGTGCATCTCAAGGATAAGTATCAGAGAGATTTAGGGTAATTTAATGTTGTATATATGTTTGAGAATTGTACACTGTGAATTTTGGTTATATGTTTGTTTAAGGTTATGTTGTGACCAACATTATCCAATAAACTCTAAATTTTTGTGGCAGTGTGGCAGGTGCAGGCCTGTGACCCACAGTGTCTGAACATAAGCAGGCCAGCATGGCTAGCTTGACCTGTAAATGAGGCCTGTGGAGAGGCATATAGGATTGCACATCCCCCAATATGCTGCTATTGTAAGATAGAACTCAGTAGAAATATTGAATTAGCTTAGGTAAGCAGAACTGCAGTATTGAAAGATGGAAAAATACAGAAAAGACATGTTTGAAAGTTACTGATAAGAAAAAGTACATCTGCAAAGAAATAATTGGGAGTGCTGACAGATGAGTTGCAGAGCCCAGCTCCTCTGCACGTACAAATTGGTTCTATAACCTTGAGAGTGTGAAAGTAACAAGTTGATGAACTGACCATTGTAATTGGGACTAGAAGGGGGGTATGCAGGTGTCATGCCCACTGGAGGGACATAATTGGATAAACTTATCAGTACCGGGACCAATGGAAAGGGTACGGGAGGTACGGGAGAGTACCGGGACCAATGAAATGTTTTTCTATACCTAGAATGGAACAGAAGTCTATAAAGTTGTTGTAATGCTTGAAAACTTTGCTCAGCCATTTTGAAATTGATTGGTTCGAGACTTGTGCACAAATAAATGATTTGGACCTTTTGAACAGACTCCTGGTATCATTGGTTTGTCTGCGCTTTGCTGCTACAGCAGAACTGGTTGTCTGTGCATTCTGTCAGCGATGAGGGACGATTTAAGCAAGGCGACACGGGGCAGGGGAAAAAGGAAGGGAGAAGAGGTGGGGGGCAGTAGGGAAAGGGGGGGAGGTGAAGGGAACATGGCCTAGGCCTGGATGCCACTTGCCCGATTGAGATCCGGCCAGCTGGATTATCAGCTGCCAGCAAAAGAGGGCAGGAGTGACAGGCAGGGGTTAATGTGTGGTGGGGGCGGAGGGGCAGGGGGGCGGGCCATGGCTGGCCTTAAGAGGAGCCTGCAGGCTGTGGACTGCCCTCTTGCCCCTCTGGTTCAGACAGAGAAGAACTATGCACCCACTCAGCCACCCTCTTGTTTTTTTTTTTGTTGCAGCCTACCCAGAAGTTAAGGGCCATCGGACCGAGCGCACAGCAGTACTGTTAAGTATAGGAGGAGTGGCCAAAAGGAAATTGTCTACCCCCTGACAGGGTTGACGGATTTGCAGCAGGATAAGCGGGTAATGTGCCTTCCTACGCTTTGAGAGGGAGGGATACACCTTGTTGCCACATATTAAGTATGCAGCAATTCCGACCTTTGATGGGCCGGGTCAGAAACAGAGAAGGATGCTGCTGCTGCGACCGGAGGTATAGTACACACTTTAATGGCATGCTGCCCCACAAAGCATATTATGGATTATGTGTATCAGTTATTACAGCTATGGCTAAGAAGTGTTTTCAGGTCAAGAGTTGGGCTTTGATGGCACCTCCCTTTGGCGAGTACGGGCTGTGCATCTCAAGGATAAGTGTCAGAGAAAATTAGGGCAATTTAATGTTGTATGTATGTTTGAGGATTGTACACTGTGAATTTTGGTCAGATGTTTGTTTAAGGTTGTGCTGTGGCCAACATTATCCAATAAACTCTAAATTTTTGTAGCAAAACTGGTCATCTGTGCAGTCTGTCAGCAGTGAGGGACGATTTAAGCAAGGGGACATTAGGCTGGGCAAAAGGGGGGAGAAGAGGTGAGTGCAGTTGGGAAAGGGCAGAGGGTAAGGGAACATGGCCTAGGCCTTGATGCCACTTGCCCGGTTGTGCAGAGGTCAGTATCATGCATTAATTTTTAATGTGGCAGTTAATGCAGAGCAGTTAATGCTACCTCAAGAGGTGTAACTAATAATTAGTTCATTGTAGTAACTTCCAAAAATGCTGGATATGCCTCCAATGTATAATATTGGAGTTTTGCTTTACCACATGTTACTTTTGGCAATTACCATGCAGAAACTGCAAAACCTTAACACACTTAAGCAAATAGGTGACTAAGGAGCAATGTTTACTACTGTGTAGTGTGCCACACTGACATTTAGCACAGGGTGCTGCGCTAGTGATCCCACATTAATCAGTTAGTATGCTAGTGAGTGAGGACAGGGTAGGTCAGAGGCATAATGTGACATTGATGGTATGTCACGTTTAGCACAGGCCTTACAAGCACACACAAACCATGATTATTGCCATTAGCATGGGTGCACTTAATGCCATCTCAATGGGTGGCATTAGGTGCATCCACATGCGGTTAATGCAGTGTCACACAATTGCAGCATGCTATTGTCATGGGAAACAGAGGCACATATCCACAAACATTAATGGAATTCACTCCCATCAGACCTTCGCCTCAAACTCTCCTTTCCCTACTTTAAGGTAATTCTAAAACCTCACCTCTTCTCCCTTGCCTTTGACCTTCTGCCCTCTCTTTCCTAATTTCCTGCCTTGCTTCTCTTGCCCTCTCTAGTCTAGCACTCTATTACTTCCTCTATCTGCTCTTCTCTTTCCTGTCCTTACAATGACATTCCATTTCCTTTTCCTTGTTTCTTGTAACAATCTGTTTTATATTGTAAACTGCTCTGACGCCTTGGCATTGGGCAGTATATCAAGTGCCAAGATAAAGATAAAGATAAAAAATCAAGGCTTCCGCATTGATACTGCATCACAATCTCACACTACTAGCACTAATTTTAGTAAACATGCCCCTTACTGTAGCTCAGAGCCCTTCATATACCAGAAAATGCAAACAAATCTTTTCTGTCCGGTTTTAAGAAAAACTCTGCTGGAAATGCATAATATAATAGCAGCTTCTCTATAATATCTATGGAGCTAATTATTTCTGTCCAAATATATTCAGAGTCATTCTTGTGAAGTCACCAATATCTGGAATTATACAGGGTGTCCATCAATGGGAAAAAGCAAACAAAACTAAAAATACAAATCCTTCTCTCATGGTGAAAAATATGACTGCTAAAAGTAGAAAGAAAATAAAAAGAATGTTATACATTAGTCAGGCATGGTTTACATGCAAATTAACAGAAAAACTTTTTTTTAATGACAGATAAGAACTCTGAGGTCTATCTAATCTGTTCAAATTACTTCTTGTTGTAATACCTTAGGCCCTATTTTATCTCTGACTTTTCCTTCACTTTTTCACAGCTAAGATCATCTTTGTATAAATCAAGCTTTCTTGAATATTCAACAAGCCAGCTTGAATCGTTAAGGCCTAGCTACCTGCACAACACCAGGTGCCAAAGCCTAGGGGCAGAACGGGGGTGTGCCAATGTGAAACCCAAGTAAAGTGGATTTCTGAAACCCACGTGTGCCGACATTGAATGTCACAAACCGCGTAAGCCTAAGTGACATTTTCCAGTGCATACAACTACTGGTGGTGATCAGCGAACACATGCAGTGGCGGAACAGTGCATAGTAGTGTGAGGGGAGCGTGTGCAGGCCTGTTCTCAAACTGTGCCGATGTAAAGCGAAACAGACTGGAAGAGAAGCTATGTGGGCCATGCACATGGTGTACAGAGGTGGAGATGTGCCCGAGCACAGCAGAGGATGCTGCAGGCAGTGCTTACCCATCAGCAGGCTGTAGCCCAGCACCCAAGATGCAGGTACCGTGCCCCACGTGTACACAGGCCCAGGGTGAGCTACCTGCAATTGATGGAGGAGGAGGTCTATCACAGATACAGACTGGATGGGGCAATGATAACTGAGTTGTGCAGCATTCTCAGTATCGACCTGGAGCCCTCCACTTCCAGAAGCCAGTCCCTGGGATATCTTGCAACTGGCAGCTTCCAGCATGTGATGGGGCAACTGTCAGAATCACGCATCTACAGCCAGCCACTATATGAGTACCTTCACCAGGGCCCTGCTGCGGAGGATGCGCCAACTCATAGCCTTCCCCAGGACACAGTAGATATGACAGGTGACCATGCAAGCATTCTACAATGTTGCTGAGTCCCCATCAATGCCTGGAAGTATAGACTGCACCCACATTGCACTGCAGGCATGGCTAGAGCAGAGGGCATACTGGAACAGGCATGGGTACACATCAGTGAACATGCAGGTCGTTGTGGATGCCAGCATGATCTTCACTGATGTGTGTGCCCACTACCCGGGGTCCTGCCATGATGCATTTATCCTCACTCAGTCCAGCCTGGGACAGGCAGCAGCCAGGGGTCAGCTCAGAGATGTGTGGCTGCTAGGTGAGTGTGCACATGTGTGAGCCCGAGGACAATCCCACAACATACACTTGCTGTAGTATGATGCTATATGTAATGCAAACAGGTAGTGATATATGTGTTATGTACATATCACAACACATGAGGACTACTGCATGCACATGTTCTGCTGTTTAGCAGAGCCATGCACACTGCAGGCCATAATGCACATCACAGTGGTAACCAGAGGAAGCCTCATGGCCAAAAGCAGGCAGCAGGCACCAACATCTGGAATGTAGAAGAGCAAAGGCTGGAGCCATGTAGCACAGTCACATGGCAGCAGTCCGTGTAGGGCACGTCCATGTCTGTCCCCATTCCAGCCCACAGATTCCTCAACCACATCCCCATACCATGCATCTGCCCCCCTCCCAACAGGCTAGGCTAAGTCACTGTCCCCCATTGCCCCGATCCAAATACTTAACTGTCACACAAGCCATTGTTGGTGTCTGCTCATTGCCACAGTGTTGCTGACTGTTAGATATTGCACCCCGCCCTGCTAGTAGCTGGTGTGTTGTATGCTATCCATAGCAGCCCATAGACAGTAATCAATGAATGTCCCATGCTCATGTTCACATCTTACATTGCCCCCACAGGTGACCATGGATATCCCTGAGGACCTGGCTGTTGACCTCAGTGCGTCACCCCATGAGCTGGCAGGAGGAGTGGTACAATGGCACCCATCAGCAGACCCGGGTGGTTGTGGAACATGCAATAGGGGTGTTGAAGAGCTGCATCTGGTATCTCGATAGGAGCAGTGGCGAACTCCTCTATAGCCTGGAGCCAGTATGCAAGATATTTGCATCGTGCTGCATACTCCATAACCTGGCACGAACGTGTGGAGTGCCGGACCCACAGCCAGTAGTTGTGGAGGAGTGGGAGGCTGCAGAGGCAGTGGATGGTGATGGTGCAGAGTCCAGGAGCCAGCAGCATGCCAGGGCACTGCCCCACCATCAGCGGATGATACGTGACAGTTTCTGAGGTGACTGTCCCCGCACTAGCACCAGGATAGGACACATACAATCACCAATAAAGTGCCCAATACTATGTTATGTGTATAGAGTGAAACTTTATTCCCCCCCTTATGTGCCCTTGCCCCTGGGCTCCCACCAACCATGGGTGCTTGCTGACATGTGCATTGCAATGCAATGGAGCGATGTCCAATAATGTGCCGGCAGTGTTGTCACCCTCCCAGCAGGGCAGGCTGATGGACATGGGTCAAGGCTACCAGGTGACTGCTGGTGTGCTGGCAGCCCCAGCACCCACCCCCTGTGCCTGTATGAGGCTGTACAGGGAACTAGCGATCGATGCCTGGTATGCTGCCATCTCCCCCATCAATTGCAGGTGCCCCTCCATGTGGCGCTCCACACGCAATCTATGGTCCCGCTACTCCTCATGTTCCACCTCCCTTGCCTTTACCACAGCCTGCAGGTCCTGCCAGATACTATGCAGCTCAGACAGTACCAGCCACAAGGCGTGTACCCTCTTGTAGTAGCTACTGGTACAGATCTGTGCTCCCTGCATACACAGGATTATCCAGGATGGCAAATTGTAGCTCAGTGAGTGGGGTGTCATTCATCTCCAGCTCCCCAGCATTGGTAGACACACTGGCCTGCTTGACTACCCTGGGTGGTGAACCTGACTGCTCCTCTGCCCTGGCTGATGCACTGGACTGCTCCTCTGTCCTGGCTGGCACACTGGACCACTCCTCTGCTCTGGCAGGTGCACTGGCTCCTAGGGCTGTGCTGCATCCCTGCTGTGCACTGGCATCATCTGTGGTGGTTGATGATGCTGGTGGCAGAGGTTAGTGACATGGGTTGCCATTTAAGCCTATGGGGTGGCACCAGGCCCACTATCGAACCGACAGGTGGTGTATGGTTCGCACCGTCCCCAACCCACACAGCACCCAGGGTCCAACAGAAATATAGGTAGGCTCTGGGTGGATGGAACCATGGTGTGGACACACACATGGCTGTCACAATGTCACCTAGGCCATAGGGCACCCCTACTCACCCTGTGCCTATGGTGGAGGTGTCAAAACCTGCAACCCCTGAGATGGCAACCTCCTCCATGACCTTCAGGACCTGTTCCTCCAGAGGGGTGAGTCTGCGCTGCTACACAGTTGGTAGCCTGCTGTTGCTGGTCCTCTTCTCCTTTGCTGCCTGCCATACCATCCGCCACTTCTTTATATCCTCCATGTCCCTGTTGTAGTAGTGGATGGCATTGACCCTCCTGACGATGTCACGCCATGCTGTCAGCTGGGTGCTGACATCCTCTGCCGTGAAGAGGGCAGCATGATGCTTCAGGACAAGCCCCAGGGCCATTTCAGTCTCAGAGGGTGTGAAGATTGCTTTTTGTGTTTGCTTTGCTACTCTTGGCACCATGTCTGCTAATTGTGTAGCTCACGCACTATGGCAGTGTTAGGTTACCCGCATAGGTCCTTTTACACATATGCAGCTACTATGTGCATCGGTACCATGTCCCATGCAAAGGCATATCCAGTACTCACATAGGCTCCTGAGTGCCAACACTTCAAAAATCTGCATGCAGCTAGCCACTGTAGGATGCCATAGCCACACAGCACTGCGTGATGGCAACATATGTGTGCATGGACTATCTAGGTAGATAAGATAGCACAGTATGCGGTCATGGCCACCGTGGCATGCAGACAGGTGCATAAGTTGCTCCGACTGTGTGCCTCCGGAGGGCATGGGGCACCCTGCATGTTTAGCTTTGCTATGCCACACCTGTGTTGCCCACAGCCCATTATGTGTGGATATGGCACAGAGGCACTACCTGTGCAGAGCCCTTGCCCTTCTGTGCAGGTATGGCACGGGATGCCACCCTTCTGTGCATGTGGTGCCTCAGTGCCATATCTGCACACACAGATGTGCCCAGAGGGCACACACCCCATGCCCATAATCCCCAGACCCCCCCCCCCCCCGGTCTCTTGCCCCACCCATGCAGATACGCTGCCCTGCCCCCACAAAATAGACAACACAGCATGTTGGCAAAATGGGAACTGTTTATTAACAAACCTGTCACAATGTTACATTGGTGGCAACAGCAGTATAAAATCAACAGCGGTACATGCCACAGACTGCCCCATTACAGCAAGTGCAGGACATATACTGGCATGGGGATGGCCTATGGTGCAGGGTGACCCTGCTTGTGCCCTCCTATTGCATCGGTGAGGGCATCCATATGCTCTGTGATGGTCCTTGCCGCAGTGCACACCTCCTCCCTGAGGAGCCGCACCTCTGCCACCAGGGTGGCCAGAGCCCAGTCACCAGATGGATGAGAGGATGGTGGTACAGAAGGGCCTGGTGCGGCATGGCCATGGTGTGCCCATGGGGTGCTGGAGTGGCTGTGGAGGCCCCCAGCTGTGCAGGGTAGACCACCACTCTGCTGCTTGTTGCATATGGCCTTTGCTGAAACATTGCAGTGGGCACATGACCCCCTGGTAAGGATGTGGACGGGTATGGCTATCGGCAGCAGGCCACAGCAGAGGGATGCAGCTCCTCCTCTGGGCCCCCTGTGAGGTGACTGCTGGCTGTGTAAGGCACCGCATTGCCATGCCTGAGGCGCTTGGAGAATGGTTCTCACATTCCCTGTGCTACCCCCTCCATTCCCTCCCCCTCCTCCTCTGACTCCCATCTCCCCCCTAGCCTTCCAATCCTCTCCTTCTCTGATCCCTCACTTCCCCCTGGCCCCCTGATCCCTCCCCCTCTGACTCTACATCCAGCTGCTGTGCCATGGCCACCTCATTGCCCTCCTTATCCGTTGTGCTGTCCTTTGATGCAGTGTTGCTGGCCTCTTCCTCCCTGGATCTGCTGGAGGTATAGCTGGTCTCTGCACCCCCAGTTGGCTCTTCTGGCACTGCACCGCTGCTCCTGTGCATGGTGGGCCAGCAGTGTCTGGGACCTCCCTGGAACTGGCTGTGGGAGAGCAGGGGGATTATTGGTCCATACAGGCATGGACCTGGGGTGGAGCTGGTGCACCTCTGGGGGGCCCACACATGCAGTATACAACCCACCTTTGGCTCACAGGGGCATACCACTCCCACAGTGCACACTGCATGTCCTCTCCTTTGTCCACCTCCAGCCAGCTCTGTTCTCCCTTTCACATGCCCTGCTATGGTTTGCTTGCCCCACCTGGGCAATGGGCATGCACAGGGGGCAGTGTGGGCAGGTACACAATGTGCACCTGGGGCCACTGCTGTGGATATGTGCCCCTCTACTGCCCATCCTTGCCATGTCCCAGCCATGTGTGTGCACATCTGCACGTATTGTGGGCTGGCTGGCTGGTGACACATGGGATAGTGGCACCAGGGGATGGCATGGCTGCCCAGAGCACATTCCCATCATTGCATACAGAAAGTCCATCACCAGATGGTCTGCCTGCACCTGTCTGACAGTCATGGCTG
Source organism: Ichthyophis bannanicus (assembly GCA_033557465.1). NCBI lineage: Eukaryota > Metazoa > Chordata > Amphibia > Gymnophiona > Ichthyophiidae > Ichthyophis > Ichthyophis bannanicus. The sequence continues at coordinate 360,759,415 of CM066037.1, forward strand.
CTGCCCCCTGCATCTTCTGGGCTCCACTGTGTATCTCACTGGCCTCCCTCGGCTGCCAGCAACTTCATGATGTGCTGCATCTGGTTGGGTCACTTCCGGCACAGTGTGCAGTTGTGGCACTTAAATGCCTTCCGGGTGCGACACACGCCATATTCACTGTGGGAGAGGGAGGACACACATGGGCTCAGTTGGGTGCTTCCATTTCACCTGTTGCACATACCTATATCCTGCCTCAGTCTGGTATGCCATCCTGGGGGCAGGGGAATACCCATGGGTAGTAGGTATGGGGTGCATGTGATGGTACGCCTCTGATATCTGCCACTGTATTCCTGCCCACCACTCCCCTGGCTCTTTTACATGTGCCCTGTGCCACCAGCAAAGGTGCCACCTGCATCATCCCTCTGGTCCCTTCAGTCACCTATGCAGTCCTCCCCTTCCCTTGCTCTTATCTGTTGCATGCAGGCTGTCCTTGGCACCATGGTACTTCGTTGTGGGCCATGCGTGGCCTCTGCTGTAGGCATGTGCCATGCCAGAGGCATCTACTGCCTCAGAGGCCACATCACTGGTTTGTTATGCGCCTTTCAGGGCAGGGTTTCATAGTTTCTGCATGCTTGCCATTACACATCTGTCATGTTCTGTGGCATCACATCATTGACATGCTGTCACAGCCAGACAGGGGTGGCTTGCAGGGACAGACGGGCGATACATATGTGGATTCTGTCACTGGCCTCCTTAGACCCCTGCACTAGGGTCACAGGGGCTGGGGGGTGGGGTAGGTGTCCATGGTATCCACACTGGCTGGCAGCATTCCCTGGGCTGGGCAGCCTGACCACAACTACCTCTGAACCAGGCATGGCCATTGCTGTGCATGCCCTGTGGTGTAGCTGCCAACCGCCACCAGGGGGTGCAGCACCCTCATCACCTGCTGTGTGTAGGTATGCCTCCTGCTGTGGGCAGCTAGGGCTGGCACCTGTACCAATGCCTGGCTCATCTCCCCACCGATGCCTGTTTGGCATACATTGGGGCTGCCACCAGCATGAGGCTTGACATCACAGGTCTGTTTCCCTGTGCAGACACACAGCTATGCCTTTTAGGATCTGTGTGGCCCAGCATGGTGCTCAGTCCCCTCCCCCACCCATTGGGGCCTCTTTACCTGCGAAGCTGGTGTTGGATGCCCCACCATATGGCTGTAGACAGCTGCAGGTTCAGATGTCTGCCTCCGCTGGGGTCTAGCACCCTCTCGTGCCGCAGCACAGATTTGGCAAGGGCCTCATTCTCATCGGGGATGAAATTCACGGTCCTCCTCACCACCATGCCACTGGTGTCTATATGTCCAACCACAGGGGGCTCTTGCACAGGCAGCCTGCGGGACCTGCATGACGGTGTCATCTATGCAAGGATACACCAGATGGGTGATACACAAGTTCATGCATTCTTGCTGTCCCGCTTCTCTGGCCGCTTGTTTGGTCACATACATGGGTATCACGGGTCATTTTTAGGTGCAGAGCCCGGGTTCCGTACCCAGTGCCTACTCGTCTATGCCACGATGGGCACCTGCCACTATGTTCGGTTTGTGCTGAATTTTCGTTGCTTGCCCATTTTGGAGACACATGACTTTCAAGCACTTTTCCTGAATGGGTAACTTTCTGCGGGTATGGCAGGCCTCGGCACCTTGTCGAAAATTGTGTATGGGATTTTCAGAGGTGGCAGCTAGCACTGTTAACGTGGCTATCTGTTGCTGCTGAAAACTAACCCCGGATATTCAATACTGGGGCCATATCCCGCCACCGAAATTGAATATCCAAGTCACTGCAGAAACTGGAAGCTATTTGGGCAGCGGCCAACCTTTGCAGTACCTTACTTTTCCTGTATTTAACCTTACTTTTCCAAATACAATGTTAGCAACAGAGATTAAAATGAAGGATATTATAATGCATCTGTATAGCTCCATGGTGCGACTGCACCTTGAATATTGTGTGCAATCCTGGTTACCATATCTTAAAAAGGATATAGCAGCATTGGAAAAGATAGCAGCATTGGAAAAGGTACAGTGAAGAGCAACAAAAATGGTAAAGGGGATGGAAGAATCTCCCTATGAGGAAAGGCTTAAAAGGTTGGGCTCTCTTCAACTTTGGAAAAAGAGACGGCTGAGGGGAGATGTGATAGAAGTTTAAAAAAAAATGAATGGAGTGGAAACGGTAAATGTAAATCAGTTGTTTACCCCTTCAAATTTATAAAGACTAGGGGGTACTCAATGAAACTACAATGTAGTACATTTAAGACTAATCAGAGAAAATATTTTTTCACTTAAAATGTACTGAAACTCAGGAATTCAATACTAGAGGATGTAGTTAAAGCTGTTAGTGTAGTTTGATTTAAAAGAGGTTTGTATAAGTTTCTGGAGGAAAAGTCCATAAACTATTACTAAAGAGGACCAGAGAAATCCAGTGCTTACCCATTGGATGGGCAGTATTGAATCTGTGCACCTTTTGGGAGCCTAACATGTACTTGCAACCTAGACCGGCCACTATTGGAAACAGGATACTGGGCTTTTTGAACCCTTGGTCTGACTCAGTATGGCATATAAAAAAAAAGCATGTGGGCATTTACCACCACTTACATGTTCTTCAAGTGGAAGTTGTGGCAGTTACAATATGTCCTCTTCTTCTGGCTGGATGGCCTCAGTGCCACATCGGTGCAATCAATAACTTCAAGTTTGGATGAGAAGCAGGCAATTTCATAAAAGTCCTGCGTGGTGCACTATCTCTGGTCAGGACTAGCAGGGAAGGTAATGTTCTCTTGGAGCCTTCTCAGGAGATCTGTGGTAAAGGTCTCTATGCAGTGAGAGGTGGCAGACTGTGCAATGCCTGTTCTTGCCCCCACCACATGCTGGAAACTGCCCATTGTCAGGAAGCCCATGACTGTGGTGACTTTCTGTGCTACTGGAAATACACAGCTTCTGATAATGGCTGGCTCTAGATTAGGGTTGCCAACTGACTCCAGATGCGCCCGACAGGCTTGATCCAGTCCTGGGGTGACCCCATTGCACGCAGGGACTTGTAGTCTTGCTTTTCTTATTGAGTGCAATGGAGAAATCGGAACTACATGTCCCTGCATGCAATGGGGTAAACCCAGGACTGGATCAAGCCTGTCGGGCGCATCTGGAGTCAGTTGGCAACCCTACTCTAGATCCCTTCCAAGCATGGCATATAGGTCTACTACAGGTCTGTGATTGTGACTGTATTGAGGCAGTATCTTTGGTACACTTCCTCTTCTGTCAGTTGGAAGTAATCCTGGGCCTATATACCTGGTATCTGTGCCTGTCATGTGTGGCCACAGTCTGAAGTTATTTCTGTTCATGGTGCTGCCTCCTGGCATGTTCTGGAGTCTCCAGCTCAGTTGCTATCTGTAATACCACATTTCCCCTGGGTTGTCTATCCTATGTTTGCCATTGCTACTGATACCAACCATGCACACTTGCATACATCTGCTCTGGAGACCAATTTTCATTTCACCAAACTATAAAGCACCTAGGATAAAATTGCCCAGTTTACAGACTTTTGCTGCTGCATGCCATAGCTAAATATCACCGTAAACTGCACATGCCGTGGCCATGCCCACGATCTATCCCATTGTGTTCCCACAAATATGCGGTTACTGCATAGCATTCTGCGGCAATATTCTTCCATGCATGCATGGCTTTATATCAGGAGAACCGGATTTGCTGTACTTATGTGGTTTTGAGCACATTTTAACCGCTTATCCACCACTTAAAGGTATATCAGGCCTGTTATCTTTATTGAAGCTTGACAAATATTTGAATATATCAGGAAATATCTTTTTCCTTTCTTTCCTCTAACAAATACATTTTGATTGTCTTAAGCTTTACTTTTTTTCAGTTTTATATTTAGTAGGGTCTTATAAAAATAGAAAGCAATTACAACTCTATTTACAGAGTATGTTCACAGGAAAAGGAATATAGTACAATATCTAAAAACAAGGAAAAAAAAGAAAAAATAGATAATAATAATCTAAACTTGTTTCAATTTCCAACAAAAAGCAACAGCTTAGGGGAAGCAAATTACTATACAATAATAATAATAATAATAAAAGAAATAAGAACACAGGATATGCTATACTGGATCAGACCAATGGTCCATTAAACCCAGTATCCCGTGGCTAATCCAGATCACAAATACTCATTAGGTTTCCAAAAAGGTAAACAGATTCCACGTTGCTTATCCTGGGATAAGCAGTACATTTCTCTAGTCCTTTTTAGTAATGGTTTATGGACTTTTCTCCAGGCATTTGTCCAAACCTTTTTCAAACCCAGCTGTACTATTAGCTTTTACTATATCCTCTGGAAATAAATTCCAGAGTTTCATTACGCACTGCATGAAAAAATATTTTCTCTTTTTAGTCTTAAATGGGCTACATTGCAGTTTCAATGCTTATCCCCTAGTCTTTCTATTTTTTGATAAACAACCGATCTACGTTTACCCGTTCCACTCCATTCATTATTTAGAGACCTCTGTCATATCTCCCCTCAGCCATCTCCTTTCTAAGTTGAAGAGCCCAAACTTTTGAAGCCTTTCCTCATAGGGTTATCCTTCCATACCCTTTACCATTTTGGTAGCTCTTCTCTGTATCTTTTCTAATTCTGCTATATCATTTTTAAGATAATGGCGACCAGAATTGCAGACAATATTCAAAGTGTGGTCACACCAAGGAACAATACAGAGATTTTATTCTCCATTCCTTTCTTTATGATTCTTAACATTCTATTTGTTTCTTGGCCACCACTGCCAAGAGGGTTTTGATATATTATCCATGATGACGTCTAGATCTTTTTACCTGGGTGATGATTCCTAACATGGAACCTTGCATTGTATAACTGTAGTTTAGGCATTCTTCCCTGAGTGCATAACTTTGCACTTATCCACATCAAATTTCATGTGCCATTTGGATGCCAAGTCTCCCAAGTTTTCAAGTTCCTCCTGCAATATTTCTCAATTCTCTTGTATTTTAACAACTTTGAATAATTTTGTGTCATCTGCAAATTTGATCACCTCACTCATTCCCATTTCTAGGTCATTTATAAATATGCTTAAAAGCACAAATCCGATTTTTTTTCTTAATCTGTGTGCATATCTATATCTCTTTTTAAATCCAGCAAGTCTCAAGCAAAGAGAGACCCCAAAAATACAAACACTTATACATTCAGTTATTTAATAAATCTTCCTGGGACTGAATCAATGTTTGTAGTTGAGAAGGCTCAAAAAATACATAATCCTTCCAATGGTGCTTTAGTAAGCACTTCCTTGGATATTTCAAAAAGAAGGTCAACTGTACCCACCCCGCAGCAGGCAATGCACAGCCCCATGCTAGTAATGCAGCCTTATACTGTATGTGTTACCAATGCGGGGCTTAGTAAACATGCCCTGAATATTGCTGCTATCCAGATAGTGTCAACAGACAGTGCTGAATACTGGTGCTGAATATCTGGATTTATTTCAGCCAGCGTGACTGGTATTTAAAAAATATTGACTGCCCAGACTATCAACCCCATAGTCTTTTATCTGGTTAGGCGTGAGTGGAGTAGTGGCTGGAGGATATGTTTTTTGGTACATCCCAGGTGTCAAAGTGACTAATTCTTGTGCTGCCACCTCCCAAATGCCACTGTCTTCATCCACTACTTAAGATCTTTTCCTACTATCTTGATTTCCTCTTATGCTCACTTAGAGGATGATTCTGTACTGGCTGTCCAACCCCTGTATGGCTGATCTGAATTGGGGCGTTCAGAGGAGTCCCAATTCTGATCCCACAGGTGCTGGACATGCCTGTGGGATTAGAATTGGATCTATGGCCTGGACATGCAGGCCAGGCCCCGATTCTGATCAGCCGCATGCCCAGCCACATATGCGCCTAACTCAGCCTGGCTCCGTAATGGAGCCACAGTGCCATGGTGTCTCATTGCCATGGCACCATGGCTCCATTACAGAACCGCAAACCCTGGCTGCCGACCCAAAATGCCCTTTCCCCTCAGCCTGACACCTGATTTGGCCTTCCATGGCCAGGGTCAGGCTACGGGAATCCCCTTCGCCCCTCACCTGTCTATCCCTGCTGTCCGTCGCTGTCCCCCAATGTCCAATGTCCTCAGAGGTAGAATAAGTCCCTCGTCTACCTGACCAACCCGGACGTACAGGGCTGACCTCTGCTTGAGATCTCTCACTGCTCACGCCCTGTATGCTTGGGATCTCGCACTGCTCACACCCTGCCCTAGCCCCGCCTCCTGACCACCCCCTCCCGCCCCTGTCTATGGCTTCCCGTACAACACAGCTATAGGTACGAGATGCCTTTGCACCAGGGTGGCAGGGGGATGAATAGCGTGGATGTACGTCCCAACAGGATATACATCCCCACTATTCATGGCACAGAATGACCCCCTTGGGGTCTAATTTACCAAAATGTTTCTTTCTGTAATAGATCCCAGATGGGAGAAAAAGTAATATCAAATCAGGACCTTCATTTATACTAGTCAGTTTGTCCACAATTGGATTATGACATCAACCTGTCTTTCTCTTTTTTCAAGTTTAGAAATGCAAAAAATGCAGGGGCTGATTCAGCAGCAGTGGCCAGCACACTTAAAGCAACTGGCCATCGCCACTTTAACTTAAACCCAGGTAATCATTGCTGGGGCCATATTCAGCCACCAACATAGAATAACCGGTGTGCCCAGTTAGTGATTCAGCTCAGCAGATGACAGTGATACTCACCTGCTGCCCTGTTAGCTAAACCAGCAAAAGTTAGACCAGTCATTTAAGTGCCTAACCTTAGACGGTTTAAACTAACTGGATATTGCCACTGGCTGGTTAACTGCACTGGGGCATTTAGTGTGTTAGGAAGGGATATTCGGTGGCACAAAATGGCTATGTGCCACTGAATATCACTCTCACTACAATTAATGTAGTTAGGACATCTGCTAACCACGTTAATTATTTAGAATACCCCCCCCCCCCCCCAGTTTATATCCCACTTAATAGACGGTCCTCAAAGATATCTGACCTTCTCATCTCTCTATAGTTATTCCTTCTTGACTGAATTTTCTTTAGAGTCTGTCAAAAAGTAGTTTCTGCACGCAGGTACCTACAGATGGTCAGGTTTTCAGAAAACCCACAATAAATATTCACGGGGGGGGGGGGGGCATATTCAAAGTGGTCTTCTAACTGAAATAACCCCACTCAGCAGGTTATTCAGCAGCACTGAAGTGGTTAGTGCCACTGAATATCCCTTCCTTCTCAGCTTAAGTGCCCCAATGCTAACCGCTTAGTGTCAGGGCATTCCAGAGGTGGAACAGGGACAAGGACATAGGCTATCTTGTCAATACCGATATTCAGTCACTAACCAGCTAACCTAAACCGGCTAAAGTTAGACTGAAAAAAAAAAGCTTTCCAAACTTTAGATATTTTAGCTAACTGGCCAGTAGATGAATATCACAGCTGACCAGTTAGCTACAATAGACTTCTAACCGGCCAACCTGGATATAGTCATATAGTGCCAGTGGCCAGATATAGTGCAGGCATTGAATATATGGGCATTATTTAAACCAGCAAAAGGCCAGACACTTTAACAGCTATGCTCACTTAGCCACTCTTCTCAAGTCATTGGCCCCCTATCCATTTCCATATCCAGTTCAAACCTCTCCTTTTGACCTATGAAAGCATTCATTCTGCTGCTCCTCACCGCCTTTCCTCTTTTCTCTCACTACACACCTCTTCGGAAACTCCGCTCTTCTGGCAGATCGCTTCTACCTGTGCCCTTCTCTTTCACTGCCAACTCCAGACTTTGATCTTTCCACCTTGCTGCTCCTTATGCTTGGAACAAACTGCTTGAGTCAGTTCATGAGGCTCCATCTCTGGCCCTTTTCAAATACAGGCTAAAAGCTCATCTCTTGAAGGTTTCTTTTGGATCCTGATCTGCTTAGTCTCCTGCTCTCCAATTATGTGTTCCCTTACCATTCCCCTAGACATATCCTAGTCCCCAACTGTTGTGCTGTCTGTCTTGACTACATTGTAAGCTCTCATGAGTAGGGCTGTCTCTTACATTTCTCTGCACAATGCTGCGTACACCCTGTAGTGCTATACAAATGATCAATAGTAGTAGTAGTAATAGTAGCAGCAGCAGCATTGGCCTCCTCCATTAAATATGCCCCTCCCCCACTGTTAATTTGTTTGTTTTTGTTATCCTTAATGCAATCCAGTACTTTGTAAAGAAATCCTATTTCAGCTTTGAAAATATGGAATTAGCACTATGATACTTGAAAGCCCAATAGGAAAATGGAATGTTTCATCTCAATGAAAAAAAATTGATAAACAGACCATTAAACTATGATACCATCAGTTATGCAACTATTTGTTAAAGTATGACAGGTCGACTTTGACTGAACCAGGCTTCATAAAAGGTTGGGACTATCCCTAATTTACTAATTTAATTTCCAACTGATTATTATCTGTATATTTACTAAGACAATCTCTCATTGTGATTAAAGATTGACATTTTGAGGCATGTTTACTAAACTGCATTAGCTGTTAAAGCAACAGATAACGTTACTCATTTGGCAAGCGCTAACAGCTAACATAGAGTAAATGCAAATAGCGCAATTGTCTGTGCTATCTGCAGAACACATGTTCACTGTGCATGCGGGTGAGGGGTCTGCAGTACAGTTAGCATCGGTGTTCTCAGCATGTGGTAACCATTGGATTTGCAGATAGAGTGGATGCAACTGATGCCACCCAAATGGATGATGATAGCTGCATCCAGGCTGCTGTCCAATCACACTCTCTGCATTTTCTGTGTAATATCTGCTGGAGGAATGCTGTGCATGCCCCCAACAGATACCACATTGCTTTTGCAGCTAATGTGGTGCTATTTGTACTAAGCACTACTCATCACATTCAAAGCCATTAACAGCTTAGCTCCCCTAGCAATCTCCACTCTCATCACTCACACCTCCCACACCAGATCTAGAAGATCAGTTGCAGCTAATACTCTAATCATCCCGACGGACTTTACAAAATGTTCACACTCAACAACTGCAAGAGCATTCGTTTACTTCGCTCCCAAATGTTGGAATGATCTTCCACCCACCATAAGAGATATCAAAGACCTAAAACAATTTAGAAAAGCCATAAAACACCACCTGTTCCTTGCATACTTCTCTCAATACCCTACTCCAACATAGCCAACACCACATTACAAACCAATGTAACGATCTATCACTCCCTGTACAACAAGAAGAATACAATTGTATATAGTTATATAACTTATATGTACAAAGTTCTCCCCTATGTTGTATCCAATTAGATTTCCTGTTATATGTAAACTCACGACAGCCTGTTGCTATCGGTGAGTATTTTATGTTTACTGTAAACCGCGCTGATGATAAAAGTGCAGTATATAAGAACGTTAAATAAATAAATAAATAAAATAAACACTTCATGTTAGCTGCAAAACTCTAACGCGGTTTAATAAACATGCCTCTTTGCATTTTGTGCTGGAAAAATAATTCATCCAAAATGGAATATTTAATTGAGGTTTTAGGAGGTATCCCTCAATCCTATTGCAAGTTTCTCAAAATGCTTCAGAAACCAGTACATGAGAATTGGTCACTATAGTTGCCAACAGAGGATGAAGAGTTTAATTTGCTGTATTAGTGTGACTATTGCACTAATAGAAAAACACAGAAAATGTGCATCATATCTAATTACAGCATTCTGGATACGCAGCTCCATCAATTAAAATTTGTTTTCAAAGGTTATATCTTAAGAGGCAACAGATGGTGACAAAACAACAAAAAAAGCTTTTTCATTAAAGCTATCTGAATAACATACATGTGCAACAGGATGGAAGTGACAAAAACCTGTTATTTAGAACTCTATCCATAAAATGTACATCATCAAGACAAAATTTTTTCTTCTTAACTCTAGAAAGTCACATCTTAGAAAAATCTATCCCTCCTGTGCACCGTGCAATATATCAAAAAGTGCACACAGTAAAAAGTAATACCATCCAACAAGACTGTTAACTAAAAATAATCAGAGCCGATATTCAGATGGGCTTAGGCAGTTTGCAGCACCTGAAAACCTCATAAACCCTGACAATCCTGATACTCAACAGCACTATCCTGATAGTACTGCTGAATATCCCTACAGACCACAATAAAGATACCCATTGAATTCTGGGGTGGACTGTGGGAGGAGCTGGGGTGATCCTGGCAGTTATCCGGTTAGCAGCAATATTCAACTGTTAACTGGATAACTAAACCATATAAAGTAGGACAGGTCAATGGCTAATGCAGTTTTGCTATCCGGTAAGCAGCTGAATTTCATCACTGATTGGGTAGTAAATCTTATAGCTGGTAAAACCAGATATTCAGCTCTAGATGCCAAAGAGACTCCATCATAGAATATACAGTTTAGTTAAAGTGATCCAAGAAGAAGTACTGAGCAATTACTATTAGGGGTCATGGGAGCCATTTTAAAACTCAAGGCAACTGAGGATCACTCTTGCTCCCACTATGCTGATCCCCCTAGTGTGTTTTAGGGCCTTGTACATAGACAAGGTGCTCTGCTGGTCCTCTTGATATCTTTTAGGCCTTACAGGCTATTGAGGTGCTGTGATGGTCGCATGGTATACATATTGTATGCCCTTGCTGCCAATTTTGGAACTGTACTGGTCCCCTTGGTGTTTTTTAGGGCATGCAGCCAATCTGAGTGCTATGCCATTCCCCTTGGCTTGATTTAGAGCCTTGCAAACATTCAAGGTGCTATGCTGCTCTGTTTGGAATGTTTTATGGCCTTATAGATGATTAAGGTACTATGCTGGTCCTCTTTGGCTGTTTTAGGGCTTTGTAGCTGATCAAGGTCTCCATCTCGTCTCCTTGACATGTTTTAAGGCCTTGCCATCCATCAAGGTGCTGCTCTGGTCCCTTTGAGAACGCCAAGGGAGGCGGCCATGTACCAAAGTCAAACCCCTATCAAGCTCAACCCAATGTAGAAAATTAATCCATAAATGTTGATGGAAATCATCATTAATGATTCCATCATCATTAATCCATAAATGATGATGGAAATCTAAACAATGTTGCATGATGGGTGCTGTTGTAACCTTATTGCTAAGATGGAGGAAGGAAGTGATAGAGGGGAGAGATATGTAAACAAAAGACCTCCCTATCAACAACGGGGAAACTTTACAAGCCATTGGGGAAGAAGGGGCACCCAACAGCGGGGATGGAATCATAGCCCCCGAGGGGGTCAGCAATCGACCAGTAACAAGGTGGTTCAGTAAACAGAATCAACAGTGATTAATTTATCTTTGATAGACCTGATACCAGAACAAGAATTTTTATTGAACAAAGGGTTATCTTTTGCACTCACTAGTCGTCATAATTCCTTCCAGGCTAGGTTAAACATTTTTTGGTTCATCCGAGTTTTACAAATTAAGGTCTTATTTGCAAATAGGGATGACTTACAGTCTATTCCTCAGTCTCTGTTTTGACCTAGATCTCATTGGGTTCCCCCCGGCCCTTTAGATCCACATATAGCCACATTCAGAGATTTATTGCTACATAATCTGGCACACATGGAAGTACATAATCAGAAATCCTGGAAATACCATAATTTGAGATTTTCCCAGTACGAAGCCCTACAACAATTAAAGACAAGTAAGGATTTAGTCATCAAGCCTGTAGATAAAGGCAGATCTACAGTGATCCAACATAGGGATCAATACCAAGGTGAGATACATTGCCAACTTACAGATACACGGTATTACAAACATCTTGAGGTGCACCCTACAGCAGATCTACAGAATCAAAGTTTTCATCATTCATGAAGCATTTCAAAATGGGACACTTACAGCTCATGAATATAAATATTTACGAATACAATATCCTCATGTCCCCATCTTCTATGTCCCTAAAGTACATAAAACTTTGCAGTCACCACTGGGACAACCTATAGTTTCTGGGAAGCCATCCGTATTAGAACCCTTATTGGTTTTTCTGACTACTTCTTGCAGCTTTGGATTAAAAAAGCTAAGCCTTATCTTCAAGACACTTCAGACTTTTTAAGGAAATTATCAGATGTGACATTTGAGCCTAAAATTAATATATTAGTAATGTTCGATATAGCAGCGCTGTATACAAATATCCCTCAGAGTTTATCTTTGCTATTGGTGAGACAGTTATTAGCCCAGTGCTCAAGTTCAGAATGCATTTCATCTCAATTTTTCTCATCATGCAGAACGATTTCAATTTTGGAAAGGACTTTTATTTGCAAATACAAGGGGTCTCTATGGGTGCTACAGTAGTGCCCAGTATAGTCAATCCCACTCAAATAGATGGTCAGCTTTCTATCTTAAAAAAGAAAAACAACTTCTTGAAACAATAACTAAGATTAACACCACAACCTCATACTTTGACCCATGTCCAGTCTCCTGTATAAAGGCTTCTAAATTGGAACTGGTGCCGGTAATACTCAATATCATAAACCAATCCCGCTCCCAAGAAATTATGCCAGACTCTCTTAAGTTATCCATAATTCGCCCGCTTCTCAAGCAAACATCTCTTGACAAAGATGACCCTACTTCATACCACCAAATAGCCAGCATACCATTCCTAGCAAAAGTAATCAAAAAAGTAGTTCAAATTCAGTTACAGGAATTCATTGAACTTGACTCCCCCACCCCCCTTGGTAAACACACATATATGGTTTCCGCCCATTTCATGGCTTTGAAACCTTCCTCTTGGTATTATTCGACACCCTCATCCTCGGTCTGGACAACCCAAACCAAGCCTTTATCATGATCTTCCTAGACATCTCATCTGCTTTTGACAATGTAGACCACACCATCCTCCTGTCAAGACTAGCTCAATTAGGTATCACTGGTACACCTCTAAATTGGTTCAAATCGTACATATCCAATCAATTCCAATTTGTAAAGATCGACCAAGAGTCCTCAATATCATTTCCCCAAGAAAAGGGAGTTTTGCAAAGCTCTGTTCTCTCATTTCTACTATTTAACCTATACAGTACCTCCAACCCATCTGCTTAATTTTCAAGAAGGCCAACATCAAATATCACATCTATGCAGATGATATAATGGTCTATGCTCCAATCCAACGTAAAAAATTCTCAATACCACAGTGTTATTAACTGCATAACCGAAACAGAATCATGGCTCAACTCAAACAACATGCAAATAAATTCCAATAAAATTGAAATTTTATTCTCAATGGAATCAGAACTTCAAGCCTCCCCACACCTTTAAACTTCATAACATCAACCTCCCAGTCAAACAGGAGGTTAAATTCATTATCGACAGAACTCTCAGTATGGCTGCCCAAATCAAACAAACAGCCAGGACAATATTCTTTAAACTAAAAACTATGCAACACCTCAGACCATCTTGGAAGCACACGACTTTCGAACTGTGGTCCAAGCTCTGATAGCCCCTCACTTGGACTACTGCAACAGTCTACTACAAGGCATCCCTAAAACGACTCTCCACACACTCCAACTTGCACAAAATGTAACCTCTAGGATCATTGTGAAAGCAAACTTTACTGAGCAAATCACCCCAATACTCTATAGCCTCCATTGGCTCCCCATTGCCACCAGAGTGAGATACAAAAAGTTAGTTACAACATTTAAATTACATAACAGCATCGCCTCTTCCCACCTAACCACCCTTATACATGCACAAGCTGATAACAGACTCAGAAGAAAATGTACAAAGGACCTCCTAACCATTCCCCCTTCAATATGAAAAACTAACCATTCTATTAGCAATAGAGCCTTCAGGTGCTCTGTTCCCACACTTTGGAAGTCTCTCCCTGACTATATTAGATCAATCAAGGATCTTCAAACCTTTTGCAAACAACTAAAAACTCTCCTGTTTGTGGAATATTACAATGCCTCTTCATATTCTATCCCTTTTTTCCCCTACACTAACCATGACTCTCCTCCCTCCAATGGCACTAATACACCTTTGTAACCTGCTCTGCCATCATTATTTACTGTAAATAGTTCAGACTTAGCTATCATGTTACCACTGTTTAGGTAACAAACTATCATGTATATAGCTTTCCTGTATCATAGTTATTGATTTTGTTCTCTGTAACCAATTTTTTGGGGGAATTTTTGTTCATTGTAAACCACCCTTGATCGATGGAAGGGGCGGTATATAAGAAAGGTTTAAATAAAATAAATAAATAAGTAAATAAAATAAGTATCCAACTGTGAAGAGAAGACTTTGTATCCATCTGAATGGTTCTCGCATATCAAATGCTGGATGTGATTCATAAATGATATCTTTTGCATATGGAACAGCACTGATGCTCCTCTTCACGATTTCACACATTGATTAAACCAGCAGTACGCTAACTTACAATTCACTATGACATATTCTACAACACAAGTTTCCTTCTTGGATGTATTAGTCATAGTGAGAGCTGGCCAGCTGTGTACATCTCTGTACAGGAAAATGATTGATCGTAATAAGATCTTACACTTTGATTCCCATCATCCTTTTAAACTTAAACGGGCTCTTCCAATTGGCCAGTTCTTGCGTATACGTCACATCTGCTCTGAGGGAGAAGAGTTCCAATTACAGGCCAAGGCACTCATCAAGTGCTTGGTATGGAGGGGATATCCAACAAGAGTCATATGTCAAGCATACTTAGCCAAGTATTCTAATAAATCCTTGTTACTACAGAAACAGAATGCTGACATAGAGAAACAAGTTTGTGTTCTTCAATACATGGACCATGCACAGCTTCTGGCCAAGAGTGTCTTTACCCACTGGCATATTTTGAAGTTGCACAAGATTTTTCAAAAGGGACCATGTATAGCTTTTACTCATGCTAAGAACTTAGGTGACATGCTGGTGCATTCAAATTTCTTACATCATAATATGGGAACACAGGTACAAGGATGACATACAACATGTGGCCATTGTTTAGTATGATCTTCCACTGTTTCTACCAATGAGTGGTCTGACCCTAGGTCGGACGTTATTTCCCATGCTACGGGCTGGCTAATCTACTGAAGAGGGCTTTAAACTAGATTCGTTGGGGATGGGTGAAGAAAGCCCCCAGGTAAGTGAAAGCCCCCAGGTAGGTGATACATTAAATACCTTTATGGAAATGGGTAACAGGGGTAACATATGGAAAGCAGTGTGTATTGATGCCCGTAGCATGGGAAATAAGATCCCTGAAGTTGAAGCTTTGGTGGGAGTGGCTGACTTGGATTTAGTGGCAGTTACAGAAACATGGTTCACAGAAAACCATGACTGGGATGTAACTATACCTGGCTATACTTTATTCAGAAAGGACAGGGTAGGAAGAAGGGGAGGAGGAGTGGCACTATATGTAAAACCTACTATTAAAGCTTTGGAATTACAGAGCTTAAAAGGGAGAGAGGAGGCATTGTGGGTTAAACTAGAAAGAGGGAAAGAGAAATCTATTTGCATTGGTGTGATATACAGACCTCCCTCACAAGAGGAAGAGGTGGACAGAGAGTTAATTGAAGACATACGCAGCATTGCTAGGAAAGGGGAAGAGCTACTGATAGGAGATTTCAATATGCCAGATGTTGATTGGCACATTCCTGCTGCAGTATCATCTAGAAGTAAGGAGATCCTGGATTCTCTACAGGGAGAACTATTCAGGCAATTGGTAACAGACCCCACATGTGAAGGGGCCATACTGGACTTGGTGCTTACCAATGGTGAAAGTGTTTCTGATGTTGTAGTGGGAGATCATTTTGCATCCAGTGATCACCAGATGGTGTGGATCAGTATTAGCACTAGGGCTGTTAGAATCCATTCCAAGGTGAGGATCTTAGACTTTAGGAAGACTAACTTTGTGAAAATGGGCCAATACCTCAGGGAGTCGTTAGTGGGATGGGAACAGCTGGGGGATATAGAAAAACAGTGGGCAAAACTGAAAGGGGGTATTTTAAGGGCAACCAACCTTTTTGTTAAAATGGTAAATAAAGGCAAAAGGAAAAGGAGACCGCTATGGTTTTCTAAGGAAGTAGCTGAAAAAGTGAAGAAAAAGAGGGAGGCCTTCATGAAATACAAGAGATCACAGAGAGAGGAAGACAGGCATCTGTATTTGGAAAAAATTAGAGAAGCTAGCAAAGTAGTCAAGAAGGCAAAGACTCAAAAGGAGGAGGAAATAGCCAATGCAATAAAATGGGGGGATAAGACATTTTTCAGATATATTAGTGAGAAGAGGAAGGGCAAAAGTGGTATTGTCAGACTCAAGGGTGCAGGGGGGGGAATATGTAGAAGCTGATAAGGATAAAGCGGAATTGCTTAACAAATATTTTTGTTCTGTATTCACAGATGAAGAACCAGGAGCAGGACCTCAGAAAACACCCACAAATAAGAACAGAAGCGAGGGACATCTTGAACAATTTTCAGAAGACTGTGTTCATGAGAAACTACCTCAACTTAAAGTAGACAAAGCGATGGGACCGGATGGGATACACTCTAGAATACTGAGGGAACTTGGGGACGTTCTAGCAACTCCACTGACTGACCTTTTCAATGCCTCGTTGGAGTTGGGAGTGGTGCCAAAGGACTGGAGAGAGGCTCATGTGGTGCCTTTACACAAAAGCGGAAGTAAGGATGTGGTTGAAAACTACAGGCCGGTTAGTTTAACTTCGGTGGTGAGTAAATTATTGGAAACGCTGCTGAAAGAGAAAATAGTGAGGTTTCTGGAGTCCAGAGGATTACAGGATTCGAGGCAGATTAGGGTCCAGAGGCAGGTCTTGTCAGACAAATCTGATTGAGTTCTTTGACTGGGTGACCAGGGAGTTGGACCGAGGGAGAGCTCTAGATGTGGTGTATTTAGATTTCAGTAAAGCCTTTGACACTGTTCCTCACAGGCGACTTATAAACAAACTGAGCACCCTAGGGATGGACCGTAAAGTTACTGCTTGGGTTTGAAATTGGTTGGGTGAAAGGCGACAAAGAGTACAAGTAAATGGAGCTCACTCTGAGGAGAAGGATGTTACCAGTGGTGTGCCCCAGGGATCTGTCCTTGGTTCGATTCTTTTTAACATCTTTGTTAGTGATATAGCAGAAGGGCTGTCGGGTAAGGTTTGCCTCTTTGCAGATGATACCAAAATCTGCAATAAAGTAGACACCCAGGAAGGTGTAGATAACATGAGGAGGGATCTAGCTAAACTTGAAGAATGGTCTAGAATTTGGCAGCTGGGATTTAATGTTAAAAAATGTAAGGTCATGCATTTGGGCTGCAGCAATCCAAGGGAGCAATACAGTATAGAAGGTGAAGTACTTTTGTCCACTAAGGAAGAGCGGGACCTAGGCGTGGTTGTGTCTGATGATCTTAAAGTAGCTAAACAGGTAGAAAAGGCGACGGCAAAAGCTAGAAGGATACTTGGGTGCATACGGAGAGGAATGGCTAGCAGAAAAAAGGAGGTGATAATGCCTCTGTTTAAGTCTTTGGTGCGACCTCATTTGGAGTATAGTGTGCAATTCTGGAGACTGCACCTTCAAAAGGATATGAACAGGATGGAGTCGGTGCAGAGGGTGGCTACTAAAATGATTAGTGGGCTTCATTATTAAGCATATGAGGATAGACTTAAGGCTCTTAATATGTACACCTTAGAGGAAAGGTGGGATAGAGGTGATATGATTGAGATGTTTAAATACCTCCATGGCATAAATGTTCAGGGAGAGAGCTTCTTTCAATTGAAAGCAAGTTCTGCTACGAGGGGACATGGGATGAGAGTGAAGGGAGATAGATTCAGGAGTGATATGCGGAAATATTTCTTTACAGAAAGAGTAGTGGATCCATGGAATAGTCTCCCAGTGGAGGTGGAAGAGATGAGGACAGTAACTGAATTCAAAAAAGCATGGGACCAACACAGAGGATCTCTAAAGGTAAAAAGTGGACTGTTGTAGTTGTTGTTATGGAAGGACAGACTAGATAGGCCATGTGGTCTTTTTCTGTCATCATGTTTCTATGTTTCTATGTGTCTCACTGAACACAAATCCCGTCTTAGCAATAATGTTACAACAGCACCCATTGTGCAACATTGTTTAGATTTCCATCATCAATGGCAATATTTACAGTGGCTAGTGATAGACGGCATAGAGAATCCCCTGTATGGTCAGATGGAACAGCGTCTAGCCAGGCTCGAGCAGAAGTGGATTTTCACATTGAACACCATCCGGCCAATGGGATTAAATGAGTTTTTGGATTGGTTTACATCTCTATAATGACACTGGTGATTGGCTGTTGGTTTGCTTGCTTGCTACCCCACTTCCATTTAAACAGCTTTGACTTTGAGCTGTATGTTTCCCTGAAGGCGTTGACACCACCACCATTTGACATGTCCTGATGCAGCCCTTCTAAAAGTGGGTGAAACGCGAGTCAACTGTGTTCTCATGGTTCTGTTGGAATCTTTGGAGCTCGGAGTGTGTCTGGGACCATTTGACATCTAAGTGCTAGTGGAGTGTTTTTCAGTTGTTTTATATGCATTTAAAAATGGTAAAAACAAACATGACATCTTTGAAGCTTAGGAATGACATTTTGGGGCCAGTTAATTAGCTGTTTTGAGCAGTTGTGTGCTAGAGTTATACAGCTGCTAGCCCCTTTCTGAGGCTTCTCTTCCCGCCCTCTCCCATAGGGTTTAACATTCCCTTCTTTTGGGCTCCGTATAAGTGGATTAATTTTCTACATTGGATTGAGCTTGATAGGGGTTTGACTTTGGTACATTGCTGCCTCCCTTGGTTTTCTCAGACGTGTTTAGGATAAGGGGATAGAGGAGTATAATTTTGTGCACTGGTCCCTTTGGCATATTCTAGAGCTTTGCAGCTGATCTGGATGTTGTACTGTTTCTCTTGGCATTATTTATTTTTATATACTGCTTTACCTCAAAGTCAAAGTAGTTTACAGATTATCAAGTTTTGTGCCATAGTGCTCCTTCAATAGTTGTATGACACAGCTCACATGATCTGCATGCAAAATGACCTACCGGAATTACTATATGGTTAGGATTCACATCCCAAATAATAGGCTTACTCACAAAATTGGCAATGATTTTACCACACCAATATGCTACTATAGGAGGAACAGATTTGTAAAACTCTCCAATGTTTCTAAATAATCGTCACCACAAGGGAAACTCGAACTGAAAATGGTAATACACATACTATGTGCTCTTCCTGAGAATTATGTATATTACCATTTTCAGTTCGAGCTCTTCTTGTGGTGGCGATTCTTTATAAACATTGGAGAGTTTTGCAATTCCATCAGTGTTTTGATGTTCCTCCTATAGTAGCATATCGGCATGGTAAAAACATTGTCAATTTTGTGAGTAAGTGCATCACTTGGGATGTGAATCCTAACCATATAGTTACTCCGGTAGGTCCTTTTGCATGCGGGTCATGTGATTTCTGTGATAGAAGTATTGAAGGAGTACTATGGCATTGCCCACCTGCCGAAAAGCCTTGAAGAGTAAAGTTTATACTACTTGTCAGACTTATTTTGTAGTATATGCCATAATTTGTCCCTGTAATAAGGTATATTTTGGACAAACAAGAAGATATGTGCAACTAAGACTTAGGGAACATTTTGTTTAAATACAAAATCTCAATCTGTTCCTATAGAGGCCAATACAGTTCTGGGTGCCTCCGGCCCGTCTGGACATCCAGAATCTGGACAGGCCAGATTTGTATCTGATTCTGATCCCACAGGGGCTAGACGTCACTGCAGGATCAGAATTGGGTGCACCTGGCCTGGATGGGCCGGCTGTGCCCTGATTCTGGTCTACCGGATATCCAGACAAGTACCCGGCTAGCCCAGCCAGGCTCCTGCATGGACCTGTGATCCAGTGGCATCCTATTGCCATGGCACCGTGGCTCCATGCAGGAGCCACGATCCCCAGCAGACCGCAAAATGCTCCTTTCCACGCCGCCTGACTCCTGATCGGGCCTGCCGTGACCAGGGTTGGGCTGCGGGGAACCCCTGCACCCCCTTGCTTCTCTTACTGGCCCTGGATGCTTAATTCACTGCTGTCTAGGGGAACTTATTCCACCTCCAAGGTGGATTAAATCTCCCATCCATATAGTTGATCCTGAACGTACAGGGCCAACCCCGACATCGGCCCTGTACATCCAGGGTTAGGTTCCCGCCCACTGCCCGCCCTTGCCCCACCTCTAGCCCATCCCCTCCTGCCCAGGTACAGAGCTCCCTGCATATCTCGGATCTATGCAGCTAAACACAGTTCGGAATCGACCCCATAGTGTCTCATTGCTTGCAACATGATCATTCTTTTGCACAACTACAATAGAGAGTGATCGAGCAGGTTCCCAAAATTTGGAGAGGTGGTAATCGGGAAGCTAGGCCTAACTATAGAGAGCAACTTTCTTCCACTACCCGCTATCTACGTTTCTGTGCCCGCTCAGCTCAGCATGCTTGGCTCAAATCTTGGATCCTTGTGGACTTTCTACACTCCAAATTCATGCTTGTCTCTTTCCAGTCAACCATAGCACTCACCAAACAAGACTATTATGTTCATCTGACTAACTCTCTTGCCTCTGACCCTCACCATCTCTTTACAACTCTCACGGTGCCTCTGCCTCCGACCTTTCCCTCCCTTTCTGCCCAAACCCTGGCTGACTACTTCCATGACAAAATCCACAAGATCATACTCCTGTTCCCCACAAGGTCAGCTACTCCCCCTCCTCCCCCTCTTCACTCCCCTCTTCACTCCCAACTTCTCCCCCCTATCTCTATCCTTTCTTCCTTTTCTATGATCTCTAAGGAGGAAACTACTCACCTTCTTTCCTCATCCAAACTCACTACCTGCTTCTCTGATCCTATTTCCACCCAACTCCTTAGCTCCATCTCCTCCACTAAAGTCCCGTCCATCTCTCATATTCTCAACCTATCGCTGTCAACTGCAAATTTCCCTCTAGCCTTAAAGCATGCTGTGGTCATTCCTCTCCTCAAGAAACCCTCACTAGAACCTACATGTCCTTCTCACTATCAACCCAGCTCCCCTTCATTTCTAAACTACTTGAACATGCATTGCCTCAACTTTCTCTCCTCTCAAGTCTCGCTCCACCCCAGAATGCCCCAACACGCCCTGATGCTAACCGTCACGCGTAGCGGACTTAGACGGTGATATTCAACGGCACTAACCATGTATGTGCCATTGAATATCTCCATCTAAGGCATTTACATTGTTTACTAGGCTGTAAACCATGTAAATACCCTTCAAATATTGGGCGCTTAGTGATTAGGAGCTAAGAGATGCAGCAGCATCTTAAAATTCACATTCTCACCCATCTTCAGAGGGTGGTTATCCATGACTATCATTACCCTGATGCACCGTGCCACAACCCTCGATGTTGCCCATCACTTGCCCCATTAAAGTGTTGCTGAACACCACCCAATCTCTTTCATACTTACTCTATTTGATGCATTTTGGGCCTGCTGTCATGCCATCTGACTGATGCAAGAGGCTAAGAACTTCACTTGTGAAAGGGATATCATTTTTTTGGGTACCTTTCCCACCACGGCTATTTCTACCACTGGACTGAGTCCCCAGTCTAGGCTCAGTATTTTTCTTTGCACTGAGCTGGAAAGGGTGCTGTTTTAGTAAATTATGCTGCATTTCATTGTTTGTGAGAAATTCCATTAGCTTCCCTCTACTCATGTGCTTCCTACAGTAATTGTATTCTGCATACCACATGTCCTCAAGAACTTTAAAATGTCCTCTCTACTTATGTAGTGCTCATGGTCTTGGCACTGCAAGTATCACTTTCTACCTCATCAACTATTTCAACAGACAGTAAGGTTTCAATATATGATTATTCTGATGCAAATCCCACCCATGTGAATTTCTCAGAGTCTATATCTGCAAAGAACATCTACATACATTTTTCATCAGGTAATAATTGTGTCTATTGCTCTGCTTAGTTGATTTCACCTCTGCTTCTTTTGTATCTCCATATCCCCAAAATCCCAGATACCTGCTCTTTCACAGTTGACTTGGAAGCTGCAGCTCTTTCTTCTCTCCTTGTTAAGAGTAGTAGTAAATATAGTTCACTTGGAGATTATTGCTGTTACCAATAGCGTGTCACAAGGATCAGTCCTTGATCCTGTTCTTTTCAACATCTTTTAAGTGATATTGCAGAAGATCTGTTGGGAAAGATTTGCCTCTTTGTGGATGATACCAAAATCTATAACAGATTAGACACCCTGGAAAGTGTGGATAATATGAGGATGGATCTAGTGAAATGGTCAAGGATTTGGAAGCAAAATTCAATATCAAAAAATGTCATTTGGGCTGCATAAACCCAACAGAACAATATATCATAGGGTGTAACATACCTCAGTACATGAAAGAATAGTGGTACCTAGGTGTGAGCATATCATATGATCATAAAATGGCCAAAGAGGGAGAAAAGGTGACAACAAAATCCAGAAGGATGCATGAGTGCATAGGGAGAGGAATGGCCAGAAGGAAAAAAGGAGGTGAAGAGGAGTAAATCACCTGGGCCGGATGGTATACATCCAAGGGTGTTGAAAGAACTGAAATATGAGATTGCAGACCTGCTATTAGTAATCTGTGAATTTTCATTAAAATCATCTGTAATAACTGAAGATTGGAGGATCGCCAATGTAATGCCAATTTTTAAAAAGGGTTCCAGAAGTGATCTGGGAAACTACAGACGTCACTACCAGGAAAAATGGTAGAAACCATCATAAAGAACAAAATTACTCAGCATGTAGATAGTCATGGACTAATGGGAGACAACAACATGGCTTTAGACAAGGAAGATCTTGTCTTACTAATCTGTTATGATTTTTTGAAGGTATGAATAAACAGGTGGACAAAGGTGAGTCGGTTGATATAGTGTATCTGGACTTTCAGAAAGCCTTTGACAAGGTCCCTCATCAGAGACTTTCGACAAAACTAAAGAGTCATGGGATAGGAGGCAGTGTACTATTATGGATCAGCAACTGGTTAGAAGATAGAAAGCAGAGGGTAGGTCTAAATGGCCAATTTTCCCAATGGAAAAAGGTGAATAGCGGTGTACCCCAGGGATCTGTGCTGGGTCCGCTGTTTTTTGACATATTCATAAATGACCAGGAAAAGGAAATAATGAGTAAGGTTATCAAATTTGCAGATGACACAAAACTATTTAAAGTTGTTAAAACCCAAGAGGATTGTGGAAAATTGCAAGAGGATCTTGATAAATTGGAAGACTGGGCATCAAAATGGCAGATGAAATTTAATGTGGACAAGTGCAAAGTTATGCACCTAGGGAAGAACAACCCAAACTATGGTTACAAGATGCAAGGTTCCACATTAGGAACCACAACCCAGGAAAAAGATTTAGGCATCATTGTGGATAACATGTTACAACCCTCGGCCCAGTGTGCAGTGGCGGCCAAGAGAGCAAATAGAATGCTAGCTATCATAAGGAAAGGAATGGAAAATAAAACAAAAGATATTATAATGCCTCTATATCGTTCCATGGTGAGACCGCACCTTGAATATTGTGTGCAATTCTGGTCGCCGTATCTTAAAAGGGATATAGCATTATTAGAAAAGGTTCAGAGAAGAGCCACCAAAATGGTAAAGGGGATGGAAGGATACTCCTATGAAGAAAGGCTAAAAAGGTTAGGGCTCTTTAACCTGGAAAAGAGATGGCTGAGGGAGATATGATAGAAGGCTATAAATTAATGAACAGAGTGTAACAGGTAAATGTAGATTGATTGTTTATGTTATCAGAATATAGAAAGACTAGGGGACATGCAATGAAGCTACAGGGTAAACTATTTAAGACTAATAAAAGAAAATATTTTTTCACTCAACTTGTAATCAAACTCTGGAATTTGTTACCGGAGGATGTAGTAAAGGCTGTTAGTGTAGCTGGGTTTAAAAAAGGTTTGGACAAGTTCCTGGAGGAAAGGTCCATAAACCATTATTAAGAAGGGACCCAGGATATCAATGCTTGACCCAGTACAAGCATTGTGGAACCTGTGTCTTTTGGGGAAACTGCTAGGTACTTATGACCTAGATTGGCCACTGTTGGAAACAGGATAGTGGGCTTCATGGACCTTGGTCTGACCCAGTATGGCATGTCTTATGTTCTTATGTAGGTGATAGTGCCTTTTTAACATATTCATAAATGACCTGGAAAAGGGAATAATGAGTTTAGAGTTCTATGTACATTTCTGGAAACTGCACCTTCAAAAGTTTATAAATAGGATGGAGTAGATCCAGAGGATGGACCCATGATTTTCATCATAGAGAATATGGTGATAGATTTAAAGACCTCCATATGCATACCCTGGAGGAAAGGTGGGAGAAGGGGGATATGACAGACATTTAAACACCTCCATGGTATAAATATACAGGAGTTGAGCCTATTTCAACTGAAATGAAGCTTGGAATGATATATCATAGGACGAAGGTGAAAGTTTCTAGACTCAGGAATTATCTAAGGAAATATTTCTCTATGGAATGGCTTATGGATGCATGGAAAAGTTTCCCAGTGGAGTTGTGGAGGTGAGAATTGTATCTGAATTCAAGAAAGCATAGGATAAGTACAGAGGACCTCTGAGGGAAAGGAACGGGTTGTATAAATTAATAGTTCTTATGGATGGGCAGACTGGATAAGCCATACTATATGGTCTTTATCTATGACCATTTTGTATGTTTCTATGTTTTCATGCACCACTCACTAATCCTCTGCTGCTGTGGAGTACTTTCACCCCAAGTATGCTACATCAGATAAATGGCCCTGCGGTAACCTTCCCTGCTTGGCATAAGCCTGCACTGCCCACTCACTCTGCTTCCGGTCCCCAGTCTTCAACAGACTGGAGGTAAGGGGAATATATTTGCCCAGTTAATGCTGCCATTGGACTGAATTCTCATCTCTTGGCAGTAGGGACTATTTGTCTTTTAGCAGCTTACATCACTTAATAGGCCTCATCTGCTCTGGAGTACCGTCAACCCACATTTTCTGCTTCAGATATTTAACTGTAGTCTATGGGGGCTTTCCTGCCTTTTGCATTGAGTGTCACATGTATGATTTTCTCCCAGTTGGTGAAGGGTCTTACATGTGCACTAGGTGCAAGCTCTTTGCTCTCAGGGAACGAGTCCAATCTCTGAAGGCTAGAGTAGCAGACTTGGAAGACATAAGGAAGACAGAGAGGTACATAGACAAGACCTACAGGGATATAGTACTGAAGTCCCACCTCCAGTCTGGCAGCATCCCTGTTGCCATGGAAGAGAGAGGTCATGTGATAGGAGAGCATCACCCTGGTATGGCAGGAAGTGATCCTATAACTAGGACCTGTCCTCCAGGTGATGTAAAACCTTCTCACACCGAGGACGTTTTTCCAGGGCCATGTGCCCATGAGGGACAGTTAGGGCAGCCATTTATAGTTGGTGATTCGATCATTAGGCATGTAGATAGTTGGATGGCTGGTGGACATGAGGATCGCCTGATAACATGCCTGCCTGGTATGAAGGTAGCAGACCTCACGTGCCACCTAGACAAGGTCTTAGATTGTGCTGGGAAGGAGTCTACTATCTTGGTACATGTCGGTAACAATGACATAGGAAAATGTAGTAGGAAGGTTCTGGACAGGGCCAGCCCGTCCATTGAACGAGAATGTATTTTGCACAGGGCCCCGCGTTTCAGGGGACCCTGCGCAAAGAACATTCTGTATAGGTAATTTAAAAAAACAAAAGAAGCTTTCTGCTGCCACCGCCACCATGGCAGCGGCAGGATCAAGTGTCCTGTGGGGCCCTCCTTTCCAGCAGAGCCCTCCCTACCCGGCAGACCCCTCCCTCCCTTCATCGGCTCCCTCTCACGCTGGCTTTCAGAGCCACGAAGGGATTGTTTCCCTTTCGCGGCTCTGTTAAGCCTGCCGGGGCCCGGGGCTGATGGGAAACAGGAAATGGCTGTTTCCCATCAGCCCCAGCGGGCTTAACAGAGCCGCGAGGGAGAAACTCTTCCTTCGCGGCTCTGAAAGCCCATTTCCCATTTCCACAAAAACAAGAGTGACTTGATGCCCCAACACAGCGTTTTCCACCTTCACAAAAACAAGAGAGGCTCAGTGGCCCTTACACAGCACTTCCCACTCTCTGAAAAACAAGAGGGACTTTGTGACCCCAACACAGCACCTCCCACTCCAACATAAACACCAAAAAGGGCTTGGCAACCTCAACATAACTCCTGAAACTGTGCATTGAACCAGCATGGTATGAACGTAAATATATATTCTGCAGAAAGCAAAGGAAATGCAAGATGCTCGCACAACAAAGAACTAAAAGAAAAAGTGAGAACCACAGCACAGTTTATAACACCAAATTATTAAATTATAACTCATTTTATTTTGTTATAAACTGCCTTATGGTTCTCGCTTTTTCTTTTTGAAAATATAGTCTGCATCCACAGAATCCTCTTCCTCGATAATGGGTGCAAAGCAGAAGTAGGACATTCACCCACTGAACTCAATATCCAGAAAAAAAACCACTATAAATACTGCAGTGGGCCCTAGAACATCCATATACCTATTTGAAAAGCTGAATAAGTCATTATTACAGTACAGATTCCTACGTACAAACTCCATTTAAACAGAATGTCTGGCCTCAGCCACACACTCAGAACACAGACCCTCATCAAGTAGAGAATACGTGACCATAACCTAAAAAAAATATATATATGTAGAAAAAAATTAAACTGAAATCCCAAGAAGCCACAGTCCGCATACAGTGCCACACCATAGAAATAAAAGAGATGTATTTCCCCATACTATATAAAATATAAAGATAGCGCAAAGTCCAATCACTAAATCACTAAAGATAGCGCAAAGTCCAATCACTTTTTATACCTTTGTTGTCTGACCATTTTATTCTCTAATCATGCTGGTCCTGATCTGCGGCTTCTGCTTCCCTCAGCTCTCTTTCTATGGTCTCTAGTCCATTTGCCATTTCTTGTCTCTCCTTTTGTTTTCTTCACTTCCTTCCATATTGGATTCTGATTTTTTTCCTTTCAGCTTTCTTCCATTTATTTCTCTCTCTCTCTGTCCACCCAGAGTTAACTACTCCCTACTAGCCACTTCTCAATTCCCCTCTTTTTAATGCCATCTACCTACCGCTTTTCAACCTTCACTTAAGTCTTCCCATTCCCCAGCTCTTCTTCCCTAGTCCATTATTTCACAGTCTTTTGATCACTCTCCCTCCCCCCTCCATGTCTAACATCTGTCACTCCCAGCGTCTTTCTCTCTCTCTCTGGCTCTCTCTTTCTCTCTATCCAGTACCTCCACTCTCTCTCTCTCCCCCCCCCCCCATACTTCTATGTCTGCTCTCTCCCTTCCTATACCCCTGCAACCAGCATCTCCCCTATCTCTATACCATACCATCATCTCCCTATTACTCCCATCTCTAGCATCTGTCTCTTTCTCCACCTATTTACCCCATGTTCATCTTATCCCCTATCTCTCCCTATTACCCCCATGTCCCATTTCCCTCTCTCCTTATTACCCCATGCACAACATCTCCCCTCTGTCTCCCCTCCCCAAGTACAGCATTGTCCCATAGTCTTCCTATAACCCCCTGGCCAATAGCACCACTCCTTCTACCCTCCTTGCTTCCCCCTATGCCCATTCCCCCATGCCCCCTCCAATGTCCAGTATCTCCCTTTATCTCCCTAACCTTCCACCTCAATCTTATCCCTGCTGCATCCCTATTCCTCCCCCAGCATCCAGCATCTCCCTTCTGATTCCCTGTGCCCATCCACATCCACCTTCCAATGGCCCCTCATGTCCACTCCCCCCTTCCCAATGCCCCCCCCCCATGGCCACTTCTCCTCCCCTTGTATGTACAAGGGGCAGAGCCTGCCCGCAGAGCAGCATGCCCCATGAGCAGGGGCTGTGCAAGCTACGATTCCAGCCCAGAGAGGCAGGGCACAATTGCTGCCTTGCACGGCCCATGTTTATTTATTTATTTAGCTGCATTTATATCCCGCTTTTCACCGGGTCAAAGCAGTTGGGGGATACATTTAACATGAGGGGATATGAGACACATACACTAATACTTACAGGGAACATGGGTAATGGAGGGTTAAGTGGCTTGCCCAAGACCACAAGGAGCACCTGCGGGACTAGAAACCCCAGTCCTTCCGGCCCAAGGTTGCTGTCCTCTAGTGGGATTTGAACCACCGACCTTCCGGCCTGTAGTACCCTGCCCCAACCACTAGGCCACTCCTCCCATGTCTGCGAGATATGCTGCTCCTGCAGGCAGGCTCTGCTTCTCTGGGCTGTGATCATGGCCTCTCAAAGCCTTCTGCCTGTGGGAGCAGCATGTCCCGCGGGCAAGGGCTGTGCAAGGCATGACTGTGGCCCAGAGAAACAGAGCCTGCCATGGCAGCAGCATTTCTCATGGGCAAGCTCTGTTTCTCTGGGTTCTAATCATGATTTGCACTGCCTCTACCCATGGGACATGCTATTCCCACAGGCAGAAGGCTATGAGAGACTGTGATCGCTTCTCACAGCCTTCTGCCCATGGGAGCAGCATGTCCTGTGGGCAGGCTCTCCACTAGGCTGCTGGTGCTCCACAGGTCATCCTGAATGGGGAGTGGGGGCAGGCGGCTATCGACAACGCCCTCCTGATAATGGCACCCCTGTCACACTTACCAAACTTACTGGGTAACACCAGCCCTGACTGTAATGACTGGGTCCTCATTTCATAGTCACATTTAAGATTAATTAATGAGAAAAAGACCTCAGATACTCAAATCTTATGATGTTAGAGTATTGGAGTTGTATCAATCATTGGTCTTAACAAACTCCTTGAACTTTCTTAAAATAATAAAAAAGAAAGAAAGAAAAATTTTCAATATGTAATTAATGATCTGCACTTAGGGACATGTTTAATAAAGTGTGCTAGCATGCAGTTTTATGTGTAGTTGATCGTGCCGCAATAAGGAGTGCATGTGACAAATTCCACTATGCTAAAAATCCCATGCTACTGGAACAACACATGAGTATGTGGGGTGAAGGTGAAGACTGGGCAGAGACAGGGGGAATGTGCACACACAGGGGTGGGCATGCTAGATGTGACATGACACTACTAGCGCTGGTGCAGCTAACACCTGCCTCTGATCAGGTGCTAGCTGCACATGCTATGCTCCTGCTCGCCAACCACATGGTTGACACATGCAGTTCATATGTGAGTGTTAATAAATATGAAGGGCAGGAGCTAGGCAAACACATTGAAAGAATAAGGGACCAATAGGAGATGAAAGCTGAATACCAAGGTGCATGCCTAGGCCATTGCTTTGCGAGTG
Organism: Ichthyophis bannanicus; assembly: GCA_033557465.1. Classification (NCBI taxonomy): domain Eukaryota; kingdom Metazoa; phylum Chordata; class Amphibia; order Gymnophiona; family Ichthyophiidae; genus Ichthyophis; species Ichthyophis bannanicus. Next base: position 360,788,833 of record CM066037.1, read on the forward strand.
TTGCATGGTATAGCTGTCATGGTGGTGGAATATACCAGCCCAACCTCAACACCAGGACCTGCAGGTCTTCAGTCACATCCATAGACACATAGACACAGCAAAAGCTGTCCTGATGGACTGCTGTTCACATCTGCATATGCACTGGATAGATTTCAGAGGGCTGCTGCTGTTGTAGGCTGTGGAGCTGTCAGGAGATAGGGCCTGTGTTCTGTGCTACAATCAGTACTTACCTCAGAGGCAGAGTTAGAGCCAGAAGAGCATAGTGGGGGGAGAAACATGCAAATTAGGTGTTGCACTTCATGGCTAAATGGTGGTGTGGCAGCACAGGAGCTGTATGATACTGGCTCCTGTGAGTGGGGATTCATGTGGCAATGAATACATGCACCTGGAGGGCCATGGAGTTGCCATGGGCCATGTACCTGTGGGCTGATGGCCCCTTACCCTGACCGTGGGATGAAGTGGCTGAGATCTACCAGCTCTGAGCAGCAACATAATGCTTCTATCATTGAATCTAGGCTTTTGGTTTGGAACTTCCTGATTTGTGTCTTCTGCCTGGTTCCCTTGCATTGTAAGACTTTTTCATTATCTCAAATCTAATAAACCATGATTGTTGGGGTGCTCATTGTTTGGGCTGTCTGTAGTGAAAAGAGGGGGCATGCGGGACCCCCTGTGGATGGATGCTGTGATAACCTCCTCCCCCCCCCCCCCCATGCCTTTAGTAGTTGGTAGACCACAGGAGTAGGTTTTTCTATATTGTAGGCCCTGGGGGTGCTGCTTGGTGATATGGCCCCCATGTGCAGGCTACCCTGAGCAAGTGTCCTGATTGTGCTTGGTTTCCAGACCTTCCTGGCCCTTGCATCCCCCTTCCCTCAGCTTTGGAGAACTCACTCCCAATGGCTAAGGCATTACCATGATCAGAGAAGAGAATGAACTGTGAGGCCTATCCTCACTAAAAGCCTTATACCGTATTCCCTACAGCCTAGGTGAACAGCCACCCTTGTTGCCGCAGTGTGAGGTGGTCGATATCCCCCATCCCACATATTGGGATCCTGCCTGATCCCTCCAGATGCCACAGTTTCCCCCTATCACCTACCATTTGAGACACAGCACATACTGTCTGTATGTGTTTGCTTTCTGATTTGCATTTCCCCCTTCTTGTACTTAGCCCCTATGCTCTTAGTTGTGCTAGCTGTTCAGCCCATCCTCGGTCATCACTCTGTTCTGGACTGGTCAGTTTCTACCTTCTTGGATGGGTGCTAGTGGCACAGTTCTTACTATTCACAGTGATTCCAAAGCCCACAGACACCACAATATCACACTTGTAGCATTCTATTTGATGATACACATGGAGACCACATGCACTGTGTACATATGCTGGACCATGTGTGTGCCCTGTGTGCATGCGCTGGACCATGCACTTGCTACTACCATGCTAGTTCCATGGCTAGCACAGTGGTAGTAGTGTAGCATGGCCATGCCCCTTGTGTTTACTGTTTGGATGCGCTAATCCTTACCGGGCATCAAGTAACAAAATCCAACCTCAGCTTTTTGGCTCCAATTTTTTAAATTCAGTGCAAATAAGGAAACACGCATACACATAATTATATCAATAACAGTACTACTTAAGCTTCAGCAGAGGAATTCAGGTCTGCAAACTTCAGCAGTTCTTCCATAGTTCTTACTCCAGCTAGGCCATAGTACTTCTTTTAGTACAAATTTATCTTATCACTCTGCATCATGCTTCTGCCATACAGATTAAGCTAAACATTACGGGTCCAATATTCACTTGGGCAGGCTATGCACTGCTACAGCGCATAGCGATGCCCGCTGATCCTTATTCCCGGATATTCAATACCGGGGTCATATGCAACCCTAGCATTGAATCACCGCACACGTCAGAAGCCACAGTGGCTAAGCAGGCAGCAGCAATATTGCATGCTGCCTGGTTGGCTCCTGTGCATAAAAGGTAAGCAAGGTTTTTTCTCACCTATCTTTTAGGCACAGGTCACTAACCGGGCAGCATGTAATATCGCTGCTGCCTGGTTATTGATCGTCTCCACCTCTGTTCCTCTCTGGAATGCTCCTGATATGCCCTAATGCTAAGCAGTTAGCACCGGGGCATGTAAGGGCTATAATCGGGGATATTCAGTGGCATTAACCATGTTAGTATCATTGAATATCCCTCTGAGTGGCAGTTACACAATTTACAGGGCTGTAAACCATGTAACTGCCTTTTAAATATTGCGCCCTACATGTTTTAGGCACAGGCATTGCTCACACATAAACACGACAAACAAAAGCTTCAGGCTGTCGCAAAATTCCAAGCCATATTATAAACTCTTTCAGAGGGCCCTGGTACCCCACTTTGAGTCCCTTTCAACAGTCCCTCCTCTGATTCTGAAAAGAATTACGGCAAAAGAATGGTAACTCAAACATGTCCAAGTCCAGAATAAATCTTCTGCCACTTTGCAGATGCTCCTTCAGAGTCCTAGGCACATCTGGTCCATAGGTGAACTTCATCTTGCTGGTTGGAAGAAGTCTTTAAATCGTTATACAATATAGAAAAAGGATTACAATCATCCTGCAAATTAACCAAAGCTATGTGATACTGTTTGCCCTTGCTAGGTCTCAATAAGAATGTGTACACAGAGTAAGGCTTTGCCAATTATTCTTGTAAGCACTATCTGCTGGCAGTGGCCAACTGCACTCCATATTTTAGTAGTTCAGAGGTTTGCACCCACATTCACATTATGACACCGGTCACAGCTCCAAATTCTTCAGCAGCATCTCTTTCACTACGGGTTGCACTATGTACATCTTGGACAAAGTTTCAGTGACTGTCCACCCAGGCTTCAAGGCTGCATATACATCTTTCAGTAGTCTTGCTGGAATTGCTGATCTTTGCTTCTATTCGGCTTTCAGTAGCTTGCAGACTTCATTTCATTCACAGTAGTCATTGTCTTCGGCCCGTAGGATTCAGTGCATGCAATATAAAATTTGCAGAACCAAAATTCACCACTACAACACTCCTCTGATTCCTCACAATTGCAGACAAGCACAACTGCTTATACCTAATGGCAATATAGACTTGTTGAATGGAATCATCTTATCTAATGCTAATTAATTAATCTAGCACTAATTTATTCCAAATTATTTGAATATATGTAGACCAAGCTAGCTTATAGCATGCTTCTCTATCTTGCATCTACATTCCTCAATTTATTCTCTTATCTACCAAATGTTAGATCACATGCTAATAGACACACCTCTCTTGACAGGTGCACAATTGTATATATCATTAATCATATTTGTGATTCACTCTCCAATTGTGACAATTTACAAGGTAAGGTTAATCTTATTACAGACATTAAAACTCATTTCAATTGTTTCCCAAAAATTCTTAGAAAGGCTGTCATATCCAAGGTAATGGTTTAACTCACATTACTTTGAATATAGTCAGTAATATATCTGATTAACATATATAGACGTATCATCTTGCAAGGGAAGGAAATCAGGATACATAATAAAAGCAGATACATATGCATCATTACATAAACACAAAACTTTTAAAAATCTAGAATTTAAACCAATTAATTCGATTGTTTTTGCTTAATACTCTTTGGAGCTTGTTTACGGCCGGAAACGATCGGAAACCACTACCGCAGCTTTGTAAACAAACCCCTTTGTTACACTGTTTTCAGCATAAACTAGCATAATAATAAAGGATCAATTACTCTCTTGCACAAGTTAAATTTATTTATATCTTGAATGTACTTCAGTCAATGATACTAATTTAGTTAAATACACATGAGAATTTAAGATTACTCCTCCAATAGATTCTTGCAGGTAGCTTAAAAATAGACTGGAACAGCCACTCTGTAATTTCTTACACTTTCATGGATGTGATTTGTACCAGAATTTTCAGCATTTGCATTTCTATACATAGAATGAAATCAGCAGATACATTTTTTCTTAACCAGGATAAGGTCAGATCCATAACCTAGAAAACAAAACTTGTACATCATGGATTAAATGTATTTACTGTTTAAACCCAAGTAAAGAATTGGTTAATCAATGTGGGGTTTTCTTCCCCCCTCAATCACAATTGTCAAATCCAGGATCCCTGTAAAATAATCTTAAACAATTTAATAAAATCACTATCATGTAGATTTATTTCTCAATAATACTGCTGCCAATTGGAATCAGAAACTGTTCTTTTTGTATTGATAGAAGGAAAAGAAAAATTAACATGCTTTACTTTAACTATATATATATTTAGGTAGCTTCTGTAACAAGGCTTGCTATTATCTGTCAAGAAGGCCTTGAACAACTCAGCAATCTCTTTCTCTACAGAGTTACTGTTGCTGCTCTCTGTGCTGTGTACTTCTATCCAGCTATTACTGCAGTGTAATTTACTAAAGAAGACAGTACATTTCACTTACCAATCCATTGACTCAGAGAATCCTGTTAGTGGCAAGCAGGGAAAGTCAGGCACAGGAAACCCTGGCCTAACTTTTGCTGCAGAGGTTCACCAGACAGTGGCTGAATACTTTATCTTTCTTTTCTGCTTTTTTTTCATAACTTCTTGTTTTTTATCTTTATCTTTATTGTTTCTTGATATACCACCCTAGGCATCCAAGGCATCAGAACGGTGTACAAATAATAAAAACAAGAGCAAAGTGTAGGAAAAGAAAAGACATGCCATTAATAGACAGGAAAGATAACATTCAGAGGAGAACAGAAATAAAGAGAAGAAGGATCAGGAGAGAGAGGAGGGCAGGTCATAGGTGAGCTGAAAGAGGTGCGTCTTGAGGAGGGATTTGAACTGCGGCAGCAAGGGCTCTGCACGCAGGGAGGTTGGTAGGGCGTTCTAAAGTGAAGTCTTATCTTTTTGTAAGGCTTATGACCTCAGTTGGGTTGAGATAAATGGGTAGGGGTTTCTGAGGTGGGCTTATGTTTTCTGTGAATGCTGTTTACTTGTACTAATTTATTATTGAAATCTGCTTAAAATTCAGGGTTTCCTGCAGATTGGTGGAATAGAAATATTATAAATAATATGTTGTGCTTCTGCTGCTACATTATTGGAACATATGAATGTATGATCTTATGTAAACGGAGCATGTTTTATTTTGATGTTTTGGATCTTTTATATTATTTTTTTATTATCTTGAACCTTTAAGGTACCCATTTATCAGGGACACCTCAACAAACAATGATTGTTTTTGTCCTTCAGTGTTTTTCCAGTGAGGAGTTTTCTTTCTCCTTTTCTTTGGGCCCTGTGCCCTTTTCAGTAGAAATGCCCCTATATTTTTTTTGCTGTGCAGTACTAGATCTGATAAATTGCCACAATATCTATTGAAGGTTTCTTTAGGTGAGTTATGGCTTTTTGCATTAGATGTAAGGTGTAACTTGAGGAATGTGATCCCTCTCACATACCTATCAAGCTCAAAGCACCATTATTGATCTCTCTTCTGAGTCTCCTTTCTACTCCTTATACCGTTCCACATTGAGTCCTCGCCAGCTCCCCCTTCACCCCACATTTCCTCCTCATACTGCTTCATGCTACTATTTCCCTCCTATTCCATTATTTTCATGTCATGCAGACACTTGTGGAGTTATGTATGTGAATCAATGTCGTTGTGCTTTCTTGTACTCGTATATAGACAAAAAACAAGAATGCATTAGGAATCAGACTGGCAAAGCACAGCACATACATAACCTACAGCCCTGCCAAAAAAGTGTTGAAGGTATCTATTAGATATATACACATCAGAGATCTTCCTTTTCAAGTGTGTACATCAGACTACACCCATTCAGACAGTCTTCAGGAGCTAAAACAAACCATTCAAACTCATACTTGTTCAATTGTACTGAGTTATTTTTGTTCAATGTGAACCGCACTGATGATGAATAGTGCGGTATATAAGAAACTTTAAATAAATAAATAAATAAATTCATGCATTTATCCCATTCGTTTGTGATGCCTGTAGTTTTAAAACAATCATTATACTGCATCATTGACTCATCTAAAAAATGAGTAGAATATATATCAAAACTCCAAGAAAAATGTATCTTATCATGCAGGTATTAAGCCACTTGCAGAAATCCAACAATTCATTTACATTCCCATCCCAAAGAACAAATACATCATCAATAAATGTATACCACAATTCCATTATCTCATAAAAAGGTGGTCTTCTAATTCATTTCTCTTTAAGCCTGGCCATAAAAAATTAGTCCAAAAACAAAGCACTCATACTCGCAGAGTACAGAGCACCAGTCCAGAGCGAGGTAATAAAGAAACAACTAGTTTATTGAGATAAACACTAAGGGGTGTGTTAACTAAGAAGTGGTAAGGGCAGGGCCGGATTTACCTTGAGTGAGGCCCTACGCCAACAAAAATTGTGGGCCCCCAGCAGGGGCGGCCCAAGGGGGTGCGGGGCCTCATTTGCATAAGGGGCCTCATTTGCATAAATATTTGCATAATGTTACCATATACTAACTTTTAGTAAACGTGCCTCTTAATGAGTGTATGGATAAAGAAAGACTAAAAGATTTCTACATTACTATAATCCAGTGCCAACTGCCAGACACATTAGGAACTACTACAAACACTGCCCATTTAGAACCCATAGCAAACCCGCCGTATCCTAACAGCACTACCAGGACTCACAAAGCACCATACTCTACCAATCAAAAGGCAACACTGCAAATATTAAACCAATACATTTCAGAGAACAAGAATACATGACCTACTGGGGAAAGAGAACAAGTGGCAATGTCAAATAGGAATTATATAAACAGAACACCTCAGCTCAGTTACACATGCAGAACATAGACCATCACCAAACAAGTAATCACAGTTTAGAAACAGGAAGACAATAATTAAACTGGGAATCCCAAAAGCCAAACTTGGAATGTACAACACTGTAGAAATAAAACTATACATTAATTTTCTCTTGTACTAAACAAAGCGCAGACGTTAATGATGCGCATTTACCAGAGCTGACATATTCCAATTAATAAATTCAAAATAAAGAGATATTTTTCTACATTTTGTGCATTTTTTTCAGCTGCAATTGCTCCAGCCACATTCTTCTGGTTTCTTCGTGTCTTCTGCTAACTCTCCATCGTCTGCTGTCCATTTGTCCTTTCTTCTCTCTTCTAGTTTTTTTCCATTCTCTCTCTACATCTGCTTTAACATACTAATCTTTCTCCTTTTGCTCTTTCCTCATTCCTATTTCATCCACTCAAATTTTACCCCTCCATCCTCAATCCCCACTTACTCTCCCAATACCCGGCCAATTGTAGATTTTTTATCCCTCCCACACAAAATATTTTTCCCTTCTCCATTTTACTCTTCCAGCCCCATCCCATTCTAATCCTCCCCCAACATCAGCTCCCTTCTAGTTCCAGCCTCACCCAGCATCCATTCCCTTCTAGTCCCTGCATCAGCCCATTTCCAGTACTAGCCACCCATCAGCCCATTTCCAGTCCTAGCAACCCCCCAACCCAATACCAGTCCTAGCCCTCCATCAACCCACTTACAGTCCTAACCCCCCATCACCCCATTTTCAGTTTAAGCCCCCCCTATAACCCATTACCAGTCCTAACCCCCCATCAGCCCACTTCCAGTCCTAACCCCATCAACCCATTTCCAGTCAGCCCCCCATAGCCCATTGCCAGTCCTAACCCCCCTCATCAGCCCACAGCCCATTACCAGTCCTAACCCCATCAGCCCACCTCCAGTCTTAAACCCCCCAGCCCATTTCCAGTCCTAGCCCCCCCATAGCCCATTACCAGACAGCCCCCATCAGCCCACAGCCCATTACCAGTCTTAACCCCCCCAAAGCCCATTACGAGTTCTAAACCCCCCCAACAGCCCATTACCAGTCCTAACCCCATCAGCCCACCTCCAGTCTTAAACCCCCAGCCCCTTTCCAGTCCTAGCCCCCCCATAGCCCATTACCAGACAGCCCCCATCAGCCCACAGCCCATTATCAGTCTTAACCCCTGCAAAGCCCATTACCAGTTCTTACCCCCCCCAACAGCCCACAGCCCATTACCAGTCTTAACCCCCCCAAAGCCCATTACCAGTTCTAACCCCCCCCCCAACAGCCCACAGCCCATTACCAGTCCTAACCCCATCAGCCCACCTCCAGCCTTAACCCCCCCAGCCCATTTCCAGTCCCAGCCCCAGCCCCCCCAATAGCCCATTACCAGTCGTACCCCCCCCCCATTGGCCTAAAGTAAAATTTAATTTAAAAAAAAAACTGCTGGCTGCCGCCGCGGGGCCCCCTCTGCTGCCGCGGCAGCATGGACTGACCCGCGGGAGCCCCCTCTGCAAGCTGAATCCGTTGGTCCGTCGGTCCCTCCCTCCCTCTATGCAGGCTGTGAGAGGCGCGAAGGGAGGGAGGGAGGGACCAATGGACCGATGGATTCAGCTTGCAGAGGGGGCCCCGCGGGTCAGTCCATGCTGCCGCGGCAGCAGAGGGGGCCCTGCTGCGGCAGCCAGCAGTTTTTTTTTTATTTTATTTTAGAAAAAAAAGCTAATTCTATTTTTGTGGGCCCTTGCCAGCTGTGGGCCCTACGCCATGGCGTACATGGCGTAAAGGTAAATCCGGCCCTGGGTAAGGGGACCCTGGAGATTGAGTGTAATGGCAGCATAAAGGTTTTTTTTGTTTGATAAGGCCCGGGGCGGAGAGTAGGTGTTCCAGCGGTAAGGGCACTTGGCTGCACTTAACAGGCGCCAACAGGACCCTAGGCGGTAAGGTGGCAAGCATGCACCTTAACACCCAAAAATGGCAGTCACCTTAATGCAGGATAAGGGAGCCCTTGTGAAAGTCACATTTTAGGTGATGGATAGAAGGAAGCATAAGAGCTGATGGTCATGTCATATCCATATGTATCCTACGTGTTAGTCAGTAAGTGGGATGATAATGTGGGAGGCAGCTGCACTGTATCAGTGAGGGGTGCTCATGTAATCAGCTGTAATGTCAGTGTGTGGCAGATTGGGAAGTATGTCCTGGTGAAGCCAGCATTGCCAAGATGTGGGCATCAAAAGGATGACTGAGCATGAGTGGTGACACACATCATTCATAGGAGAGGTGTGAGTGATTAAAATGTTCCTATGTGGGCCATGGTGTAGCAACTGGCAGGAGAATACATTACTGTACATGATGGGCATATGCTGATGGATATGCTGAGGGATGGATGGCAGTAGATGAGAGTGAGGTTTGGCCTTGCTGCCCCAATGTATCTGATGTGACCACACAAATGCAGTTGCAGTATGTGTGCAAAACTAGTAGCTGTGCCACGGGGAAGTTCCAGTACCAGCTGTGACAGCTGTCTCAGCTTTTCTAATCACCATACAATCTTCCTGACATGTGCATATAACAACTGGACAAGTGTCTCTCATATTGACCATATGGAGCAGGCAAGGACATGTGATGATCTTTGCAGGTGGCCATCCCAGGAGTGGGATGTGCCTGCATGTACTGCATATATGTGATGGAGCCAAAGATGTTCAGTTACTCTTATAATGAAATAGTCCAATCATGTACAACTCATGTATCATACATCTGCAGACCCTTTGCAATGGGCTATAGCAGAGCCAATAAAGTCATGCTGTCAGATAAACTTGATTGCAATGTGTATGTTTGCAGACCCAATGTACCATCATAACACATAAAAAACAATATTGATGTGTGTCCTCCAGTCAATGCAGACCTTGGACTGTTTCTAGCAGTGTAATGAAGTAAGTTTCCCACAGCCACAAAGAGAACAATAGCAGAAATGGCCCGATGAGAAAATCAAGCAAGGGGACTGCCAAAAACCGCAAAAAGGTAAAAATGCAGGCAAAAATGAAGAGAGATGGAGACCTTGCAGGTTTCTGTATGGTGAAAGAAAAACCTGATTCTCTCAGCACAAGCAGGCGGGAAGCAGGCATGCATACTCAGTAAAGCAACAAAACTTCTCTGAGCTGTGAAAGTCCAGCTCAAGGCTCAGTCCAGGGACTTCACCACTGTATCCCCCCGCTTGTCTCTGGAGAAATTCTTATCACTTATGTGGTTTGTGACATCTGATTCTATACACTACCCTTGCTACATATGACTCCTTGTCTTGAAGGACTACTGAAAGGAGCTGCTCCTGCTGATAAGGAATTTGCATTTGTATTTACCTGCTGGGAAATTCTCAAACTCTTGGTGGAAAAGGAACTATTTGGGTTTAAACTGATAAAATATGTGTCTATTTTAAAAATTTGTGTTTTAAAAAGTTCACTTCAGCACAGTTTAACAAGCCAGCAAACAGTTAAAATAAAAGTCAGTCAGGGCATAGCTTAACAAAGAAAGTAGAATAGGGTAATTATTATTAGAGGTCTATAAATAATAAATGAAGTGATAGTAAACATATGTTGGTTGTTTACACCTTCAAAAATTAGAAAGGCTAGGCGTCATTCAATGAAGTTACAATGTATCACATTTAAGACTAGAGAAAATAATTTTTCACTTAATGTGGAATCAAACTCTTGAATCCGTTACCAGAAGATGTAGTAAAAGCTGTTAGTGTAGTTTGGTTTAAAAGAGGTATAGACAAGTTTCTGGAGGAAAAGTCCATAAACCATTATTAAAGAAGACCAGGAAAATCCACTGCTTGCCCCTGGGATAAGCAACATGGAATATGTATACCTTTTTGGGAATCTGCCAAGTACTTGTGACCTAGATTGGCCAGTGTTGGAAATAGGATATTGGGCTTGACGGACCCTTGGTCTGACTCAGTATGGCATATCATTCAAACAGTTGCATCTCACTGTTCTGTACCCAGTTCGTGGCCTTAACTATCTACTTAGGCCCCTTTTGGCATTTTTCTTTTTGCAGTCTCTCTTCAAGTGACCCAGTTTCTTGCATTTAAAACCTGCTTTGCTAGATCTGGTGACTTGTAGGTCTACCTCTGTATCATTTTCCAGTTTCTCACATGAAAGTCCTCTCCTGCACTGGAACTCATCCATTAGCCTACTCGTCACAAAATCCAGTGTCAGTTCTGCCTCTACTTTCTAGGACATTAATCAAAGCACTATATGACTCTGGTAAATTGCACAGCAAAAGGGCTACTATATGGTGGTCATTTATTTCCTCTCCAAGAGCCTGGAGCATTGACACAACTTTCAGAATAGTATTTATATGCCCTTGCATTTCCCCTTCTGTGCTAAGTCTCACCCTATATGGCTTTCTTAGCAAGATTTACTATTCAGTGTGGGCCTTTCATATAGCATTTTCAGTGTGCTTCACACTCCCAATGCAGTCTTTTCATTCCTTACATTAATCAATTGATTCCAGCAGCAAACTTACAGTTGTTATGGCCTGACTCTCTTTTTTCTCCCAATCCTGGCAATTTTTCTCTTGGCTTACTGTATCAATCACTTACCACAGATCATCTCTAATTAGCAGCATTTCAACTTTGAACTTCCATAGCTGATAATTTTCATAGTTTAGCTTAGTTGCTGTTAGGGTTGCCAACTTTTTGAAAGAGAAAAACTCGCCACCTGTGGCTAATCATGCTCCACTCATGCCCACCCCACCTTGCCTTTTCACCACCCCTGCCCCGCCCCCACACCACCCTTGCTCCACCCCCATCCTCAAAAATATTGCAGAGAGGACAATGTGCAAACTGAACAAGCAAGATTGCTACACATTCTTAAACAGAAATTCTATACTGACAGAATATGCAGCATTGGTTGTACACACTCTCACACACAGTCCTTCATCAATAAATGAGCACAAAGCAAAAAGAGAAATATATAGACAAAAATTAAACTGAAACCCCCAAGAAGACAGACTCTGCATGCAGTGCAATACCAGATAAATAAGAGATGCAGTTCCCATACTGTGTAAAATATAAAGGTAGTACAAAGTCCAATCATTAAACTGAAAATACAATTATTTTTTCTACCTTTGTTGTCTATTTTATTCTCTGATCATGCTGGTCCCAATCTGAGGCTTCCATTTTCCTGTCTTCTCTTAGCTCTCCTTCTATGGTCTATAGTCCATCTGCCATTTCTTTTCTCTTTTCTTTTCTTTTCTTTTCTTCACTTCCTTCCATCAGCCTATTTCCAATCCTAGTAACTGTCCCCAATATCAGCCCCCTTTCCAGTCCTCCCCTCCCATTACATTCCAATGACAATACCCTTGTGTTCCCTGGACTGCCAGTGGTGTCCATTCCTTTCTAGTCCCCCTCCTTCCTCACTGTCCAGCCCCTTCTAGTCCAAATACCATCCCAGGTATCAGCTCAATTCCACACACAGTGTCTTCCCCCATATCAGCTCCCTTCCAATCACCCTATCTTCTGTCCATTCCCCTCCCAGTGCCATCCCCATGTTTTTGCTCCCGTCCAGTCTCAGTGCCCCCTCCCTTCCAGCCTCCTCCTCATTACCCAGTCGTTTACCAGTACCATCTCCCAGGTGTCAGCTCCCTTTGAGCCCCCTCCTTAACCCCTCTGTCAGTTCCCTTCCAGCCCCCTCCTCCCCCCCACACACTTTCAGCTTTCTTCCAGCCACCTCCTTCACCCTGTCAGTTCCTTCCTGCCACCTCCTTCCCCCCCCCCCCACACACACTCTTTCAGCTCTCTTCCAGCCCTCACCTTCCCTTTGTCATTCCCTTCTGCCACCTCATTCCCCTTGCAGCCACTGCTCCTGCTTCTTACAGAGCAGCGGCTGCAATAAAGTAATTTAAAAATACAATTAAACCTGTGCGGAGCCTTCCACTCCACCCCTTGTGCAGTTTCACCTCCCCCCTAGTGCAGCTTGAACTTCCCCCACCCCTAGTGCAGCTCCTCCCCCCCCCCCAGTACAGCTTCACCTCCCCTCCAGTGCAGCTCCGCCTCCCCCAATGCAGCTTCACCTTCCCTCCCCCCAGTGCAGCTTCACCTCCCCCCCCATTGCAGCTTCACTTTCCTCTTGCAGCCGCTGCTTCTTCTTCTTACAGCAATAATGCTAATTTAAAAATAAAGAAAACCTGTGAGGAGCCCTCCAGCCCTATGAAACTCCTGCTGCAGTGCCCACACTCAAAAGGAAGTGACGTTACAGGGGACGGGCGCTGCAGCAGGGGTTTCATAGGGCCAGAGGGCTCCGCACAGGTTTTCTTTTGTTTTTAAATTAGCTTTATTGCAGCTGATGTTCTGTAAGAAGCAGGAGCAGTGGCTGCAAGGGGGGGGGGGGGGGCGCAGACTGTATATGCAAAGCCGGTTTTCTGCTCAGGTCACTCCTGGTCTCGTGGCCAGAGCAAAAAAATGGCTTTTCAAGGGACGCTTTTAGATTCTTGCTGGCAGCTGGCCTGGCCACGGAAAAACCAGCCAGGCTGGCTGAAAACCAGCCAGTTGGCAACCCTAGGTACTGTATGTCCGAGTTCTGAATAAAACATTTGTTTTCCTTTCTTTGTCTCCTGTTCCTCTGAACTGCTTCTTACTTGTGCTGAGTTTTACTGTACCTCCAGAGATGCTTCTGTTTGCTTCTAAGTCTAGTCCCTTTCCATCTGTTCCAGAAAGGATTACTTTGTTTCAGAATTCTTATTTCTTTCCTTTCTTTGTCTCACAGAGTAATGCTGGACCCATAGGGGCATGTTTACTAAAACCCCGGTAATGTGCAGGCCGCGCTAGTGTGTGGGTGTCATATAAGGAGTGGGCGTTTCTTTCTGAAAAGGAAAAAACATGATTTAAATATGCGCTAAGGTGCGCGGCGCCCATGTGCGCCCCGCACATTAGCGCATGAGAAAGCTGCGTGGGAGGCATACGTGGCGCGCTGATGTACAAGCAGAAGAGCAGAGCCACAGCACAATGGTTAAGACACTGACTAATGGTGCAGGGAACAGGGGTCCAATCCCCCACAGTGCCCAATGAAGATGGCTGGATGAGGCATTACTTTAGGAGCCAGTTTAATATTGGGCGGCATAAGGCGGCGCGCTGATGTATAAGCACAGGAACAGAACCACAGCACAATGGTTAAGACACTGACCAATGATGCAGGGATCAGGGGTTCAATCCCCCACAGTGCCCAATGAACAACACTGCCTGAAGCATTACATATTATGGGGAAGATTGGTTTAGGAGGCATTTTATTTTTATTTTAATTATCACTACTAGCAAACGCACTCTCAAAGCATGTTAACATAAGGCGCCCCATAAGACACATTTTAAAGTGCACTGTCCGCCAAGGCACCCTATGTTGCTTATAGGGTGCTTTATAGGGTGCCATATGAGGTACCGAAAGGTCAGAGTACTGTTTGTGATGGCAGCACTGTGCAGTGTAAGGAATGAAAAGCATAAGTAGGTGCGCTGACATGCAAGGAGGAGCAGCAGTGGAGCACAATGGTTAAGGCACTGACTGTTGATACAGGGGTCATGAGTTTGCTCCCCAGGGTGCCTAATACATAAGGCTGGCTGAGGCATCAGCTTTGCAATGTATGTTTTGTTTCCTGCAGCACTTTATTTTTATTTTATTAATTGCTGCCAGCAAACACGCCCTCACGTGCCATAATTGAAAATGCTGTATAAGGCACCCTATAAGGCACTCCATAGGGCACATTATAAAGTGCACTGTCTGCCACGGCACCCTAAAATGTTCCCTACAGGGCACCCTATAAGTTGCATCACAGGATAATGTATAGTGCACCTTATATGGATGGGAATCATAAGGTGCCCTATAGGGCGCCCTATTAAGCGCCCTCAGAGGCACCTTATGGGTACAGTACGCTGAGGGTGTTTTTGCTGGCAGCAAAAATGTACATTAAAAAGAGATAATGCTTTGGCCAGCAGCGTAGACCCTTCCAAAATCATTTCTTTTTTTTGGAGCTTTCCAGGGAGTGTTTTTTATTGTTGCCCATTGATATCACTGTTGCCCAGCTGGATTATAATTTTTTAGAATTTTGTTGGGGTCATTTTTAATTTTTATTTGCTATTTTGTTCTGTGCACATGTATCACACTGCTCACGTTTTGTAGGTTTCCCCGGTTTTGCTTTACATTGCTGACGGAAATGGTTTCTCTTCCCTTTAAATCGGCTCTAATGCGAGGTTTTCACTCACGGTATTTTTTAGCTTGATTTTCAGCCCCGCTCCTGTGCAGGGAGCCTCTCCCCTCCCACTCTCCACCCATTGACCCCGTCCCTCCGCCCCTCGGGAGCCTTCCTCCACCCTCGGAATGCCTTTCCACGCCTCTATCGCACTTCAGGTACCTTAGCGCACGCTCAAGTGCGCCCCGCACAATTGCGCGGTTTAGTAAACATACCCCATAATGTTCAACAGCCAAAATGCTTCGGACACGAAAGCAGCTGTTCTAAACTAATTTAAGGCTGAATGAACACAGAAATCATAATGAAAATTGCTGATTAGGTCTAGTTGCTAAGATATTTATTTATTTATTTATTTATTTAACTATTTCTTTTATACCGCCCCTTCCAGAGATCAAGGGCGGTTTACATATAACAGGTTAACAGTCTTGTACACAGTTTGTATACATTTTACATAGAACAATAGAATTCAACTATTTACATTGAACAGTAATATAAACTTTGTAGGTATTAAAACAAACACATCTAACTTTTTACAAATGTATATTTACAGTGTGTGGTGTGTGTGTTGTGTTGGTCAGAAATTGGTGTAGGTGTTGGAATTTAGTTCCTTTTTATGTCGTCTTGGGGCGTGTGTGTGGAGGGGGGCAGGCTTGTGTTTACATTGTTTGGATTAAGGGAGTTTGTGCATGTGTGACCACGTTTGTTGTGGAGCTAGCTTTGGGGTAGTAGGGGACTTCGAAGTGTTCAGTGAACAGGTAGGTCTTTAATTCTTTTCTGAATTGGAAGAGGTCTCTTATGGTACGAAGTTCAATGGGGAGGTCGTTCCAGAGTGTAGGAGCAGCGAATGAGAATGCTCTGGAGCTGGTGGTGTTCTTAGTTTTGCGGATGGTTTTTGGTATGATGAGAGAGTGGGCTGCGTTTTGTCTGAGGGTCCTTGTCGAGGTTGGAGATTGCAGTAATGTAGATAGGTGTGAGGGGGTTATGTCGTTTATGAGTTTATAGGTTGTTAGGATAATTTTATATTTAATTCGGCTGTTAATAGGGAGCCAGTGGAGGTCTAGCAGTATAGGGGTTACGTGGTCTGTTAGGCGAGCTTTAGCAATCACTTTAGCACAGATGTTTTGTGCTCTTTGAAGAAGGTATGTGCTTTTTTGCGGGAGGCCTATTAGGAGACTATTGCAATAGTCGAAGTGAGGGGTGATCAGTGTACCTACTACGGATCTAAAGTCTGGTGTTTCTAGGAGTGGCCTTAGGTGTTGAATTGTTTTGAGTTTATAGAAAATGGTTTTTACTGTTTGTTTTATGTGTGGTAGCATGGTGAGAGTGTGGTCTATTATTACTCCTAAGTATTTTACCTGTTTTCTGACAGGTATGGAGGTTTTGTTGATAGTGATTGTTTCCGGGTAGGTGTTCTCAGTCATAGATGATCTTGTCACAAACATTGCCTCGGTTTTTTTGAAGTTTATGCTGAGGTGGTTAGTTTCCATCCAGGAGGAGGTCTCAGCCATGCATTTGGATAGCGGGTCATATGTAGGGTTTTTTGTGGTTATGGGGATAGCTAGCATGATGTCATCGGCGTATATAAAGTGATTAATCTTGTGTTTTTTAAATATGTTAGTTATCGGTTGCAGGTACAAGTTAAATAGGAGGGCTGATAGGGCTGATCCTTGGGGTATTCCCTGTCCTTGGGGGAATGTTTCTGATGCTTGTTGGTCAATTTGGACGCGTATTAATCGGTGTGAAATGTAGGATTTGAACCAGTTAAGGACAATCCCGCCTATTCCTAGGTTTTCTAGTCTGTTGATCAGTGTCAGGTGATTAATGTTATCGAATGCGGCTGAGATATCTATAAATAGGAGTAGGTAGCCATGTTGTTTGTTATCTGTGCCCTTGATGAGGAAGTCCATAAGAGTGATTAGGAGGGTTTCTACTCCATGGAATGGGCGGAAACCAAATTGGTGTGAGTCAAGGGGTTTGTATTCATCAATGTGTTCCTGTAACTGAATTTGAATTGTTTTCTCTATAATTTTGGCTATGAACGGAATGCTGGCTATGGGTCTGTAGGAGTTCGGATCTTTTGAATCGAGCTTATTATTCTTTATTATTGGTCGGAGTGTAGTGAGTTTTAGGGCATCAGGCATGATGCCCTGTGAAAGGGATTGGTTGACTATGTGTTGTAGATTTATCGCCAGTTCCTCTTTCGCACACTTAATCCATGAAACGGGGCATGGGTCAAGTGGGGAGGTGGTGGTGTTTATCATTGTTATGATTTTGAGAAGTTGTTTTTGTTCTACCAACTGGAAACTTGTCCATTCATGCGTGGTTTTTGTGTTTGGTAGTAAAGGAGTTGGGGTAGTGGTCTTGTTTTTTAGTTTTTCTGCAAAATGTTTTGCTAGTGTTTGTATGTTAATTGCTTGTTGTTTAGGTTCGCTGTTATTAGTTTTGGTTAATGTTTTTACTATCGCGAATAACTCCCTTGGGCGGTTGATGGATGAGTTTATTACTTTAGAGTGGTAGTCTCTTTTTGATTTGTTAATTGCGTTTTTGTATTCTATGAGTAGGAGCATGTATTGGGATTTGCTTTCATCAGATTTTAGTTTTCTCCATCTCTTTTCTTGTCTCCTCAGTTGTTTTTTTAGTTTTGTCAGCTCTTTCGTGAACCATTTTTCTGTCTTTTTTGTTTGTTTGTGTAAGACTTGTGTGTGGACAGCTGCTTTTTCAATAGTTAGGTTCCAATTTGATATGGTTGAGTTGATGTCTGGTGTGGTTGTGTCTAGTTTGGGTAGTACTTTGTTGAGGAATGTGTCTTTGTCAAAGTGTTTGAAGCGTGATATATGTGGAGTTGTGCTCCCATTATTTTTTGGGACTTGTGCTGATAGCTGGATTGTGATTAGATATATGCTATTAATTATATATTAAGATATATGCTATTAATTAGTCATTAGGGGCCATTAACTGTGTATTATGCAACATTTGCATGGGATTGCGTAATCTCTACTTGCAACCAATAGAAAGAAATATCTGTCTAAAACCAGATGATGCAATCAGTATTTAAATTTGCATCCCTTGACAGTATAAATCTTAAGGTGTATTAGTCACAGAAAAATTAAAAATTAATTATTTTGCATTATTTTATGCCGATAGGTCAATCACAGCGTATTTGGCGATGCATCGTACTTATGTTAATAATGCAGATAATTTATGCTATATTTGTGGTGAAGTGACTTTAACATCACAAAAATAGAATATGACTGTGGCGGTTAAGAAAGCCTACAACTTATATTTTGGCTGCAGAATAGGAGATCAGGATAAGAGCTGGGCGCCACACATCTGCTGCAATACATGTGCAACAAATCTCAAGCAATGGATGAATGGGAAAAGGCAATCAATGCCTTTTGCAGTTCCAATGATCTGGAGAGAGCCAACGGATCATGTCAGCAATTGCTACTTCTGCATTGTTCCTCTAATTCAGAAAGGCATAACCAGAAAGAGTAATTGGACCATGCAATATCCAAACATTCCATCTGCAATACGACCAGTGCCTCATGGAGAAGGGTTGCCGATTGTCAGAATCATTATCATTAGAGTCAAAATGTCAGAATCATTATCATTAGAGTCAAGTGAGGAAGAGGAAGAAGTTTGTAGTCATGAACCGTCAACCTCACTTGACCCAGAGTTTCTTCTGACCACTGCTAATGAGCCAGACCTCATAACGCAAGGTGAATTGAACGACCTTGTCAGGGATTTGGATCTCCCGAAGAATAAAGCTGAGCTTTTGGGTTCCAGACTACAGCAGTGGAATCTTCTGGCTGGTGACGTTCGAATTTCTTTTTTCCAGGACCATCAGAAAGACTTGGGGGCATGTTTACTAAACTGCAGTAACATAGCAGCGGCCTTAACGTTACATAACACGCCTTAACATTCCCAGCCGTGGTAAGTCCCGCAGAGGGTGGAGAGAGGGCGGAGAAAAGGGGTCAATGGGTGGGGAGTGGTCGGGGAGAGGCCCCTTCCACACTAACGTGGGGAGATGAAGAGCTGAATCCTAACACAACTGAAAACCTGGAGTTAGCACACATTTGCAAGAGAGAGAAATGATTTCAGTGTCAGCAATGTACAGCATAGGCAGGGAGCCCAAGAAAGGTGATAGTAGTGCTCCATTTGCAGCAACAGCATAGTGCCCAGGTATGAAAGGCCACTATGGTGATGGCGCAAATGGGGCATGGGGGCTGCAGGCGGGACATGCAGTGGGGGATATTGGGGCAAAGGGTGGACTAAGTGGTTTCAAGGTGGCACATAGGAACGGAGAAAATGGAAATCAGCAAGACAGCAACTGACCAGGGTCAGACATGCCCATGAGTCTGTGTCCCACAGAGTCCCATCCAGGAGACATTACCCAGCAGCCAAGGGGCACATAACATTGACAGGCGGTGCCAGGGGAAGCGTGGACATATATGTAGGCACCCCTACCCTAGAACCCACACCTTAGGTAGCCGCCTACCTGCCCTCTGGATGGCCTGGGATGGCGCACCACTGGCACCGACAGCATATGGTCATGGCGGCATGGCAGAGGGAGTGGGTGATTGTGTTGGAGGGAGCAGTGGCACCTGCCTGCAGTGGACCTAGGCCACACCCTGTACCAGTACTGTAGCAGCTGATAAGCATGCAATAAATAATACCAGGAGTCAGTTCAAGGATCCAAGCCAATTTATTGTGCACAAGGCTCAGACAGGAAAGCATCCAAAAGTGACTGAGCAAGGGAGAACAGGAGCAAATTCCTTATATACAATTTTCACAGTTTGATATAGGCAAACTTTCTATTGGTCCCAACGCCCCCTGCACCCATCCAATCAGGGACACTCTCTGGGCCTAGCACCCTCTTCCCCCTTCTCAGGCTATTCTAACAAAGGCTCAGTTTCTAGACATAGGTACATCTCTACTGCAAGGTCATTTCTGGCTCACAGAATGTGAGAATGCAGAACACTGGAACATATCTATCATCAGCATAAAATAATTTAATAAAGGATTCATACAAACTTATCAAAAGCAGTTTAAAGCAGATTCTCAGACTTTCACAGACTTTGTTTTTTTCTTTTCTCAGCACTACTATTCTCAAGTGGGGGTTGGGATCTGGACCTAGCTTACAGGCCTCTCATACGTTTACAGGCTATTATAGGCCATAGCCTACCATATTACGTGGTGTGCAGTACAACAGAAGAGGTCTGGCCGAGGAACATAAGGGTAGCCCCAGGGAAATGCTTCCTGTTCCATGCGCAGGACCCAAAAGGCAGGCAGAGCTCCGGAGTCTCAATGCGTGGATGAGACAATGGTGCAGAGATGAGGGTTTTGGATTTGTTAGGGGAACATTCTGGGGAAAGGAGGGGCTCTTCCGAAGGGATGGGCTTCACCTTAACCGGGATGGAACCAGGCTGCTGGCATTAACCTTTAAAAAGGAGATGGAGCAGCTTTTAAACTAGATATTAGGGGAAAGCCAACAGTCGCCCAAGAGCGGATGGTTCGGAAGAATGTATCTTTGAAGGATACTACCAAAAGCAGAGAGGTCCCACAAAAGAGTAAAGTAGCCCAAATGCCCTCAAGTATGGAGCAGACAGAGCTTAAAGATCCCAAATTACCCATGTCTAACAATAGCCAAATTAATATGAATAAAATACATTCTCTAAAATGCTTGTATGCAAATGCTAGAAGTCTAAAAAATAAGATGGGAGAGTTAGAATATATAGCACTAAATGAAAGCTTAGATATGATTGGAATATCAGAGACATGGTGGAAGGAGGACAACCAGTGGGACACTGTGATACCTGGGTACAAACTATATCGAAATGATAGAGCTGATCAAATTGATGGAGGGGTTCCTCTCTATGTTAGAGAGGGCATTGAGTCAGAAAGGATTAAAATTTTGCAGGACGCAAAATCTGCTGTAGAATCTATATGGATTGAAATTCCATGTAAAAGGGGGAAGGCAATGGCAGTGGGGGTGTACTATCGAGCGCCTGGCCAGAATGACCAAATGGATGATGAAATGCTCAAAGAAATCAAGGAAGCTAACAAAAGTTACAGCGCAGTAATAATAATGGGTGATTTCAACTACCCCGGTATTGACTGGGTCAGTGTCACGTCAGGACATGCTAGGGAGATAAAGTTCCTAGATGAAATAAACGACTGCTTCTTGGAGCAGCTGGTTCATGAACCGACCAGAGGGGAAGCCATATTCGACCTAGTCCTTACTGGAACACCAGATCTAGTGTAAGAGATAAGGGTGTTGGGGCCACTTGGCAATAGTGATCATAGCATGATAGCCTTTGATTTAATTAGTGGAGGAGGGATAGTAAGGAAATCCACAGTACTACCTTTTAACTTTGGAAAGGGAGACTATGATAAAATGAGGAAAACAGTTAAGAAAAAACTAAAAGGAGCAGTTGCAAAGGTTAAAGACATACATCAGGCTTGGCTGTTGTTGAAAAATACTATCTTGGAAGCCCAGACCAGCTGTATTCCACGCTTTAAGAAAAGTGGAAGGAAGTCCAAAAAACTGCCAGCATGGTTTAAAGGTGAGGTCAGAGAGGCCGTTGTTGCCAAAAAAGCATCTTTCAGGAAATGGAAAAAAGAGCCAAACGACGAAACCTGGAAACAGCACAAGCACTGGCAAGTCAAATGCAAGGCATTGATAAGGCAGGCAAAGGGAGAATTTGAGAAGAAGTTTGGTCTGACCCAATATGGCATATCTTATGTTCTTATGTTCTTATGACCACTATGCTGCTGTGGTAACAGTGTAGTGCAGTACACTCAGCCAGCCTGTCCAAGAGTAGAGGGTCAGAGGTTCAAGTCCCATCTGTGGATCCAGGAGAGCATCTCCATATAGTTTTAGCCAACAAATGCAGCCACAACAACAACATGGGCAAACCCCAATGCAGTGGTGCACAGGGATACGGACATCCACTCACAAGGGCTCCACAGAGCTGCAGTTATCACAAGAGCACTACTACTACCCCCTGCACAGATTAGCAATGTCGGCATTTTGATCAGGACCAGTGTGGCGGGTAGGGTTGTCAACCACCTCCATCTCTGCACAATGCTGAGATAGGTGTGGGAGTTTGCTTATGTCTCTCCATTGTTTTGTGTCTGCCAACACCTCACTGAGCCCACGTTGCTCAAACTGCTTTCAGCGTTACATAAGAACATAAGATATGCCATATTGGGTCAGACCAAGGTCTATCAAGCCCAGTATCCTGTTTCCAACAGTGGCCAATCTAGGTGATATGTACCTAGCAGTTTCCCCAAAAGACACAGGTTCCACAATGCTTGTACTGGGTCAAGCATTGATATCCTGGGTCCCTTCTTATTAATGGTTTATGGACCTTTCCTCCAGGAACTTGTCCAAACCTCTTTTAAACCCAGCTACACTAACAGCCTTTACTACATCTTCCGGTAACAAATTCCAGAGTTTGATTATACGTTGAGTGAAAAAATATTTTCTTTTATTAGTCTTAAATAGTTTGCCCTGTAGCTTCACTGCATATCCCCTAGTCTTTCTAGATTCTGATAATGTACACAATCGATCTACGTTTTCACCTGCACTCCGTTCATTAATTTATAGACTTCTATCATATCTCCCCTCAGGCGTCTCTTTTCCAGGTTAAAGTGCCCTAATCTTTTTAGCCTTTCTTCATAGGAGTATCCTTCCATCCCCTTTACCATTTTGGTGGCTCTTCTCTGAATCTTTTCTAAAATCGCTATATCCTTTTTAAGATACGGCGACCAGAATTGCACACAATATTCAAGGTGCGGTCTCACCATGGAACGATATAGAGGCATTATAATATCTTTTGTTTTATTTTCCATTCCTTTCCTTATACCTAGCATTCTATTTCCTCTCTTGGCCGCCGCTGCACACTGGGCCGAGGGTTTTAACATGGTATCCACAATGACACCTAAATCTTTTTCCTGGGTGGTGGTTCCTAATGTGGAACCTTGCATCGTGTTACCATAATTTGGGTTGTTCTTCCCTAGCTGCATAACTTTGCACTTGTCCACATTAAATTTCATCTGCCATTTTGATGCCCAGTCTTCAAATTTATCAAGATCCTCTTGCAATTTTCCACAATCCTCTTGGGTTTTAACAACTTTAAATAGTTTTGTGTCATCTGCAAATTTGATAACCTCATTCGTTATTCCCTTTTCCAGGTCATTTTGAATATGTCAAAAAGCAGTGGACCCAGCACTGATCCCTGGGGTACACCACAATTCACCTTTCTCCATTGGGAAAATTGGCCATTTAGCCCTACCCTCTGCTTTTTATCTTCTAACCATTTCATGATCCACAATAGTACACTGCCTCCTATCCCATGACTCTTTAGTTTTGCCAAAAGTCTCTGATGAGGGACCTTGTCAAAGGCTTTCTGAAAGTCCTGATACACAATATCAACTGACTCACCTTTGTCCACCTGATTATTCACTCCTTCAAAAAAACATAACAGATTAGTAAGACAAGATCTTCCTTGTCTAAAGCCATGTTGGCTGTCTCCCATTAGGTCATGACTATCTACATGCTGAGTAATTTTATTCTTTATGATGGTTTCTACCATTTTTCCCGGTACTGATGTCAGGCTCACCGGTCTGTAGTTTCCCGGATCACCCCTGGAATTGGTGTTACATTGGCGATCCTCCAATCTTCAGGTATTACAGATGATTTTAATGAAAATTCATAGATTACTAATAGCAGGTCTGCAATCTCATATTTCAGTTCTTTCAACACCCTTGGATGTATACCATCCGGCCCAGGTGATTTGCTATTCTTCAGTTTATCTAATAGTTGTAATATATCTTCCCGATGTATTGATATTTCCTTCAATTCTTCCGCACCTTTAAATACCACTTCAGTCATGGGTAACATCCCTACATCTTCCTCAGTAAAAACCGAAGCAAAGAATTTATTCAGTCTCTCCACTATCGCCTTGTTGCCTCTTAGTGCCCCTTTAACCCCTCTATCATCTAATGGACCAACTGACTCTCTCACAGGTTTTTTTTGCTATGAATGTACTTGAAAAAGTCTTTAATTCACGTTTTTGCTTCCGCAGCAAGCTTCTTGTCAAATTCTCCCTTTGCCTGCCTTATCAATGCCTTGCATTTGACTTGTCAGTGCTTGTGCTGTTTCCAGGTTTTGTCATTTGGCTCTTTTTTCCATTTCCTGAAATATGCTTTTATGGCAACAACAGCCTCTCTGACCTCACCTTTAAACCATGCTGGCAGTTTTTTGGACTTTCTTCCACTTTTCTTAAAGCATGGAATACAACTGCTCTGAGCTTCCAAGATAGTATTTTTAAACAACACCCAAGCTTGATGTAAGTCTTTAACCTTTGCAACTGCTCCTTTTATTTTATGCTTAACTGTTTTCCTCATTTTATCATAGTCTCCCTTTCGAAAGTTAAAAGGTAGTACTGAGGATTTCCTTACTATCCCTCCTCCACTAATTAAATCAAATACAATCATGCTATGATCACTATAGCCAAGTGGCCCCAACACCCTTATCTTTTGCACAAGATCTGGTGTTCCACTAAGGGCTAGGTCTAATATGGCTTCCCTTCTGGTCGGTTCATGAACCAGCTGCTCCAAGAAGCAGTCATTAATTTCATCTAGGAACTTTATCTCCCTATCATGTCCTGCCGTGACATTGACCCAGTCGATACCGGGGTAATTGAAATCTCCCATTATTATTACTGTGCTGTAACGTTTGTTGGCTTCCTTGATTTCTTTGAGCATTTCATCATCCATTTGTTCATTCTGGCCAGGCGGTCGATAGTACACCCCCACTGCCATCGCCTTCCCCTTTTTACATGGAATTTCAATCCGTAGAGATTCTACAGCAAATTTTGTTTCCTTGCTGACTCAATGCCCTCTCTAACAGAGAGAGCAACCCCTCCACCAATTTGATCAGCTCTATCATTACGATGTAGTTTGTACCCAGTTATCACAGTGTCACACTGGTTGTCCTACTTCTACTATGTCTCTGATATTCCATTCATATCTAACCTCTCATTTAGTGCTATATATTCTAACTCTCCCATCTTATTTTTTAGATTTCTAGCATTTGCATACAAGCATTTTAGAGACTGTATTTTATTCATATTAATCTGGCTATTGTTAGACATGGGTAATTTGGGATCTTTAAGCTCTGTCTGCTCCATACTCGAGGGCATTTGGGCTATTTTACTCTTTTTTGGAACCTCTCCGCTTTTGGTAGTATCCTTCAAGAATGCATTCTTCCAAACCATGCACTCTTGGGCGACTGTCAGCTTTCCCCTGTTCTCTAGTTTAAAAGCTGCTCTATTTCCTTTTTAAAGGTTAATGCCAGCAGCCTGGTTCCATCCCTGTTAAGCTGAAGACCTTCCCTTCGGAAGAGCCCTTCCTTTCCCCAGAATGTTTCACAGTTCCTAACAAATCCAAACCCCTAATCTCTGCACAATTGTCTCATCCATGCATTGAGACTCTGGAGCTCTGCCTGCCTTTTGGTTCCTGCGCGTGGAATGGGAAGCATTTCGGAGAACGCTACTGTGGAAGTTCTGAATTTGCATTAGCCTGCAAATATGCATAATGAGGAGCAAGGTATTGTGGGTATGGCCCAGTCATGGCGGATTGACCAGGATGCATCTACACAGGATTTAGGGCATTGGCTGGGACACTGTAGTGCTCGACCACCACCTGCATGGACAGGGTGGCCACAGCATGTCACGTCGGGGGAGGGGGGGGGCACTCTCACTCTCACTCTGACCGAGCAGTGACCATGGCATGTCCATGTTCCCACATAGTGCCCCACATTATTTGTTTCCTGTGATATCTGTGTGTTCTTGGTTTTGGGGCCCAATCACAGGGCTACCTGCTTGGTGTCTGTGCTGTGCATCCCATTTCTGGGTGCACAGGGTTCCCTTGTGAGCATGCACTATGGACTGGTTAGTGGGTTGTCTGCAGTTTGTCTGTGCATGATAGGAACACCTTGTAGGATGCTGCAGGTGCAGTCTGACTGTGCTGTCTTTTGATGAATGGCAGACCATGGTATGGGGCAGTTGAGCCTTCTCCTGTCTACCCCAAGCATCACTGCTGGTCTGCAATGGTCACAGGTATAGCACTGGCCCAGCAGCCCTGGAGGACTGTCATCTGCCTGCAGGACTGTGGTTGCTGGTACTACAGTCATTCTGCAGGGTACAGGCACCTATCCCACCATCCTCTCTTCTACAAAAAGAGTGATTGAGGCCCCTTGGGGTATATAGTGCATACCACTTAGACCGATAGTGGCAGTGCTACATAACCCTCATGCGAGTCTAGACACCCCACTGCCCTGATAACAGATACCCATTAAAGCCAGACCTTAACAGTGGGTACGCACTATTATGGGTGGTGTTTAATCTCACATGGCCACATGTGACTGCAGAACACAGCTGGAACAGATGTACCTTTGGTTACACTGCTAGGAACACCTGTCACACATTGGTAGTGATGGAGATGTGCAGCAAGACCTATCTTTAGGATTACAGGTACTGTGGACCTAGTGCTGTGCGCCCTTCCTATCCCTCAGGGTGCACACGGAACCTGTACAATGGCATGGTCTTTAGCTACTCTGTGCCAGTATCACGCACTGTCAGTCTGTCTTACCATGCTGCAGTACCGGAGAGGTGCAGACCCCATTTGGTGGTCAGCTGTAGGCCGCTGTTCTGCATGTGCAATGCATCATGGGTGCTGGTGGGGTTACCCTATCCTAGCACACAGAGCAGACAGTTTGTGCGGTGACCTGCAGTCCTTCTGTACCCAGCCATTGCTATGCAACAAGCCATAGAGGTATAGCCTACTGGTTAGTACACTGACGTTCTAGGCAGGGGTCATAGGTTTGATTCCTCATTGTTCCCTCTTGTCCAAGACAGATATTTTGCTTGCCTGTGACAGTCATATCTTTGCAGATCTGTGCTGCCAGCCCATAGTACTCTCACCACAGTTGCCAACAATCCTTATAAGGCGTTATAAGGCTCCTAATTAGGCACAGTACAAAGCACCTTATTAGGCACAGTACAAGGCACATTATAAGGTACGTTACAAGGCACCTTATTAGGCACAGTACAAGGCACGTTATAAGGCACCTTATTAGGCACAGTACAAGGCACGTTATAACACGTGTTACTTGACACGGCTTGCTATAATGATGCCCCACCCACGCCTTTATATGGGCATCTGTACCTTTACCGCGGAACCTAACGCAAGTGACATTACCGCAGTTTAGTAAACATACCCCTTGGTGTCATTCTTTTTCAAAGAAGGTGATCTTGCTGCATGCAACAACATAAAAGGTTTAATGGCAGTTCTCAATATCAATTACAATGCAGATGATTGGAGGCTCTTCATTGATTCATCCAAAGCAAGTCTTAAAGCTGTATTGCTACATAATGGCAACTTGCTACCATCAATTCCTATTGGCCATGCAGCTTTTATGAATGAGACTTATGACAATATGAAACAACTTTTGAAATGCATAAACTATGATCAACATCTATGGTCAATCTGTGGTGACTTCAAAGTGGTCGCCCTCTTGCTTGGTCTTCAGGGTGGATACACCAAGTACTACTGCTTCCTGTGTGAATGGGATAGTCATGCTAGAGATTGTCATTTCATCAAAAGGGACTGGCCACTCCGTCAGTCACTGGATCCTGGAAGCAAAAATGTTCTGTTTCCAGCACTTGCAGCAACAAGATTTTGATGCCTTCCTTGCACATCAAGTTGGGACTAATGAAAAACTTTGTCAAGGCGATGGATAAAACTAAACCTGCTTTCAGGTATCTTAGTGGTAAATTTCCTAGACTGAGTGATGCCATAGTTAAGGAAAGAGTTTTTGTTGGCCCTCAGATCTGTGCACTTCTTCAAGATGATGAATTTCTTTGTTTATTGCGAGGAAAAGAAAAGGCTGCCTGGATAGCATTTGAATCAGTGGCACAAACGTTTCTTGGAAACAACAAAGCAAATAATTACCAAAAGATTGTTCAAGATCTTCTCAAGGCATACAAAAACCTTGGTTGCAACATGTCCTTAAGATTCATTTTCTACACTCTCATCTAGATGTTTTCCCACAAAATTGTGGAGCAATATGTGATGAACATGGAGAACGATTTCACCAAGACATTGCAGCCATGGAAAAGAGCTATCAAGGTAAATGGAATCTATCAATGCTTGCAGACTACTGCTGGACAGTGTCAAGGGATATTCCATTGCTTCAGTACAAGAAACAGATCAGGAAGAGTCGTGAAGCCACTGAATGAGAACAAAAATTGTTAGAATGTACTTACAAATGTTCTTAATGAAAGTTAAATTGCAGACATTATTCCTCTGCTTCTTCTAAGTATGTTTATGAACTTTATTTTATAAAAACATGTTTATTATTGGGCAAAGTTTCATTTGTAATAAGATTTTGATTTACATCTAAGGATTTAGGCTCGATTTTCACCATACATAGATAGTGGTAAAATCTACATTCTACAACATATCATAGAAATAGGAGCTAATTGACCAATTTCACTATCATATTTGAATTCAATGTATCAAATTATTTAAGAAATAGCACATTTAATTTCTGAAGCAAACAATTTTTGAAAATTTGTAGAACAGTGTCAGTGTTGGAGAGTTTGTCAGTTTGTACAGCAGAAGTTCACTCAATGAGGTTTAGAAGGAAAAACAGTTTAAACGAATAATTGCATTACATATTCAGACAGAGCTCCTGGCAAGTTACAGCTGAACAACGGCAAAGTAACAGGAACTAGAAACTAATTCTTCTCAGTGTATTTTCTTTCTCATAGGCTTCTGGGAAGTAGAGTTGTCCTGTAAGGCAACTTGTATTGGTATATTCCTAGGAAAGAAAACATTATACATTAAACTATCAGCATGGATCCACTGTGTGCTTTTCTACAGATGTCAAAAGCACCGGCACAGCATCCAGATTGGCTGAAAGGCTCTCAAACATTTCAAGGAGACTAGAACAGCACCAAAATCAGCTGGTAAGACTTTAAATATGCTAATCAGGACCAGAATATCAGCTTTATTGCCTGCAAGTTCCTAGTAAATGCCAAGAAGACCAGTACTTCACCTCAAATAGCTGCAAGGCCCTAAAACATGCCAAATGGAAAAACAGAGCATCCATATTGGCTACAAGGCCCTAAAACATGTCAGGGATTCCATCCCAGTAGCCAGTTCACTTCCAAGGACATAAATCATGCCAAGGAGACCACAACAGCACCAAAATTTATATTTCTATGTTATTGAATGTACTGTATATCCACCAATAATTTACACATATCACCAGTTACCAAACATACATAACATGATCATACAAAACAATAAAATTAAAAACATTAGAAATTCATAACAAGTGACCTAAAAATTAAAAACCTTTGCAGAAAGATACGCCTTAAAATCCTTTCAAAAAGGCAGAGATTCCCACAATGTTAGGGACAAAATGTGCTTCATGTCTTCTGCTAACTCTACATTGGCTGGTGTCCATTTGTCTTTTCTTCTCTCTTATTCTATTTTTTCCATTCTCTGTCTACATCTACCACTGACATACTGATCTTTCACTTTTTGTTCTTTTCTCCATTTCTTTCTTTACTCATTCATCCACTCAAATTTAACCCTCCAACCTCAATCCCCTTTTAACTTTTCACCTAGCAACTTTCCATCTACTCTTCTAACCTCTAGCCCAGCTTCCCTATTTCCCATCTCACTCCCTTGCTAGCCTCTTATCTCCTTCTGTCCTTCACCCACTCCCCATTAACACATTTCTACCCTATGTAATCACCATCCTCCTCTCACTTGTTTCCTTGCCAGCTTTCCATGACCTCTCTCATGTAGTTCCATCATGCCCACCATCTCCCCTCTCTGTCTCTCACCACTCCAATTCAGCTTCTCCCAATCACCTCACCCTTCAGCTTTACCCCCAAAGTCCAGCATCTCATGCTTTCTCTTCCACCTCCCCAGTCCTTTACCCCTTTACTCCCCCCCCCAACTTAGATCATCAGCATTCTATCACATTCCCCTTCTTTATCCTCTCCCTCTGCAGTGGCCCAGCATCTCTCCTATCTCCTCTCCCAGCCCAGCATTTTCTCTCTCCCATTCCTCCCTATCCCATGCCAATATATCCCTTCTCTCTCATAAATTAAAATCTTCCCTTACTATGTATTATGTATCTTCCAGTTACTCTTATTTCTTCACAAGTTGCGTTATGGCTTGTATCATTTTAAAATTCATAAATAAAGATATTTAAAAAAATCTTCTCTCTCTCTCTATCTATATCTATATCTATATATCTATATACATATATATATACACACACAACAAGACTGTGGCAGTCATGCCCATGACTCAATGCCAATTGGCTAACCGCTTATGTCACTGTTATGTAACATCTCGCCACTATTCTGTTGTAATATTTTTTATCTCTCTCACTGTTTTTCTTTTCAGGTTTTTTTTGTAGCACACTGCTCCATCGTTTTGTCACGCAACTGGAGGTGGCAGAAATATGGAGCAAAGGATCAACTTGAAATTTCTGGTTAAGTTGGAGAAGGGCCGAACTGAGTGTCTCCAACTTCTCCAAAACGTTTATGGAGAAGATGCAATGTCAAGGCCACAAGTCTTCAAGTGACACAGATGCTTCAAGATTGGCCATGAGGATGTGAAGGAAGACCCCAAGTCAGGACGGCCTTCCACGACAAAGACGGCTGAGAACATTGACAGAGTGAACCAGCTGGTGTGGAGTGATCGCAGATTGACGGTGTGGATGATAGCTGAGGAGCTCAGCCTGTATAGGGGGTTAGTGCGGACCATCTTGGTGCAGGAGCTGGGGATGCGGAAGGTGTGCGCAAAGATAGCGCCCAAGCTTTTATTGGATGACCAGAAGGAGCACCAGGTCAATGTTTGTAGAGATTTGCTAGCAAAGATCGGAGAAGATCCAGAGTTCGTTGGCCAAGTCATCATAGGAGACGAGACTTGGGTCTTCCAGGATGACCCCGAAAGCAAGAGACAGAGCTTGCAGTGAAAGACTCAACTGTCACCCAGACCCAAGAAGGCGCACATGTCCAAATCAAGGATCAAGGTCATGCTGATCGCATTCTTCGATCAGAAGGGAGTGGTCCATCATGAGTTTGTGCCTGAGGGTCAGAAAGTCAACCAGCACTTCTACCAGCAGGTCCTCAATCCCCTCTATGACCGAGTTCGGCACAGCAGGTGGGCTCTGTGGAGAGACAAGTCATAGCTGCTCCACCACGACAACGCGCCCGCACACACCACGCTCAGTGTGAGGCAGTTCTTCGCCAACAAACAGATCTCAGATCTCGACCACCCTCCTTATTCCCCAGATCTCACACCTTGCGACTTCTGGCTCTTCCCCAGGCTGAAGACTGTGCTCAAAGGAACTCATTTCGCCTCTGTAGAAGAGATCAAGGCCACTGTGACAAGGGAACTGAGGGACCTAAAGGAGGAGTTCTTCCGTACATGACAGAAGCAAATGCAGAAGTGCATTAATTCTGGGGGGGGATTACTTTGAAGGGGACAAGATGTAATTTCTCTGTAGATTTTGTAATAAAACATTTATGGGACAGTCTCATTTCTTTTTTGTCACAACTCGTATATATTCACATCCAGCATATCCCATCTTTCTCCCTCTTTCTATCCTCTCCCATGGGAGAAAATATTGTGCAGCACTATCCTTGGTGTTTTCTTTCTCTCTTTCTCTTCAGAGTCAGCAGCAGAAAGATCGGTGAATGGCCCCATGTACTGGAAGAGAATGTTACAGGTAGCATTGGCTGTTGTTGCTGACACAGAGAAAGAAAGATGAAGCTGGGATGGTACTGCACAATACTATGATCTTTCTGATGCTAGAGCTGCATGTACAGTGAGTTGTGCCAGCTCCTGGGCCCACTATCTGAATCCCTACTTACTCTCCCAGTACCCAGACAATCTTAGAGTTCGTCTTCTTCTCTTCTCCCACCCATTTTAAAGTCTCCACATAAGTCCCAATCCATGCTCTACCATATCTCCCTGTCCCCAGTACCTACCCTCCTGCCTCCTACATCCCTTCCCTACATCCACCCAGCTACTTCGTTCTCTGATATTCATTAAACCTGCCTACCCTTCTTCTTACTCCTGAATTCATTCTTATGCCCATCTCTCTCAATTGCTCTCTCTTTATGACCTTGCTTCTTCCCTCCCACACAAAAATATTTGTCCCCTCTCCATCTTCACTTTCCCAGCTTCTTTTTTCTCCACCTTGACCCCAGCATCTGCCCCTTTCAGCATCACCCTCTTCCAGTCTTCTCCCTTCTAGTTCCAGTCCTCTAATACCCCAGCAACAGCAGAATTTCAGTCCTAGCCCCCAGCAGTAGTCCTCTTCTAGTTCCAGATCCCCCCAACATCAGTCCTCCTTCAGCCTCAGTCCTCCCATCCCCCAGTATCAGTCTATTTCCAGTCCTGGGCCCCCCAGTGTTCGCATCAGTCCTCTGCCAATCCCAGTCCCTCCCAGCATTATCTCCTTTCCAGTTCCAGTCCCCATCCTCCAGCATCAACCAATTTTCCATCCTAGCCCCCCCCCCAGTCCCAGTCCCTCCCAGCATCATCTCCCTTCCAAAACCAGCCCCCCACAGTCTCCCTCCCATTTCCCTTCCAATCCCAATCTCGTCATCTGCTATTATGAGATGATTTCCAGTCTTAGCCCCCCATAGCAGTCCTCTTCCAGTGCCAGAAGCACCCCTCATCCCAGCATCACATCCAGCTAGTCACTCCCTATTCCCCTTCTCCCTGTGTCCCACAGCTACTTTACTTACACAGCTACAGGATCATTTTCTTTCACTTCCGTGGCTGTGCGAAGTTGCAGCTGCAGGCCCTGCTAAGTTCTTAGAAGTGAAACAAGGGCACTTCCTGCCTGTTATGCAAGATAGAAAGTGTCCTTGTTTAATATCTAAGAACTCAGCCATGCCAGTGGCTGCAACATAGCATAGCCACAGGAGTGAAGAAGTGATCTGGGCTTCGAGCCTCACAGCTCCCTCTTCAGCCAGTCAGGTGTGGGGCCATGTGTGGGTGACATTTTCACACATGCCTAAGCCCGGTCCTGAGACAGTGTTCTGCAACCTAATCCTGAAGTGGTATGAGTGAATGGATTGTTGATTACCATAGCCATTAAAGGCTTAGGATAGTCTTGAGTTAAGTGTAACCCCTTTGGGAGAGATTTCTAAGGTGTGGGGGCTACTCATGAGAAAGCTTGCTGGCGAGTATCAGATTGTGTGATTTCCTTTGGGATGCTTCTTAAGAGGATCTTAAAGGCCTTACTAATTCTTTCAGTATTCTGACGCCATATGTCTGTAAATCTGCTACATGATGGGCTCTGTAGATAGAATCCATTTATGGGATGAAACAGAATCCTTTATAACTATGCTTGTCTGGAACATGTACCTATGTGTAACCCCCACAAGGGGTTGTGGTAGGCGAAGGCCTATGCTCCATGCTAATTGAACTAAGCAGACAGGCTTAACAAGCTTGCCCTGTAAATGAAGTCTGTGAAGAGGCCTATAGGAATTGCACATCCCCCTATATGCTGCTGTAGAATTAGAACTCAGTAAAAGTATTGCATTAACTTAGACAAGTAGAATTGAAGTAATGGGAGAAATATGTTTAAATGCCCACTGATAAGAGAATGCAGCTGTAAGGGATTTAATTGAAACTGCTGACAGAAAGGCTGCAGAGCCCTGCTCCCCTACACGCACAAATTGGCTCAATGGCCTTGGAAGTATGAAAGTAACAAGTTGATGAACTGGCCATTGTAATTGGGACTAGGAGGGGGGCAAAGCAGGTGCTGAGCCCACTCAAAGAACATAATTGGATAATCATATCAGTACCGGGACCAATAGAAGGGGTACAGGAGGTACGGGAGGTTACCGGGACCAATGAAATGTTTTTCTATACCTAGAATGGAGCAAAAGTCTATAAAAGTTGTTGTTTTGCCAGAGAACGGGGCTCAGCCATTTTGAAATTGATTATTGCTTGAGCCTGTGCACATTAAACTGGCTTGGATCCTTGAAAAGACTCCTGGTTTTATTTATTGCATGCTTATCTGCTGCTACATTTCTTGGTGCGTCGGCCTGGAAGTGCGAGTGGTGGATGGTGTTCAAGTGAATAAATCCACGTAATTCGCCTTGAGGTTTGGTCCAGTTGGAACCATGCCAATCCGATGCAGGGGAATTTCCCTGGGCCCACCAATCCTCTTGTATCGGAGGGGGTTCTGCCTGGCCTCGGCGGGCACTGGGTCCAGCTGGCCAACACCTCCGACCCGGGGGAGTCCAGGATCCAACTCAGAAGCTAGTGAAGTATCGGGGACCGGATCCGGTAAGTATAGTTTTGAAAACCTGTCTGGACAGATGAGTTAGAACTGCAGTTTGAAACTTGTGAAACGTTTAGTAAGAATTTGAAACTTGTAACTTGTAATCTCGAGAACTTGGAACTTGGAAAAGAGAGCACTGATCCCCTCTCAAGGGCGGTCCTATTAACCTTGCATGAGTATGCGCGAGGTGAAGCCATCGTCCTTCTTGTTTGGTAAGACTTAAGTCAACCTCGCATGAGTATGCGCGAGGTCCCTACATGAGTATGCGTGGGGAAAATTTGTTTGAAAATCCTTGCATGAGTAGTCGCGAGGTACAGCTGTTATAGAGAATCATGATTTAGCCTAGTCAGAACAGACAGGATTGGGCTTTTTGGGATACGTTGCTAGCATGATTGTGAAGCGTTTGATGTGTATTGTCTGCCCTACTGTGTATCTGTTCTTTTTGTTCTCTGTTGAAACTGCGAGTTCCCCTTCTGTTATAAATGTGAGATTATTCTGTTGAGTAATTTGTGACAGTTCACTGATTAAGAAATTGTATTAATCAAGCAGAACGAAGACGCAAAACACCTAGAGTCACTTTAGAAATCAAGAAGCTGGTCTCACCCAGTTCGCTTTCCTATAGCACAGTGTGAAACTGACAGGGGGCGTGTCTGAAGGAAAGAATGTACAGTGTCTTTCTAACCCTGTGCAGGCTTAAATCTCAATGCTGTTAGTTTGTGCTTATTTCAGGAAAATTGTACCTGTTTTATTCAATATGTTTTTAATAGTAATGTTCCTTCTGCTATGGTTATGTATTATATATCATTTATATATCATTTAATAAGAATGTTTAGTCAGGATTGTGGGTCCCGATAGTTTTGGGGCTTAGCCTGGAAAGGGTTAAGTTCTTATTCGAATGCCGGCATGTCTCTGTCTGTGTGTTTGTGTGTGTGAACAGTTAAGCTGTTTCCAGCGAGCCACACAGCAAGAGGATAGGAGGAAAAGAAAAAATGAAACCGCAGCTCTCGATTGAAAAGTTTCTTGCTTGTTTAAAATAAAGGATTGGAGTGTTTGCATTTTGAATGCATGCTTCCCCATACTGTAAGATTTAAGGTAATTACATTGGATTGTTAAACTCTGTACTAGTGACTAATGAAGACCTTTACAATTTAGGATGGATTCATTTGTTTTTCTGTATTTGAATTTTGTATGTCCGTGTCCAGAGAAAGAGGGTACTTTGTTTTTTAAAATTCCAAGACGTTATTTCCTGATTTACTGTGGCAAGCACCTGATAGAAGACATATTTATTGTTTAAAAAAAAAAAAAAAAAAGAGGGTGTATATGCATTTTAGATATCCACCACAGCCATGGAAAAGTATTTGTTTCATGTCTCTTGAATATCTGCTTTCTGAACTGTAAGATTTAATAAAAATAAAATAATATTTTCTTTTGCAGATGCAGACTACGGCTGGCAGTTAGTTCGCTAAGAAATTTAATTTTAGTCATACGTAACAGATAGCTATAGTTCTCTCTATAAGATATTTTAAGAACTGTATCTAAATTGTATGTCTATGCTCAATTTAAGCTTATGTTTACGGTAATAAGGTTTTTTTAATGAGTGTCTTTTCAAGTATGATCAAGAATTTCAGTAAGGGATTTACTGAAGACTATGGTAATCAAATGTCTCTGTCCCAATTAGGAATGCTATGTGAAAGGGAGTGGTTTCTGCTGTTCACCATATTTTGCCCCAGAATCTCTAGATATCCTGTCCCATCAGTTTCTCTCTCTGTAAGTAGCTCCGTTAAGAGTGCTTAAGGGGGGGATGGGGCCCAGTCCACCGATGATGCCATCCCCCCGGTGGGCGTGAACTAATGTGCCCACAGCAGAGAAGTAGATCATTAAAAAAAAAAAAAAAAACAACCTCCTGGATAGAGCGTTGCTAGGAGAAACAGAGCCCAGGAGAGGGGGGGGGGGGACTCCTCCCTGCAGATTCCCTAGTTTGCCAGCCACCTCCGCAGCAGGGGGATGTGCACCCCTTCTGGACCAGAAGTGAAAGTCAGCTGACCAGACTTGTTTAGAACTGAAAAAACTGCATTATACACCGAGAAGTTTTAGGACTTGATTGAACTAATGAACAGAAATTACAGAAAACTGGATGAATTTGCGGGCATGATAGTTAAATGAAAGTTGATCAGAAAGTATGTGGATTGTTGAAGAGGGACAGAGAAAGTAAAAATTGTAAGATGGAAAAAGAGAACAGATCTTTTTGCTGATATTTTAGTTGAATGATGTGGAGGAGGTTTTCCTACTCAAAGGAGCAGAGGAAGTGAAAACTGGGTGTGAGTGCGCCCATTACAGAGGAGAAGGACATTAGAGAAGTGAATGCCCATATCTTGACTCCTCCCCAGGAGGGGAGGAGGGAGTACTTGATTGCAGAGTCATAAAACAATAAACCAAGCACAATGTTCTAGTAGGAGAAGGAAGTAGCTATAGAGTAAGTGGCAGCTAAAGAGGGCTACAGCATGGATAAAGACTAGGCCAGATGCATCACTATTATCAGAGCTACTGGGGCTAAGTCCGCAAAGCCTTTCCTGCAGAACCGCATGTGTGAACTAGGGGGACAGAAAATAATGCACCAGTTCCTGTATATGCCTGAGTGCCTTATTCCACTTTTGGGGCCGAGATCTGCTTGCAAAGCTTCAGGCACAGATATCCTTTGCTGAAGAGGGAGAAATGCAAATGACTGTAAACCCAAAACCTGCTGGATTGATGGTGCTGACTGTTCCCCGAGAAGAGGAGTGGCGGTTCTATAGCACACCTCCAGTCAAGTCAACAAGTTCCTGTATACCTACCAACCTTATAGCCCCACCTGGAGTATGGGCAGAAGATAATCCACCTGGCCTAGCGAAGAACATAGCCCCTGTCATTGTCACCCTCAAGCCAGTCAAGAAGCCTGGGACAGGTGGCTACCACCCAGTGCAGGATCTAAGAAGAATGAATGATGCAGCTGAAACTATACAACCAGTGGTACCAAAATCCTTATATTCTCTTGGAACTGATCTCTGCTGAAGCTATACATTTCATCATTCTGGACTTAAAAAGATGCCTTTTTCTGCATACGCTTAGCCCAAGACCCCACTACAAGGAGGCGGGGCCAACTCATCTGGACAAGATTACCTCAAGGATTCAAGAACTCGCCTCACTCAGCAAGGATTTGACAAGTTATCTAGAAACTCCAGGGAAAAAAAAATTCTACTTCAATATGTGGACAACTTGCTCATAACCACCAACTCAGAAAGTGAATGTCTACAAGCCATCAGTGAAGAGCCAAGGTGCAATTATGTCCAACAAGTTAAACACCTAGGATTCCAGCGGAATTCGACGCCTGGGACCAGAATGCAAAGAAGCTGTATGCAGTATTCCTACTCCAACCACCAGGAGGCAAGTGAGAGCCTTCTTGGGTGCCACAGAGTATGTTGCGTAAAACCCCCCAGCTCCAATTGAAGGTCAGTCAAGCTTTGAATCCTGTTATGTTGCTACCAGTTGGTCTTGACCCCCTGATCATGACTGTTTAGAAATTATGGACACTGTATTCTCAAGCCGCCTGGATTTGACTGATGTCCCTCTGGAGAACCCTGAACAGACTTTCTTTGTGGCTGAAGGCAGTTTCATCATCAATAGACATTGTTGTGCTAGATATGCAGTGGTGACCCCTGATTTGGTAGTTGAGTCCTCAGCCCTGGCCCCAGAAACTTCACCACAGAAAGCTGAACTGATAGCCCTCACTAGAGCACTAACAATAGGAAAAGAGCCCTGTCTAAATGTATACCCAGATTCCAAGTATGCCCTTACAACCTTGCATGCACATGGGGCCCTGTACAAAGAATGAGGGTGGATAACCTTAGGAAGCAAGTCCATTAAGTATAGCCCCAAGATATTGATATTGATATTAACAGATACATACTGCCTATAGATCTCAGAATTTAGGAAAAGTAGAATGTATGAATAGAACCCTGAAATCTCAGTTGTCCAAACTTTGCCAAGAGGTTTACCTGAAGTGGCCCCAGGTTCTTCCCATAGCCCTTCTTAGGATATACTTAGCCCCTGCTAAGTCTTTAGGAGTTTCCCCTTTTTGAGATTCTGTATGGGCAACCCCTGCCTATTGTATAGGAAATAAAAGGAGATATGAGACAGATAGGATCTGAAATTATTAGACATGAACTATTGGTTTTAAGTTCTGTTTTGCAGAGTCTTCATACCTGGGTACAAAATCGATTACTCATCAATTTGTCTGAACCCCTGCATCCTCTCAAGCCTGGAGTCTCGGTGTGGATCACAGAGTGGAGAAAGACACTGTTAGCCCCGCATTGGAAGGGACCCTATGTCGTCATCCTGTCAACTCCAACTGCAGTAAAAGTCGCAGAATTTGAACCTTGGATCCATCATAATCAAGTGAAGCCAGCAGCTGCTCTTGAACCTGATCACTGGACTACTGTACAGCATCCTGAGACTCCATTGCACCTCACCCTACGACAACAGCCACGGACCTAAGACTTATTGGTCCCTCAGAAACTGCACTATTTCAAGACTGTCTGTTTATCTGAAAGTAAGCTTCGCATCTGGGGAAAAAAAAAAAACTGCAATCATCAGAAAGAGACTGTGTTGTGTTAAGAAATTGAATCTTCTAAGAGACTGTGTCTAAATACTCTGAAAAGACTGTTTTGATCTCCTAAAGAGTGAACTGCTCTAAGGAAGCAATAATAGCCTAAGAGATTATGCTATGATATTGTAAGAAATTGAGACATCCCAGAGGACAGTGATACTTTGGAATCTACAGCCCTACTTCTGCCACAAAGCTGGTAGGTCTACGTAGGGCAGAAGCTTGAGGATCTACAATCAACCCTACATCTGTTATCTGTTGTGGAAGTCGACAGTTCCACCAATTTTCCAGAGACTGTGCTCATTGTGAATCCTTATTATTGCTTTATTCTGGCAGCAGCCTTGGGGTGCTTTGAGATGACTTTTGCCTTACCTCCCTGGGCAGCCTGTATAAGTACAACATGAACTGGACCGAAGGTCACTCGGACCTTGTTTTATCATTCTTCCTATATTTGCATTGGTATACTCTCCGATCCAAAAGTTGTTCTAGATCTTGACTTTCTACAAGGCTATGCAAGCCACCGTTGCAACTCCTCATGCCTCCCAGAACTTGTTTCTTGAACTTGCTGGAGCAATAGCATCTAGTCTCCACACTTCTGACTGTTTCTTTTGTGGAGGAACTAAGATGGGAGATCAGTGGCCCTGGGAGACACAAGAACTGAATTACTCCATCCCCTACAATCAGACTGATTTACATAATACTACTAGTGAGTGGGTATTGGCCCACCCCATTGTTGACAGTTTGTGTTTTGTTCGCACCGGACCACAATTTGCTATGAAGATCGGACAGCTGGACTGTCTAAATCAGAAGTTTTACAACAGCACAACAAAGAAGACATCTTGGTGATCCGGCATAAATGCTCCTGAACCTTCTAATTCTTTTAGTTCTTTTTCCCACTCTTGCCAAACTATGGACTTTGACTATCTGCTTGTTGCTCCCTTGTTTCTTGCCACTTTGCTTGCGAATGATAACTCCAGTTATTAACACTGTAGAGCATAAGGCAGCTACAAAGCTACCAGCTATGTGAAACTACTACCCTATACCACAGAGTGATATCTTTATTTAGTAATATGTGATTTGCTTCTCACCCTTTCTCACTTGCGGGTGAGAATAATCAAAGGGGGGAATGTGGTAGGCGAAGGCCTATGCTCCATGCTAATTGAACTAAGCAGACAGGCTTAACAAGCTTGCCCTGTAAATGAAGTCTGTGAAGAGGCCTATAGGAATTGCACATCCCCCTATATGCTGCTGTAGAATTAGAACTCAGTAAAAGTATTGCATTAACTTAGACAAGTAGAATTGAAGTAATGGGAGAAATATGTTTAAATGCCCACTGATAAGAGAATGCAGCTGTAAGGGATTTAATTGAAACTGCTGACAGAAAGGCTGCAGAGCCCTGCTCCCCTACACGCACAAATTGGCTCAATGGCCTTGGAAGTATGAAAGTAACAAGTTGATGAACTGGCCATTGTAATTGGGACTAGGAGGGGGGCAAAGCAGGTGCTGAGCCCACTCAAAGAACATAATTGGATAATCATATCAGTACCGGGACCAATAGAAGGGGTACGGGAGGTACGGGAGGTTACCGGGACCAATGAAATGTTTTTCTATACCTAGAATGGAGCAAAAGTCTATAAAAGTTGTTGTTTTGCCAGAGAACGGGGCTCAGCCATTTTGAAATTGATTATTGCTTGAGCCTGTGCACATTAAACTGGCTTGGATCCTTGAAAAGACTCCTGGTTTTATTTATTGCATGCTTATCTGCTGCTACAGGGTTAAGTTTTTTTTACCTGAGAGGGTGTTTTTGCAGCATTGGCAGTTGTTGAGTGTCTCATTTGAGGGGAGCTGGAGTATGTTTTGATCCATATTGGATCTGTGATGGGAGAGGAGTTGGTCCGGGACGAAAAGTAAATGCATGAGAAAAGATTCGGAGTGGATCAAGCGGATCCGGGTCTCTCGGATCAAGAGACTGGTATCCCACACTGTGAAGTAGCGCTTGAGAGTTATTGCAGGTGGAGGTGAAAGCTGAGACTCCAATTTGATTTTAGAAAGGGAGGTTGGATTTCAGAGGTTTTTTTGGGTGAGGTTAAACTGGTGAAATGTCATAGTGCTGTTTTGAGTTAGAAACCTGAGACAACAGGGTTTAAGTCAGTCGGTGATTGTTGGGAAAGGGATAATTTCTTTTGGAATTTATGTTATTTTTCCTGTTTAAATTCAACATAGAATTTTGATACCATTATTTCTTATGGGAGTTTTAAAAGATAAAAATGGAGATTGTAGCTGCAAAATAGAATTTGTGGCAACTGTTGTTATTAGAATACTGGTGCAAGCATGCTTTTTATTGGCTGTAGGTTTTCTGATGATGTCATTTTTTGAGTTAGTGTTGCCTGGGGTTACGGCTGAGAAGATGGAGAAGTGAAGAACTGTTTGTGAGAGTGAGCAGTTGGTTATTATAGGATTTCTTATAAAGGTTGAAGATTTGCTTTCAAAGTAGGAAAATATGGTTGAGTACTACTGATATTGGTCAGGTATTTTAAAAAGAAGGAAAGCTGCTTGTGGAAGTGAGAGCAGAGATGTGTTAAACAGAGCTCCTGACTGAGTTTTGTGACAGAGTGACCGGTTTGAATGTGCTTAGGAATTGCACATTTAATTACAAAGAGCTGTGTATATATTTATTTACTGTATACTTGACTCGGCTGAAAACTTTAACCTTTTTTTTTTTTAAGGTGATGCTAGTAAAAGAGCTCCCTAAAAATAGGTTTCCTGTTTTGAATGGTCTAAAGTTGACCAGAGTATTGGAATGACTCTGAAGTGAGGATAAGTGTAAAGTAACCTGTTCTAAAGGAAAATAAAACTGTTGTTTTACTTTATTGCATGTGGAGTAGCACTACTGAAATTGCATAGTGTACTACAAGTTAATTGTACAAAGCATGCTGTAAGGTTACACGATGCAAGGCTCCACATTAGAAACCACCACCCAGGAAAAGGACTTAGGAGTCATCGTGGATAACATGTTAAAACCCTCCGCCCAGTGTGCAGCGGCGGCCAAGAAAGCAAATAGAATGCTAGGTATCATAAAGAAAGGGATGGAGAATAAAACAAAGGATATTATAATGCCTCTGTATCGCTCCATGGTACGACCGCACCTTGAATATTGTGTGCAATTCTGGTCACCGTATCTTAAAAAGGACATAGCGTTATTAGAAAAAGTACAGAGAAGAGCCACCAAATTGGTGAAGGGGATGGAAGGCTACTCCTATGAAGAGAGGCTAAAAAGGTTAGGGCTCTTTAACCTGGAAAAGAGACGGCTGAGAGGAGATATGATAGAGGTCTATAAATTAATGAATGGAGTGGAACGGATAAACGTGGATCAATTGTTTACGCTAGCAGAATATAGAAAGACTAGGGGACATGTAATGAAACTACAGGGTAAACTATTTAAGACAAATAAGAGAAAATATTTTTTCACTCAACGTGTAATCAAACTCTGGAATCTGTTACCGGAGGATGTAGTAAGGGCTGTTAGTATAGCTGGGTTTAAAAAAGGTTTGGACAAGTTCCTGGAGGAAAGGTCCATAAACCACTATTAAAAAGGGACCCAGGATATCAATGCTTGACCCAGTACAAGCATTGTGGAACCTGTGGTCTTTTGGGGATATTGCTAGGTGTGTAGGACCTAGATTGGCCACTGTTGGAAACAGGATACTGGGCTTGATGGACCTCGGTCTGACCCAGTATGGCATGTCTTATGTTCTTATGTTCTTAAGGTAGAATGAATCTAGTTATTGTGGAATAGACACATAGGAGTATGTTTACTAAACTGTGTTAGTGCAAATCGCGTTAGGAGCCGCTTTAGTGAAAGGAAAGCCAAAAAAGGACATGGGCGGGACATCCTAACCACTAACGCGTGTTCCAAAAACTAACGAGCGTTATAGGGCGCAGTGGCGCGCTACTGCGCGTTAATCGTATGAAGGCGTACAGACACAAAGCACTGAAACAGAGCTGTAGCACAATGGTTAGTGTACTGACCGCTGTTACAGGCAGCATGGGTTCGAGTCCCCAGTGTGCCTAACGCAGAAGGCTGGCCCAGGCATCACCCTGTACATTACATAGGGAATGAGGAGGCATGTTTTTCTTTACGTTGAGTAGTGGTGCCAGAAACACACCCTCGCAGTGTGCCTAGCCACGTGCGTGGCTGCGTGCGTGTCTACGTGTGTTGGTATGTGCATTGGTGCGTGCGTACAATCGTGCGTGGGTACGTGTGTTTTTACCAGCGTGGGCACCTAATATTACAGACTCTTTAGGGTGTCCTGTACCTATGCATTATGCTAACAGATGTACGTGTGATGGCCTATGGTGTATCTGAGCCTGTGAGCAGGTGCTGGATTTACCCAGGGTTGGATTGTGCGTCACACCCATGATGCACTGCACATGCAAATCAGCTGTCCACAGATACACACCATGGGGAATGTACCCCCACAGCACCTCAGCCTGGTAGGGGGGAAGTGATCAGGTGCACCCCCACAGTACCTCGGCCTGGTAGGGGGTACTGACCATGTGTTGTACTGGCACAGAGTAGCTACACACTGTCACATTGTGCGGGTACTGTGCTCACCCTGAG
This sequence comes from Ichthyophis bannanicus, assembly GCA_033557465.1. Taxonomy (NCBI): domain Eukaryota; kingdom Metazoa; phylum Chordata; class Amphibia; order Gymnophiona; family Ichthyophiidae; genus Ichthyophis; species Ichthyophis bannanicus. The sequence continues at coordinate 360,832,560 of CM066037.1, forward strand.
GGTGCAGTGAGGCGCCCAGCACTAGGTCCACAGCACCATCCATAGCTGAAAGAGGCCATGGCGCAGGTCCTAAGCAGTGTTAATGTGTGAGATAGGTAGTTTCTGCAGGAACACCTTCGATATCTCTGTCTGCTTCAGTCAGGTGTAGCCCCCATGCACCACCCCCCCCCCCCCCAGGGCTGAGGGTGGCAAACAGGGTCTCTTATCAAAAGATCCACAGTCTACCTCCCTGCAAAGGTGGCAGTAGAGGGGAACATCAACCCCAAGCCTGCTGAGGAACAGACACCCCACAGGGCAGTCAATGCAGCTCTGTACACATCCATAACACAATAGCAGACAGACATTAGGCCTGGATATGGTATGCTGCACCCCACCACTATCTGATATTCCCCTGGTGCAAGCCATCAGCCACTGCACCCTGAAAGCCACTCCATCACAACACATACCAGCTGCAAACAGTCTGCTAATGCCCAGTGGAGATGCCTGCACCCAGAACTGGGATGTCAGCATACACAGCAAGCAGATACATCAGTGACTGGGCCCCAAAAGGAAACCCATATCTATCACATGAGAGAAATTTTAGATAGCACTATGGGAGTGCCTAGCCATGCTGTGGTCACTGCACAGTCAGGGTGAGAGTGATCTCTCAGCAGGATATAATGAGGTCACCCTGTCTGTGTAGGTGGTGGCCGGGCACTACAATGTGCCTGTCACTGCCCTATGCCCTGTGCAGATGCACCCTGGCCAGGCCACCCTGTCCGGCCTATACCCATGGTACCTTGCTCCTCATTATGCACATTGGCAGCCCAATACTGGCAACATTGCTGGCAGTGTGGGCTGTGGAAGGTGTTTGCAGCCACCACACACTGGATAGACAGACAGCCACCCCCACACCTATGCCAGCATTGTGCTACTATAGAGGTGGTCAGCAGCCATACCCACCACACCAGTCATGGGCATAGTACAGGCATGGATATGGTACACAAGACTGTTGGGGGGTCACTCCCCAGGGTGGTGAACACTGTCAGAGACCAGACCTGCAGCACACACCGCAGACATCAGAATGATTGTTATGGTGGAGCTCAATGAGCAAAATGTGCTTAACGTAGGAATTGATATCTGCCAGTTATCATAGGAAACGTTTGATAGCTGTGTACCATATACCCAGGTGTAGGGTGGCATTGCTAAGGTATGCAACTGCTAGTATTGGGAGATACAGGCAGGGCCCAATGTCTTGCCTCTCCAGGAAATAATATACCAGAATCACTTAAAATATCACCTCTCTACTCAATAATTAGAATTACAAAACCTTTTGTCGGAGCTATGCCGTAGGAGGGGCCAGAGGGAGCCAGCCCCCCTCCAGACTGCTAGCTTCTTTTATTTTATTTAAATCAATAGTTCCTCTACCATAACACTTATCTCAAAACTTTCGTTGAACTTCCCAGTAGTCGTCGCTCTTGCAAAAAGACACCAGCACGACGTGCACGTTTCGGGTAGATATACCCTGTTTCAAGTGCTTCCAAACTACCAAATCATAGGCAATGAAAAACAATATAGACCGCCGTCAACGCGGCTGAGGTTATGCTGAATTGTTTGGGCCATTAAAACCGGAAGCAAAGATATATAAGGAACTAACCAATCAGAGGCGGGAAGAACCCCACTGACAGGGGAATCCCTGTCCTGATTGGTATATGGAGAAACATTGTCTTATGACGCTCAACCATTCAATCTCTTGATTCAGTCCATGCGGTGTAACCGAGTTCAGATTAAATATCCATCGTTGTTCCAATGTTTGCAACCTTACTACACGGTCACCACCACGAGGATCCGCAGGGACATGATCTATAACTGACCACTGTAGGGCTTCAAATGCATGGTTGTACTGTATACAATGAGGTACGATCGGGGCTGTAAGAACTTTATGACGCAAGCGTGAGGCATGCTCCGATAGACGAACCTTCGCCGGACGGGTGGTCCGGCCCACATAGGTCAAGGCACAGGGGCATATAAGAATATAGACTACATAGACAGAACCGCATGTAATCTGAACTCGGAGCCCCAGCTGGGATTTGAACCTGTGATCCTCTGGTCTTACAGGCACTGGCTGTGTCCGTTGCACCACACTGTGGCCACAGAGACAGTGCAGTCCCTGGAGATAGGAAAACTGGCCTGACGAGTCAGAAACCCTGCTCTGCACAATTTTACTGTGAGCTCATTTACCTTGTATGGACACAAAAGTGCAAATAAACCGCAAACAGACCTCGAAAAAAGGGGCAAACACCCATAACCGAGCTGGGCAACAATGATATCATTGGGCAACAATGAAAAACACTCCCAGGAAAGCTCCAATAAAATGAAATGCTTTTTGAAAGGGTCTACGGAGCGTAGACCCTTCCAAACATCATTTATTTTTTTTGGAGCTTTCCTGGGAGTGTTTTTCATTGTTGCCCAGCAGGATTATACTTTCTACAATATTTCTTGTGGTCATTTTTAAAGTTTTATGTGAACTTTTGTTCTGTGCACATGTATCACCTTGCTCACGTTTTGTAGGTTTCCCCGGTTTTGCTGTACATTGCTGACGGAAATGGTTTCTCTTCCCTGTAATATGCCTTTAACGGCAGGTTTTCATTCGCGTTGGAATTGAGCTCAGAAATTCAGCACGTTAGTGAGAAGGGAGCCTCTCCCCGCCCACTCTCCGCCTATTGATCCCTTCTCTCCGCCCACTCTCCACCTTCTGCGCTGTTTTAACGTGCCGCGGGGCTTTACGATCATTACGTGCGGTTAACGAGCGTAGTATGACGTTAACGGTCGTTGGCGCATGATTACGCGCGTTATACTGCACTTATGATCGTTAACGTCATACAACGCGCGTTATTCAAGTTTACCGCACTTTAGTAAACATACCCCATAGTATTTGAGCGCTTAGTGCAAGTTTGAGTAAATGTGGTGCAAGTATGTGTATAAGGAAACAAGGAGTTTAGTAAGTTCTTCAGCATAGGGAAATAAGTTTAGATAGGTACTTTTAGGTAGGGACTTTGTTTAATTTTATTTATTTAGTTAGGGAACGTAACAAAGTTTGTGACAAAGGAATAATTTAGGTTGTCTCATACCTAAACTAGAAAGAAGTTAGGGTTTTGTCTCCCTTTTTATTTAATTAAGTTAGGGAGCCAGGTATCCCGGACTCGTGGATTCAGATGTACGGTGGTTCCTGTGCGAATCTTGGATCCCTACACTTCAATTCTCGCAGCTGTGTGGACAATAATAAAAAAAATAAGTCAGTCTTACATCTCAGCTGAATGAACAAAGAAAGCTAAGTGAAGTACTTAATATAAGCTGTGTGTTAAAAAGAAGGAAAAGGAGAGCAAGGGGAAAAGAGTGGACAATCCCCACTTCTTACTGATGAAATATGTCTTCATCACAAAGAAAAATAAAACATCACAAAACATCAGGACTTACAAATTAACAACTGAAGTTAACAGAAAAGGGGTGTTTTTTTTGTGCTACATTAGTCAGAGAAGAAACTTATCTGATTAGAATAGTTAGGATTTCCCTTATTAGAGTTGTGACAGGTTGCTATTGATTTTCCTGTTAAAGAAAATACTGTTTTTTATTTAAGAAACTAAGGGGTATGTTAACTAAACCGCGCCCACGTGCGCGGTGCACAGTAGCATACGCTAACGATGCACTTAAGTGCTCTTAAGTGCCCCGTATGCGTGCGCGTCACATTAACGGGCCCGCACACGTGTGCGGGGCGCTGATGTGCGATAGAGGCGGGGAAAGGCGTACGGAGGGCGGAGGAAGGCCCCCGAGGGGCGGAGGGACGGGGTCAATGGGTGGAGAGTGGGAGGGGAGAGGCTCCCCGCACAGGAGCGTGGCTGAATTTCGGCACAAAAATACCGCGCGTGAAAACCGCGCGTTAGAGCCGATTTAAAGGGAAGAGAAACCATTTCCGTCAGCAATGTACAGCTAAACCGGGGAAACATGCAAAACGTGAGCAGTGTGATACATGTGCACAGAACAAAATAGCAAATATAAATTGAAAATGACCACAACAAATTCCAAATAAATTATAATTCAGCTGGGAAACAGTGATATTAATGGGCAACCATAACAAAAACACTCCCAGGAAAGCTCCAAAAAATATAAATGATTTTTGGAAGGGTCTACGCTCCATAGACTCATTCAAAAGCACTGCATTTTAATGGAGCTTCCTGGGAGTGTTTTCCAGGTTGCCCATTGATATCACTGTTGCCCAGCTTGGTTTTGGTTTCTTCCCCTTTTTTGGAGGGCATTTGTGAGGTTTATTTGCACCTTTGTCCCCATACAAGGTAAACGAGCCCACAGTAAAATTGTGCAGAGCAGGGTGTCTGACTCGTGCGGCCAGGTTTCCTATCTCCAGAGACGGCACTGTCTCTGTGGCCACAGTGTGGTGCAGCAGACACAGGCAGTGCCTGTAGGCACCAGAGGGTCACAGGTTCATATCCCAGCTGGGGCTCCTGCCAACCCAGTCCCCATAGTTTTACCCACCACTAAACAGGATAGTACAGACACTCCTTTATTGCAGAGAACATACGCATGGTTCCAACACCTATATTTTACCCTACACCGCACACAAACCATAACAATGGGCATTACCAACAGCCGAGTCCCCCAAAGTCAGTCCTGGAGTGCTACAACTCAATCAGGTCATATGCTTTTTCCCAGATAGGGACATGTCTGCATGTTGGCGGAAGGGTACAGGTGGTGGAGGAGGCAGTGGCTGCAAACCACAGCAGACAGTGGCCTAGGCCTGTGCAGGCTGGCACCGTCCACCGCAACAGACAGGCTCTGTCGGATGTACAGTCATGGACTCCCCAGGGAACACAACACATCTGTGGCAACACAGTGGTGCAGTGCACACAGACAGTGTGTGCAAGAACAGAAGGTCACAGGTTCAAAGCCCAGCTGAGGCTACTGCCAATCCAGTCCACATATTTTTCCTACAACTAAACCGTGATAGTACGGACAAACCTTTATTGCTGAGAACATACGCATGATTCATACGCCTATATTTTACCACACCAAACACAGACACCATAAACAGCCGCATTACCTAGAGCAGAGTCTCCCAAATGCAGTCCTGGAGGGCCCCACACCATTCAGGATCCATGCTGCCTCTAATAAAGATGCCTGTGCTGCATATCTATGCACCACCCCCATGGTATGCTGATGTAGCTCATGCATATCTATGAGGGATAGCATGAAAACCCGAATAGTGGTTGGAACACCAGGACTGGAGTTGGGACACTCTGCCGTAAAGCAGCATCCCACAGGGCCAGACACACACACACACACACACCCACAGACCCCATTGGCCAATGCCTCCTGGAGAGGCAGGACATTGGGCCTGCCTGTATCTCCCAATACTAGCAGTTGCATACCTTAGCACTGCCACCCTACACCTGGGTATATGGTTCACAGCTATCAAACGTTGCCCATGATAACTGGCAGATATCAATTCCTACGTTAAGCACATTTTGCTCATTGATCTCCACCATAACAATCATTGTGATGTCTGCGGTGTGCACTGCAGGTCTGGTCTCTGACAGTGTTTACCACCCTGGGGAGTGACCCCCAACAGTAGTGCGTATCATATCCATGCCTGTACTGTGCCCAGGACTGGTGTGGTGGGTATGGCTGCTGGACTCCTCTATAGTAGCACAATGCTGGCATAGGTGTGGGGGTGGCTGTCTGCCTATCCAGTGTGTGGTGGCTGCAAACACCTTCCACAGCCCACACTGGCAGCAATGTTGCCAGTATTGGGCTGCCAATGTGCATAATGAGGAGCAAGGTACCATGGGTATAGGCTGGACAGGGTGGCCTGGCCAGGGAGCATCTGCACAGGGCATAGGGCACTGACTGGGACATTTTAGTGCCCGGCCACCACCTACACAGACAGGGTGACCTCAGAATGTCCTGCTGAGAGATCACTCTCACCCTGACTGTGCAGTGACCACAGCATGGCTAGGCACCCCCATAGTGCTATATAGCATTTCTCTCATGTGATAGATATGGGTTTCCTTTTGGGGTCCAGTCACTGATTTATCTGCTTGCTGTGTATGCTGATATCCCAGTTCTGGGTGCATGCATCTCCACTGGGAACATGCACTGTAGACTAACTAGCAGACTGTTTGCAGCTGGTATGTGTTGTGATAGAGCAGGGTGCAGTGGCTGATGACTTGCTGCAGGAGAATATCAGATGGTGGTGGGGTACAGCTCACCATATCCAGGCCTAATATCTGTTTGCTATTGTGTTATGGATATGTATAGAGCTGCAATGACTGCCCTGTGGGGTGTCTGCTCCTCAGCAGGACTGAGGTTGATGGACACCTCTGCAGGGAGGTAGAATGTGGATCTATTGATAGGAGACCCCGTTTGCCGCTCTCAGCCCTGGATGGGGGGGGGGGGGGTGGTGGTGGTGCATGGCCCACCTGGGAGTCCATGGGGGCTACACCTGACTGAGTCAGACAGAGATATCCAAAGTGTTTGTGCAGAAATTACCCATCTCACACATTAACACTGCTTTGTACCTCCAGCATGGCCTCTGTTAGCCATAGAAAGTGTTGTGGACCTGGTCCTGGGTGCCTCATTGCACCCTCAGGGTGAGCACAGTACCCGCACAATGTGACAGCGTGTAGCTACTCTGTGCCAGTAAAACACACGGTCAGTACCCCCTACCAGGCCGAGGTGGTGTGTGGGTGCACATGGTCACATCCCTCTACCGGGCCGAGGTGCTGTGGGGGTGCATTACCCATCTTGTGTTAATCTGTGGACAGCTGATTTGCATGTGCAGTGCATCATGGGTATGGGTGGGCTAACCCTATCCTGGTGACCACAGCAGACTGTCTGTGTGGTGACATGCAGGCTCTCTGCAGCCAGCCAGGGGCTTGCTAGCAACTATAGAGCTGTAACCCAATGGTTACATCACTGCCTCTAAAGCTAGAGGTCATGGGTTCAAACCTACAGTGGGGTATTTTGATAGGGTTGTCCAATGCATTTTTTTTAATGTACATATTTTGATGCCAGCAAAAACACCCTTCAGCGTACTGTACCCATAAGGTGTCTCTGAGGGTGCTTTATAGGGTGCCCTATAGGGCACCTTATGGTTCCCGTCCATATAAGGTGCACTATACAATATCCTGTGACGCAACCTATAGGGTGCCCTATAGGGAACATTTTAGGGTGCTGTGGCGGACAGTGCACTTTCTAATGTGCCCTATGGAGTGCCTTATAGGGTGCCTTATACGACACCTTCCATTACGGCACGTGAGGGCGTGTTTGCTGGCAGCAATTAATAACATAAAATTTAAGTACTGCAGGACAAAATATGTACAATGCAAAGCTGATGCCACAGCCAGCCTTACGTATTAGGCACACTGGGGAGCAAACTCATGACCCCTGTATCAGCAGTCAGTGCCTTAACCATTGTACTCCACTGCTGCTCCTCCTTGCCTGTCAGCGCACCTACTTATGCTTTTCATTCCTTAAACTTCACAGTGCTGCCATAAAAAATCAGTACACTGACCTTGCGGTACCTCATACGGCACCCTCTAAAGCACCCTATAAGCAACATTCTAGGGTGCCTTGGCTAACAGTGCACTTTAAAATGTGCCTTATAGGGCACCTTATGTTAACACGCTTTAGGAGTGCGTTTGCTAGTAGTGCTAATTAAAATATGAATAAAATGCCTCCTAAAGCAATCTTCCCCTTAATATGTTCTGCCTCAGCCAGCCTTGTTCATTGGGCACTTTGTGGGATTGAACCACTGATACCTGCACTATTGGTCAGTGTCTTAACCATTGTGCTGTGGCTCTGTTCCTGTGATTGTACATCAGCGTGCCGCCTTATACCGTCCAGTATTAAAAAGCCTCCTAAAACATTAGTGCACCACCTTCTGCCCATCAGCGCGCCACCTTATACCGCCCATCATTTAAATGCCTCCTAAAATAATGCCTCTGCCAGCTGTCTCCATTGGGCACTGTGGGGGTTTGAATCCCTGATCGCTGCACCATTGGTAATTGCCTTAACCATTGTGCTGTTGCTCTGCTGTTCTTCCTGCACATCAGCGCGCCACTTATACCGCCCAGTATTATAATGCCTCCATAAACATCAGCGCCCCGCCTTATGCTGCCCAAAACATTAGCACGCTGCCTTATGATGCCCAGTATTTCTGTGCCTCATAAATTAATGCCTCAGTTAGCTGTCTTCATTGGGCACCGTGGGGGATTGAACCCCTGATCCCTGCACTGTTGGTCAGTGTCTTAACCATTGTGCTGTGGCTCTGCTCTTTTTCTTGCACTTCAGCGTGCCACTTATGCCTCCCACGCAGCTATCTCATGAGCTAAGGTGCGGGGCGCACATGGGCGCCGCGCACCTTAGCGCATATGTAAATTCCGGCTTTTCTTTTTCAGGACGGAACGCCCACTCCTTATATGGCACACGCACACTACCGTGGCACGCACTTTACTGGGGTTTTAGTAAACTTACCCCCAAGTTACAGGAGTAGCTAGTAGTATAAAATTGTTTAGTAAAAAGAGAAAATATGTGCAACTTTTTGGTGCAATAGAAGAAGAGATGTATAATGGGTTGTTCTTACATGTTTTACTGAGAATCTGGAAAGATTATTTCAACTAAATATACACAGTAAATAACAACAAAAGTGTCAGAACCTGTGTAGAATAAATATTAAGACACTTTGCAATAATTCTATTTGTAAACTTTATTTATACCATCTAAGTTTACTTATTTTATTTATTTCCCCAGTTCCTTTTGAAGAAACTGGTGTGTACTGTACCTTTCTCATTTGTAAGCTGGTGATAGCGCCTTTCCTTATGGCACCGTGACACACAATTTAAATAAGGAAGCTACATCAGGGCGCTGGTCACTGGTTTGCAAATAGGGGTGGTTTACATATGGGCTGATGGCCCCTCACCCTGACCGAGTGAGGATGTTGCTGAGGCCAACCAATTCTGAGCAGCAGAATAATACTTCAGTCACTGAGACCCTCCAGTGCTGGAGCTTGCTGTTTGGTGTCCCATGACTAGCCATCTTGCTCAGGGAATGCACCTGGGGGGCTCTTTTGATCTTCCCGGGGCTGGTAGTCTGTTGTTTCCATGACTGCTGAGGTGCTTAGGTTATGTAGGATTCACCACTTCTATGTGATGTACTCCTGGAGACCCTCCCAGAAGGAGAGTGCATGGGGGCCCTCTGTGGAGGGATGGCTGTGACACCCCCACTTTAGTTACTGTTGGACCACAAGAGTGGATGTTCTATACTGTGATCCATGGGGGTACTACTGGACCCTATGCCCCCCCCCCTCCCATCTGCAGGTATGCTGATTGTTCTTGGTCTACAGAGTCTCCTGGTCCTAGTACCCCTCCCCCTTCCCCCAACATGCCTTTGTTTAAGAGAGTGTATGCAATAGGGTAAACCCAGGATTAGATCACTATTTCTTATGACATAGAGTTTCCTGATTTTCTAATTTCTGCATAGGTACTGTGTTACCAAAAATATGAGATAGGTGCACATCTTTTTTCCTCTCTAGTTTAATACTTTACATAAACAAAAAGAGACCTAACATATTATTTAGCACAATTGCTTTAAATAGCCATGTTGTCTTCCAAAGGTCATGGCATAAAAACTTTAAATAAAGATTAAACAAAGTGAGAGTAACAGCAGAATCTTTTATTGAGAAGAAATGCTACTTATATTTAATTCAGCCTCAAATGGTTCACTAGCAAATGAAACAAATATGGTTAGGCTAGAGGTAGCAAAAGTGTAAAAACAGTCAGCAAAAATAGGTTAAACAAAATCTGGTATTTAGATTAGCACTTAACAGAGTAAACAAAAAGATGTTGTATGTCAAGAAAAGGAAGGTAACAGCACAGTTGTAAGAACTGGCTGTAGTTGTAGATAAGTAGGTTGCTATGGAGAGATGGGATTCTAGGCCTGTACCCTCCACCTGTGAGACCTTAGCCAATCATTTCACCTCTCTGTACCACATTTTAGCCAAATGGGGTTGATTATAACCACAACTACAGTTAAAAAATCATATTTGCCAATTTCTCATGATTTTCTATGACATCTTGACTTTGTGAGTGTTCTCTGTGTTTTTGACATTTGTCTTTATGCTTTCATGACAATTTTCTGATCTGTTTCTGGAATGAAGTTAAAATGTACTGAGTTCGGAATAGAGCAGTGTCATAGTATGTGACACTGAATTTTATTGCACATGCCATACCAATGGCAAAGACATGCTAATGAAGAATAACACCTTTGGGAGACTGTCATCTGCACCCTTTCTTTACATAGCCTGGGCCAAACGCTGACACAACAAATCACATATGGTTATCAAAGCAATTCTGTGATCCATCAAAGACATAATATATTAAAAAAACAATAACCTTTATTCAAATACAAGCTGGCTGCTTCTCCACTATATTCCATCATCTGATCTTACTCCTAGGTCTCCTAGCTTTTTTAGTTTCTTTTAATTCTTACTGTTAATTTGTTTAATAAAAGGAACACAGCACTTACAATGACCTCATTCCCATGTGAGAAAAGGCAGAATTTGTTCATTCTGTTCTCACACCTTTATTATACAGGCAAATCTATATTTTGCATTTAAGATGATGAACAGCATAGCAAGTACATTGTCCACAGTAATCTGGGAGTTTGAGGATAGAGAGTAAATGGAGGTAGGATCGTACCTAGCCCTGTGCGAGCGGTGCAGCCGCATAGGGCGCAAAGGCTTAAGGGGTGCATTTCAGATGTCTGCCGTTGCCTGCCGCCGCTACTTTTTCTTCACTCAGTGGCAGCAGGCAACAGCAGACATCTGAAATGCACCCCTTAAGCCTTCTTGCGGCATTCTAAGCACATCTGTCCCTCCCTGCTCTGACATGACATCAAAGAAAGGAGGGGCAGATCTGCTTAGCGCACCGGCAACTTACACAGTGGGTGCGCCTCTTCTCTCCCGCCGGGGGGGGGGGGGGAAGGGGGGCGTGCGCCCGTTGTGCAAGTTGCACAGGGTGCGATTCAACCTCGATATGACCCTGAATGGAGGGCTTACATTTTTTTGTTATATGTTTTGATTTCTATTGTACACCATTTTGATGTATTAAGGGAAAAATGAGTTATAGAATTTTAATAAACATTTAGGAGCATATAGCCGGAAGAGGGGTTTAGTTTTGATGCCCTCCTGAGCTGGGACCCTCCCCATGGATGTTTGGAGTCATGGACAGTGGCTATGAGTAAGATCAGGCCCTCTCCAGCTGATGTGCTCACATAAAGCTTCCCCAAAAAGTCAAATATTAATAACTTATAAGAACGGTGTGCAATAGAGAAAATTATTTATTTTAAAAATGTATATTCCACACTAAAGCCTAGGTGGATACATAAAATCTACATGAAAGTTACACAAAAAATAGCAACACATATAACATTCTCATGCCTGAGAAACTTCTAAACCTGCTAGCTTACCAATGCTCAATAAATCTGACACCATCCACAAAAAATAATTCATGCAGAGAGTCGGAAAAGCTTGTCGAAATAAAATGTACCTTCAGTTTTTTTCAAAATGCCAAAATATCTGAAATGTAACGCAGTTCTGCAGGCAAAGAATTCCAAATATATGGAACAGCCATAGAGAAAATCCTGTTATGAAATACTTGAAAATTAATCCGCCAAAATGATGGAACATCTAATAGTGTATCCTGCGAGTGCAAAGCATGAGGAGGGCAATAAACCCACAAGGAGGACGACAAAGTGAATAGTGCTTGATGGTTAAGAGATTTAAATACCAACATGATGACCTTATATAAAATGTAATTTGTAACCAGTGTAATTTACCCAAATCAGTAGAAATATGATCAACCATCTACTAGTCCTATAGGCACTCCTTATAGCCTTGGGCAAATCACTTAACCCTCTATTGCCTCAGGTACGCATGTAGATTGTGAACCCTTCAGGGTCGAGGGAATATATCCAATAACTGCTTGTAGGGTTTGTAAACCGCTCTAATGCCTTTCAGCCTGGTCGGTATATCAAAAAATGAAATAAAGATAAAGATACTACCAGTGAGAAGACACGCCTCGGGATTCTATACTGACTGCAAACGCCAAATAGCATACGAAGGAAGCCCAAGAAACAGACTATTACAATAGCTAAGTCACAACAAAAGCAAAGCTTGAACTACAGTACGCAAGTTCTTGACTGACAAAAACGGTTTGTTTGTGAAGTAAATGCAGTTTAAAGAAAGCAACATTAGTGTTTTTTTGTATGTGAGCTTGCATGTTCAACTGGATGTGAAGTACAACTCCCAGAACAGAAACTTGAAAACACTGATAATGAACGATCCCCAGTCTGCATGATCATAGATACTTGGTCAGTGAGCACACAGGACAAAAACAACATGCCAGTTTTATTGACATTCAAAGCCAATCTATTATGTGTCATCTAGATTCAAAGCCAATCTATTATATTACTAATGCACACGTTCGTATACTGCATAGCGTCATCCAAAGAAGAAGATATAGGAACCACAAGTTGAACGTCATCCGCATAAATTCTATACATAACATCAAGGTCATTAAAGATATTACGTTCATATAACAATTACTTTCTTTATTAAAAGGCAATTTAGCTGATTACCAAATGGGTAAAATTTCTCTTCTTGAATTACTATTAACAAAATTATAAATGTTGTGCCTTACAATGTCATTCAATGCAGTATAACAATTTTTCCTTTGCTTTTTACTTTGCAGTATTCCAGAACAAAAACTTCAAATTAACAGAAAACATTCAGGTAAGCATTAGTTGCGCCCATGCTAGCTGCATGTTTGTGCACTCGCCCTAGTTGTGCACCATGTCTCTGCTCTCTCTCCACTTTAACCTATTCGCGTGCTGCTCAGATCATATGGCATTTTTAGCATGGTTGCCTTTGTGCCGCACACTCCTAGCTACTGTAAATGAGTGCTAAAAAATAAATAAATAATATTTACCTGGGTCCGCAGGTTGAGGGCAAGGTTGAGCCAGAGAGGTGCTGTGATGGGGCCCTAATGCAAAAAATGCTATGTGTGCCTTCAAGTCAGTGCTGACTCCTGGTGACCCAGAGGAAGCATGGGGGCCCTCTGTAGGTGGATTCCTTTCCCCTCCACACACACAGACTGTAGATGTCAGGCCACAGGAGTGGGTGTTCTATATGTTGGGTCATGTGGGTGCTTCTGGACCATATGTTTATGTTTATGTTTATTTAAATTTGATATACCGCTCAGGCCAGAGGCATTAGAGCAGTTTACAATACCATATCAATCGAGGAAATAGGAAAAGAACGCCATTTATATGATAGGACAGAATAGAGGACAGAGACAGTTAGACAGATAAGAGAAGGAGAGGAACATGGAACAGCAAATTACCACCAAATTGAAGCACGTCAATCTAGTCCATGACATCAATGAAACCTTCAGCAACAAACACCACGGACCAATGCCTAAGGGCCACGCCAAAGGGCCCTCTGGCGAGACCCTCAGGCGCGGGCCCGCAAGGCGCGGGCGCGCCTCAGAAGTGGCGGTTTTTAAAGCCATTGAAGAGGGCTGTGGAGGGCTGCTGATTGGCAGAGAATGTGGAGGTGGAGAATGTGGTAGAGGTGCTGATTATGCATGGCCCCCAGATCCACTGGCTCTGGTACCCCCCTTCTCCCATATGGGAGGCACACTTCATAATGGCTATAGTGCTGTCCAAGCAATATCAGAGGAATGACTCTCTCCCCAGACACCATAGACCTCATACTGTGTTTTGTGCAGTCTATGTGAACAGACATCCTGGGAGATTCAGGGCAATTGGGGGGGGGGGGAATCATATATCTATCCCCCATGATGGATACTGAGGACACCCTGCTTGATCTCATACAAGGCTCTCTGCATCTTCAGATGCCACATTTACACACATTCTCCCACTGTTAGAGACGTAGTACAGACTCTGAATGTATTTGCTTTTCTGATTTGTATGCCCTGCTCTCTTATACTTAGCCCCTGTGCTTTGAACTTACAGCCAGTGGTGCCTATTACTGGTCATCCCTCTCTATTCTGAATAGGCCAGTTGCCACTTTTAGGTAGGATGTTGAAATCCAGAACTTCCAGGGTAGTGTTAGAAACATAGAAACATGATGACAGAAAAAGACCACAAGGCCCATCTAGTCTGTCCTTCCATAACAACTACAACAGTCCACTTTTTACCTTTAGAGATCCTCTGTGTTGGTCCCATGCTTTTTTGAATTCAGTTACTGTCCTCATCTCTACCACCTCCACTGGGAGACTATTCCACGGATCCACTACTCTTTCCGTAAAGAAATATTTCCGCATATCACTCCTGAATCTATCTCCCTTCACCCTCATCCCATGTCCCCTCGTCGCAGAACTTGCTTTCAATTGAAAGAGGCTCTCTCCCTGAACATTTATGCCACGGAGGTATTTAAACATCTCAATCATATCACCTCTATCCCGCCTTTCCTCTAAGGTGTACATATTAAGATCCTTAAGTCTGTCCTCATATGCTTTATAATGAAGACCACTAATCATCTTAGTAGCAACCCTCTGCACCGACTCCATCCTGTTCACATCCTTTTGAAGGTGCGGTCTCCAGAATTGCACACCATACTCCAAATGAGGTCGCACCAAAGACTTATACAGAGGCATTATCACCTCCTTTTTCTGCTAGCCATTCCTCTCCGTATGCACCCAAGCATCCTTCTAGCTTTTGCCGTTGCCTTTTCTACCTGTTTAGCTACTTTAAGATCATTGGACACAACTACGCCTAGGTCCCGCTCTTCTTTAGTGGACAAAAGTACTTCACCTCCTATACTGTATTGCTCCCTTGGATTGCTGCAGCCCAAATGCATGACCTTACATTTTTTAACATTCTCCGAAATGCTTCCTGTTCCACGCGCAGGACCCAAAAGGCAGGCAGAGCTCTGGAGTCTCAATGCGTGGATCAGACGATATTGCAAAGATGAGGGTTTTGGATTTGTAAGGAACTGGGGAACATTCTGGGGAACACCAGATCTGGCGCAAGAGATAAGGGTGTTGCGGCCACTTGGCAATAGTGATCATAGCATGATTGGGCTTGATTTAGTTAATGGAGGAGGGATGGTAAGGAAATCCACAGTACTACCTTTTAACTTTCAAAAGGAAGACTATGATAAAATGAGGAAAATAGTTAAGCATAAACTAAAAGGAGCAGTTGCAAAGGTTAAAGATGTCGGTGTTCTTTAAAAATACTATCTTGGAAGTCCAGACAGCTGTATTCCACAATTTAAGAAAAGTGGAAGGAAATCCAAAAAACTGACAGCATGGTTTAAAGGTGAGATCAGAGAGGCTGTTGTCAAAAAAGCATCTTTTAGGAAATGAAAAACAAAAGCAAAATGACGAAAACTGGAAACAGCACAAGGACTGGCAACTTAAATGCAAGGCATTGATAAGGTAGGCAAAGAGAGAATTTGAGAAGAAGCTGGCTGTGGAAGCAAAAATATGTAATAAAGACTTTTTTAAGTACATTTGTAGCAAAAAAACCTGAGAGTCAGTTGGACCATTAGATAATAGAGGGGTAAAAGTGGCACTAAGAGGGGACAAGGCCATAGCGGACAGACTGAATGAATTCTTTGCTTCGGTCTCTACTGAGAAAGATGTAGGGATGTTACCCATGACTGAAGTGGTATTTAAAGGTGATATTGTGGAAGAACTGAAAGAAATATTGATACACCAGGAAGATGTATTACAACTATTTGATAAACCGAAGAGTAGCAAATCACCTGGACCGGATGGTATACATCCAACGATGTTGAAAGCACTGAAATATGAGATTGCAGACCTGCTATTAGTAATCTGTGAACTATCATTAAAATCATCTATAATACCTGAAGATTGGAGGATGGCCAATGTAATACCAATTTTTAAAAAGGTTTTGAAGGGTGATCCGGGAAACTACAGACTGGTGAGCCTGACGTCAGTACTGGGAAAAATGGTAGAAACCATCATAAAGAACAAAATTACTGAACACGTAGATAGTCATGGCTTAAAGGGAGACAGTCAACATGGTTTTAGACAAGGAAGATCTTGTCTTACTAATCTGTTATGTATTTTTGAAGGTGTGAATAAACAGACAAAGGTGAGTCGGTTGATATAGTGTATCTGGACTTTCAGAAAGCCTTTGACAAGGTCCCTCAACAGAGACTTTTGGCAAAATTAAAAAGTCATGTGATAGGAGGCAGTGTTCTATTGTGGATCAGGAACTGGTTAAAAGATAGAAAGCTAAAGGGCTAAATGGCCAATTTTCCCAATGGAGAAAGTTGAGTAGCGGACTACCCCAGGGATCTGTGCTGGGTCTGCTGCTTTTTGACATATTCATAAATGACATGGAAAAGGAATAACGAGTGAGGTTATCAAATTTTCAGATCACACAAAAATATTTAAAGTTGTTAAAACCAATGAGGATTGTGGAAAATTGCAAGAGGATCTTGATAAATTGGAAGACTGGTCATCCAAATAGCAGATGAAATTTAATGTGGACAAGTGCAAAGTTATACGCCTAAGAAAGAACAACCAAACTATGGTTACACGATGCAAGGTTCCACATTAGGAGCCCACCCAGGAAAAAGATTTAGGCGTCATCATGGATAACATGTTAAAACCCTCCGCCCAGTGTGCAGCGGCGACCAAGAGAGCAAATAGAATGCTAGGTATTATAAGGAAAGAAATGGAAAATAAAACAAAGGATATTATAATATCTCTGTATCGTTCCATGGTGCGACTGCACCTTGAATATTGTGTGCAATTCTGGTCATCATATCTTAAAAAGGATATAGCGTTATTAGGAAAGGTACAGAGAAGAACCACCAAAATGGTAAAGGGGATGGAAGGATACCCCTATGAAGAGAGGCTAAAAAGGTTAGGCTCTTCAACCTGGAAAAGAGACGGCTGAGGGGAGATATGATAGAGGTCGATAAATTAATGAATGGAATGGAACGGTTAAATGGAGATCGATTGTTTACGTTATCAGAGTATAGAAAGACTAGGGGACATGCAATGAAGGTACAGGGTAAACTATTTAAGACTAATAAGAGAAAATATTTTTTCACTCAACGTGTAATCAAACTCTAGAATTTGTTACCGGAGGATGTAGTAAAGTCTGTTAGTGTAGTTGGGTTTAAAAAAGGTTTGGACAAGTTCCTGGAGGAAAGGTCCATAAACCATTATTAAAAGGGACCCGGGATATCACTGCTTGACCCAATACAAGCATTGTGGAACCTGTGTCTTTTGGGGAAACTACTAGGTACTTATGACCTAGATTGACCACTGTTGGAAACAGGATAAGCTTGATGGACCTTGGTCTGACCCAGTATATCATATCTTATGTTCTTACTTTCCTGCAGGTATGATTGGAGCACATATAGTCCACTGCTGCCCTGATAACACATTTGTGGCTTTCCTTTTCAGAGTGTGCATTGCAAGCGCATTCATTGTGCACATGTACTATGGCCACGCTTTCCCTACTACCATGCCAGGGATGCTGCTAGTCTGGTAGTAGTAGCCTACTATGGCAATGCCCCTTGTGCCTACTGTAGCCTGGTACAAGCATTTGCTAACCGTGCATTTGCCCCACAATACTTGCAGCAATTTAGTGAACATGCCTCTTAAGAAGAACTGGCGGGGGTTGAGACAAGTCCGGGTATTCCCTGTTGTGCAAATACTAGGTTTTCAGGCTGCACAGGGAAGTAGGGCAAGAGTCAATTCAAAGCACCCCAAGGCTGCCGCCAGAACGAAGCAATAATAAGAATTCATAATGGGCATAGTCTCTGGAAAATTGGTGGAACTGTCGGCATCCACAACAGGTAGCAGACGTAGCGTTGATTGTAGGTCCTCAAGCTTCTGCCGTACGTAGACCTACCAGCTTTGTGGCAGGAGTAGGGCTGTAGATTCCAAAGTATCACTGTCCTCTGGGATGTCTCAGGTTCTTAAAATATCATAGTACAGTCTCTCAGGCTATTATTGCCTCCTTAGAGCAGTTCACTTTTTAGGAGATTAAAACAGGTTTTTTTTTCTTTTTTTTTTTCAGAGCATTTGAACACAGTCTCGTAGAAGACTCAATTTCTTAACACAACACAGTCTATTTCTGATGATTTCAGCTTTCTCCAGATGCGAGGCTTACCTTCGGATAAACAAACAGTCTTGAAATAGTGCAGTTTCCGAGGGACCAATAAGTCCTAGGTCCGTTGCTGTTGTCGTAGGGTGAGGCGCAATGGAGTTTCAGGATCATTTATGGAAGTCCACGACCAAGTTCAGAAGCGGCTGCTGGAATGCAAACTGCGCGGCGTTTTTCTGTCATGAAAGTACTTTGAGAGACGTGGGCAGCATTTCACAATTCTCCTGAAGAACCTCCAAGAAGGAGAGAAACGCTAAGGCGGCGCCCTGGGAAGGCGTAGAGAAACAATTATTTGCCTGAGAAATGATTATTCATTTGGCTTGGAACATGAATTTGTCTACTAAACTAAGATAAGCCTACTATATATCACTTTAAAGAAATTTCATGAGGCAGAGAAACCTTGGTGGTATATATTTATTTGCTGGCACCATTTTTATCACATAAATAATTTAAAAAAAAAAAAATAAGAAGAGAGGAGAAGTGGTCTCCTGGTAGTCATTGATGTGAATGAGGCAATACTCTTTTTCCACAAAGCATGTGGTGTAGAGTGTCCTCTGGTTCTGAGACTACCGTTAGAAAATTAAGGAGAGTTTTTATGCTTTTCATTTAAAGAAGATTGACTGGCAACATAAGTTTTGTTACATCGTAGAAATTTCTTTTAGATATTGACATTAAGTTACAATAGAGTATTTATATCGAGTCTAATTTAATTGTATACTCTGAGAAGACCGTTTTACATTCTTGCAATGGCACATACTCCAGGTGGGGCTGCAATGCTGGTAAGTATACAGGAACTTGCTGGCCTGATTGGAGATGCACTATAGAACCGCTACTCTTCTTCTCGGGGAACAGTCAATCCAGCTCCTTCGATTAGGAAAACTTCCTCCACATCATTCAACTAAAGTATCAGCAAGAAGAACTGCTCTCTTCGCCATCTTACATTCACTTTCTCTGTCACATTATCTCCACAATTCACAGACATTCTAAACAACTTAATCGTGCTGTATTCATGCCCGCAAATCCATCCCGTTTCTGCAAGTTCTGTTTTATATCTCCCTGGGACTGACTTGACAAAAACTGCATTTACCATGCACAAATTCTCCTGGGCTGCTGGATTTCATGGGGCATATAGTGAGGGCTGCCTGCACTATTTGGATTCCACTTCATGTTCTCGGGCGCTGACTGTGAGTGACTCTGAACTGGTAAAATGAATCCCTGCCTGCAGTGTCAGCGGTGGACTGTAGCCCCCACATGTACTTGTCAACAGACAGAGGAACAATCTAGATAGAGTCCTTACAATAGAAAACTACACTTCTGCAACATATTATAATAACAAATCCTAACAGAAAGAACTATAGTTCATAACATGAAGACTACATAGCTGTTACGTATAACTGGAATAAAATTACTTGGCAAAAAACTAACTGCCAGCCGTAATCAGCTTGGCTTTACAAAAGAAATTACTTTCAATTTTACAGTTTTTAGGAAGCAGAGATTCAAAAAGACATTCATTCTGGATGTTTTTTCCATAAAGCGGGTGGACATCTAAAATACATATACATTTTCCTTCCTAGTTCATAGGCTTCGTAGGGCAAAGGGAAAATACAAGCATCCTTTCCTATTGAAACCTGAGCCCTACAAGATTTCTGCTCACTTGATCTGCACAGGAATTCGAGTAGGAATGTAACCCTTTCCAGGCTAAGTACAATACTATCGAGATCCACAATTCTGACTAAACATTCTTATTAAATGATATATAATACATGACCATAGCAGAAGGCACATCACTATTACAAAATATTGAATAAAAACAGGTATAATTCCCTAAAATAAGCACCCATTAGCCCAGCAGCAGAACGTTGAAAACATGCCTTCATAGGGTTAAAACATTCCTCTGCACAAACACGTCTCCTGTCAGTTTCACTCTGTGCTGCAGCTGAATGAGGGAGACAGCTTCTTGCTTTTACAGTGACTCTTCTTAACTATACTTTTACTATTTCATATGCAGAAAAGTGTCACAAATTACCCAACGGAATATAATCCTACCCTTATACTAGAAGGGAAACTCGTGGTTTCAACAGATAACAAAGACAAACTCCCAACACTTCCTCCTTTTCACAAGCATTCTTCACACAGACAAACATGCTAGCATTTTCCATATTCCGAATTCCCGGGCTGACTGACAAACCAGAATTACTGAAACCGAAAGGGCTGATGGTTTCGCCCCGCGCACTACTTGCAGGGGTACTAGGATCGCCCGTGGAAGTTGATCAGACTTCCTTTACCTGTTACTGTACAGAAGTGTCTCGAGACTTTCCCAAAGCTATCTGACTAAGAACCAGAAAAATCAATACTCACCGGATCCGGTAGCTAATGCGCTGCGCAACCAATCCCTCCTTGGGTTGAATCCTGGACCACGCTCGGGTTTGAGGTGTTGGTCGGCCAGAAACAGCAACCTGCGTAGGCAAGGAGGAGTCTCCTCTGATACAAAGGACCAGGGGTGCCAGAGACCCTCCTGCGATCAGTCAGGCTCGGCTCTAGCCGGACCAAACCTGTGAGGCGAGATGTCGGGGCATATTCACTTGCATACCATCCCCCACTCGCACATTCCCGGCCAATGCACCAGAAATATGTAGTAGCTGATAAGCATGCAATAAATAATACCCAGAGTCAGGCAAGGATTCAAGCCGGTTTAATGTGCACAGGCTCAGATTGCAGTAACATTCAAAATAGTCTGAGCAGAGAGCTCAGAAAAATGACAGTTTATATACTTTTCTTCTCCAGTCTAATACAGGCAAAACTCCTCATTGGCCACAGTGGCCCACTTACTCTCATCCAATAGACATCTCTGACCGGGCCCAGGACTCGCTCCCCCTGCTTGGGTCTTACTAGCCACGGGTCAGCAATTAGACATAACACTAAACATAATACTTCTGCTAAAGTATACAGTATATTTCGCTACTCTTGCAAGGTCAGTTAGCCACAAAGATAGTGGAAGGCATATCAGAAGCATTCTTAACAAAAGCAAAACAAAGCGAGGCCAAACAAAGCAAGGTTAAGACGTATCTCTAGCCTTGGCTCAAAACACTAAACAATCTTCATAATGCTAGACAAAACATTCTTACACTGTTCGGCTTCTCTGCTATATTTTCATCCTGATTACGAGGTCAGTGCACAATCAGCAAAGATACAGTGGAGGACATTCCTACTAAAGCAGACATCTGGCTTACCTAAACAATAAACAGTAAAAGTTTTAATTCTCTTATCTCCAGGAGAGCAGAACATGTTATCAAACCAGAATAGAACAGTATTTCTTTCTAACAGCTAACAGCATTCTGTAATTTTCCAAAATCAGCAATAACATTTTAAAGCAGGAAAAAGGGCTTCAGACCTAGCTCTGCTACATACTAGGCCATCGCCTATCACAGTACGAAGCATGAACCAAGGGAAATTGGAGGTGGTACATGTACAACTTGATCTGTTGGGTGTCAGTGAACTGAAATGGACTGGCATCGGGCACTTTGTATCAGATGATCACATGGTCTACTATGCTGGAAATGAAAGACAAAGAAGAAATGGTGTTGCATTTATAATAAAGAAGAAACTTGCAAGAACTGTAATGAAATACAATGCAGTCAGCGAACGCTTAATCTCTATTCGTCTACTATAATTCAAGTATATGCCCCAACAACAGCTGCAGAAGAGAATGAAATTGAAGAGTTCTATGAACAAGTACAAGCTGAAATTGACAGAACATGCAAACAGGATATCCTGATAGTCATGGGTGACTGGAACGCAAAAGTTGGCAACAAATAAGAAGGCAAAGTAGTTGGAAAATATGGACTTGGCAACAGAAATGAAGCTGGAGAAAGACTTATAGAATTCTGCAAGACCAACGATCTATTCATCTCAAACACCTTCTTCCATCAACACAAGCGGCGACTGTACACATGGACTTCACCCAATGGATTGTATAAAAATCAAATTGACTACATCTGTGGAAGTCAACGATGGAAAAGTTCTATAACATCAACAAAGACAAAACCTGGAGCTGACTGTGGTACAGATCATCAACTACTAGTACGCAAACTCAAGCTAAAGTTGAAAAAGAGCAAACCACTCATGAATGCAGCAAAATATGACCTTGAGAATATACCACTGGTATTTAAAGACTGCCTGCAAAATCGATTTACTGCTTTAGATACAAATGAAAGAGCTCCAGAAGAGTTATGGAATGACATCAAGAAGGTTGTGTTGGAAGAAAGCAAGAAGTCTCTACAAAAGGTGAAAAAGCAAAAACAGCCAAAATGGATGACAGAAGAAACTCTGAAAATTGCCCAGAAACGCAGAGAAGCTAAAGCCAGAGGAGAAAGAAAGACAATAATAGAGCTCAACAGAGATTTCCAACGTGCAGCAAGACAAGACAAGGAAAAGTACTACAACGACGCATGCAAGGAAATAGAAGCAGAAACTATTAGAGGAAGAACAAGATCGGCTTTCCTAAAGCTACAAGAGTTAAAGAAAAAGTTCCAGCCTTGAACTGGAATGTTACAAGATGCTCAAGGTTCTATGCTGAATGATGCTGAGAAGATCAAGAAAAGGTAGAAGGAATATACAGAGTTTTTATATGATAAAAATCAAGTGGACCAAAAGCCGTTTCAACCTGTACCTTATGATCGGGAACCATTGCTGATGAAAGAAGTCGAAGCAGCATTGAAAGCCTTATCAAAGAACAAAGCACCAGGCATTGATAGCATTCCCATAGAAGTATTACAGCAATCTGATGCAGCTGTTACCATACTTTCAGGGCTCTGCCAAGAAATCTGGAAGACAACATCATGGCCAACTGACTGGAAAAGATCTGTGTTTAAACCAATACTAAAGAAAGGTGATCCAACTGACTGTGGAAATTATCACACAATCGCTCTGATCACACATGCCAGCAAGATTCTACTGAAGATTATTCAAAAGAGACTACAACCATACCTGGAACAAGAACTACCTGAAGTGCAAGCAGGTTTCAGGAAAGGGCGAGGAACGAGAGACATCATTGCGGATGTGAGATGGAACCTTGAAAAGACTAAAGAATACCAAAAGGATATCTATTTGTGCTTTATCGACTATAGCAAGGCTTTTGACTGTGTAAACCATGAGAAACGCTGGGCCACATTAAGAAGCATGGGTATACTAGAACACCTGATTGTACTCTTGCACAATCTGTACATTGATCAAGAAGCAACAGTTCGAACGGAACAAGGAGAAACAGAATGGTTTAAAATAAGCAAAGGTGTAAGACAAGGCTGCATACTTTCCTCTTACCTGTTTAATTTATATACAGAACAAATCATCAGAGAAGCAGGATTGTATGAAGACAACAGAGGTGTGAAGATTGGTGGAAGACTCATCAACAACCTTCGCTATGCTGATGATACCACATTACTGGCTGAAAGTGAAGATGATCAGAAACATTTGCTTCTCACAATCAAAGAACATAGTCTCAAAATGTGCCTATACCTTAATGTAAAGAAGACAAAGATCATGACAACTGGCATAATCAACAGGTTCCTCGTTGAAGGAGAAGAAATTGAAATCGTGAACAACTTTAACCTACTTGGATCAACTATCAATAAAGAAGCAACAAGCAGTCAAGAAATCAGACGACACATTGTTCTTGGCAGAATGGCTATGAAAGACCTAGATAAGATTCTCAAGAGCAGAGATGTCTCTCTCCATACAAAGATTTGACTTGTTCAAAGCCATGGTATTTTCAATAACATGATATGGATGTGAAAGCTTGACAGTGAAAAAGATAGACAGGAAGAAAATTGATGCCTTTGAATTATGGTGCTGGTGGCGAATACTGTGTTTACTATGGACTGCCCGAAGAACAAACCAGTCGGTACTAGAGGAGATCAAACCTAAGCTTTCTTTAGAAGCTCAGATGACAAGACTTCGACTTTCATACTTTGGACACATCATGCGAAGAGAGAGATCATTAGAGAAAGACATCATGCTTGGCAAGATAGAAGGTCAACGCAAAAGAGGAAGGCCAGCAATGAGATGGATCGAGACAATAACAGCAGCTACGGGTACCAGTCTGTCAGCAATGAGCCGCCTGACTGAAGACTGAACACAATTTAGGATAGCTATCCAGAGGGTCGCCATGAGTGAACAATGAGCTGCCTGACTGAAGACCGAACACAATTTAGGATAGCTATCCAGAGGGTCGCCATCAGTTGACTCCGACTCGACGGCACTTAACAACAACAACATCCTTGCAGTGAGCATTGGGGTGGTGACTGAGCAAGATGGGGGTATTCCCACTCAGGGTCAGTCTAAGGGGGATGCGGGGCCATGTAGAGAAACTCACTGTGAGGTCTCATTTGCATACATATTTGCCTACCACATTTATTTATTTATTTTATTTTATTTATTTATTTATACATCTTTTCTATACCGCCACTTCCAGAGATCAGTGGCGGTTTACAGGTAACAAACATTAATAATAGAGCACTATTATTTTACATAGAACAGATTTAGAACAAAGAACATTCAACTATTAAGTGTAACTTAAAATACAATGAGATAACAGGAGGGGTAGAAACATTTGAACTGGGTATGATTTATATAATGTTTCAAAACATACTACCAACAGTATATCAACAGTAAAGTCAAATATTTACATTAAATTACAGTTATTCACATTAGCGACAAGCAATTGCTTTCTAAGGGTAAGCTTAATCTAGGTGAGCAATGTGAATGTGTGGGAAAGGATTATGCCTTGTCTAAGTAGGGTCAGTGAGTGATTGATGATCGGTGTTTTTTTCTGTGTTAGGATTATCTTCAATGTGGAGGATATTGTAGTGCAGAGTAAATAGATGGGTTTTTAGATTTTTTCTAAATAATTGAAGATCTTTGATTTCTCTGATTTCAATCGGGAGGTTGTTCCATAGCATAGGGGCGAAGTATGAGAAAGCTGTGTTACTTGTCTTCTGACTTGTCTTTCGAATAGAATCAGGGACTTGTATCGTGTGAAGGTTTATTCTTCGTCTTGATCTATTATCATGTGGAATGGTGATGAGCGTAGATAAGAAAGATGGTGCTATATTATTAAAGATCTTAAACGTATTGACTAAGGACTTGTAGATGATTCTGCATGAGACGGGTAGCCAATGGAGAGCGTAGAGAATCGGAGATATATGATCTGAAAGTTTCGCTTTGTAGATAATCCTTGCAGTGACATTTTGGGCTAATTGAAGAGTGTGAATATTTTTCTTAGAGGTCCCTTGAAGAATACCATTACAGTAGTCTAAATGTGGTGTAATAAGTGTTTGTACTATGGTTCTGAAATCAGTGTTGTCAATCAATGGTCTAAGTTGTTGGATTGTCCTCAGTTTGAAATATATTGTTCTTACAGATTGTTTTATATGTTTGGTGAGGCTGAGGGTTTTATCCAGAGTGACTCCCAAATATTTGATCTCATCTTTGACTGGGAGAGAGTTTTTTTCCAATCTTGATTTCCAGTGGGGGAGTGAAGCTTGTGTTTCTTGTTATGAATAGAACTTCTGTTTTTTTAAAATTAATATTCATATTCCTTGATTTCAGCCACAGTTCAGCTTCAGAGAGGCAACGACATATGTTACTATAATCCGGGTTGGACACATCAAATGGCGAGTATAACATGATGTCGTCCGCGTAGATGTGGTAGTTGATTTTGAAGCGTTTAAATATGGAACAGATGGGTTGAAGATAGAGATTAAACAAAAGTGCCGAAAGGGCAGAGCCTTGAGGGATGCCCTGTTCTTGTGGAAATGGGGATGAGGCATTTCGATCTATTTGCACATATTGAGTCCGGTTAGTAAAATAGGATATGAACCATTCAAGGGTTTTATCTTTGATGCCTATTTGAGAGAGTCTTGAAATGAGCGTGATATGGTTTACAGTGTCAAAGGCCGAGGAAATATCAATGAATACGAGAATGAAGGCTTGCTTGGCATTATCGATACCTCTGATGATTGTATCAAATAGTGCTGTTAGGAGTGTTTCTACACCATGATATGGGCGAAATCCATATTGATGCTCATCTAATGGAGCTGATGAGTCTATATAATCTTAATTTGGTCAGTGCTATGACCAAGTTAAAATAAGGAGGGAAGATATAAAATGAGAAAAAAAAATCCTACTAGCAAAATAATGTATATTAAAATGTCATGCATACATAAGCTCTTCTAAATTCAGCTCATCAGGAATACAGACATTCTTCAACGTGCAATGTGTGCACAGAAGCACCAAAAACCAATGGTTCTTTCCCTGCATGGTTACGAGCTCTCTCAAGATCAAGCAAACAGTTTGGTCCATTGCTGATTATTTTATATTGGAGTCATACCTCTGATTATCTAAGAGAAATCAACCAAAAAGACCTACAATTTCATCCATACAATAGGGTAAAACCAGGACTGGACCTGTCTATTTAGTCAACCTTGGGTATGCCCTCATTCCCCACCATGCAATACAATCCCTCCAGTGGTCTTTGAGCCACTCACTGTTCCCAGTAGTCACCAATTCCAGTTTCAGTCACCCTGTAAAACTATCACTGTAATTATTTCATAGCAGCATTCAACAGAGTTTTCAATGTGGGAGTGAAGTCTATACTGGATTTGACAGGATGTAAATATATTACAGCCTACACCTCTAGATCTGTAACACAAATTCCACATTTCTCAACTACAAAAGATGCTTCTCCTTCCAAATCACCATACAAAAAATACAAATATTCAAACTGTGATATCAGGAGCACCACACATTTTCATTTCAGTACCAGACACTTTGGGCTAGTGGTTCTCAACCCAGTTCTCTGGGACCCCTAGGCCAGTCAGGTTTTTAGGATATCCACAATGAATATGCATGAGATAAATCCGCATGCACTGCTTCTGTTGTATGCAGATCTATCTCATGCATATTCATTGTGGATGTCCTGAAAACCTGACTGGCCTAGGGGTCCCAGAGGACTGAATTGAGAACCACTGGGCTAGATTTACTTAGGTGCAATTCTGTGTTAACCACATTAGCGAAAACTAGTATGTGCTATTAGTTAATAGGTCTCTTGCATAAATGGGGCTTGTAATATATCTGTCAATGCACGTTAGCATGCGGCAATGAAATTGCACCTTTTAGTAAATCTAGCTCTGACACTGATTATCCCTCCCCATCTTCAGTTTCCATATTGCCACCTTTCATCTACTTACTAGCTTTCTATTTCCATAATTATTTCCCTAGTCCTCCCATTTCCATCTGTCTCTTATTTCTTTCCCAGTCTCCTATTCCCCTTATCTTTCAGCCACTTTCTAGCCACCCATTTCCACCCTCTGTATTCATTGCCTCTCCAACCTCATCTATCTCTGCCTCGCATCACCTCACGAAGCCCAGCTCCTTCCCTGTCACTCATCCCCTCTCTACCTCCAGTCATAGAGGTAATGATTAGGGATGTTAAACACAACTGGCCTGATTTTGAATTGGACAGGCTTTGTGCCACTATGGTGTATAACCCTGCCCGCCGACCCTTACCCCCGGATAGTCAATGCTGGGGTCATATGCAGCCCCGGCATTGAATATTTTGTGATCGCCGCACATGCCAAAAGCCTCAGTAGCTAAATGGGCAGCAGTGATATTGCATGCAGCTTGGTTAACTCCTGCACCTACAAGATAGGCACTCTGCTTGCTCTTTTCTGCACCTGGCCCCAGACACCACTGAAAATGTATGGAAACTACTTCTCATTTCTTGTGCAATACTGGAGGTAATTTCCCTCTGATTTCAGTGGTGCTGGCAGGCACAGGTAGAAAGGCAGAATGGTGTGAGTTTCTTTTTTCATGCCACTTCTCTGCCTCTTCTCTTCTGCTTCTGACTGCTGGCACCACTGAAATCAGAGGGAAACTACTTCCAGTATCGTGCAAGAAACAGGAAGTAGTTTCTAACTGTTTTCGTCAGTGCCAGTGACTAGAGGCAGAAGAAAACAGGCAGAGAGCGGCGGTTGTGAAAAAACAAGCTCCCACTGCATAGCAGGACATTTAACTGTGTTGGCTGGGAGCAGAGAAGAATGAGACAAAGCAGCAAATGGGCATGCCTGAAAACTTGGCAGTGATAGTGGCAGTATGTGGGGCTTGGCTCAGGTACGTGGGAGAAGCTGGAAGCAGGGTGCTGTCCTGAGTATTGGGCAAAGAAGAATGTCTGCAAATGTTTTGGGTAGTACTGTAGCAGCAGAGCACAGACAAACCAATGATACCAGGAGTCTGTTCAGAAGGTCCAAATCATTTATTTGTGCACAAGTCTCAAGCAGAATCAAATTCAAAATGGCTGAGCAATGGCTGTTAGTAAAACAACAACTTATATACTTTTCTTGTCCATTCTAGGTATAGGCAAACTTCTCATTGGTCCCGGTAACCCCTTTCACCCCATCTATTGGTCCCGGTAACATTATGTAGTCATCCAATTAGGACTTTGGTCTGGGCTCAGCACCTGCTTACCCCCCTTCTAGTCCCAATTACAATGGTCAGTTCTTCCAACTTTGATACTTCTCTCCTCCAAGGTCACTTAGCTAGCTAGAACATGTGGGAACGCAGGGCACTGTAACTTTTCTTTCAGCAGTGTTAATCAATTCCATAGAAACTGTATTCTCTTATTACTACCAATTAAACTTGTTTTTCTATATTTTCTAAGTTTCGATTCTGCTTAGCTATACTTAATTGTACTCAGTTAAGTTTCCATTCTAAGGTAGCAGCATTTAGGGGAATGTGTAATTCCTTTGGGCCTCTCCACAGGCTTCATTTACAGGTCAAGCTACTCTGGCCTGTCTGCTTAGTTCAAACACCATAGATCATAGGCCTTCGCCTACCACATTCCCCCCTTTGATTATTCTCACCCTATTCTTAATAAGGTGTGAGAATTAAATCACTCAATTACACTGGGGTCGGGTTGCGACCATGTAAAGTAGGATTAGGGTGCCATAAGGCTAAAATCTTAGTCGCGGTTTTCCGCTCCACTGTGTTCTCAATAACACTGTTAATAGAACGCATACAACATGGGATTATACATGGTAACATAAAGAACAAAGCAACAAAAACTAGTATTATCATAGCAAAGGTAGTAAATCCTCCTAATCCAGAGAAAATAGATTCGAACCAGTTAGGTATTCTAAAACCATGCCAGGATTGTACTGGCACATAAGCTTGCTTTCGCATATTTTCAGCAATTTCTTCAACTACTTGACCTTTATCGTCTATCTTCAAACAACAATTTGTGAGATTCAGCTTACCACAGACTCCTCCTTCAGCAGCCAATAAATAATCTAGTGCCAAGCGATTTTGATAAATTGCAGTGCGCATTTCTGTGCTTTGTCTGGCTAATAGTGTGAGCGCTTGGCTAATTTCATTAGTGATTAGTTCAACTACTTCTTGTAAACGTATAATGCGATTTATCATGTACACAGGGATCCGATAGCCCCACATGCCATCGTCATTCCAAGTGGCAGGTCCATAATAGGCAATAATCCTTTCAGGTGGCCAATCTTCCCCATCCTACTTCTGCCACTTGCCTATCTGGAGGGCTGCTCTTTTCTGTCTCCTGGTGTATTCTGGGTATCCTAATTGTTCTCCATGTTCTGTGGACAATAAAAAGAAAGAGGGTCGAATAGTCCCTAAGACACATGCTCCTCCCCAGTGGATAGGGAGTTTGGCATACGCTCGGGTTCCGCAAATCCAATATAGGCCAGGTGGGGCTTGCCAGGCATGACGTTGGTTGAGGTTAGTCCATAAAGGGGCAAGTTCTGAAAACCTTGATAATGGATTGGTGGGCTCAGGTTCATTAACTCCTGAGCACCAAGATGTTTGCTTTGTGGTGTCATTGTAAAACCTTTGGCTAAGACAGACAAGCTGTCCTACCTTAGAAGTAAACTGGGATCCAGTTCGAGCATAACACAGACGTCCAACTATTGGGTATGCTAATACCCATTCACTGGTAGTCTTGTGTAGCTCTGTCTGATTGTAAATTACTGAATAATTCAATTCTTGGGCCTCCCATGGCCACTGATCACCCATCTTAGTTCCACCACAAAAATAACAATCTGAGATATGGAGACTGGAGACCACAGCTCCAGCCAACTCTAAGAACAAATTCTGAGAGGGGTGAGGAATATCAAACTTATTTATGTGCATGGTTTCATAGAAAGTGTTGTGTATATGATACTTTGATGATCGATGGGCTTGGGTATTCAGTCTAATATACACAATGGTTCCTGGATGTGAGCCAGAACCTGCAATGCGTAATCCGAATTTATAGCCTTGTTTCCATACACTGGGATTGGCTATGGACAATTCTAATGGATTGCAAGCACCTTTCTTACAATTCTTGGGATCCTTCACATATGACTTTGTTAAAGTAGCCATTCGATTATCTTTTGTATGTGCTATTGTGCCAGTTTCCCATGTAGCATAAAACACGCATTCCCATCTTGGACAATAATAGTCTTTAACTGGTGCTGTGCTGTATTTATCTGCTACACCCCGCTTACTTATACACGCCCCCCATCCAATTGCTCCTTCTGGACACATATATTTACCATCATTAGCATAAGCTTTTTCCCAATTGGCACACTTTGAACGACTATCTCTATTAATGGCATCACAGGCATCAAAATACAAAACAGCAGGCTGTGTGGGATCAGTTAGTGGGAGTGTAGCATTTAGTAACGCTCCATCCGCATCATTCCATTTTATTTCTAAAGTATAATACGATGGGTTCTGATGTGGATTGAAACAAACCTTAGATTTACCTTTTGTACAAACATTCAGTTCAGTGGTGTTATAAATACACCGACTTACTGTACCAGTACAGGTATAGTAAGAATGATAAAGCAAAGTCTGAGTCACTTTCATTCCAGTCCGAGTAGTAGAAATACAGGCAGTACATGGGGGTAAAGCATGAACCAGTTCAAAACTCCCCAGGCAAGCAGCCAAAGCAAAATAATAACAAAGATGCATGTTGATTGTAGTTCTTCCGGATCTCGGCTGGAAAATCTTGACCACGTCGTCTTCTTCTTCTTGGTGTGATGCTGACCCGTTTGCTAATGAAGCAATTCAACGGGTGTTAATGTTGATTGAAGATCCTCAAATGTCTCGTTATGATGCCAACTTAGCAAGTGTAGTTGGCCTGACGAAAGTCTATAAAGGCACAGTCAGTCGATGAAGAAAACAAATGTCCTTGCTGTATTGGAAACAACAATCCTCTTCGAAAGACTTGGCTGCTGTAGGACACTGTAGTTCATGAGTGTCCCTGCTGAGTTCTAGGCTGCCGGCTGCCTCCGTAGGGTAAGGCGCAAAGGGATGCCAGGATGTGGCTCTGCTGTCAACTGGTCCTGCTATGGAACTGCTGCTGGCTTGACTCTGCTGTGATGAATCCAGGACTCGATTTCTGCTACCTTTACTGCCGTCGGGGTAGACAGGATGACGGTGTATGGTCCCTTCTAATGAGGTTCCAACGGTGTCTTCTTCCAATCTTTGATCCACACCGAGGTACCAGGCTTGTAGGGATGCAGTGGTTCCGTCAAATTGATAGGCAACTGGTCCTGTATCCACGTGTGGAGAGTCTGCAGAACAAAACTAAGAGCTAGAAGTTCTTGTCTGGTTATCTCTGAACCAATCTGTGGCAAACTACCTTTAACACCCTGCACTATTGGTGGGGGTTTGCCGTATACAACTTCAAACGGGGAAAATCCTGATGATTTTACAGGAGCTGAGCGTATTCTAAGTAATGCTATCGGGAGAACCTGGGGCCATTTCAGGTGGGTCTCCTGACATAGCTTGGACATCTGGGATTTCAAAGTTCTATTCATTCGCTCAACTTTCCCTGAACTTTGGGGTCTGTATGCGGTGTGCAACTTCCATTGTATCTGTAAGGCACTTGCTAACTGCTGAGTGATTTGAGATACAAATGAGGGTCCATTGTCTGACCTTATTACTGCAGGTATTCCAAATCTGGGGATACTTTCTCTCATCAGAACTTTAGTTACTTCTCGGGCTTTCTCAGTCCTGGTGGGGAAAGCTTCCACCCATCCAGAGAAGGTACAAACTAATACTAACAAGTAGCGATATCCATTGACTTTTGGCATTTCAGTGAAATCTATTTGCAGGTGGTGCATGGGGGTCACACCTCCTGACTGAACTCGTGGTGGTGGCGTGGGGCCCTGTTTGGCATTATTCTTGGCACAAGTTAGACACTGACGAGCTACTGAGGCTGACAGGGCTCCCAATAGAGCGATACAAAAATGTGGTTTAAGTGCTTTCTCCATAGCACTCTTCCCATAATGTGTGGCTTGATGAAAAGCTTTAACAAAGGCCGGTCCCAATGATTCAGGGATCACTATTCGTCCTGGAGGTTGACTGCCCTTGGGGGGTGGCAGCTCAATCCATCCATCCTTCAGTACTCCCTCCTCTTTATTACAGTAGTAATCAAATTCTTTGGTGGTATATCGTGGCGTCCATAAATTGAGGGGTACTGGAAACAGTGCTGCTTGTTTTGGCATGGCTTGTGGTGAAATTTGGCCTGTCATAGCTGCTTTACGTGCTGAAGCATCGGCAAATCTATTTCCTTAGGCAACCTCTCCTTTTCCTGCCTGATGTCCACGACAGTGTATGACAGCTACACGTGTCGGGGCCCATACTGCATCTAATAGCATCAATATTTCTGGGCCATATTTGATTGATTTGCCTCCTGAGGTGATGAGTCCTCGTTCTTTGTAGAGAGCTCCATGTGCGTGCAAAGTGGTGAAGGCATATTTTGAGTCGGTGTATACATTCAGCAGGAGTCCCGCACCTAATACTAGTGCTCTGGTAAGGGCTATCAATTCTGCTTTCTGGGCTGATGTGCCTGATGCAAGAGCTGATGATTCAATGACTTTTTCCTGGGTTACTACTGCATACCCAGCACAACGTCGTCCATCGATAATAAGACTACTTCCATCCACAAAGTAAGTCTGGTCGGGATTCTCTAGGGGCACATCAGTTAAATCAGGTCGACTTGAAAATACAGTATCCATAACTTCTATACAGTCGTGCTCTGGGGGGTCCTCGCTGATTGTTATCAGGGTAGCTGGGTTCAAGGCATGGCTCACTTCCAGTTGTATTTGTGGATTTTCACATAACATGCTTTGGTATTTCAACATTCGAGAATTGGTAAGCCAATGATTTGCTTTTTGTTCCATAAGTGCAAGTACTGCATGTGGTACTGTGACGCGTAGATTCTGTCCTAAGGTGAGTTTGTCTGCTTCACTTACTAATAGTGCTGTAGCTGCAACAGCTCTCAAACATGGTGGCCATCCTTTGGCCACAGTGTCCAATTGTTTCGATAAGTACGCTACGGGTCGTTCCCAATGTCCCAATTTCTGAGTCAACATGCCTAGGGCATTCCCGTGCACTTCATGCACGAATAGATGGAAAGGCTTATGGATATCTGGCAACCCAAGTGCTGGTGACGACATCAATTCTTCCTTCAGGGTCTTGAAAGCTGTGTCTTGCTCAAGTCCCCATTCTAGTGGTGATTTTTCTTCCCCTTTGGTGGCTTCATATAGTGGTTTGGCAATCTGAGCAAAATTAGGTATCCATATCTGGCAGTATCCTGCTTCTCCCAGAAAGGCTCTGACTTGCTTTCTGGTAGTCGGGGTTGGGATACTGCACACGGCTTCTTTTCTCTCACGTCCCAATTGTCGACTTCCTTTGGTCAGACGGAAGCCCAAATATTTTACTTCCTTTTGGCATAGCTGTGCTTTAGCTCTGGAGACTTTGTACCCAGCTTCATCCAATAGTTGTAAAAGGTCAGTAGTGGCTTGTATACATTCACTTTCTGATATGGCGGCTACCAGTAGGTCATCTACATATTGGAGGAGTACTCTTCTTTCAGGGGCCACTGGATAGCTTGAAAGATCTTGGTTTAGTGCAGCACTGAAAATGGTAGGTGAGTTCTTAAATCCTTGAGGTAATCGTGTCCAAGTGAGTTGGCCCCGCCTCCCCGAGACAGGGTCCTGCCATTCAAAGGCAAACAGCAATTGGCTAATTGGGGCTAATCTTATGCAAAAGAACGCATCTTTCAAGTCCAAAACAGTAAAATAGGTGGCTTCAGCAGGAATCAATCCTAAGAGTATGTAAGGATTTGGCACAACTGGATGTATGGTCTCAACTGCTTCATTCACTCTCCTTAGATTCTGCACTGGGCGGTAGTCACCTGTCCCAGGCTTCTTCACCGGCAGGAGAGGTGTGTTCCATGGTGACTGACAAACTTTGAGTAGGCCATATTCCAGTAGTCTTAACAAATGGCGATGGATGCCTTCAATTGCTGCTCTTGGGAGTGGATATTGCTTGACATGCACTGGCTGTGCACTAGGCTTGAGATTTACAATTATTGGAGCTATGTGTTTGGCTAGGCCTGGTGGATTGCCTTCTGCCCATACTCCAGGAGGGGCATCAATGCTTTTCAAAGTAGGTTCAAAATAGGTATCATTGACTGGCTCAGTACTATAATATCTCCATTCTTCTTCTCGAGGAACAGTAAGCATCATTAGGCCAGCAGGTTTTGTCTGGGAATTCACTGTCATTTGCATTTCTCCTTTCTCAGTAAAGGATATTTGGGCCTGCAGCTTGGCTAGCATATCTCGTCCCAGCAATGGCACTGGGCACTCTGGCATGTAAAGGAATTGGTGCGTTATTTGCTGTCCTCCTAAATTACAAATGCGATTCTGAAGAAATGGCTTTGTGGCTTTTGCTCCAGTTGCTCCCACAATGGTGACTGCTCTTGTAGAAAAAGGAGCTATTTGTTTATCTACTACAGAATGTTCTGCTCCAGTATCAACCATAAAGTCCATAAATTGGTCTCCTATTTGTATACTGACCATAGGCTCCTGGAGACCTAAAGCGAATTCTGAGCCCGGTCTGTCCTAATCTGCTTCGTCTAAATCATAAGCTGTGGCGGCTGCCATTCCCTGAATGGCTTCCGTGCCTTCTTGTTGAAAATGTTCCCGATTGGTTCCTCTGCGGTTCTGAGGTCGGCCTCTCTCTCTCTCTCTCCAAGGGGCGTGTTCCCTTTCCACCTGAGAGGCCTCTTCGAGTCGCGGGCATGCACTTCTCCAATGTCCTTCTTCTTTGCAATAAGCGCATTGGTTTGCGCCTAATGGGGGCCGGTCATATCCTCGGCCGCGCCCTCTTCCTCTGCTCCTTCGATTAGGGACACCTCCCCTTTTCTGTTCCACTATGGCCGCAGCCAAAAAATCCGCTTTCTTCTTCATCCGTCGATCACTTTTTTTCTGTCTTTCATTATCACGATTCACATACACTTTATGAGCGACTTCCAGTAACTGTGTTGCATTCATGCCCGCAAACCCTTCTAGTTTCTGTAACTTGCATCTAATATCTGGTTGGGACTGGTTTACAAAAGCAGAATTCACCATGCATAAAGCTTCCTGGGGCATCTGGATCATAGGGAGTATACATCCTATATGCTTCGGTCAATCTCTCATAGAATACTGCTGGGCTCTCATCTATGCCCTGGTTAACTTCGGTCACTTTAGAAAGATTCATAGCTTTCTGGCCCCCCCTTTTCAGACCTTGCATGAGGCCTTGGCAAAACCGGGATAGGGCTATGGATCCTACTTCAGTATTTGGATCCCATTTGGGGTCTTCATTAGGGAATTCTTTCTGAGCCGCTTCGCGTGTATCTATTCCTGCTCTGTCAGCTCCCTCGATCAGGGGATTGTCTGCCATCCAATCGATAGCAGCTCGCTTAATTCGTGTCCACTCCTCAGTATTAAATAAAGTAGACAGGAGCTGACGGCAATCTGCCCAAGTGGGCTGGTGGGTTTCCATGATCGTATGCATCAATTCTGTTAACTCTTGGGGCTTATTAGTATAGAAAGCATAATGTACCTTCCAACTCATCAAATCAGCAGTGGAGAAAGGCACATATACTAGACTCAGGGGTCCTGCTACTATCTGATCATGCTCATCCCGCACGGGCAGCCCCGGGACTTGTCTCAAGGGGGCTATTACTTTCGGGAGGGCTTTCGGCTTCTTAGTAGTGGCTTTCGGGATCTGGGTGGGGACTTTCAGCTTTGAGACTCGCCTAGTCTGGGGAGCCTCACTTACAACTGATGAGCTAGCACTAACTACTGATTTTTCACTTTCTGTCTCTGTCTGGGAGGATACATCTTCATCCTCCGGCTCTGACTCCAACTTATCCTCAGTCTCTGTTTCTGACTGATCAGCATCCTCTCTGGATATTTCATCTGGCTGATCTTCTGGCTGGTGAGGGGGTGGACTCTCCCGGTCCCGGGGGCCTGCCCTGGGACGCGGTGGTACTCTCACTGGGTGCTGAGCTCGGGACTGCCTAATTACAGCTCCCGGGGACTCAGGATCTACAAAAACAGGTTTCTTGCTAGATTTCTTAGCTGTCCCTGTTTTCTGGGTCTGGTCTGTTACTGCTAACATTATTCTGCACTGTTCTTCATAACAGCGCTTTGCCCAAGGGGGCGGATCTTCACAAATACTTAACCAAGAATCTATATATGGATACTGCTCGGGGTGCGCTGTTCGCACCTTCCGATGAACTGACTGAATAATCCCTAGGGTAAATGTTCCATCTCGGGGCCACATGGGGTTTAAGACGGGCCACTCCCTAGTACACAAAAGCTGTAATCGTGAGGCAGTCAGTTTTACTCCATAATCTTCTGAATATCCTTTACTAAAATGCTTGATCATACATTCTAACGGAGTGTTCCTAGTAGACTCCGCCCCTCCCATTTCGATGTGTGCGCGCAACAACAGACAGAAGGGAAAGGGAAGTCGGACCGTGGGTAAGGGGTCCTCACGGCCCTAGAAACATTCAAGGGAAACAAATAACAAGACAAGACGACGGTCGCTTCCTCCTTTTTACGATCTGGACGTGGTCGCCCGGCCATAAAATGCGTTACTCAGGAGTCCGCCTTCGCTTGGTCTGTATTGCAAGACCTCTCATTCACACTTCATTCACACCATCATGCTAGCAACGTATCCCAAAAATAGCCCAATCCTGTCTCTGCTGACTAGGCTATATCAAATTCCAAAATCAAATGCCCTTGCGTATACTCATGCAGGGTCCTAGTTTCTCCTTGCGTATACTCATGCAAGGTTCAAAAAGACGATAGTTTCACCATGCGTATACTCATGCAGGGTTAATCGGACCGTCTTGAGAGGTGATCAAGCTCTCTTACCAAATTCCAAATTCCAAAGTTAGTACTGCTCTGACTCATCTATCTAGACATATCAAAATCTATACTCACCGGATCCGGTCCTAGTTCCCAAGCAAGCGCATGAGTTGGACCTCGGACTCCCCTCACGGGTTCGAGGTGTTGGCTCCAACCGGGTCCGGCACCCTCCGAGGTCCGGCTAGCTCCCTCCGATGCAAGGCACCAGTGGCGCCAGAGAACGAGCCCACGTCGGGAGGGCACGATCCCGGCAGGACCAAACCTGTAGAGGCGGAAAGTCGTGGTATATTGCTCTATATACCCTCTATTACCACACCTTCCCGGCCAACGCACCAAGAATATGTAGCAGCAGAGCACAGACAAACCAATGATACCAGGAGTCTGTTCAGAAGGTCCAAATCATTTATTTGTGCACAAGTCTCAAGCAGAATCAAATTCAAAATGGCTGAGCAAGGGGAGTGAGTGGAAGGAGGTCAGCCCGACTGTGCTCTGCTGTGGTGTGGACTCTCTGGGTTCCTGTAGGGCCGGCGCTCACGCGGTGCCTGCCCCGACGTCATCTACGGGGCATAAGAGAGGAAGTGGTTCCTGTCTTTGTCGGGAGTGAGTGGAAGGAGGTCAGCCCGACTGTGCTCTGCTGTGGTGTGGACTCTCTGGGTTCCTGTAGGGCCGGCGCTCACGCGGTGCCTGCCCCGACGTCATCTACGGGGCATAAGATCATCTCCTTTCCGCTCCGCGGTCACGCGGTAGCGGTCGCGCTTGAAGGGGCGCGGTTAAAGGGGCATATCTTGCTCCTTATGCGCTCCTTTGGCGCTCTTGGCGTTCTGGTGGTGGTTATCCTGGCATGGGCAGGCGTAGGAAGCGCTCCCTCAACGTGAGTACTGTTAATTCCCTTAAGATAATTAGAACTGTTGGTCCTATGGATAAACACGTTGTGTTACTGAAGGATGAGGAGGCTACCTCCGGGTCTGTTGCCGAGTGTGTTTCCCCTCCAGATGACGCCTCTCGGGGGTTATCAAGCTCTGCCCTGCTTACAGAACTGGATATTATCGACCCAGTGACCTCCTCACCAATGATGGAAGATCCGATGCTAGTTGGGGAAGTTGTATCCCCTTTAGCTTCATTGGACGGTACTAATGTGCCTCTGGTAGTACCTCTGCCACAGGCTATTCAGCTACCGGGAGACTGTGTGGATATTCGCTCTGAAGCTGCTCATGTTAAGATGGATTCTCAAAATGTATCTTTGGTAGATGTTTTATCTGTTTTATCACGCATTGAGTCTTCTATTTCTTCTTTAGCTATGGTTGCCTCTCAATTTTCAGAGTTCTCTAAAGGATCAGTTGCAAAAATGGCTCAACATGATTCACAAATTGTTGCCTTAGATGCTAAATTTCATAAATTAGAAACGCAGTATGATTCCTTACAGAAATCGTCTTTATCTTTCATGAAAGATAGTATGACTTTACATATGCAACAGGAATTGTTAGAGAACTCGCTCCGGGCTACTAACATTCGTTGTTTAAATTTTCCTCATACGAGGTTGATATCCCCTCAGATTTTATTTGACAAATATCTAACTGAAGTTTTGGGATATGATAACAATTCGAAACCGCTTATTAATAAGCTTTATTATCTGCCTGGGGCTAGAGCTCCTCCTGTTGCTGACCCATTTGCCGTAGTTTCTAAAGTTCAAGCTGATTCTATGGATCTGTCAGCATTCATAGAGTCATCTCAGGATTTGATTTCTTCTCGTGCTACACTTCTTGTATCTTTTACCACAGAAGCGGATAAGAATTCTGTGATGAGATTATTTTTTGCTAATAAAGGTGCTCTTTTTTGTGGGGCAAAAATAACCATTTTTCCCGATGTTTCGAGACAGACACAGTTGAGGCGCAGGGCTTTTTTAGATCTGAAGCCCCGGGTCTTAGCTGTGGGTACATCATTCTTTCTCAAATTTCCCTGTAAATGCGTGGTGGTCTTAGAGGGAACTAAATATGTTTTTTCTGAAACGTCGTCGTTAGAGACATTTATTATACATCAGGCTCCTTCAAAGCTGTAAGTTTTTTCCTTATTATTCTGTTTTCTGTAATGCAAAGTAATTAGAGCTTATGTATTTTTCAGGGCTGTATTTCCTTTGTTTTCCTGTAACGCTGAGTATTTTCTTATATGTTTTCTTAATGATTCACTTGTACTCCCCCTTAATGTGGACTAGGTTGATTGCTGTTATTTTCTTATTTCAAATATTGTTATTGTTTCTTTGATAATTTGAATAAAAATATAATTCAAAAAAAAAAATGGCTGAGCAATGGCTGTTAGTAAAACAACAACTTATATACTTTTCTTGTCCATTCTAGGTATAGGCAAACTTCTCATTGGTCCCGGTAACCCCTTTCACCCCATCTATTGGTCCCGGTAACATTACGTAGTCATCCAATTAGGACTTTGGTCTGGGCTCAGCACCTGCTTACCCCCCTTCTAGTCCCAATTACAATGGTCAGTTCTTCCAACTTTGATATTTCTCTCCTCCAAGGTCACTTAGCTAGCTAGAACATGTGGGAACGCAGGGCACTGTAACTTTTCTTTTAACAGTGTTAATCAATTCCATAGAAACTGTATTCTCTTATTACTACCAATTAAACGTATTTTTCTATATTTTCTAAGTTTCGATTCTGCTTAGCTATACTTAATTGTACTCAGTTAAGTTTCCATTCTAAGGTAGCAGCATTTAGGGGAATGTGTAATTCCTTTGGGCCTCTCCACAGGCTTCATTTACAGGTCAAGCTACTCTGGCCTGTCTGCTTAGTTCAAACACCATAGATCATAGGCCTTCGCCTACCACAGTACCACTGCTCGGGGGGATGAAATTGCTGGACATACTCTGAAGCTGGAGCAACGGCCTCCTTCTCAGTGAGGCTCTGTTCCAAATACATGCTGGCACCTGCCTAGGGCTGTCTCTGTTCTCACAGGTGACACAGCTTCGCATTGGTGTTTGCAGCCTGCACTATCTGTGCTCAGCACAAGTACTGCAGGTGCAATTAATACCACCTCAATGGATGGCGTTAGTTGCTTCCATGACCATTTTACTGTGATGAAGCGGGGTAAATACAGGAGGATGTTGGTACACACGTAATCCGCCCCTTTACAGGTATTGTGCAGCCCTAAACTAATAATGCTGCCCACACATGTGTTAACAGTGCAGGGCTTAATAAACATTCCCTTAAATATGTTAGAATTTTCATGGAAGAGATGATGCTAAAAATAAATTGGAGAGCACTGGTAAAAACACAAATAGGCTGACAATCAGCCCACTGTGGTTAGCATTTTTAAGCACCAGTTGAAATGAATAAAAAAACAAGATATTCAGCAGCAGTATTCAGATACTGGCTGCCACTGAATATCTGGATATTATGATCAGCATTGCAGTTATCCAAATAGAGGTGATATTCAAACATTGTCCAGTCTGTGTAGACTAAGGGCAGGTAAAAAACTGTCCTACGTCTATGCAGGTACTTATCCAGATGGCATCACTGAAAATCACCATTGCCTGAATAAGTGCCAGCACCTCCATAGCTCCACCCTTTATTAATAGAGCACCATGCTGTTACTGCCAATAGAGCACTAATATCACAGGTTTGGGCTCCACTTGCTCTTGCTGATTTACTAAGTTTCTTTCATTGGTTGCCATCACATGGTAAAGAGGAAAGAGAATATGCAGTCCTTGACTCTAGAGACCCACCTATTCTCCCTTTCCTAGTGAAATGGGAGATAACTGGGGATAGCTCTGATACTCTGGGGATTGGTTAGAGCTGTGGAAACTACTGCACCTGGAAGGAGCCTGGACACTGGCCTAGAACTGCTTTAATCTGCTAAGCACCTTTGGCTGGGGAGCATCGAGCTGAGGAAGGTATTGAACTCTGATTCAATGATTTCTGCCTTGTCTGGCTGCTCTGCGTCAGATGAGGAACTTTTTGCTTTGACTCAGGCTTGGAACTGGGGGAGTCTCGTCCTCCCATGGCTTGATGGCTTTCCTTTGACCTGGCTTCTATTGCTTTGCCTGCTCTTCAAGCTGGCCTTGGAAAGACTTATCTGAGCTCTATGGGGTTTAAGGCACCTTTACCTTCTTTGGCTGCTATTTTGGACAAAAAGTCCCTTCTTTCTTCACTTATGCAGGATTGTCCTGTATTGTCTCCAGTGGACTCTTCAGCTGGTTCTTCTGTGGTGAGAAAATAACTTAAGGAAGTTTTGACCATGTTTTTGTCTGCCTCATCTACTTTAATAGACAATCCATATATAAAAAATAAGGATTCTATTACTATTGAGGTCCCCCCTCTGCCTATTTCTGCTATCTCTTCAGAGAGTGCACTATCGAGCACCTGGCCAGAATGACCAAATGGATGATAAAATGCTCAAAGAAATCAAGGAAGCTAAAAAACATTACAGCGCAGTAATAATAATGGGTGATTTCAATTACCCCGGTATCGACTGGGTCAGTGTCACGTCAGGACATGCTAGGGAAATACAGTTCCTAGATGAAATAAATGACTGCTTCTTGGAGCAGCTGGTTCATGAACCAACCAGAGGGGAAGCCATATTAGACCTAGTCCTTAGTGGAACACCAGATCTAGTGCAAGAGATAAGGGTGTTGGGGCCACT
The DNA here is from genome assembly GCA_033557465.1 of Ichthyophis bannanicus. Classification (NCBI taxonomy): domain Eukaryota; kingdom Metazoa; phylum Chordata; class Amphibia; order Gymnophiona; family Ichthyophiidae; genus Ichthyophis; species Ichthyophis bannanicus. The sequence goes on from CM066037.1 coordinate 360,874,718, forward strand.
TGGCAATAGTGATCATAGCATGATCGCCTTTGATTTAATTAGTGGAGGAGAGATAGTAAGGAAATCCACAGCACTACCTTTTAACTTTCGAAAGGGAGACTATGATAAAATGAGGAAAACAGTTAAGAAAAAACTAAAAGGAGCAGTTGCAAAGGTTAAAGACGTACATCAAGCTTGGGTGTTGTTGAAAAATACTATCTTGGAAGCCCAGACCAGCTGTATTCCACGCTTTAAGAAAAGTGGAAGGAAGTCCAAAAAACTGCCAGCATGGTTTCAAGGTGAGGTCAGAGAGGCTGTTGTTGCCAAAAAAGCATCTTTCAGGAAATGGAAAAAAGAGCCAAATGACGAAACCTGGAAATAGCACAAGCACTGGCAAGTCAAATGCAAGGCATTGATAAGGCAGGCAAAGAGAGAATTTGAGAAGAAGCTTGCTGCGGAAGCAAAAACGCGAAATAAAGACCTTTTCAAGTACATTCGTAGCAAAAAACCTGTGAGAGAGTCAGTTGGCCCATTAGATGATAAAGGGGTTAAAGGAGCACTAAGAGGCGACAAGGCGATAGCGGAGAGACTGAATGAATTCTTTGCTTCGGTCTTTACTGAGGAAGATGTAGGGATGTTACCCATGACTGAAGTGGTATTTAAAGGTGTGGAAGAATTGAAGGAAATATCGATACATTGGGAAGATGTCTTACAACTATTAGATAAACTGAAGAGTAGCACATCACCTGGGCCAGATGGTATACATCCAAGGGTGTTGAAAGAACTGAAATATGAGATTGCAGATCTGCTATCAGTAATCTGTGAACTATCATTAAAATCATCTCTAATACCTGAAGATTGGAGGATCGCCAATGTAACACCAATTTTTAAAAAGGGTTCCAGGGGTGATCCAGGAAACTACAGACTGGTGAGCCTGACGTCAGTACCAGGAAAAATTGTAGAAACCATCCTAAAGAATAAAATTACTCAGCATGTAGATAGTCACAACCTAATGGGAGACAGCCAACATGGCTTTAGACAAGGAAGATCTTGTCTTACTAATCTGTTATGTTTTTTTGAAGGAGTGAATAAACAGGTGGACAAAGGTGAGTCGGTTGATATTGTGTATCTGGACTTTCAGAAAGCCTTTGACAAGGTCCCTCATCAGAGACTTTTGGCAAAACTAAAGAGTCATGGGATAGGAGGCAGTGTACTATTGTGGATAAGGAACTGGTTAAAAGATAGAAAGCAGAGGGTAGGGCTAAATGGCCAATTTTCCCAATGGAGAAAGGTGAATAGTGGTGTACCCCAGGGATCTGTGCTGGGTCTGCTGTTTTTTGACATATTCATAAATGACCTGGAAAGTGGAATAACGAGTGAGGTGATCAAATTTGCAGATGACACAAAACTATTTAAAGTTGTTAAAACCCAAGAGGATTGTGAAAAATTGCAAGAGGATCTTGATAAATTGGAAGACTGGGCATCAAAATGGCAGATGAAATTTAATGTGGACAAGTGCAAGGTTATGCACCTATGGAAGAACAACCCAAACTATGGTTACATGATGCAAGGTTCCACATTAGGAACCACCACCCAGGAAAAAGATTTAGGCGTCATTGTGGATACCATGTTAAAGCCCTCGGCCCAGTGTGCAGCGGCGGCCAAGAGAGCAAATAGAATGCTAGGTATGATAAGGAAAGGAATGGAAAATAAAACAAAAGATATTATAATGCCTCTATATCGTTCCATGGTGAGACCGCACCTTGAATATTGTGTGCAATTCTGGTCGCTGTATCTTAAAAAGGATATAGCGATTTTAGAAAAGGTTCAGAGAAGAGCCACCAAAATGGTAAAGGGGATGGAAGGATACTCCTATGAAGAAAGGCTAAAAAGGTTAGGGCTCTTTAACCTGGAAAAGAGACGGCTGAGGGGAGATATGATAGAAGTCTATAAATTAATGAACGGAGTGGAACGGGTAAATGTAGATCGATTGTTTACGTTATCAGAATATAGAAAGACTAGGGGACATGCAATGAAGCTACAGGGTAAAGACTAATGAAAGAAAATATTTTTTCACTCAATGTGTAATCAAACTCTGGAATTTGTTACCGGAGGATGTAGTAAAGGCTGTTAGTGTAGCTGGGTTTAAAAAAGGTTTGGACAAGTTCCTGGAGGAAAGGTCCATAAACCGTTATTAAGAAGTGACCGAAGATATCAATGCTTGACCCAGTACAAGCATTGTGGAACTTGTGTCTCTTGGGGAAACTGCTAGGTACATATGACCTAGATTGGCCACTGTTGGAAACAGAATACTGGGCTTGATGGACCTTGGTCTGACCCAGTATGGCATATCTTATGTTCTTATGAGTGATTTGGTTCAGTGGAGGAGTGGCCTAGTGGTTGGGGCAAGGTACGCCAGGGGTTCAAATCCCACTAGAGGACAGCAACCTTGGGCTGGAAGGACTGGGGTTTCTAGTCCCACAGGTGTTCCTTGTGGTCTTGGGCAAGCCACTGAACCCTCCATAGCCCATGTTCCCTGTAAAATAGTTATCTCCAAGTTATAATGCCCTGTTCAATGTAATTTCAGTTTGTTCAATGTAAACCACATTGATGCAGAATAGCATGGTATATAAGAGAATATAAAGAAATAAATAGTTAATTCTTGTATATAATACTTGTAAATACTCTTGTAAATACTCTTGTAAATAGTTGCAGTAATGACGTCCCATGTTTTATCCAAGTTCTCTGACCTTGTTCTCTGTAAAACCTAACAGTTTGTTGTTATGGTATGTTGTTATATTGTGAACCGCGCTGATTCTGAATAGAGCGGTATATAAGAGCCTGTAATAAATAATAATAATAATAATAAATTCTCCAAGCCTTTTCCAGGCTTGAATCTGTTGTCTTAGTTAAGATAGAATTACAACATAATGCTAGGGTTAAATTTGAAGAGCAAAATATGGGCCGTTGCGAGAAAATGGTGGAGTAGCTAGAAGGAAATGTTTTGTCACTGCATTCTACCATTTCCTTTGTTCAGGATAGTTTCCATCAAATCACCAAGGCAGAGTCAGTAATGTCACATCATGTGGAAAATCTTCACAATATGGCTAGGCGGCGGACAGTTTGGTTCCCTAATTTTCCTAAGGTTGCAATGATTAGGCCTAAAGATATGTTTCTTAATTATTTGAAGGAGACCTTGTAGGTACCTGAATCAACAATTCTCTCTGTTGTTTTGGCATATTATTTGCCAGTCAGGGTTCCTCCTGAGAGGGTCTTTAGATCAGCAGTTAAGAAGGATGGGAAGGATCAGGAGGACTTTATGCGCCTTATTTTGCATTGTGTGGGGCTAAGTGCTTTAGCCCTTAGCCTGACCCCTTAACCCCAGGGAAATGAATATCTGAGGTTTTCCACACAGCCTGGAAGCCGATGAGCCTAACTAGGCAGCAGTGATTTTCCATACTGCCCGGTTAGTGCTCTGCACCATAAAAATAGGCCAAGGTTTTCCTCATCTATCTTTTTGGCGCATAGCGCTAACTGGGCAGCATGGAAAATTGTTGCTTCCTGGTTAGTGCTTGCCTCCACCCCCGCTCTACCCCGGAATGCCCCCAACATGCCCCGATGCTAACCAGATAGCATCGGGGCACGTAAGGGACTTAACTGGGGATTTTCAAAGGTAACCCTGATTAAGGCATTTACATGGTTAACATGGGCTATTATCCAGGTAAATGCCTTCAAATATTGGGCCCTATGTCTTCCCTAGATGACTCCTTAGCCCTTTTACCAGGAAACCTGGAGTTTGCCACTCTGATAGTTATATTTCTTGTTGAGTCAGACCAAGACTGGTTGTTTAAAATGTTTTTCTCTAAATGAGAATGTAAATGTTTGGGTCAAATTGTGCAGATATATCCTGATCTGGCTTGGGAAACTCAGAGTCATAGGAAAATCTTTTTAACAATAAGGTCCCAGGTTCTAGGGCTAGGTGCAATGTTTTTGCTTCAGTATCCCAAGGTTTGTTATCAAGGTAAAATGTTTCTTTTTGTAGAGCCTGACCAACTTACTGAATTTTTGAATTCTCATGTAAAGGACTGTGTTATTGATGAAGATGAAGAAACTACGAGGTATGTTTATTAAGGAGCGTTAAGATAGCAGAGATGTCATTAACAGGCATTATCAGCACCCGTGAGCAGTTAACACCACGGAAAGCAGCGATAACACTGGAATAACGTGCGGAAGCTGAGCCGTAGAGTTATGGTAAGAGGAGGTAGCGAGTGGATGTTAATGGGGCGGAGACTGGGAGGGGATAGCGTGTGCCCCTTTAATTCCAGTTAGTGTTACTGTGCGTTAGAGCTCCCGGCACTGGGAACCCTAACGCCATCTGAAAGCTCACAGTAAGGGCTATTTTTGGGGGAAGAGAGCCTCTTTAAATGAATGCAATGTGCTCCTCCCATTGTAGCTCCCAAATTAGTGATAGTACTGCTCCATTGGCAGTAACAGCATGGTGCCCTATTAATGAAGGGCACTATGTTGTTGGTGCCAAATTGGCAAATGAGGTGTAACATGAGCAATGCAGTGGGGCTGGCTGCTCCATTAGGCTGACAAGATGACTGTCTAGGGCAGGGGTCTGCAACCTTTAAGACATAAAGAGCCACTTGGACCCGTTTCCGAAGGGAAAAAAAAAACTGGGAGCCGCAAAACCATTGCGACATTTAAAACAAATCTAACACTGCATATATTGTTTCTTACCTTAATGCTATATACGACCCCCTACTTTTCCTGTTAAAATATAGGTGTTTGGCCTATACTCGCCGTATAAGACTACCCCTCTTCCTTCGCACACCAAAAAAAATACGCCAGAAAATATCACAACAACAAGTAACAATATTTGATTTCAAAATTATGATGATTTTGTAGTCAAATCACTAATATGAAATAAAATTATTTTTTCTACCTTTGTTGTCTGACCAATTTATTCTTTGATCATGCTGGTCCCGATCTGAGGCTTCTGCTTTCCTGTCTTCTCTTAGCTCTCTTTCTGTGGTCTATGTTCCATCTGCCATTTCTTATCTCTTCTTTCGTTTTCTTCACTTCTTTCCATCAGCCTATTTCCAGTCCCAGTAACCCTCCCCAATATCAGCCCCTTTCCAGTCCTCACTCCCAGTACCTTCCAATGTCAACTTGCATTCCCATGATTGCCACTGGTGTCCATTTCCTTCCAATCCCCCTCCTTCCCCACTGACCAGTCCCTTCTAGTACAAATACCATGGCAGCCTTAGCCCCCAGTTATCTTCCAGGGCCAGCAGCTCTATCCTCCCCTCCCCACCATCAGCCCATGCCCATTCAAAGCCCCCCAATCAGCTCGCTTCCAGTGCTAATCCCCCCTCAACCCCATTACCAGTGCTAGCCTCCCCTAATCAGCCCAATACCAGTCCTACCCCCCATCAGCTCATTACCAGTCCTAGCCTCCCCTAATCAGCTCATTTCCAGTGTTAGTCCCCTCAACCCCATTACCAGTGCTCCATCCCTCCATGTCAGCCCCCTCCATCCCTCCATGTCAGCCCCCCTCCCTCCATCCATCCATATCCGCTCCCTCCCTCCATGTCTTCCCCCTCCATCCCTCCATGTCAGCCCACCTCCCTCCATCCATATCAGCTCCCTCCCTCCATGTCAGCCCCCTCCATCCCTCCATGTCAGCCCCCCTCCCTCCATCCATATCAGCTCCCTCCCTCCATGTCAGCCCCCTCCATCCCTCCATGTCTGCCCCCCTCCCTCCATCCATTTCAGCTCCCTCCCTCCATGTCAGCCCCTCCTCCCTCCATCCATCCATGTCAGCCCCCCTCCCTCCCTCCATCCATGTCAGCCCCCCCCCTCCATGTCAGCCCCCCTCCCTCCATCCATATCAGCTCCGTCCCTCCATGTCAGCCCCCCTCCCTCCATCCATCCATATCAGCTCCCTCCCTCCATGTCAGCCCCCCTCCCTCCATGTCAGCCCCCTCCATCCCTCCATGTCAGCCCCCCTCCCTCCATCCATATCAGCTCCCTCCCTCCATGTCAGCCCCCCTCCCTCCATCCATCCATATCAGCTCCCTCCCTCCATGTCAGCCCCCTCCATCCCTCCATGTCAGCCCCCCTCCCTCCATCCATATCAGCTCCCTCCCTCCATGTCAGCCCCTCCTCCCTCCATCCATCCATGTCAGCCCCCCTCCCTCCATCCATGTCAGCCCCCCTCCCTCCATGTCAGCCCCCCTCCCTCCATCCATCCATATCAGCTCCCTCCCTCCATGTCAGCCCCCCTCCCTCCATCCATCCATATCAGCTCCCTCCCTCCATGTCAGCCCCCCTCCCTCCATGTCAGCCCCCTCCATCCCTCCATGTCAGCCCCCTCCCTCCATCCATATCTGCTCCCTCCCTTCTTCTGCAGCCGCGGCTCCCTGCCTCTTACGGAACCGCGGCTGTGCTTTTAAAATGATCTCGGAGCCCTTCCTGTCTTGACGGGCTCCGTGCAGCATTGCCCCGCCTCCAAACTTCCTTTAGAGGCGGGACAATGCTGCACGGAGCCCGTCAAGACAGGAAGGGCTCCGAGATGATTTTAAAAGCACAGCCGCGGTTCCATAAGAGGCAGGGAGCCGCGGCTGCAGAAGAAGGGAGGGAGCTTATAACACTATTGCCTGTTACCGGGCGGGCAGTGTGCTCCGGAGCCGCGGCAAAGGTGAGAAAGAGCCGCATGCGGCTCCGGAGCCGCGGGTTGCCGACCCCTGGTCTAGGGTATACATCTGTGATGTCTGGTATGATTCTGCTGTGGCAGTGGCAGCACACATACATGCTGCCGCAGTCAAAAAGGAGTTGCCCTACCCCCACTGCCATCATGCTGCCTTGTCAGCATTGTGTGAGGGTGGGGGTTGCAGTCACCACAGCTGCAGCCTGGTATAGAAGAAATCTGTTTCCCGGCTCTGCATGTCAGGTGCAATGCTGCAGTTGCCACTGTCAGTGGCATGCCAAGCAATGCATCAGCAGGCACAGTGGAGCAGAGGGTGATCCCTCCCTTCCAAGGCCTAAGGCAGCAGCTTGCATGCCCACATCCCCCGGTGGATGGGGCAGGAGCAGTATACTATGACTAACTGCATGTGTGCAACTTCAATAAGGCCACCTGCAGTACTTAATCGGCAGCTGTTCCATGCTTGCAGAAAGAGAGGGATTGGCCGGCATGCTGTTTACCATGATCAATGGACCCTGGCACCTGGCTAGTTGCCTAGTGGATGGGCTGGCCTTGGAATCATGATGCCCCCCACTTGCACATATTGAGTGGATATGCCACTGAAACAGGAATACTCGGCAATATGAGTACAGCCCATGTCAGAGGAAAAATGACCACTCTGCTCTCTCACTTGCCAAATGATGAACATAATCTGGCATGAACTGGTGACCCCTCCATAAGTAAATAGTCAGTTGCAACCATTTAAGCCACATGTGAATATAAAGTAGTGTTTGTGGTCTGCAAAATATGACATTATTCCATGACTGGCCCACAGGCACACAGCAGGAAATGGGTACACTGGTCATTCTGCTAGGTCACCCATGGTCTGGGATGTGTGTGTTCATGTCCCTTTGGCTGGACAGATCCCATATGTAAGACATGAATGTCAGTTGAACCATCAGCATTTCACTGCAGTGCAACATATAGTCTTAACAAGATGTCCCTCTCCCACACCTGCCTAACATACCTTGGCAGACAAGTATGGCACAAAGCTTGCAGAGATCTTGGCAGACAGGTATATCCCAACTCATGCTCTCATGCATCCTAACAATGATCACATATATACCCATGGAGTGAAGAACCCACATAACTGCTGTGTGGCTCCAAACACATGGCCAGTGTGTGTATGAGAGAAGGATCACTGGTTCAAGACCATCCTGTGGATCAGGAATGCTATATCCAGGTGTGTTAACTTCATATTATGTTTCCAGAACTGTATTATCATGTGCAACCTTCAACATTTCATTCAGGATGAATCCTCACACTCAGCTGCCACAATGAGAAGCTGCACTACCAATGTCTGGATGGCAGAGCACACCAATAGCACTGGTACACTGAGCAGGCATTGACAGCATCCAAGAATTGCAGAGAGTGCTAATAGCATCTGCACATTGAGTGGGCATTGACAGCATCCAAGCATTGCAGAGTACACTAATAGCACCTGCATACTGAACAGTGGAGCATTAAAGGAGGCCTAAAAGGCAAGTAAGAATGCCAACTTGTACCACATTTGGACAGCAGGGGTGTGTGTGTGTGTGTGTCTTCAGAGGACCGTGAGCTGCAGCAATACACTGTGAATGCATATGATGCCCAGGTTTTATGGCTGTGCATACAACATGCTGCAGGTCAGCTATTCAGCAACTCCACATGTTGTGAGACACCATTTACAAGCAGAAGGTTAGTTTTTAGTAAGTAGTTGCAACCCATGGCTGTGATGCTGTAATCTCCAGGAACAAGCAGGAATAAGTCCTCACATATGGGTAAGTCGGAACCGACGGAGCCCGCGCGGGAAAGCTCCCCAGCTTTTCAGATGAAAAGCTTTTGGGGCTTCCCACAGCGCATGCGCGCTGCCTTCCCGCCTTCCTTACCAGCTCTCTTCAGTTTCTCTTTTTCCGCGGAGCCAGCAGGTCGTGTTCCTGTCACCGCTGAAGAAATTGTTATTTTAATTTGTTTCTTTTGACCGCGTACCTGCCTTCCCCATACCAAAACCGGTACTGCCGGTCTCTCTTTCTTTCTTTAAAAAAAAAAATAAAAATTTTTTTTTATTTTCTCAGCACAGCTTGGTAACTTTTGTTCGGCCTTCAGGCCTACACAAATTCTCCTCATGGAGAAACCAGCTCCTGGTTTTAAAAAGTGTACCAAGTGCAATGCTGTTATTTCTCTCACAGACACCCATGAATGGTGTCTTAAATGTTTAGGACCTGACCACTCCATACCGGACTGCCCATTCTGCTCCCAGATGTCTAAACGTGGTATGCAGAACCGGGCCAACAAGTTCCATGTGCTGTTTGCTTCAGATAATCCAGCATCACAGTCATCCAGGTCTTCCTCTCCGGATGGATCTCAGGTAACCAAACTTTCTGTGGGCAAATCCTCTAAAAGCAAATCTCTTTCAAAAGATCGAGAGGCTCTCAATCTTGAGTTCGAGGATTCTGCCCAGACCAAAAAACCCCGGCGGGAGGCTCCGGCCTCCAAAGCATCACCTATGGGTTACAGGTTGACATCGATGGCACGGCCTCGACTGATCACCTGTTAGACTGCTCTGGGGTACCGGTCGATACCGGTACCGACATCCAGGCAGCAGTGGCGTCCATGGGCAATACTGTCCAGACCATGCAGCAGGCCGTTTTGGCTTTCATTAAGGCTGCGACGCCCTCGGTACCGATTCCATCGGTACCGACCCCGGTTCCGGTATCCACACCGGAACCGAGACCATCGACTTCCAAGCGTCGATCGGTTCCGCTTGCTGTATTCAGGCTTTTGCCCGATACCAATCCCATGCCCGATACGCCCGATGTCGATATCGATCGGTACGCGTATCGTGCATTGCAAGCACAGAGAGAATACTCAGATTCTTCTGATGAGTTCAATTCCTCTGATGACTCTGCTGAGTTTGATCTTCCTGAGGAGCCCTCTTCTCTAAAGAGGAGGATGTCTCCTCCAGAGGATTTATCCTTTCAGGATTTCATTGTTGATGTAGCTAAAGCACTTTCTATTGCTACATCTGCTGAAAAGGAACCCAGATCAAAAAAATTGGATATTTTAGGATACTCTAAACCTCCTAAAGAGGCAGTTACTCTGCCTATCCATGAAATCCTTCAAGAACACTTGATGGATTTGTGGGAGACTCCTCTAACCCTGTCTCCTCATTCCCGTAGGTTGGACACCATGTACCGGGTCCCTCCTTCTCCTGGGTTTCAAAAGACTCAGCTGCCTCACCACTCCATTGTGGTGAAGTCTGCTATGAAGAAGATAAAGAGTCCTAAAAGGCATTCCTCTACCCCTCCAGGGCGAGAATGTAAGACCCTCGACTCTTTTGGTAGAAAGATCTTTCAGGCTAGTATGCTTATAGCCAGGATCAATTCTTACAGCCTTTATATGGGCATGTTTCTCAGAGAACTTGCCCTAAAGGTACGGCATTTAGCCCCCTTTATCCCTGAGGATAAAAAGGAGGACTTCACTACTCTGGTGACACACCTTTCAGAGGTCTCCAAGTTTTCCAACAGGGCAGCCTTTGATTCCTTTGAGGTTGCTGGCAGGGCTTCGGGAATCGCTATTGCAGCCCGACGTCTTGCTTGGCTCCAGGCTTCTGACCTAGAACCCTGGGTCATGGATGGCTTAAGGAATCTGCCCTGTACAGGAGAGAACTTATTTGGTGAGGACTGGCAAATTAAAGCTGCTCAAATGGACACAGAAAATGCCACTCTAGATAGACTTTCTAAGTCTACTTCTACTCCTGCCAAAAAGAAACCTTTTAAAAGGCCGTACTACAAGAAGGCCAGATTTTCCACAAATACTGGCCAACAATCTTCTCAGCCTCGCTTTGCTGCTAAACGTCAGCAATCTAAGCAAGTAAAGTCAAAGTCTGCAGTGTCTGCTACACCCCAGCAGGCTCAACCCCCTCAGGGGTTTTGACTTGCCCCTAGAGAACTTACCATTTCTGGCTCTGGAACAACCAGAGCCTCTCACCATACCGGGAAGGTTAGCTCACTTTGCTCCCAGATGGGAGCAAATAACATCAGAGCAATGGACCCTCTCTATCATCAGAGAGGGCTACAAACTCCATTTCTCCAGCCTTCCTCCCCATACCATGGTGAGGCAATTCAGTTCTCCCCCATCTCTTCTGACCCTGTTGGGTCAGGAAGTCTCCTCTCTCCTTGCCCAAAAGGCAATAGAGGAGGTTCCTCTTCCTCAACAGGGGTTAGGGTTCTACTCCCCTTATTTTCTCATAACAAAAAAGACAGGGGGCTTCAGACCTATCCTAGATCTGAGAGAATTTAACAAGTTTCTATTCAAGGAGAAATTCAAAATGCTCTCTCTGGGCATTCTCCTTCCATACCTTCAGAGTCAGGATTGGCTTTGTTCTCTAGATCTCAAGGATGCGTACACTCATATACTCATCCATCCATCCCACAGAAAATATCTTCGATTTCTGTTCCAGGGAAAACATTTCCAATACAGAGTACTTCCCTTCGGTCTCGCCTCTGCTCCAAGAGTATTCACAAAATGCATGGCAGTCGTAGCCGCATTTCTAAGAGGCATGGGAATCTTCGTGTTCCCATATCTGGACGACTGGCTCATCCGAGCTCCATCTCAGTCAGAAGTCCAGATTTCCTTGGACCGCACAAGGCGTAATCTTCAATATCTGGGACTTGTGGTAAACATTCCCAAGTCCCAACTCATCCCTACTCAGTCCCTGGAATTCATAGGGGCTTATCTGGATTCCACCACTGCAAGGGCCTACCTTCCTCTGGTCCGAGGCCAACGGCTAATAAGCTTGGCCTCCCAGGCTCAGTCCAGAAGTCACTTGTCAGCCAGAGAAATGCTGCAACTTCTGGGCCACATGGCCTCCACAGTTCATGTGGTGCCCTATGCTCGTCTCCATATGAGAGCAGCTCAATGGACATTGGCCACCCAGTGGTCCCAAGCATCGGGACTGCTGTCAGACCAGGTACTCACCTCAAAACGTCTGTTTTGGTCTCTCCAGTGGTGGACATCCTCCAAAAATCTGTTGTTGGGGACCCCCTTCCAACCTTCGTTGCCCCAAGCAACCCTCACAACAGATGCCTCCCAAACAGGGTGGGGAGCTCATCTTCAACATCTCTCCACTCAGGGAACCTGGTCTCCCCAAGAGACCACCCTTCATATCAACCTTCTGGAACTGCGAGCAATCTTCCTTGCCCTCACAGTCTTCCATACCCTCCTTGCCAACCTGACTGTCCTAGTTCAGACAGACAATCAGGTGGCCATGTTCTATGTCAACAAGCAAGGAGGGATGGGCTCTCTGTCACTTTGCAACGAAGCTCTCAGATTATGGGCTTTCGCCAGAGAGCATCAAATTCATCTTCTGGCAGTGTATCTTCCAGGAGTTCAAAACTCTCAGGCAGACAGACTCAGTCGAGTTCTGCTTCCACACGAGTGGTCCCTGCATATGGACCAGATACACAGAATCTTCCAGGAATGGGGGACCCCGGACATAGACCTCTTTGCAAGTCCGTGGAATGCCACACTTCCCCGGTTCTGTTCCAGGACTCCGTGTCAGGGAGCTCAGGCCAACGACGCCTTTCTCCTGTATTGGGGTCAGGAATTCCTGTATGCTTTTCCACCCATTCCTTTGATTCCCAAGACTCTGTTCAAACTTCAGAGGGATCATGGGTCGATGATCCTTATAGCTCCACGCTGGCCACGCCAAGTGTGGTTCCCTCTACTTCTACAGCTCTCTCAGGGCTCCTCCCTGGACCTGGGAGCTGCGCCAGACCTTCTGTCTCAGGAGAAAGGGACTTTGTGGCACCCAAACCCCAAGTCCCTACATCTCCGAGCTTGGTTACTGAAGGCTTAAGCCTTCAGAAGTTTAATCTTTCTCAGCCAGTGAAAGATATCCTTCATGCCTCTAGGAAACCCTCTACCAGGCGTTCCTATGCTTTCAAATGGAAACGTTTTTCCATTTGGTGTGCTCAACAGGGTCTTGACCCTCTGGCACTTCCTTTGAATTCTCTACTAGACTATCTCCTGCATCTTTCCAATGCAGGCCTCAAGACGAATTCAGTACGAGTCCATTTAAGTGCTATTACAGCATCCTTAAAACCTATAAATGAACAACCTGTCTCCTCTCATCCTCTCGTTGCAAGGTTCATGAGAGGCCTGACCCTAACTAAACCTCCCATCCGACCTCCGCCGGTAGCATGGGATTTGAACCTAGTTCTAGGTCAGCTTATGAAACCACCTTTTGAGCCTTTGGACTCTACCTCCTTGAAATTTCTTTCCTGGAAGGTTCTTTTCCTTATTGCAGTCACTTCGGCTCGCCGCATCAGTGAACTGCAGGCTTTGGTGGCTAATCCACCTTATACCAGATTTCATCATGATAAGGTGGTCCTTAGGACGAATCCCCACTTTATGCCCAAAGTGGTCTCGCCTTTTCATCTTAATCAAGAGGTATATCTACCTGTTTTTTTCCCGGCTCCTCATGCATCCAGTGCAGAGAGGAACCTTCATACTCTTGACTGTAAAAGAGCTCTCGCCTTTTACCTCAACAGGACTCAGACACATCGAAAGTCTTCCCAACTTTTTGTGGTTTTTGATCCTTCTCATTTGGGACTTCCAGTCTCCAAACGTACACTTTCCAATTGGATTGCTCAGTGTATTTCTTTTGCTTACCAGAGTAAGAACATTTCTCTGGAAGGCCATGTCACAGCTCACAATGTGAGAGCCATGGCTACTTCTATGGCTCATCTTCACTCTGTATCCATAGATCAGATCTGTCGAGCAGCCACTTGGGCCTCGGTTCATACCTTCACAGCCCATTACTGTTTGGACAAGGACTCCCGCCGGGATGCCTTGTTTGGTCAGGCTGTCCTCAAACACCTGTTCCATACTTAAGCAACTCCTGCCCACCTTCCCTGAATGGATGCCTGAGATCCATACGAAGATGGTTTACCCTTGGAGGGGGATCTCCCAGGCATCTTAGCTAGGGAGTCCCCATATGTGAGGACTTATTCCTGCTTGTTCCTGGAGATAGCACAGTTACTTACCTGTAACAGGTGATCTCTGGGAACAGCAGGAATTAGTCCTCACAACCCACCCACCTCCCCTAGGAGTTGTATCTTCTATCTATCTACCTTCCTTTCCTCTCTCTATTGTCTCAGCTATAAACTCGAACTGAAGAGAGCTGGTAAGGAAGGCGGGAAGGCAGCGTGCATGCGCTGTGGGAAGCCCCAAAAGCTTTTCATCTGAAAAGCTGGGGAGCTTTCCCACGCGGGCTCCGTCGGTTCCGACTTACCCATATGTGAGGACTAATTCCTGCTGTTCCCAGAGATCACCTGTTACAGGTAAGTAACTGTGCTATACATTCCCAGTTACACCATTATCAAGGCCCATCCCCACAACATTCCCCTACACTTACTTCCCAACATGACACTGCTGTGCAGCTCCCGTATCACCTGCTGGTTTGACAGGAGTGAGCAGGGGCAACACGTGTGTGCGTTGTATCCCTCACCTCTGACTGAGCCTCCAGGCCTCAGGACATACCAGGAAAGGTGAAAATCCTGATTAATGCCAACTGCCATAACAACTGTAGCCATAGAAATACTGTCAATCCACTTGGTGCAACTCAGCTTATAGGGAACTAAGTTCAAGTGGAGTACTGACCTCTGTGAATGTCTAATTCAGTCACCTAGTTGGTGACACTGGAAAGATACTGTGATTTACCTGCACGCAGGTTGCTCTTGTCCTATACTGCCATTGCAGAGTGCAATCTGGGGGACTCTTTGCTCCATGCACAGTATGCACATACAGGCAGGTACGTATTAGACAAATTTGCACACAATATACACCATCTCAACACTGTCTACTAATCATTGACCAAAGCATTCAGCAGTATATTATCTATTACTGCAAAAGAGAGTCAAAATTCAGTTCTTTGCCTAATTGTGACTGTGGGACACAGATCTCTGAATGGTGCATGCACAATTCCAGCTGCCAAAATGTGCCACAGGATGTCATGTTGGTCTTTGCATCGCCTACCACCATATGGGAAGACAGTGCCTGGAGGTGAATGTTGGAGTGGAGGGAACAGTACCATACATGTTGAGAATGTGCCCTTAATAGGTGGCAATGCTGGCCAAAGCCTATGTTCACATGTCCAGAAGCTATGCAGGCCTACTCAGTGTCTGCATGTGTTATATCAGAGGTCCTGCATGACAACATCACCCACGCCCCATGGGCACCGAGCGTGACAATCCCACAGATGTTGTTAGAGTTGAAAGAGGCAGGGAATGGTGGCGTATGGACAGCCAGCAACTGTACCAACATCTAACCCCATGTCCAACCTGCCATGCTTCCACGCGCTCTTGGGGGGGCATGGTATCTGCAGCATGGGACAGTGCATGTGCTGCACTGGCCAGTTTTGCAGTGCCCATGGATAAGGACATGTCATTATATGGGCATACAAGCATGGCACTATGTTTAATGCTCGCTGCCAAAAACTGTGTAAGGAGATACCGGATTTGGGTCCACTGTGGGCCAGCAAGCACTTGCAGCTTGTCTCTGGCCCACTTTCCTCTCTGCTTTTCATTGCATAGTCTGTTCTCAAGTTCAAAATAAAAGGGCACAAAATGAGGAGTAGAGGATTCTGAGTATTTATTTACATTCTCTTATATATTATTTATTTATTTATTTTATTTTAGTTTCTTATATACCGCACTATTTAGTATCAGCGCGGTTTACATGGAACAGTGAAACATAATGAACAAACGTTAGTTTTACAGAGAACAAGGAAATACAACTTGGATAACTTAGGGAAACATGCACATCAACTATTTACATATGTAGCAGTAATCTTTGCATAGTGGGTTATGAACCTACAGAAAGATATTAAGTATAGGGACTAATATGTAGAGGTTTCTGGAAGGAAGATGTGGCTATGGTGGAGTATGGTTGATCTGGTAATGTTGTATAAATAAGTAATGTTTTAGTGCTTTCCTGAATTGTGTGAGATCGGTGATGGCTCGGATTGCTGGTGGTAATATGTTCCAACACTTGGGAGCATAAAGACTGAAAGCCCTGTTTGACGTTGTTAGTGTGCATTTTGTTGATGCACTTGGGATAGTTAGAGTGTTTGCTGATGTGGATCTTCTGGATCTGTTAGGTGGGGTGGGCTGAATTAGATCCACTAGTTGTGAAGCGGTTATGCCGTTGATGGCTTTAAAGGTAAGCGTCAGAGTCTTGAATAGTATTCTTCCGTGTGTTGGGAGCCAGTGGAGTTGAAATAAGATGGGTGTGAAGTGGTCATTGCCTAAAACAGCAGTTTGCACAGGATGTATATGAGTCAGAGGTTAGGTAAATGGCTGAGCCATCTTAATGTGGGTCTGCCATGGGCATGACCTGGGTGCACACATCTGTTCATGATGAGAGGCCACTCTCACTCTGACCCAGCTGTGACCATGTCACGGCTATGTATCCACATGGTGTTATAAAGGGTCAAGCTGCAGTGATATGGATGCTGTTTCTTTTTTGGCAGTCCAGTCACTAGGCTGCTGGATGTCCATGTTGTTTATACAAAACCAGTGTTTTCATGTTGGCTATATGTACATCCAGTGGGTATTGAGTGGCACAGATGGCATGTTAGTGGCTGATACAGCCTAGTGTTGCCCAACATATGCAAGTGTTCTTGGGCTGTTGGTAGCATGCCAATACGTTTGGTCTTGGCAGGCCCTTCTGCTTAGTATCAGAACCCCTCCCCCCACTTCCTGCCTAGATAACATCCACTGCAGTTGCATTCCTTGGAAACAGCTGCTAAAACCTTAGGGAATGGCATGAAATGTTATAAGAGAGTCTCTGCCCAACAGGTGCAAGACACAATGACCATATAAGACAGGCCACTCATACATGCTGCAATTGTAGAAAATATCAAATGATGAGCATCACACAGCACAGACAATACCTGTAGTATACTGGCAGTGATATAGATCTGCTCAAGAACCTGGAGAATCAATCTAGTGCAGTGCTTGCTCTGGGGACCAGGTGATGTGTGCTTTTTCTCACATTTAGAGTGACTACTGAAACAGGTCTTTGTACATATGACAGCTGTTATGTGCAGGAGGTACACAATGTCCTTGCATATTACAGAGCTGATGTGATGTATTGCTGCATTCTCCATATGGGCAACAGTTGCATATATATGCTCAGATTGTGAGACGCATCATGGGTAATAGAGGGGGTAACCAATACTGACACCTAGAGCCCCAGATGCAGCCATAGTGGTGACTGTGATCACTGGAGCATTGCCCAGTACCTGCAAGTCTCCTATGATGGTGGAAGAAGTGTGAATGGCCTCCCAAAGAGGGCAGGATGGTTTTCGATGGACCTTGTAGATCATGAATGTGGTTTGAATTAGGTGTATGTGCAATTGTACCTATCTTGCAGTGTACGGCAGGTCACAAGTGACTGCACAGCCTGCACCTGTGCTGCCTCAGGGGTTAGTGCCACACTACAGCCCGACAGACCTCTGTGTGTGACTGTTGTTTGACATTGGAAGTACAGTGGAGGAACGGGCATCTTGCCCTCACATGTGACTTGGCCTTTGGACAAGTGATGTATTCTGCAGCTGCGTGTCTGTTATGCAGCTACAGTACTGACTGTCCAGTACAGTGCATACTGCATGTGTGCCACTGTGGGCAGGCCCTAGATGTGGTTTACCAATGTCTCAAAATGTACAGCCATGTTGTTTCATGTCCTGGGTTTTGGCCATTGCAGGCAGGGATCCTCAGTCTCTTTGATTCTAGACATTCTGTGGAGAAAGGTATGGAGGTATAGCCTAATGGCTCAGTAAGCAACAGATCAATATAAATTTAAAAATGGAGGAGAAAAGATCTCAGTTATCAACTTTATCCTTCTAATAGGCGGTTACCCACCAACATAGAAATGGTCTTAGGTACCATGTAAGGTTAGTCTCCTCGAGAAGAGTGATGATTGTTGCCCCCAATGAAGCTGTTTGGTGAAACAAGGACCTTCTTGGGCAAGTTGTTTATGAAAATCTGCAAGGAACATTAGCATCATTTGAAGCTAAGTGTGGAATACTATCTGTGAAAGACGTTTTGTAGATGAAGTGCTGACATTTATTTGCTTCTGTTTTAGGTGTGGATGGAGCAGATAGCTGATTGTGATGCCTGCTGTGCCTAAGGTTTCATTTGAAGTGTAAGCAGTTGGTCTAGCCATGTTAAGGTGGCTTAATACTGATTACTAATTTATGATATTATGTAAGTTAGTTAATATATTATGTAATTACATTTAGGGCTAGAAAAGCTAAGCTTAGCTACTTGGTAGTTTGAAATTTGGTAATGAAGTTTATATACAGAGGAGTTTTTAGATCCTTGATGGTACCTAAGACCATTCCCCTGTTGGCCTATTAGAGGGATAAAGTTGATATCTGAGATCTTTTCTCCTCCCATTTTTAAATTTATATTGATTTATTGAAGTTATATGATGTGAGTCCTTAAAAGTATTGATTGTATAGTTCAGGGTGTTTAGTATACTTGGTTATCTTGTTATTTCCCTGGATTGGTTGGGTTGATTTATCAGTAAGCAGCAGACCAGGGTTTGGATCCCACTTATTCTCTTTGTGGCTGTGGGAAACTCACTTCAGTATAATGTCAGAAACAGTCTGGAGTCACACATCAATATTGGAGGACACACATCTATATTGGCTTTTATGTGTGTCAATGGCAGATTGTGTCTGCAAACATACACATTACAATCATGCCCATCTGACTGAATGACTTTATTGGCTCTGCTGTAGCCCATTGTAAAGGGTCGGACATGTTCACCATTCAGATGTATGACACATGAGTTGTACATGATTGTAATATTTCATCATAACTATGACTGAACATCTTTGGCTCCATCACATATATGCAGTACATGCAGGCACATCGCACTCCTAGGATGGCTACCTGCAGGGATCAGCACATGTCCTTACTTGCTCCATATGGCCAATATGAGAGACACTTGTCCAGTTGTTATATGCACATGTATCAGGAAGGTTGTATGGGGGTTAGAAATTCTGAGGCAGCTGTCACACCCAAATAGAATTGGTTTTGGAACTTCCCTGTGACACAGCTACTATTTTTGCACACACACTACAATTGCACAATTCCCAATCCTATGCCACACACTGACATTGAAGCAGATTACATGAGTACCCCTCACTGATACAGTACAACTGCCTCTCACATTATCATCTCGCTTACTAACACATAGGATGCATATGGACCTGACATGTCCATCAGCTCTTATGCTTCCTTCCATCCATCAATTAAAATGTGACTTTCACTAGGGCTCCCTTGTTCTGCATTAAGGTGACTGCCATTTTCGGGCATTAAGGTTCATGATTGCCACCTTACCACCCAGTGTCCTGTTAGCACCCATTAAGTGGAGCCTGTCACCCTTGCTGCCAGAATACCTAATCCCTGTCCTGGGCTTTATCACACAAATACATCCTTAATGCTGCCATTTACGCTTGATCTCCAGGGCCCCTTATCACATTTTAGTAAACATACTACTATGTTAATGTCAGTGGCAAAGGCTGGGACAGAGGAGAGAGACAACAGAGGAGAGAGAGGCAGGTCTTGTCAGACAAATCTGATTGATTTCTTTGACTGGGTGACCAGGGAGTTGGACCGAGGGAGAGCCCTAGATGTGGTGTATTTAGATTTCAGTAAAGCCTTTGACACCGTTCCTCACAGGCGACTTATAAACAAGCTGAGCACCCTAGGGATGGACCCTAAAGTTACTGCTTGGGTTAGAAATTGGTTGAGTGGGAGGCGACAAAGGGTACAGGTAAATGGAGTTCACTCTGAGGAGAAGAAAGTTATCAGTGGTGTGCCCCAGGGATCTGTCCTTGGTCCGATTCTTTTTAACATCTTTGTTAGTGATATAGTGCAAGGGCTGTCAGGTAAGGTTTGCCTCTTTGTGGATGATACCAAAATCTGCAATAGAGTAGACACCCAGGAAGGTATAGATAACATGAGGAGGTATCTAGCTAAGCTTGAAGAATAGTCTAGAATTTGGCAGTTGGGATTTAATGATAAAAAATGCAAGGTCATGCATCTGGGCTGCAGTAATCCAAGGGAGCAATATAGTATTCAGCCGGCCTGGCCAGTTTTTTCATGGCCAGGCCGGCTGCCGGCGCAAATGCAAAACCGGCCCTTGAAAAGCCGTTTTTTTGCTCTGGCCGCAAGATCGGGAGCAGCCAGAGCAAAAGACCGGCTTTTCTTCTGACCTGAAGTAAAAAAAAAAAACACTCAGGGCCGGCCCACACACCTGCTGGCCCTTTAACCTTTCCCAGCATTCGCGGCTTCACAGAAACAACCGCCAGCGTGAAGGAAAAGGCTCTTCACGCTGGCGGCTGTACAGAGGGAGCCGGGGCCTCGCGCAGGCTTCCTCGGCTCCCTCTGAAGCCCCTCAGACAGTCGCGGTGCTGGTCGGTGGAGGGGGGGGGAGGCCAAGGACTGCAGGGGCTGTGATGGGGGGGGGGCTAGGACTACAAATGGGCTGTGATGGGGGGGGGCCTGGACTGGAAAAGGGCTATGGGGGGGACTTGGACTGGAAATGGGTTGTGATGGGGGGGGACCTGGACCGGAAAAGAGCTATGGTGGGGTGAACTTGGACTGGAAATAGGCTGTGATGGGGGGGGGACTTGGACTGTAAAAGGGTTATGGGGGGGGGGGAACATGGACTGGAAATGGGTTGTGATGGGGGTGGAGGGGACCTGGAATGGAAAAGGGCTATGGGGGGGTGAACTTGGACTGGAAATGGGCTATGGGGGGGGTGAACTTGGACTGGAAAAGGGCTATGGAGGGGTTAACTTGGACTGGAAATGGGCTATGGTGGAGGGAGGGGGAACTTGGACTGGAAATAGGCTGTGATTAGGGGGCTAGGACTGCAAATGGGCTGTGATGGTGGGGGGGGGACTCGGACTGCAAATGGGCTGTGATGGTGGGGGGGCCTAGGACTGGAAATAGGCTGTGATGGGGGACTTGGACTGGAAATGGGCTGTGATGGGGGGGGACCTGGACTGGAAAAGGGCTATGGGGGGGTGGGACTTGGACTGGAAATGGGTTGTGATGGGGGGGGCCTGGACCGGAAAAGGGCTGGGGGAGGGACATGGACTGGAAATGGGTTGTGATGGGGGTGGAGGGGACCTGGACGGGAAAAGGACTATGGGGGGGGGGAACTTGGACTGGAAATAGGCTGTGATTAGGGGGGCTAGGACTGCAAATGGGCTGTGATGGTGCGGGGGGACTCGGACTGCAAATGGGCTTTGATGGTGGGGGGCGTAGGACTGGAAATAGGCTGTGATGGGGGACTTGGACTGGAAATGGTCTGTGATTGGGCGAGGGCTAGGACTGGAAATGGCCTGTGATGTGAGGGCTAGCACTGGAAATGGGCTGATGAAGAGCTGGAATAGGACTGGAAATGGGCTGATGTGGGGCATGGGAGAATGGAACTAGAAGGGAGTGGATGCTGGGTGGGTCTAGAACTATAAGGGAACTGATTTTGGGGGAGGATTAGAATGAGTAGGGAATGAGAATGGAGAGGGGAAAAATATTTTATGTGGAAGAAAAGTCTATGATGGGCCGGGTATTGGGAGAGTAAGAGGGGCTTGAGAATGGAAGGGTGAAATTTAAATGGATGATAAAGGAATAAGGAAAGAATTGGGGGAAAGAGCAAAAGGGAAACAATCAGTATGTTAAAGCAGAAATAGAGAGAGAATGGAAAAACATCTAAAAGAGAAGAAAGGACAAATGGATAGCTCGCAGAAGATACAAAGAAACCAGAAGAAAGTGACTGGAGCAATTGCAACTGAAAAATAAAACGCCCAAACAGAAGGTAGAAAAATACTTTTTATTTTGAATTTATTAACTGGAATATGTCTGGTCTGGGAAGTGTGTATTGCTAACATCTTTGCGTTTTTGTTTAGTGCAAGAGGAAATTACTTTATAGTTTTATTTCTCCAATGTTGTACATTTCATGTTTGGATTTTGGGGTTCCCAGTTTAATTATTATCTGACCAAGGAAGTTAGCCTACACGTATCCTCGGTAATTTTTGTGGGTGGGGCTGGGGGCGGGGCAGGGGTGGGGCTAGGGGCGGAGAATGGGTGGAGCATGGTGAGCCACAGGTGTCGGGTTTTTCTCTGTGAAAAAATTGGCAACCCTAAGCCAGACAAATTCTTTTTTATTTTAACCCTCAGGTTATATTACCTTTATTTTAAAGTCGTGGCCCCTTTAAATCCACCGGAGCTCAGCTGAACACAGCTCTGGTTCTTCATTTTTAGCTTCTGTGAGTGAACATCCTCAGCCCCTCGCTCCCTCTTGAGCATACATTTTGAGTGGAAAGAGCCCAAATCAGGTCCCCAGCATCACTAGACACCAGGGAAACACTTTGGCACCATTTTAAAAATCTTTTTATACAATGGCCTGCATTGTGGAACAAGCGGCAACATTTTTTTTTTTTTTAAACTTTTAAACTCACCGGCTTCTTCCTGACACTGTGAATTGCACGGGAGTCCCCTCTCCAGCCCAGAACACTTCTGTGTGCACTTTTTCCAACTTTAAAACAGGTGGTCTGGCTCCTCAATGCCGCGTTCGATCGTGGCCTACCAAGAGGGCCTTAAACCTTCCTAGATCTCAACCGTGGGCCACTTCAGCGCTGCTGGATGACAAGGTAAAGTTTATTTATTGAATTTATTTATACCATTCACAAAACACATGATAAGGTCTGACTGCAAAATATAGACCTATGACAGTATTACTCTTTTTATCTATTTCAGTTCTAATTTTGATCCGTATAGCTATATGGAACAGCATCATAACACAATATAATGTTATGATACTTTAGAACAGTTTCCCAGTATAGGTTATATTTTTGAACTTATTATTGTCTCATGGTGAAGGTCTTAAGGTTCGCTTGGTTTTATAAGTAAAGCACAATTGGAATCTGTATTGTTTCAGTGCATGTAAGTACCTTGGTTATGATGGGACTACGCGGCATTAGCGTAATAGGAACTATACCGCGGCTGAGCTCTTTTTCGCCTGCTTCAAAACACCAGTATTCTTGTTTAGCATCGTTACCGGATGCCTGGCTAGGTGTATTGATGTCGAAGAAATTTTTATATTTTACACCAGATCTGCTGTGCTGTTCCGTGGTTTTTTAATACCTCTGCCAATTCCAGTTTCGGTTTTAACATTGATGAATACATTAAAAATGTTTTTCACTTTTTTTGTTGTCCTTCCGTATTAACTCAGCACATGGCTACTATTATCTATTATATAAATTTCAGATTTTATATGTGAAGGGGATACACAAAATATGACCAACACAGTGTCTTTTGAAACAATTGTTGATTGATTAATGCAAATGGTTCCCCTCTGACCTCTTTTTGGTGTGAACAGACAATCCTTTAAGAAAGTGCTGTCTGTTGCATCCAGCTAAAAATCCACTGGTGATTCGCTGCATCTTAACAGCATTTTTATTTCTCTTGGTTGGATGAGTTTACACAGCCCCCATTTATGTGTCTCTGTTCCTATACAGAAATTATTTACAAGGTTTAGCTGTTGCTGATGGGATGCATCTGGCCTCAGGCTTGCCTCTGCTCTTCTCCCCCTCTTTTCTTCTCTTTATGGTATCTATTTGTTACAATTGACAGTTCTTTGGTAATTTGATGAACATTTTTAACATTTCATTATGTTCTAGAGCAGAAAGTAGGCTTATTTAGAAGATTGTTAAAATAACACAGAAAACATTCCTTTTATATTGAATGGATGTTTTTAATATGATTTTTATCTTGGCCCAATTCTTTCCATGTTGACTATGCATTCTGTTATGCTTTCACAGATACATGCTATTCCAATCAATGCACTACTAGTGTGTCTTCACATTCCTAAGATATTACACAGTGTGGCTCTGTAAGCACAAATTGTAGTTGGCTCAGGATTTTGCATGTAATTGATTCCTCCTCATCTCTCTGTACTGTCCCTTAAGGTCCATACCATGGGTTGGGCACTATGTTCTTATTTTTTCATTTTCTGACACGATTAGGGTGTTTTATAAATTTCTTATGCTCCGCCTTACGTCTTTGTCATACCCTTGCTATATGGTTTTATATTGTTTATGGTCATTTTATGTACCAAATTATTTATTATATTTATGAAATATGTTTTATTGTTTTAAATATCTCTGTTTTTATTTAAGGTTTTGTGCCCCCCCTGAAGGAGGTGTTTGCCAAAATGTGTAGGGGTTTTCTTTTAATAAAGCACCTGTGACTACCGTACACACCTCGCTTTGCTGTGTCTTCTTGTTCCCTTGCGAGTGTGCTCACTCTTTTTATGACTTTCTGATTACTTTTGTAAGACAGTAAAGTGTTATGATCTACTTCTTTCAGTATAAAGTGATCTCAAAGTTATGCATATGTTTTTGTATTTCAACATCCAAAAACTGAATGGAATATTTATGGCAAACATAAGAGAACTTCAAATTTACATCTAAAGAATTCAATCATGTCACAAAAGCTGTTAACTGTTCTTCCATGGATATCCATAGGCAGAACACATCATCTATAAAGCGTGACCACACAGGAATAAATGTAAATCAGTGGAATCAATATAAAAAAATATCCTCAAAGTTGGAAACCTACGTATATATTCACTATGCTAGGAGCCATCGTGGTCCCCATGGCAATACCATGTGCCTGAACCTCAGTGGGGAGACAATCAGAGGGCTACGATGACACAAAAGAACAGTATTGGATTTTTTATTTGCAAACTGAAAAACATCTGGGCTTACTGTGAACGCAGGGCCGTCCCAAGGGTTTTTGTCCACTAGGCAGAAGCTCTGACCGTACCCCCCCTCATGTACCGCGCTACCCTCACCCCCCATGCTGAGCTGTGTTGCCCCACCCGCTACCACTGATTCCGGCAGCGGGCGACCATGTGCTGCTGCTGCCGAGCCTAGCAGCCTGCTGCCGGAATCAGTGGTAGCAGAGGGGCAGCACGGCTCAGCATGGGGTGGGAGGGCGGTGCGGTTCAGCACAGGGGAGAGCGGCATGGCTGGGTGCATGTGGGGGCTACAGGCCATGTGTGCAGAAGCACATGGCCTGCTGCTCACAGAGGTCTGCTGCCTTAGGTGGCTGTCTAGTCTGCCTAGTGGACAGGCCAGCCTTGCTTAAATGACACAGTTGAGTGACCCTTATAAATTTGTATCTGGACTGCTGCATATGTCACCATATTTTCTGAAGGGTGGGTGGTGTGATTTCCACTGTGCTATTTAAATTGAAATCCAGCACAGAGAACCTCTGTGCTAAGTTTGGACTGAAGATAAAGGAGGAGTGTGTCCAAAATTGAGAAGTACATATACCAGCAGTTCCCAAACTGTGAAATACGACCCCAAATGGGGCCACAAAATCCTTATTTGGGGTTGCAATCACACGTTGTGCTTTGTGGAGGGGTGGTTGCCGTATCAGGTATTCAGGCAGAGCAGAGGCAGCATAAAGTAAGATGATCACTCTCAATCGGCGGCCGATTCACTTCATCTCCAGCCCTTGTCCACACCACCAGGGACAATCAAATGGAGCACAGGCATGGGGCTTTTCTGATACAGGCATGCATCTCTAAGACTCTGCTAGCCATCCCTGTCCCGGATTTTCAGCCCATTAGCTTTCTTCAGCGTCAGATATACACACGCTGCCACCGATCACTTAGTTCTCACATCTGCATAAAAAAACACTCGGTCCCCTTGCGTGCGCACATACACAGCCTCCCAGAAACTTAGTCCCCCACACACACACTGCTCCCAGATGTTCTGCCCCCACACTGCAAATATTCAAGAAGTTGTGCCATTACTTTGAAGCCCATATGTGTCAGGCATGTTCAGTACATTGGATAAGTACTTTAAAAAGCATAGATTTAAATGTTTATATGTTTATATCTGTGTTAAGTGATAATTTTATTTTATTAGTTTCACAGTTTTATTGATATATTAGAAAAAGGACAAAAAATATCATAAAAGATAAGAAAGACTAATAGAAAGTAAATAATAATAAAAGATATGGACAATAATTGAGTGAAATAGAGCCAATGATTGATAAGGGGAACAACGGATGAAATACTGCAAGAAAAAATAAGTCTTTTAAGCAGTTATCCCCTGGCTCCATTCTGATGGTTCTCATACTCTTTTCTATACATTTTTGGGAATTGGGTACTATCCTTTTTGAGAGAATGTGTGTTTGATTTTTGCATATTCAAGTTAATCCTTCACTCCAATTGGGGTTTATTATTATTTTTGTTTAAAATAAGCAATCAAATAGGGCATTAGGAATTTAGGGGCTGGCAACACAGGAGTAAGAGGTGGGGTTGGACTGGCAGTAGGTTGATGTTGTTGGTGGCTGATCAAACGTGCTAGCCACTGTTCCCATGGCAGTCTGAAGCACCCATATAGTTGTGCATCTTTTGCACTGTGCAAGGCCTGCCTTTCCCCTGTGGAGCCTGTGCAATCATCTTTGGAGCCCATGTTTGGCTTTTTTTATGAATGAGGTACATCAGTGTGGGTGCAAATGGCATGGACACCACTCCCCTTTTCACAACAACTGTCTAGTAGCAATACACACTGGACATGCAGCAAAAGAAACACCATCACATTAGTAAACTTTCCCACACATGGGTAACATGTGGCGTATGCTGTGTAGCTGCAAGCTGCCAGGTTCCACAGAGTGAGAGAAGTGGCCAATGGCATCACCCACCTCAAAACCTATCAGTAACAAAAACAGTTTGCTGTGCCTTTCTAAGAACCACAACATCCAAAGGAAACAATTGCTGCTTGCCTGGTCCTGGCCATGTAGCAGCAAATCATGATGCCACTACTATGAGCCCTGCCATTTTGTTAGAGATACCATGTGTCACTTCATCATCCTGCTCATCACCTGTCTATACCTTTCCCATGCTCCCAAATGTCACGAAGCACGCAGCTGATGTGTGCTTAGACTTGCAGAGCTGGTCTTATCAGAGGAGGAGGGAATGCACCTAATCTCTACATTTTCAGTGCTCCATCTGCCTTGTAGTCCAGTATGAACAACAGTACTAGCAGGGATGTGTCAGGACATGTTCTACCTGGCAGTCTCTCACACATCTGCAACAGCAATGCCATCCCCTGTGGGTATGTGTGCTGCAAGATAATGTAGTATGCATGCACCATGTGTGCATTATCATATGCTGCAGCAGGAAAAAGTGACACTGTACTGTGGCAATCACCTCAGAATGAAAGGAATTCAGCCCCTGGCTAGTAAATATGCCCATGCAACAAATTGCATAGACAAACAGCCAGAGAAGGGCTGTGCTGTAATCCAAGGCCATTTGTGCCATCTAGCCCACAGGAGGGGATGCCCCCTTTCCCTTTCTCTTCTTTGTTCTCTTTGTTAAGTTTCTGGTTTTGATTCTGGTGTTGTAGGGGGAAGGGATAGCCCCTTACCTAAGGGAATATGATTGGGCAGGCACCCAAGGGAGCACCAGTTAGAAACCTGAACGTAGGTATGAACTGATGGTATGAACTGAGTATATAAAGATTGTACAGCCTCCTGACTCGGGGCTCAGAGCTTTTGGAAATGATTCCTCTGGGTCTGTGCTAGCACAATAAACTGGCTTGTATTCCCATGAGACTCCGGGTGTCCTTTTCTGACTCTTTCGCCACAACATTTCTCTGGTTCCCTGACCGGGAAGCGCGGTAAAGTTTTGCGTAAAGGTTCGGCATTTTCCGCCTCTGGGTTTGGACTGGTCGGAACCGGGGAGTGCCAAACGCAGGGAGAAATCTCAGGTGCCACCGGGCGGTTGTTCTGGGGAGAATTTCCTTCTTGCCTCACCAGAGCCGCCAGTTCCTTCTGGCTGACACCCTTGAACCCTTGCGGAGTTCGGGAACCAAACCTGTCCTGTTACCTGTACCAGATCCGGTGAGTACTAAGGGGATATAGTTAGACTGTAAGGTTGGGTCATTTATGAGAGCATGATCAACTCTCTGGTCGGTCTGAGTAAGCTGCTTTTGTGACTGAAACCACCGACCTTTTGTTAGTCAGTAAGTTACTGGGATTGATGGGAAGTATCTGTATGGTTGCTTGTGTATATATAAGAGGTATTGAGAATAAATACCGAGTGATTGTGGACTTCTGAGTAGCGCATTTCCTGGCCGGTCGACTACACCCAGGTCACAAAAAGGAGGAAGCGTGTGGTGTTTGTCTCTCCTTCTTTGTTTCTAGGACTGGACGGACCCCTTACCTCCAGTCTGCCTACCCGCTCCTTTGTTTGAAATCTGTGGGTCATTATGGGTGGGTCTGAGTCCACTTTGATGCCTCTGAAATGTATGATCAGAAACTTTAAAAAGGGTTTCTCTGGGGATTATGGTGTAAAAATGTGTGTCCCTAGATTGCAAGTGTTATGTGAGAGGGAGTGGCCAATTCTGTCTACCTCATGGCCCACCTCAGGGACTCTGGATGTCAGTATTGTGTCTTTAGTTCATCAAATTGTACGCCAAGAGCACCCAGATCAATTCCCATATATAGATTCCTGGTTAGAGGTCTGCCAGAAATGACCCCCTTGGATAACGTTATGAGGAACATTGTAGGATTCTAGTTTCAAAAATGATAGGGAGTATAAACCCTAACCGGATACTCCGCCCTCCAGTTTATCAGTCCCCTGAACAACCAGAGCCCCAGCCCCTCCCTCAAGGTTCCTGTATCGGAACAGTGCCCCTGTCCCACCGCCATATAGGAAGCCTGTGGAACAGGCTGTGGGTGATTCTCCCACTACCCCGCCAGGCATAGGTGCCTCCTCCACCAGCCACCCTATGTACCCTGCTCTTCAGTCCTCTCCTGAGGACAGGGACCCCCCCCCCCCACCAGCCCCGACTCGTCTGACTCCACCTGAGACTCATTTACCAGCATGGGGTCATCCTCTGATACCTCCAGAACTCGGCCAAAGCAGTCAGAGAAGTCTAGTCCAGCATACGGCTTAAGGAATCTACCCGGTCGAGATGCTAAGGCTATGCCCTTGCGTGAGGTCCAGGGACTTCCCACGCTGAACGAGCGACAGGAAGTTGTCTTGGGCCCTCCGAGTCTAGTCTATGTACCCTTTTCCACCACCGACTTGCTTAACTGGAAGACCCACTATGCCTCCTATACAGAGAAGCATCAGGACCTCACTGACCTTATGGCCACTATTATGCAGACTGCCGACAACTGTTGTCTACCCTTTTTAACACTGAAGAGCGGTCCCGAATATTAGCGGCTTCCATTAAATGGTTAGAAGAAAATCCTCCTGCCGGGGCCCTTAATGCACAACAGGCCGCGGCCCAGGATTTCTCTGGCGAAGACCCTCACTGGGACCCAAACAATGCAATTGGCGCAGCCTCACTAGCCCATTTTCGCCAGGCCCTGATGGAGGGCCTGAAGAAAGGCAACCAGAAAGCTATGAACATTGGAAAGGTTTCTGAGGTTCTGCAGCGACCCGATGAGAGCCCCGCCGCTTTCTATGAGTGCCTGTCAGAAGCATGTCGTCTCTATACTCCATACGATCCAATGACCCCCGAGAACCAAAGAATGGCAAATGCCGCTTTCGTGGGACAGTCCCAGGGGGATATCAGGCAGAAGCTACAGAAGCTGGAAGGATTCACTGGCATGAACGCTACACAGTTAATGGAAGTTGCGCAGAAGGTATTTGTGAATCGTGACCAGGAACAGAGAAGGGAGAGTGATCGTAAGATGAAGAAAAAGGCCGATTTCCTCACCGCCGCTCTCGTTGAGCATCACCGGGAGGGCCACCTGCTGGAAGGATGAAAGGAAGAGGTAGGGGTCATCTTCCTCGTTTTCCTGCTACGCGACCCCCCTTAGGCGCAAATCAGTGCACCTATTGCAAGGAAGAAGGACATTGGAAGAATGAATGCCCAAACCGCGGGGCCCAAGGAATGGAGGGCGAGGAGCTCTTGCATCAGGGAGAAGGGGGCACAAAACGACGCTGAATCTCAACATCAACACCAGTGGAGGGAAGATACAGCATTTGAGGGCTTGGCCGAGGTAGAAGAATACTACACAGACAACTGCTAGGCCAGACCGGGCTCCAAGTTTCGGCTAGGTCCCCAGGAGCCTATGGTCAGTTTGAAAATTGGGGACCAACCTATGGACTTTATGGTGGACACGGGGGCCGAACATTCTGTGGTGGCAAGGCCCGTGGCCCCTCCGTCTTCCCGTGCAGTCACTATTGTGGGGGCCACCGGTGCTCGGGCCACCAGATCCTTCCTGCAAACCCGTACCTGTGAACTAGGAGGACAGAGGATATCCCACCAATTTCTGTACATGCCGGAATGTCCTGTCCCCCTCCTGGGCCAGGATTTGCTTACCAAACTTCAGGCACAGATATCCTTTACTGAAGGGGGACACATGGAAATGATACTGAAAGGGAAGTCTGCCGGCATACTGGTTCTGTCCGTTTCCTGAGAAGAGGAGTGGCGACTCTACAGTACCTCCCCGTCTAGGCCCCCAGACCCCAGTGTCCCACCCGGTATCCAAGCCCCACCCGAAGTATGGGCGGAAGGAAATTCACCTGGTCTGGCGAAGAATGCCCCCCCCCCCCAGTTATTGTCACCCTCAAGGCAGGGGCGGTACCAGTACATGTGAAACAATACCTTCTCCCGCGACTTGCGGTAGAGGGTATCCACCAGCATCTGAGAAAACTACTTAAGTATGGACTACAGCGAAAATGTCATTCACCATGGAATACACCCCTCCTGCCTGTCAAGGAGCCCGGAATGGGGGATTATCATCCGGTCCAAGACCTGAGAAGGGTAAATGATGCAGTCGTTGCTATACACCCTGTAGTCCCAAACCCCTACACTCTCCTGGGACTGATCCCTGCCGAGGCCACCCACTTTACAGTATTGGATTTAAAAGATGCCTTCTTCTGTGTGCACCTCGTGGCAGCCTGCCAACCTCTATTTGCCTTTGAATGGGAGGACCCCATCACTGGAACACGGGGCTAACTTACCTGGACCCGATTACTTCAGGGTTTCAAGAACTCCCCCACGCTCTTCAGTGCAGCTCTCAGTCAAGACCTAGCAAATTACCCTGTCACTCCTGGCAGAAGGATCGTACTGCAGTACATTGATGACCTCCTAGTTGCTGAAGACTCCTGGTAAGAGTGTGTACAGGTCACCAACGATCTGCTTTACCTCCTGCGGGAGGCAGGATACAGGGTCTCCAGAAGCAAGGAGCAGTTGTGCCAAACAGAGGTCAAGTACCTGGCATTCCACCTGTCCACTGGGATCCGCTGACTAGGTCCCGAAAGAAAGGAGGCAGTGTGTCGTATACCCATCCCCCGGACCAGGAAGGAGTTGAGGGCCTTTCTAGGGGCCGCAGGTTATTGTTGCCTCTGGATCCCAAACTCTGCACTGATGGCGAAACCCCTCTATGAGGCCACAAAAGGAGCAGAAATGGCCCCCATGGAGTGGGGGGCTGAACAAGATACGGCCTTCAAGGCCCTGAAGAGGGCTCTGATGTCATCACCAGCCTTAGGACTCCCAAACGTACAGAAACCATTCTGCCTCTATGTCCATGAGGTCGGAGGCACAGCCCTGGGAGTCCTAACTCAGGCCCTTGGCTCCTGGCAGCGCCCTGTCGCCTATTTGTCTAAACAACAGGACACAGTTGCCAAAGGATGGCTCCCGTGTTTGTGGGCCATTGCAGCCATGGCACTCCTGGTGGAGGAGGCAGACAAATTAACTCTGGGCCAGAACTTACAGGTCACAGTTCCACACTCCCTCCTGACCCTCTTGGAACACAAGGGAAACTACTGGTTCACTAACTCTCGGATGCTCAAGTACCAGAGTATTTTGTGTGAAAATCCACAACTTGAGCTACTCTCCAGCCAGACCCTGAATCCGGCCACGCTCCTACCTGCTGGTCCTGGGCCCCCTGACCACGACTGCCTGGAAGTTATGGATACTGTGTTCTCCAGCCGCCTGGATTTGACGGATCTCCATCTCAAGACCCCAGATGTAACCTATTTTGTGGATGGGAGCAGCTTTATAGCCAATGGTCAACGGTGTGCAGGGTATGCGGTGGTGACCCTATGTGCGATAATAGAGTCCTCGGCCCTTGTCCCGGGAACTTCAGCCCAGAAGGCCGAACTGGTGGCCCTTACTAGAGCCTTACTATTAGGGGAGGGTCTGTGGATAAATGTGTACACTGTCTCCAAATATGCCTTCACTACCTTACATGCCCATGGGGCCCTTTACAAAGAGCGAGGGTTAATAACATTGATAGGGAAGCCCACTAAGTATGGTCGTGAGATCCTGACCTTGTTAGATGCCGTTTGGGCCCTGAAGCAAGTTGCTGTAATGCACTGTCGGGGCCACCAAAGAGGGGGAGGGGAGGTTGCTAAGGGAAACCGGATGGCTGACGCCGCTGCCCGGAGAGCTGCCCTCTCCGAAGTCTCACTGAGGGATCATTGCCCTGTTCAGGCCCCTTTGTTTCCAGTGCCTCTTAGCCACTGGGTGCCCCACCACGCCCCGGCTGAACTGGATTACTTTTACTGTAAGGAAGGGGGAGTTCTGAATGACCAAGGCTGGATAATCCTACCCCCGTACGGGAGAAACCCTCCGCCTGGCCCCACTGTTATCCCCGAATCCCTGGGCCCCGCTTTTGTTAAAGCCTTCCATCAAGCTACTCATTTTGGAAAAACCGCCATGGAAAAGGCTTTGAGACCCCATTTTTACATCTCCATGCTTGGTCCCTTGGCCACTTCAATAACCCAGTGGTGCCTGACCTGTGCAAAGAACAATCCGCTACAGGGTCCCCTGCCCCCTCCAGGAATTCAGTCTGTAGGTACAGCTCCAATGGTAAATATTCAAGTAGACTTCATTGAGATGCCTCGGTTTGTTAGTTCTGATCTGTACCTTTTCAGGGTGGGTGGAGGCATTTCCCACTAAAACTGAAAAAGCAAGGGAAGTCACCAAGGCACTCCTTCATGAAATTATTCCCCGGTTTGGTATGCCACTTGTCATGGGCTCAGACAATGGCCCATCTTTTGTGTCTCAGGTTACCCAGTAGCTGGCCCATGCTCTACAGATTAACTGGAAGTTGCATGCAGCCTACTGCCCCAAAGTTCAGGAAAGGTGGAGCGCATGAACCGTACATTGAAAGTCCAGCTCTCAAAGCTCTGCCAGGAATCTCGTCTGAAGTGGCCCCAAGTTCTACCCATAGCACTCCTCAGGATGCATTCCTCCCCAACCTAAGCACTAGGGGTATCCCCATTTGAAATATTGTATGGAAGGCCACCCCCCATTGTCCAGGGTATAAAGGGGGACATGGGCCAGATTGGGTCGGAAATTACTAGGCAGGAACTGTTAGTTTTAAGTTCTGTTTTGCAGAGTCTCCACACTTGGGTTCAGGACCGCTTGCCTGTCTCGCTAACCGAAACCCTGCACCCATTCCTGCATGGTACCCAGGTGTGGGTTAAGGAGTGGAAAAAGGACCCTCTTGCCCCCAGTGGAGGGGGCCCTAGATTGTCCTACTCTCAACACCCACTGCAGTAAAGGTGGCAGAACTCGCTCCATGGATACATCACAGTAGACTGAAGCCAGCAGTGGAGGAGGAAGTCGACCCTTGGACCTCTGAAGAACATCCTGGGTTTCCTTTACATCTCACCTTGCGCCGGCATCGGATCAATCCCGTTGGAACCTCCAGCCTTTCATCCTGAGGTGAATGCCACAGTACCACAAGCATGGCTCACAGCCATGTGTGCATCACACCAGGCATGGCCATTTGTGCTCAGGGCACAAGGCAGCTGTGGCAGACATGACAACAAGTTGCTTGTATATGAGAGGAAAATGCCTACAGGGCTCATGGGATGCATGGGATAGCTACATATAATAGAACTGGACAGCTGTCACCCATAAGATGGAGGTACCATGAACCTATCTGCCACAATATGACCATCATGCAGCAATTTATGAGACTAAAGCAAACTCCACCACTAACCCTGACAGTCATTTAAAGAGAGTGAACGGGATTCAACCTCAGGGCCCGATGTTTGAGTGAAATGAGGTACCCTATCTCTACACAGGTATCCTCATGCCTAGGATGCTATGCAGGTACATGTCAGTGAGGTATGGGAATTAGGACAAATACATACACAACATTGCACATAGTCTGATATGCACTTACCATGACTTGTCCTCATGACTTCCAGCAACTCCTAGAGATAAATGGGCTTCTGCCTCTGCAACTCTCTGTCCTTCTTCCTCAGTACTCCTATCTCTTGAGGGAAGGAATAGGAGGTTAGAGAGCATTTGCAAATGTGATCAGTAACGGATAAAATATGTTATCTAAATCCCAAAGAGGAATACAGGGACGCAACATCTATACCCACAGGCTCCTTCTGTAGCCTTATTCAAATCCAGGCTAAAACTCACCTCTATGAGGCCACTTTTGGATGCTGATGCTCCTCACTTTCTTGTTCACTACTTCTGTTTCTTACCACTTCTGTGATTTTTTTCATCTTCATTAGATTATAAGCTCTGAAGAGCAGGGACTGTGTCTTATATCTGAATGCATAGCATTGCATATGCCTTGTAGCACTATGCAAATGAATAATAGTAGTAGTAGTATACTCATCATATATCTCATGTGACATATGCTGTGGAGAACTTCCTTTCTGACAGGTAATTTAGAAGAAATAGTAGGGAGAGTCAAGGGGGATGGGTGAAATTTTCTTTTCATGTGATGTAAAGTACTTACGTTTTCTTAAAGTTGATCAAAAGGTTTGTGATTTTAGCCATATTTCTGCTTCTTTGATGCAAGATGATATTTTATGTTGGTTGGGGTTTGTTATGTCTATGGGGATGTGCAGCATGATATCATCCATATAGATGTGATATCCTATGGGTTGAAGATAGAGATTGAATAAGAGTGCTGAGAATGCTGATCCCTATAGAATGCCCTGCTTCTGGTTGAAGGTTGATGAGTTTTCTTGGCCTACTAAAACTTGTTGTGTGTGGTCAGATATATATGATCTGAACCATTGAAAAGTGGTTCCTGTTATTCCAATTTGATCCAAATGTTTAAGTTATGTATTTGATCATCTCTGTCATTACGATATAGTTTGTACCCAGGTATCACAGTGTCTGACTGGTAGTCCTCCTTCCACCATGTCTCTGAGATTCCAATTATATCTAACCTCTCATTTAGTGTTATATATTCTAACTCTCCCATCTTATTTTTTAGGCTTCTAGCATTTGCATACAAACATTTTAGAGACTGTATTTTATTCATATTAATCTGGCTATTGGTAGACATGGGTAATTTGGAATCTTTAAGCTCTGTCTGCTCCATACTCAAGGGCATTTGGGCTACTTTACTCTTTTTTGGAACCTCTCTGCTTTTGGTAGTACCCTTCAAGGATACATTGTTCCGAACAATGCGCTCCTGGGCAACTGTTGGCTTTCCCCTATTATCTAGTTTAAAAGCTGCTCTATCTCCTTTTTAAAGGTTAATGCCAGCAGCCTGGTTCCATCCCGGTTTGGGTGAAGTCCATCCTTTTGGAAGAGCCCCTCCTTTCCCCAGAATGTTCCCCAGTTCCTAACAAATCCAAAACCCTCATCCTTGCATCATCGTCTCATCCACGCATTGAGTCTCTGGAGCTCTGCCTGCCTTTTGGGTTCTGCACGTGGAAAGGGAAGCATTTTGGAGAATGTTACCCTGGAAGCTCTGGATTTCAACTTCCTACCTAAAAGCCTACATTTAGCCTCCAGAACCTCACTACCACATTTTCCTATGTCATTGGTACCGACATGTACCAAAACAGCAGACTCCTCCCTAGCACTATCTAAGACCTTGTCTAGGTGATGCGTGAGGTCAGCTACCTTCGCACCAGGCAGTCATGTTACCAGGTGATCCTCACATCCCCCAGCCACCCAGCTATCTACATGCCTAATGATCCAATCACTAACTATAATGGCTGTCTTAACCCTTCCCTCATGGGCACATGGCCCTGGAGAAACTTCCTTGGTGCGAGAGGGTTTTACATCACCTGGAGGATAGGTCCTAGCTACTGTATAGGATCACTTTCTGCCACACCAGGGTAATGCTCTCCTATCACATGACCTCTCTCCTCCATGACAACAGGGATGCTGCCAGACTGGAGGTGGGACTTCAGTACTATATCCCTGTAGGTCTTGTCTATGTACCGTTCTGTCTTCCTTGTGTCCTCCAAGTCTGCTACTCTAGCCTCCAGAGATCGGCTCCTTGCACCTAGTGCACACGTAAGACCCTTCACCAAATGGGAGAAAATCATACATGCGACACTCAAGGAAAAAGACTGGAAAGCCCCTATCTCACTGCTGTCTGCATCATAGTTTTAAGATTATGTTTAGGTATTTAAGTTCTTTACCTACTAAGGTTTGGTAGGGATACTTATACTAATAAAACTACACTTAATACATTTAATGTACTTTGTTCACCTGATGCTTAATTAATCTCAGGTCCTTAATGTATGCCTGATGAGGACAAACAG
The DNA here is from genome assembly GCA_033557465.1 of Ichthyophis bannanicus. Classification (NCBI taxonomy): domain Eukaryota; kingdom Metazoa; phylum Chordata; class Amphibia; order Gymnophiona; family Ichthyophiidae; genus Ichthyophis; species Ichthyophis bannanicus. The sequence continues at coordinate 360,911,043 of CM066037.1, forward strand.
CTGCACCTGAGAGTGAATATTGTACCTCCTTTTGTTTGAGAGGTTTATGCGCCTATAAAGCTACAATTATCCCAGGAGTGGTGGGTGTTGGGGAGGGAGGGATGGATAAAGACTTATTAAAAGCTGGCTGCTACACAGTACCCTGTCCTATGCTTCTAAGGTAATCTGTGACCAATTTCCAGGGGGAGTCCCACAGCCCTTGCTTGGATAGAGGGAGTCTTGGGTTCTAAATTTAACTAGAAAGCTCTTTTCTGTGTTTTAAATTTAAACTGAAAGCTCTTTGCTGCTACTAGGCCCTGACTGATTTAACAAATACACTGGATTCACAAGTTAATCAGCTGTAATCTAAAGAATTCCTTTTTTCCCAAGATTTAGAAAAATTACCAGATCTCTCTCCTGAAGTAGCAGTCCCATTTTATAGTCCTTCAACTACTACATAAAAGCTAATATATAAAAAGCTAATACATAAAAGACTAATACATGGACAAATACATAAAACTAATATATATAAGAACATAAGAACATAAGATATGCCATACTGGGTCAGACCAAGGTCCATCAAGCCCAGTATTCTGTTTCCAACAGTGGCCAATCTAGGTCATACGTACCTAGCAGTTTCCCCAAGAGACACAGGTTCCACAGTGCTTGTATTGATTCAAGCATTGATATCCTGGGTCCCTTCTTAATAATGGTTTATGGACCTTTCCTCCAGGAACTTGTCCAAACCTTTTTTAAACCCAGCTACACTAACAGCCTTTACTACATCCTCCGGTAACAAATTCCAGAGTTTGATTACAGGTTGAGTGAAACAATATTATATTTTATTACTCTTAAATAGTTTACCCTGTAGCTTCATTGCATGTCCCCTAGTCTTTCTATATTCTGATAAGGTAAACAATCGATCTACGTTTACCCGTTCTACTCCGTTCATTAATTTATAGACTTCTATCATATCACCCCTCAGCCATCTCTTTTCCAGGTTAAAGAGCCCTAACCTTTTTAGCCTTTCTTCATAGGAGTATCCTTCCATCCCCTTTACCATTTTGATGGCTCTTCTCTGAACCTTTTCTAAAATCGCTATATCCTTTTTAAGATACGGCGACCAGAATTGCACATAATATTCAAGGTGCGGTCTCACCATGGAACGATATAGAGGCATTATAATATCTTTTGTTTTATTTTCCATTCCTTTCCTTATCATACCTAGCATTCTATTTGCTCTCTTGGCCGCCGCTGCACACTGGGCCGAGGGTTTTAACATGTTATCCACAATGACGCCTAAATCTTTTTCCTGGGTGGTGGTTCCTAATGTGGAACCTTGCATCGTGTAACCATAGTTTGGGTTGTTCTTACCTAGGCGCATAACCTTGCACTTGTCCACATTAAATTTCATCTGCCATTTTGATGCCCAGTCTTCCAATTTATCAAGATCCTCTTGCAATTTTCCACAATCCTCTTGGGTTCTAACAACTTTAAATAGTTTTGTGTCATCTGCAAATTTGATCACCTCACTCGTTATTCCACTTTCCAGGTCATTTATGAATATGTCAAAAATCAGCGGACCCAGCACAGATCCCTGGGGTACACCATGATTCACCTTTCTCCATTGGGAAAATTGGCCATTTAGCCCTACCCTCTGCTTTCTATCTTTTAACCAGTTCCTGATCCACAATAGTACACTGCCTCCTATCCCATGACTCTTTAGTTTTGCCAAAAGTCTCTGATGAGGGACCTTGTCCAAGGCTTTCTGAAAGTCCAGATACACAATATCAACCGACTCACCTTTGTCCACCTGATTATTCACTCCTTCAAAAAAACATAACAGATTAGTAAGACAAGATCTTCCTTGTCTAAAGTCTGTCTCCCATTAGGTCATGACTATCTACATGCTGAGTAATGATGGTTTCTACCATTTTTCCCGGTACTGATGTCAGGCTCACTGGTCTGTAGTTTCCCGGATCACCCCTGGAACCCTTTTTAAAAATTGGTGTTACATTGGCGATCCTCCAATCTTCAGGTATTAGAGATGATTTTAATGGTAGTTCACAGATTACTAATAGAAGGTCTGCAATCTCATATTTCAGTTCTTTCAACACCCTTGGATGTATACCATCCGGCCTAGGTGATTTGCTACTCTTCAGTTTATCTAATAGTTGTAATACATCTTCCCGATGTATCGATTATTTCCTTCAATTCTTCCGCACCTTTAAATACCACTTCAGTCATGGGTAACATCCCTACATCTTCCTCAGTAAAGACTGAAGCAAAGAATTCATTCAATCTCTCCACTATTGCCTTGTTGCCTCATAATGCTCCTTTAACCCCTTTATCATCTAATGGACCAACTGACTCTCTCACGGGTTATTTGCTACGAATGTACTTGAAAAGGTCTTTACTTCGCATTTTTGCTTCTGCAGCAAGCTTCTTCTCAAATTCTCCCTTTGCCTGCCTTATCAATGCCTTGCATTTGACTTGCCAGTGCTTGTGCTGTTTCTAGGTTTCGTCGTTTGGCTCTTTTTTCCATTTCCTGAAAGATGCTTTTTTTTTTTTTGGCAACAACAGCCTCTCTGACCTCACCTTTAAACCATGCTGGCAGTTTTTTGGACTTCCTTCCACTTTTCTTAAAGCGTGGAATACAGCTGGTCTGGGCTTCCAAGATAGTATTTTTCAACAACAGCCAACCTTTAACCTTTGCAACTGCTCCTTTTAGTTTTTTCTTAACTGTTTTCCTCATTTTATCATAGTCTCCCTTTCAAAAGTTAAAAGGTAGTACACGGGGCGGAGCTTGCCACGATCGGAGATGGCTGCTTAAAAGATCTGCTCCCACCCAGACCTGAGAATCCTGCCCTATCCCCCGACAGACCCTAGCAAGAAATCCTCAAATTTGGGCATAAATAATCTGTATGATGTCCTCCTTAAAGCCAGCAAAGTTGGAGTTCTCGCCGACGACAGGGCACGCTGCTAAACGAACAAAACAGGAGACAGCATCTCCACACAAAATGGCGCCGGAGAAAGAAGCTGCGGAGGGCATTCGGGAGGTGCTCCAAGAACTGCGGTCAGTAAAAGACATGGTGGCTGCCAGCAAAGAAACACTAACGCAGTTGCAAGGCGATATGCTGGAAGTAAAGGAGTGGCTGTCAGAGGTATGGGAGCGCCTGCATAAGACAGAAGTAGAAATCGAACGGCATGAAGCGCTTGTTACCCAGATAGGCCCGCTGCAGAAAAGAATTAAAGCTCTGGAAGATCAAAATGAGGATAAAAGTAATAGGGCCCGTAGGAACAATATAAGACTCATAGGCATTCCGGAGGGTAAGGAAGGTTCGGACTCTGTAAAATGCCTGCAGAAACTGATTCCAGAGTTGCTACACCTGACCTTCGCAGAGCATTTTGAGATAGAGCGGGCCCACCGTGTACCATCGCACACGACTGGAAGGAGGCAACATCCACGCCCTTTCATTATTAAATTACTACGCTACCACCAGGTCCTTCAAATACTGCAGGCCGCCAAGCAGAAGCCAGAACTGCGCTATGAAGGTAGTAAGGTTTGCTTCTTCCCAGACCTTTGCAAGAAAACTACGGAGAGACGAAAGGATCTACTGGATTGTAGACCATTACTGCAGAAGTTGCAAGCAAGGTATGGCCTCTACTACCCAGCTAGAATGCGAGTAACATTGGGGAACACCACGCGGTCCTTTGATAATGGAGAGAGCCTGCGGGCGTACCTGCATGATTGGGCCCAAATGGAGACGGAGCCCTGCACCACCTGAGGACATTAATACACTTCTGATATGATGTGCTTGTGTCGGGCATCTACAAAGGATGTCACAGTTATACTCTCAAATTGTTGTGGGACTTATTGAGAGAATTGTGTATTAGTTGCTTATTGTCTAGATAACAGACGGGGGGAGTGAGTGAGATTGTACCTTAAATTAGAGGATTGGGTGGGTGGGAGTGGGACTGAGGGCAGCGATGAAGAAGGGGGGGCGGGTCGGGTTCCACCATTAATAACAACACAGTTGGAGGCTGACCGCATGGCGATCAGACTAGGTTTGTTTCATTATGTTGTTATCTCAATGGTTAATTATCTGCAAGTGACGAGTACCACCCCTATGGGAAGGACCGGTAGCCGCAATAGGTAGCGAGAGATTGAGAGTGGTGTCCCTCAATGTACAAGGGATAAACAATCCTGCCAAACGGAAAAAAATATTAAATTACTGTAAGAAATTGAGGGCAGATGTGGTCTACATTCAAGAAACCCACTTGACACTGTCTGAATCGTATAAAGTGACTGGAGAAGGCTATCAGAATATCTTATCAGCGCCAGCTCTCAAAAGGAAAGGGGGGGTCTTAATATTAGTGCGAACATTGCTGAAGCCCAGTATTGATGACACAGTGATTGACCCAGAGGGACGCTGGGCCAAAGCGAGAGTGCGAATCTCAGACACAGAGTATACTCTCATGACTGTCTATGGTCCGAGTCAGGACGATCCTACCTTTTTTGAGCGGATAGCTCAAGAGGTGCTGTTGGCTGGAGCCACGAATGTTATACTTGGAGGGGATTTTAACCTTATTCAAGATCCACTGATTGATCGGGTACCCTACAAACAGCAGCATAAACCGCGGTCCAGTAAGCAATTACAGAGCATGATGGAAACATTAGGTCTAATTGATCCGTGGAGGCTCTTATATCCTGCTGAGAGAGACTACACCTTTTATTCAATGCCGCATAATTCACAGACACGAATTGATTACTTCTTGATTTCCAAGACTTTGGTGCCTCAACTACTAGCAGCAGACATCGCTGCTAAGACAGTCTCGGACCATGCGGCAATAAAGATAGAAATCTGTATTGGGCAAGCAAAGAAGACCACGCCTAGATGGCAATTTGACCGCGCATGGTTAGGTGATGACAAATTTTGTGACTACCTACGTCCAGCGATTGTGGATTATTTTGAACACAATGTATTGCACGACACTCCCACCTGGGCGTGGTGGGAAGCTTTCAAAGCCACAATACGAGGATGTATAATGTCCTATAGCATCCGCAAGAAGAAAGAAGCGGTAGCGCAGCTACTTAGTCTGGAGCGGGAGATACGCGCGGGAGAACGGATACTGTCCAAACGCTCGGATCCGTTTGTCTTACTCCGGCTACAGAAACTCAGGTACCAGTACAATTCTATCCTCAATGACGAGGCGAGCAAGCAGATCCAGGCGCAGCAAGGGACATACTATCATGAAAATAACAGGGCAAGTGCGCTCTTGGCTCGAACATTACGAGCAAAATGGATCCAGTCCCACATCACAGGATTGCAGGACGCTGGAGGGAAAACACATAGACGAGACAAGGATATACTGAAAGTGTGTGAGGACTTCTACTCGCAACTTTACCAAACCGAAGGAGCCTTCACTGAAAAAGGATTTTTTTTTTTTTTTTTTTTAAACTTTTATTTTCATTTTATAACAATAACAATACACACAGTAATAAAACAAGGATGATTGCATCAAAATAAAATGGAATAAACCGGAAAATAACCCCATCAACCCTCCCCCCCTATGCTTCTTCCCTAGATAATAAAAAAAAAAGAAAAGAAAAGATATTAACCCAGGCATGGGGTCCATAGCAATTATGTTAGAACATAAACATAACAGTCATGATATACTATGGATCAAGAGAGAGATATAACTAGACAGTCAAGTGCGAGCATTTGGCCGACTGCACGAAATCTGTGAGTAATTTCCATTTAGATACCTGGTAGCGGGCCTGAAGGGAAGGGGTAGCCCTACGAGGAATTTGTTCAAACTTACTATATAGACAGACACAATTCCACCATTCTAGAGGACTCAATGAAGAGCTATTTTTCCAATATTTCATGATTAACGATATGGCAATACCCATTAGAAAGTCAAGGAGGAAGTAAGCAGACTTCGGGAGAGAGGGGATGCCCGCTGCAGAACGGAGTCCCACTATTTTCCAGGAGAGTGGTTCAGTAAAGTGTAAGATAGATTGAATACGACCCCAGACCCGGCTCCAGTAGTGTTGTAGTGCGGGGCATTCGTACATGACATGAGTGAGGGTGCCTGTAGCTGCATGGCAAGTCCAACATTGATTACTCAGAGTGGAAGTCCATTTGGCCAGTCTATCAGGGGTATAGAAACAGCGATGGGCAAAGAAGAAAAGCGTCTGGGTTAAGGAAGCCGAGCGGGAAACACGAACCACTTTGCTCCAGAAGAGGTTCCAATGTTCAGGGGTTAGAGTTACACCCAATTCTCGCTCCCAAGTCTGCTGTGCAGAAGGGGGGACAGCATTCTGAGGAGCACAAAGAGTTTTATAAAAGGTGGAAGCAACACCGGACTGAGCCCCAATAAAGGAGACCACCTCAGTTATCCCTTGGTCATGAGGAGTTAGTGGGGGAAAAACCCCAGCACTCTTGAGACAGTGCTGCAACTGAAGCAGTTGAAAATAGTATTTAGAAGGAAGGCCAAACTCACAATGGAGCTCATTAATGGACTTCCAGCGAGCATTGTGAAACAGTTGATTGGGAGTCCAGATGCCTCTGGAATACCAGGGACTCCAGGCCACCGGCTTATGTTGAATTTGGAATCGAGCATTATGCCAAATTGGAAGCCTATCTAGTGGGCAAGCTAGGGAATCTAGGGAGCTGATGAGAACATTGAAGGAGCGAAGTGTATCCAGGAGCATTGGTGGATAGTGGGCATCCAGTGGGAAAGTCATTCCAGGGAGATAGCGAAGTGGAATGGGCTTACAGAGGTCTTCTTCTATATCTAACCATATTGGTCTGGACGGGAAAGAAGCGTCCAACCAACGGGCACCCTGTTTGAGAAGAAAAGAGAGGTGATAGTTGAAAAAATCAGGAAATCTTATCCCACCATGTTCCTTATCTGACTGAAGTTTATGTTTCGCTATTCTAGGCGGTTTGTTCTGCCACAAAAATCTGATCAACAGGCCCTCGATATCTTTGTAGGTGTGTCGAGGGAGAAGGCACGGTAACATTTCTAAGACATAATTAACCTTGGGAACAATCATCATCTTTATGGTATCCATACGGCCCCACCACGTAAGAGTAAGTGGAGACCAACGTTGGGTGAGCTCACGGACCTTGGTGATTAAATTTTTGACATTAAAAGCGACGGTTTCTTCGAGAGGATAACAGTAATGTACCCCTAAATATTTTACCATACGGGGCTGCCATACAAAAGGAAAGGTTTGCAAGTCTGCTTGGTGAACCTGGTGGTTTAGGGGAAAGGCGACTGATTTGGTCCAATTAATTTTGTAACCTGAAAGTTGAGAATAGCGGTCAATTAGATCCAGAACAACAGATACGGAGTCTAAGGAAACAAAAAGCATAAGATCATCTGCATACGCTGAGACTTTTATATCCCGACGGGGAAAAGGAGCGCCGTGGATATGTGGAGACTGACGGATTAACAGGATTAGGGGTTCTAACGCAAGATCAAAAAGTAAGGGGGAAAGTGGGCACCCCTGACGGGTGCCTCTTTGCAGTAAAAATGGCTGGGACTTCAATGTGTTGGCACAGACACTAGCAGTTGGTTGAGAGTATAGCACTTGAAGGCAACGGAGAAAATTATCGCCGAAACCAAACCAACGGAGGGTCGCAAATAGGAATGGCCATTCTAGCCGGTCAAAGGCTTTTTCGGCATCTAGGGAAAGGCCAACCAATGGACGATCGTGGGAGGCCATATTAGTTAGTACATGACAAAGAGTCCTGGCATTATCAGCAGTTGATCTGCCGGGAATAAATCCACATTGATCTGGATGTATTAAAGTAGTCATTTTGTGAGAGAGCCGAGTAGAAAGAATAGTGGCGAAGATTTTATAATCTGCGTTAAGCAGGGAGATGGGTCGGTAATTGGCTGTCAGGTGTGGGTCTCTCCCCTCCTTCTCAAAGACCACTATGTTGGCCTCTGAAAAGGAACCAAGGGAGGATCCGTCGGCTACTAGGGTAGTAAAGTATTGCTGCAAAAACGGGGCCAGATCAGAGCTGAAAGTTTTGAAGAACTCAGCCGGAAGGCTGTCTGGACCCGCAGCACGGCCGGTAGCACATCTTTTAATTGCATCCTGTATTTCCACAAGAGTAAACGAATGATCAAGGGCCGTGCATTCCTCAGCCGAGAGAGTAGGACGCTGTACACCAGCTAACAAGCGGTCGAAATGTTCAGGAACAAACTCACATTCAGATTTATACAAGCTAGCATAAAAATCGCGAAAAAGCTCTAAAATCTCATGATCTTTTGTGACAAGGCCATTCCCAGATGGGCTTCGGAGAGCTGCTACCCGTTTGGCTTCTTTTTTCCCCTTCAAAGCATTAGCTAGTAGTTTACCAGCGCGATTATTTTCCCGGTAGTACAATCCCTGCTGGGATGCTATATTTCTAACAGCGGCATTATGCAAAATCTTGTTGTACTGAAAACGGAGACGTTGCAAACGAAGCAGAACACATGGGTCTGTTCGGGACGTAAGAATACGTTCACCAGCCTGTATCTGTTGTTCAAGGATCACCAATTGTTGCCTTCTTTGTTTCCCAAGACGGATTTGATAACTAGTCACCGTGGCTCGAATAGACGCCTTAAAACCCTCCCACCAGGCCCAGTTCGTTGTGTCAAGGGGAGAGTTAAAATGAAAGTAATCTTGTATGGCAGCCCGTATTACAGTTTGAAAATCCTGTTGGTCTAGGAGAGACCTATCAAAAGACCATGCTCGGGGACTTGCATTTTGCGCAGCAGTGTGTATCGTAAAAGATATGGCAGCATGGTCTGAAATGTGCAAGGGGTGAATCTTAGCCATACCAATCTGCGATACCAATGTTTTAGATAAAAGAAAAAAATCTATTCGGGATTGTGATTGGTGAGGAGCGGAGAAAAAGGTAAAATCCAAATCAGAAGGATTCAATAACCTCCATATGTCCACCAAAGCCAAATCAGCGATCATAGCTGTAAGTATGGAGAGACTCTTGGGTGGACCACAGGTTCTAGGCGGCTGCCGATCCACCAAAGGGTCGAGGACCTGATTAAAGTCTCCTCCCAGTATTAGTGGGGTATGAGCGGAGGCTTGCGCAGCTTGTGCAATTTTAGCAAAAAAACCAGGATTGTCAACATTTGGAGCATAAATACAAATACACGTGAATTCTAGATCCCCCACTTTGAGATGAGCGCGAGCCCATCTACCCTCATTATCTGAGCTAATATCTAGCACGGTGGCCTGCAGGGATTTCTTAACAAGTATGGCAACACCACAGCGTTTAGCAACAGCGGGAGAATACGCCACAACAGCATAAGGCTTGACATTAAGCTTTAGTGTTTCTTTAGCGTTTAAATGCGTTTCTTGAAGCAGTACTAAATCAGCATGCTCAGTATTCAAATAGCTAAGAATTTTCTTCCTTTTGATTGGACTATTGATACCTTTGACATTCAATGATAAGAGCTTACAGAAAGCCATCTAGTAATATACAAAATTCTGAGAGAACATGAAGTTGCACATTATTCCCTAAACTATGCATATTGGTAGCAAATGACTGTACACACGACATGAAATAATAAACTTTTGGTAGAAAGCATAAATAACCCCAAAAAAAAAGAGACAGGCACCGAAGTGCACTAGAGAAGAAGCAAAACCCCAACTATTACTGGCGACCATGAGTCTGCGGGGGGAAGCCCCAGAGAAGGCCCGATACTGGCCATACTCCCTGCAGCAGGAACAAGTCCCGGGAGCCACCGAAGGGTGCAGAGAAGCAGGATGGCGGTTCAAAGAAGTAGGTCAGGAGAGCAGTCCAACCGCGTCCGCAGCGAAATCACTGCGATAGGCCCCAATGAGGTAGAGATTTAAGAGAGCTTTGAACAGCAACACAGCTTGATGGTAACATCAACGCATCAGTTCAGCTTCTTTAGAGTCCAAAAATGCAGCGAGGAGGTCAGGATCCTCGAAGGTCCTGGTATGGTTATGCAGCGTAACGCGTAGCTTTGCCGGATACAGGAGACCAAATCGGGCCTGCAGTTGCTGAAGGCGAGGGCGATAAGCAAGAAGCTTCTTTCGGCGGTCCATCGTGGGCTTAGAGAGATCAGGGAAGAAAGACACTTTATGCCCATCTATCTCGAGGTGATGATTAGCCCGGGCAGCAGCCAGAATTTGCTCAGCTTGTTGATAGCGCAGTAGCCGAAAAATGATGGGCCTGGGAGTCGTCCGGTTGAGCGCCATATTAGTGGGGACACGATGTGCCCGGTCTATCTCCAGGTCCTTAAGAAACGTCGTCTTCAATAGAGAGGGTAGAATATTGCCCAGATATTCCCGCAGATCTCCTGCTTCTACGCCCTCTGGAGCTCCAATGAGTCGAATGTTATTGCGACGAGCTCTATTATTGCTATCTTCAAGTTCCTTTTGAAGGAGCAAAATCTGGCGTTCAGCTTTATCGATCTTCCCCATTCGCACCGCGTGCGATTCAAGAGTCTCCGCCATTTTGTCTTGGCGCAACGAGAGGCCCTCGAGCCTTTCCTGCATCATGGTAAGGTCCTCACGCATGGCGCGGATCGCTTCTCCGTTGGATTGTACCAGTTCCTTTACACCACGAATCTCCTCGAGTATCACCCGCTGCATTTCAGGGCTCTCACAGAGCGGCGCCATCTTATGCGGGGAAGGCAGTTCCGTTTTGGAGCGTTTGCCGTGCGACGAAGTGGGGGAGCCGAAATCTAGGCGCTGTGGTTTAGGTCCCGCCATCCCTCCGATGCGCCCCGGCGATTTTAAAGCAAAATAGTGAAGTTTTGCAGGAGTTTAGTCAGGATTCTGTGTAGGCCTCTCGGGAGCTTCAGCACCAGGCGTCTACCCCGTTGGACATCAGGCTCCGCCCCCCACTGAAAAAGGATTTGACAACTTCACAGCGAGATTAATCGGCCCCAAGTTAACGAAAGTGCAGCAACATCGGTTATCGGAGAGTGTAACGTGTACGGAAATACAGCTAGCTATATGTCAGCTTGCTAAAGGGAAGGCGAGTGGACCAGACGGCCTGCCAGTTGAATTCTACGCAACTTTCTCTCAAGAATTGCTTCCAGAATTACACGCCTACTACACGGAGCTTGCAAAAGAATGTCCCGCGGTAGGGTCAATAGCGGCTGCTACTATAGTAATACACCCCAAGCCAGGAAGAGATGACCAAAAAATCGAGAATTATCGGCCAATTTCGCTCCTAAACGCGGACTACAAGATATTCGCCAAAGTCCTAACTAATCGCCTTAGTTCAGTAATGGAAACTCTGGTTCAGCCTGATCAATGTGGATTTATGTCAGGCAGGTCCACAACTGACAACGGCCGTCTGCTGGCACATATACTGGGGCGAGCTTCTCAGCTAGAGGAGCCAATTATAGGCCTTGCACTCGACGCTGAGAACGCATTCGACCGCGTAGAGCTCCCCTACCTATTTAGGGTGTTGAAGTGGTTTGGAATACCGGAGGAATTTATTGCTCATGTCTGGGTGATATATTCCCGACCCACGGCACAGATAGCGGCAAATAATGGGCTCTCGTCTGAATTTACCTTATCCAGAGGCACAAGGCAGGGATGCCCCCTATCCCCCTTGTTGTTCAACTTGGCGATGTAACCACTACTGATGAAAATTCGGCAATCCCCTAATATTGAAGGAGTGCGTTTAGGGGCATCTCAGATCAAGTTATCAGCGTACGCTGATGATCTCCTGCTTCTGCTGCATCCTAAATCGTTGAAAGCAACAATGTCTGTCATCTCCGAATATTCAGATATATCTGGATACAAACTGAATCTATCCAAAACCACCATCATACCATTGAACGATCACGTCTCTAGATCGCTCTTACATAGCTATCCGTTTAAAGTTGAAGACACGTCATTTAAATACCTTGGATTGACGTATGGAACCACTCTCCAGGACACAATCCGAAGATCCATGAGTCAATGTGAAAATATAGTTGAAGAATATATAAATAAATGGTCCCCGTTGAACTTGACCTGGTGGGGCAGAGGGGAAACTATCAAAATGGTCATCGTGCCTAAAGTCTGCTATATCCTCAACATGGTCCCAATATTGTTTGAAAGGAAGTTCTATAAGAGACTGGAAAAAAGGTTAATATCTTTCCTTTGGCGCAATAAGCCACCACGTATCGCGACATGGAAGCTTAAATCCCCAAAGACCAGAGGTGGAATTCATTTCCCTGATTTTTACTGGTACCACATGGCATCCCTTCTAAAACAGGGCGCCCAGTGGAGCGAAGAGAATATAGAAGAGGGGGCCCCAGTTTGGCTGAAAATAGAGAATGCCCTGAGCCAGCCGGTGCCGCTGTGGATGCGCCTGGGGGCGGAATACAACAATGTTGGGCTGGGTAATGAGATCATGCGAGATACCCAACAGACTTATCAACTGATCAAATGGCAGATGGGTGCCGGTTCTGAATTTTCCGAGTCCACGATATTGTGGTATAACAAGAAGTTCAAGATTGAAGGCCGCAGCTTCCTATGGGTGTCCTGGCTACGGGACGGCATCTACAGTCTCGGTCAATTGGTCTCCAACAAAGCTTACAAATCCTTTCAATCTCTGCAGCAGGAGTACAACTTATCCAGTTGTTGCCTTTACCAATGGTGTCAGCTGAGGCACTGTCTGGGTAAGGCGGGAGTCCTGCTAGTGGCACTGAGCAGGGAACGCCCATTGCATCAAGAAATACAGGAACTCAAGGCAGGACCTAAACTCCTTTCCAAGTTTGTTGGAATCCTCAGAGAAGGGGGGCAGAGATGCTGTACAAGATTACATATGGCATGGGATGCTGAGACGGGGAATGAGATGGATCCCAATATATGGGAAGAGATATGGCAATGGCAGAGGAGGCTAACGAGAGCGGCTTCGCTTAATCAAATGCTGTATTTTCAGGCCTACCGTGCCTACACGCCGGTTCGCATAGCAAAATGGAGTGAAAATCATGATGCGCATTGTTGGACCTGTGGAACTGACATTGGCACCCTGGCTCATATGATATACTTCTGCCCCGCACTTCAAGAATACTGGCAAGGGGTCTGGACTCGAATCTCCCAATTGTTAGGACTGAGTACAGAACTGACATACTGCATTGTTATTTAAAAGTCATTAGCGAGAGTGCCCACATTGCAAGAACACAATTTGGTTATCTTTGATTTGTTTTTAAGTCTTGCCCTGAAAGGTATATTGAATCACTGGAAAAACTTTGAGGACCTGTCTGTTGTGTACTGGTGGAACCTTGTCTGTTACCACCGGGCCTGTGAGAAAGCTTACGTAGCACGATACCCTACCTTCCTCTCCAAGATGAAAAAGTGGGATGCCCTCGGTCTGTAAGTACCATGGCAGAATTGGGTGGCTGGTTCATGTGTGGGGGGGGGGGGGGTGCTCGTCACTTAAGGATGTTTAGTTGTAATGTTTGCCTCTTTTCATACATATTGTATCATTACCGCAGTTATTGATATTAGAATCTAATGATAGAATGAGTACTATTTCATGGGATGACATGCCAGTGGTGGTGTATAAGGATAATGCAGTAGAAATGTACATGTAATCCTATTATTTGCTTTTTTATGGCTGTTCTTAAAATTATGAAATAAAGAATTTAAAAAAAAAAAAAAAGGTAGTACTGTGGATTTCCTTACTATCCCTCCTCCACTAATTAAATCAAAGGCGATCATGCTATGATCACTATTGCCAAGTGGCCCCAACAACCTTATCTCTTGCACTAGATCTGGTGTTCCACTAAGGACTAGGTCTAATATGGCTTCCCCTCTGGTCGGTTCATGAACCAGCTGCTCCAAGAAGCAGTCATTTATTTCATCTAGGAACTTTATCTCCCTAGCATGTCCTGACGTGACACTGACCCAGTCGATACCGGGGTAGTTGAAATCACCCATTACACAGGTACACTAAAAAAAATTTTTTTTAAACTGCCTCTAATGTTTGGATTGATTTTTACGTTTTCTGGTGCGCTGAATCCAAATCTGGTAACCAATTTGCTCCATCACATACAGATTTTATTGCTACATTGGGTTAGCAGTTTGAGGTAAACGTTTCAGATTGAGTGCGATCGAGATAAAAGTTTCTTGGATGAATTCTTTATACTAATTGTTTAGTAGTTATTCAAATAAGAATAAAGAAAATTGTAACAAGGCAGCACATAAGAATAGAGTAATGTCAACAAAACACACTGTGATGGTAGCAAAATTGTCTGCACTTAAAACAGCCACATACATGTGCACAAACATTGAGCATATAAGAGCGAGGTTAGACACAAAGCAAAGCAAAGAAATGTGCAAAAAATGTTGTACAGGTATGTATGTAAGAACAGAAAACGCAAACCGCACCATTGCAATACATGAAGACAAACACCCGATGGTGTGAAAATAAAATTCTAATAAATGAGATCCGACACTGTGGTAATAACTAGCAAATTTTTATTTCAAAGTTTAGTAAAAACACTATATTTGTCAACACAGTTTAGATTTTAAAGTCATTCTTGGGTCAATCAATCTCCTGGTGGGCCCGTTTCTTCTTCCCCTGAATGCTTCTCTTGGTCCGCTGCTTGGCGTATTTTTCATCTGGGGTTTCCCGCAGCAGCAACCAGCAGAAATCAGCCATCATAGTGGTGTTCCATCTTCCCTGGTACCTTCTCTCTGCGTCCTTGATGTCCTGGTGAAACCTTTCACCTTGTTCTTCACTGTACACCCCCAAGTTTTCGGGAAAGTAGTTCACATGGGAGTGCAAGAAATGGACTTTCAGGCTCATGTTACAGCCTTGTTCTTTGAAGGCATTGAGCATCCTGGCAACAAAATCCTTATAGTTCTCATCCTGCTTGTTCCCCAAGAATTTGAGAACAACATCCTTGAAGGAATCCCAGGCTTCTTTTTCCTTCTCAGACATCGTTTCAGCGAATGCTCCATCTGAAATGAGTTGCCTTATATCAGGGCCAACAAACACTCCTTCCTTTAGCTTTGTTTCAGAAAGTCAGGGGAACTTTGAGCAAAGGTACCAAAAGCACTCACCATCTTTTGGAAGGGACTTGATGAATTGCTTAATGAGACCCAACTTAATGTGGAGAGGTGGTAATAGAATTTTATCACGAGGTACCAAGCTCTCATGAAGAACATTTTTCTCACCGGGTCTCAAATACTCCCGAATTGGCCAGTCTTTTTTCCCCCAGTGTAGGTCGCGGGCCCGGCTATCCCACAAGCAAAGGAAGCAGGGATATTTGGTGAAACCGGATTGCTGCCCTAATAGCATGGATAGAATTTTAAAGTCTCCACAAATCATCCACTTATGCTCATCATAACGAATCTTCTGAAGAATCAGGGCCAAATTCTCGTATTTTTCTTGGAGAATAACAGAGTGAGCAATAGGAACTGAAGCGAATGTGTTGCCATTATGAAGAAGAACACCTTTTATGCTGTCTTTTGATGAATCAATGAACAGCCGCCATTCAGCAGGATCATACTTGAGTTTAAACTTTTCCATCACTCCGTATATATCGTTGCAAAATACCAAATCTTCCTCTTTGCTGAAATACTTCAAAAATTGTGTCTCGCGGTTGCGGTACCAATAAAAAGTTGTTCCTGGTGACAATAGATTTTTCTGTTTAAGCCGAGAACCTAGCAGTTGGGCAGCATCTTTTGGGAGTCCTAAATCCCGGACTAAATCATTCAATTCAGCTTGAGAGAAAAGTTCAGGTTTCGGATCTGGTTCAGTTTCAAACTCGGAAGTACTGGACTCATCGGGAAAAGCCATCTGATGAGTCTCATCATGATCAAAACCGTCCACACAAATATGATCCAAAGATTTTGGTGGTTCAGGCACAGGTACTTCGTTGCTATGAGGCATAGGCCTAATTGCTGAGGGAAGGTTGGGGTAACTTATTACGTTCTTATTTTTTAAGTTGTATCCCTTCACAATGCAAGAGCAAAAATAGCAGTCGCTGCTGTGGTCTCTTTGTTCACGCCACATCATAGGTATTCCGAAACGAAATGCTTGTTTTTTACCTTTCATCCATAAGCGTAGATCTTCCTCACATGTCTTGCACACTTTGTGAGGAGCCCACGGTTTGTCTTGATCACCTAACTTCAAACCGAAATAGGCGAAATATACTTTTTTAATAAATGCAGAAATGTTCCTCTGCCGCTTTTTCACGGTATATTCCCCACAAATAAAACAAAAACTGTCCGGAGAGTTGACGCAACCTCTGGCTCTGTGAGCCATCACAAATACACAGCACTGCAAACTACAGCTGTAGTGAACCACTTCGGAATAAAGCTGGATTACGACTGAGCAAACAAAAGGTAATAATGAACTTGCAAGAAACTGAAATTTGACAGGAACGTTCATGTCGCAACCACCGTGTTTGAGCGAGCGAACGAGGCGAGGCGAACAGGAAAGAACATGCGCCAGCGCGAGTACTGGATTTAGCCCCCCGCCTCCCAATTGTCCTGTTAATGTATAAAATGAATACAAAACACTCTAAAATATCATGAGGGAGTGTTTCTAGTTAGTTAACCATTACAGCCTCTATTTTGGGCCAAGAAAATAAACTGCAGTCGGCTAAAAAGAAATTATGTGAACATTCCTTATATGGGTAAGAAATCTAATTTTGCAAGAAAACGTGACGTGATGGAACATTTTGGCTATTTTTCCTGGATTCAGCACCCCAAAATCTATAGGAATCAGTTGCAAAACTGGAGACAGTTTTTTGGTAGTGTACCTGTGTTATTATTACTGCACTGTAACTTTTGTTAGCTTCCTTGATTTCTTTGAGCATTTCATCATCCATTTGGTCATTCTGGCAAGGCGCTCGATAGTACACCCCCACTGCCATTGCCTTCCCCCTTTTACATGGAATTTCAATCCATATAGATTCTACAGCAGATTTTGTTTCCTGCAAAACTTTAATCCTTTCTGACTCAATGCCCTCTCTAACATAGAGAGCAACCCCTCCACCAATTTGATCAGCTCTATCATTACGATATAATTTGTACCCAGGTATCAGTGTCCCACTGGTTTTCCTCCTTCCACCATGTCTCTGATATTCCAATCATATCTAACCTTTCATTTAGTGCTATATATTCTAACTCTCCCATCTTATTTTTTAGACTTCTAGCATTTGCATACAAGCATTTTAGAGAATGTATTTTATTCATATTAATTTGGCTATTGTTAGACATGGGTAATTTGGGATCTTTAAGCTCAGTCTGCTCCATACTTGAGGGCATTTGTGCTACTTTACTCTTTTGTGGAACCTCTCTGCTTTTGGTAGTATCCTTCAAAGATACATTCTTCCAAACCATCCGCTCTTGGGCGACTGTCGGCTTTCCCCTATCTCCTTTTTAAAGGTTAATGCCAGCAGCCTGGTTCCATAAAAAGAGGAGGGACGTATAAAAGGAATATACTAAAAAATAACTGAATAAAATAGTGGTCATGTACCACTTTAAACCAATTTGAATGCAAATGAAAAGACATGAAGATGTAAAAGTTAATATACTAATCTAAGAAAAGAATATAAATATTTGTATTGTTAAAGATAAGAAAATAAGTATAAAGGTGGACATACCAGGGAGAGAAAAGGGTAGGAATAAGAGAGGGAGGGGTGGGGGATGGGGGATGGGGGTGGGGAGGGGGATGGCGGGGGTGGGGGATAAAGGGAAAAGGAAGGAGGAGGAAAGGGGGAAGAAAAGAGAGAAGAGAGGAGGAGGGGGAAGAGGGAAGGGGGAGGGGAGGGGGAGAAGAGGGGGGAAGTAAGAAGGAAAGGAGGGGAGGACCTAAAAACCTAGAATGCAGGAACTAAAGGGGAGGCACAGACAATACCTAATTGAGAAAACAGACCATTCTATATCCAAAAATAATCTTGATATGGTGGGATCCATGTCCCCTCCCTTCCAATGTGGAAATACCACCCTAACAACCCGAAACCTAAAGTCTGAAATTGAATGTTGTGCAGAGCTCCAGTGTGAAACCAACTTTTGTGTTCTATTATCCTAACTTGTACTGCCTGTTTGGTCTTACCAGTATACATCAGGTTGCATGGACAAGTGATAATCAGTTTAACTTTGGTGGTGAGTAAATTATTGGAAACGCTGCTGAAAGAGAAAATAGTGAGGTTTCTAGAGGCCAGCAGATTACAGGATCCGAGGCAGCATGGATTCACCAGAGGCAGGTCTGGTCAGACAAATCAGATTGATTTCTTTGACTGGGTGACCAGGGAGTTGGACCGAGGGAGAGCCCTAGATGTGGTGTATTTAGATTTCAGTAAAGCCTTTGACACTGTTCCTCACAGGCGACTTATAAACAAACTGAGCACCCTAGGGATGGACCCTAAAGCTACTGCTTGGGTTAGAAATTGGTTGGGTGGAAGGCGACAAAGAGTACAGGTAAATGGAGCTCACTCTGAGGAGAAGGGTGTTACCAGTAGTGTGCCCCAGGGATCTGTCCTTGGTCCGATTCTTTTTAACATCTTTGTTAGTGATATAGCGGAAGGGCTGTCGGGTAAGGTGTGCCTATTTGCGGATGATACCAAAATCTGCAATAGAGTAGACACCCAGGAAGGTATAGATGACATGAGGAAGGATCTAGCTAAGCTTGAAGAATGGTCTAGAATTTGGCAGCTGGGATTTAATGTTAAAAAATGTAAGGTCATGAATTTGGGCTGCAGTAATCCAAGGGAGCAATATAGTATAGGAGGTGAAGTACTTCTGTCCACTAAAGAAGAGCAGGACCTAGGCATGGTTGGGTCTGATGATCTTAAAGTAGCTAAACAGGTAGAAAAGGCGACGGCAAAAGCTAGAAGGATGCTTGGGTGCATACGGAGAGGAATGGCTAGCAGAAAAAAGGAGATGATAATGCCTCTGTATAAGTCTTTGGTGCGACCTCATTTGAGTATAGTGTACAATTCTGGAGACCGCACCTTCAAAAGGATGTGAACCGGATGGAGTCGGTGCAGAGGGTGGCTACTAAAATTATTAGAGGTCTTCATTATAAAGCATATGAGGACAGACCTAAGGATCTTAATATGTACACCTTAGAGGAAAGGCGGGATAGAGGTGACATGATTGAGATGTTGAAATACCTCCATGGCATAAATGTTCAGGGAGAGAGCCTCTTTCAATTTATTTGCGAAAAATTTATTTATTTGCGTACAATTTGTATCCCGCTGCTTCCAGTGATCAGCAGCGGTTACTATACAAGGGGGGTTTGGTTGTACTGGCCAGAAATTAGGGGTATGTACACTGCGATTATGGCGGGGTGGTATCACACAGCAAAAAGGATTATAGATTTACAGTTGATTGCTGTTAGACTTCACACAAAGTACAAAATATACATATTTACACATGCATGACAGTTATGACTTTACATAGGATTGTTATATACATATAAGACTTCACATAGGATTGATTATATACATATATGCATAAGCTACATATATCTATTTGCTCATATATTCCTGGGTGCATCTCATGAGGTTAAATTGAAATGTGCTTGGAAGAGGTGCGTTTTAAGTTTTTTCCTGAAGTCTTTTAGATCACAGGTTGCACGCAGTTCGCTGGGTAACCGGTTCCAGAGTGTTGGTGCTGTAAGTGAGAAGGCCCTATTACTGGTGTAAGCATTAACCTTTCTGAAGCATTTCGGGAGACAGAGGGTGTTGAGGTTTGCTGTTCTTCTGCATCTGTTGTTGGGCATGTTGGATATTAGGCTATTGAGATGTGAGGGTGCTACATTCTGGATGAGTTTGAAGGTGGTGACTAATATTTTGTATTGAATGCGGGCCGTGATGGGGAGCCAATGTAGTTCTATTAGGACAGGTGTAATGTGGTCGGATAGCCTTTTTTGCATAATGATTCCGGTGGCAACGTTTTGAGCCATTTGAAGTATATTTATAGTTTTTCTTGGTAGGCCTTGCAGTATGGCATTGCAGTAGTCCAGGTGTGGAATGATGAGGGCTTGGGCGACAGATCTGAAGTCGGCATGATCGAGTATGCTACGTAAAGGCTGCAAGACTCTTAATTTGTGGAATATAGCCCGGTTGGTAATCCAAAGATGCTTGTCCATATTTAGATTGCTGTCCAGCATTACTCCCAGGTATTTTATCTCTGATTTGATATTGTAATTGTTGTTATTCATGGTTACCGTTGACGGGGGCACGAATCCCGGTTTCTTGGAGATACACATTGCTTCCGGTTTTTTGTGGTTAATGGTCATATTATTGCGTTGAAGCCAGATTTGCAGCTCGAGTAAGCATTTTTCAAGGTTGCTGATGTTTGGGCTATTCACGTCTAGTTGTGTGTAAAGCATTAGGTCGTCTGCGTAGATATGGTAGTTGATGTCGTGATCCTGGAAAATCTTGCATGCTGGTTGTAGGTATAAGTTGAAAAGGAGGGAGGAGAGGGCGGAGCCTTGGGGAATGCCTTGTGTTTGCGGGAAAGGGGTTGCTTTAACATTGTTGAATTGGACTTGCTGCATTCTGTCTGTTATGTATGAGGAGAACCATTTTAGTGGGGTACCTGATATGCCTATAGACTCTAGACGTTGAAAGCAAGTTCTGCTACGAGGGGACATGGGATGAGGGTGAAGGGAGATAGATTCAGGAGTGATATCTAGAAATATTTCTTTATGGAAAGAGTAGTGGATCCATGGAATAATCTCCCAGTGGAGGTGGTAGAGATGAGGACAGTAACTGAATTCAAAAAAGCATGGGAGAAACACAGAGGATTTCTAAAAGTAAAAAGGGGACTGTTGTAGTTGTTGATATGGAAGGACAGACTAGATGGGCTATGTGGTCTTTTTCCGTCGTCATATTTTTATGTTTCTATATAGATTACACAGGTACACTAAAAAAAAAATTTTTTAAACTGCCTCTAATCTTTCGATTGATTTTTACGTTTTTTGGTGCGCTGAATCCAAATCTGGTAACCAATTTGCTCCATCACGTACAGATTTTTTGCTACATTGGGTTAGCAGTTTGAGGTGAACGTTTCAGATTGAGTGCGATCGAGATAAAAGTTTCTTGGATGAATTCTTTATACTAATTGTTTAGTAGTTATTCAAATAAGAATAAAGAAAATTGTAACAAGGCAGCACATAAGAATAGAGTAATGTCAACAAAACACACTGTGATGGTAGCAAAATTATCTGCACTTAAAACAGCCACATACATGTGCACAAACATTGAGCATATAAGAGCGAGGTTAGACACAAAGCAAAGCAAAGAAATGTGCAAAAAATGTTGTACAGGTATGTATGTAAGAATAGAAAACGCAAACCGCACCATTGCAATACATGAAGACAAACACCCGATGGTGTGAAAATAAAATTCTAATAAATGAGATCCGACACTGTGGTAATAACTAGCAAATTTTTATTACAAAGTTTAGTAAAAACACGATATTTGTCAACACAGTTTAGATTTTAAAGTCATTCTTGGGTCAATCAATCTCCTGGTGGGCCCGTTTCTTCTTCCCCGAATGCTTCTCTTGGTGCGCTGCTTGGCGTATTTTTCATCTGGGGTTTCCCGCAGCAGCAACCAGCAGAAATCAGCCATCATAGTGGTGTTCCATCTTCCTTGGTACCTTCTCTCTGCGTCCTTGATGTCCTGGTGAAACCTTTCACCTTGTTTTTCACTGTACGCCCCCAAGTTTTCGGGAAAGTAGTTCACATGGGAGTGCAAGAAATGGACTTTCAGGCTCATGTTACAGCCTTGTTCTTTGAAGGCATTGAGCATCCTGGCAACAATATCCTTATAGTTCTCATCCCGCCTGTTCCCCAAGAATTTGAGAACAACATCCTTGAAGGAATCCCAGGCTTCTTTTTCCTTCTCAGACATCGTTTCAGCGAATGCTCCATCTGAAATGAGTTTCCTTATATCAGGGCCAACAAACACTCCTTCCTTTAGCTTTGCTTCAGAAAGTCGGGGGAACTTTGAGCAAAGGTACCGAAAGCACTCACCATCTTTTGGAAGGGACTTGATGAATTGCTTAATGAGACCCAACTTAATGTGGAGAGGTGGTAATAGAATTTTATCACGAGGTACCAAGCTCTCATGAAGAACATTTTTCTCACCGGGTCTCAAATACTCCCGAATTGGCCAGTCTTTTTTCCCCCAGTGTAGGTCGCGGGCCCGGCTATCCCACAAGCAAAGGAAGCAGGGATATTTGGTGAAACCGGATTGCTGCCCTAATAGCATGGATAGAATTTTAAAGTCTCCACAAATCATCCACTTATGCTCATCATAACGAATCTTCTGAAGAATCAGGGCCAAATTCTCGTATTTTTCTTGGAGAATAACAGAGTGAGCAATAGGAACTGAAGCGAATGTGTTGCCATTATGAAGAAGAACACCTTTTATGCTGTCTTTTGACGAATCAATGAACAGCCGCCATTCAGCAGGATCATACTTGAGTTTAAACTTTTCCATCACTCCGTATATATCGTTGCAAAATACCAAATCTTCCTCTTTGCTGAAATACTTCAAAAATTGTGTCTCGCGGTTTGCGGTACCAATAAAAAGTTGTTCCTGGTGACAATAGATTTTTCTGTTTAAGCCGAGAACCTAGCAGTTGGGCAGCATCTTTTGGGAGTCCTAAATCCCGGACTAAATCATTCAATTCAGCTTGAGAGAAAAGTTCAGGTTTCGGATCTGGTTCAGTTTCAAACTCGGAAGTACTGGACTCATCGGGAAAAGCCATCTGATGAGTCTCATCATGATCAGAACCGTCCACACAAATATGATCCAAAGATTTTGGTGGTTCAGGCACAGGTACTTCGTTGCTATGAGGCATAGGCCTAATTGCTGAGGGAAGGTTGGGGTAACTTATTACGTTCTTATTTTTTAAGTTGTATCCCTTCACAATGCAAGAGCAAAAATAGCAGTCACTGCTGTGGTCTCTTTGTTCACGCCACATCATAGGTATTCCGAAACGAAATGCTTGTTTTTTACCTTTCATCCATAAGCGTAGATCTTCCTCACATGTCTTGCACACTTTGTGAGGAGCCCACGGTTTGTCTTGATCGCCTAACTTCAAACCGAAATAGGCGAAATATACTTTTTTAATAAATGCAGAAATGTTCCTCTGCCGCTTTTTCACGGTATATTCCCCACAAATAAAACAAAAACTGTCCGGAGAGTTGACGCAACCTCTGGCTCTGTGAGCCATCACAAATACACAGCACTGCAAACTACAACTGTAGTGAACCACTTCGGAATAAAGCTGGATTACGACTGAGCAAACAAAAGGTAATAATGAACTTGCAAGAAACTGAAATTTGACAGGAACGTTCATGTCGCAACCACCGTGTTTGAGCGAGCGAACGAGGCGAGGCGAACAGGAAAGAACATGCGCCAGCGCGAGTACTGGATTTAGCCCCCCGCCTCCCAATTGTCCTGTTAATGTATAAAATGAATACAAAACACTCTAAAATATCATGAGGGAGTGTTTCTAGTTAGTTAACCATTACAACCTCTATTTTGTGCCAAGAAAATAAACTGCAGTCGGCTAAAAAGAAATTATGTGAACATTCCTTATATGGGTAAGAAATCTAATTTTGCAAGAAAACGTGACGTGATGGAACATTTTGGCTATTTTTCCTGGATTCAGCACCCCAAAATCTATAGGAATCAGTTGCAAAACTGGAGGCAGTTTTTTGGTAGTGTACCTGTGTTACACATTGTATTTCACCAGTAGAAAAGTCTGTAAGAAAAAACTTCTTGTTGGTGCGAGGATGAATAAAAAAGTCGTTGGTTATCAAACTGTGAGCGCACACAGAACAGCGTCCGCATCTGTAGTGTCCTCTAATCCTGGGATTAATCTGTATTGAAAGTGCTGATGGTAATAGGATATTTGCCAGAATTGTGTTGTGTTTGTGCACGACCGAGTTAGTAGCTTTATTAAAGGTGAAAAATGTAGAAAGAATGTGCCACTCCTCCTTCAATATCTTTGTAATAGCATGAGAATAATTGGAGAATGTGAGTGGGCATATTACCTTGTCCACCCAATGTCTCTTAGACTCCTGTAATAACTGTGATCTATCAGTACTCTTAGCTCTGATATGCCTTTTGTATACATTCATTCTGGTATCCCCTTGCTCTAAACCTGTCACCCATGTCTAATGCGTGTTTTTCAGAATCTGTGATATTAGAGCAAATTCTCTTAACCCTAAGGAATTGTGAGACTGGAAGATTTCATTTTAAAGAATGATTATGGAAACTGTTAAAGTGTAAGAGTTGGTTTCTCTCCGTGGGCATGCGATACAGATCTGAAATGAACCCGCTATTGTCCTTTCTTTATTAATATGTCCAAATATGCTACTTCCAGCATACTAATAGTGGCTTCAAACTGTAGATTCTGATCCAACTGATTTAGTCAGAATAAAAATTGTTCTAACTGGTACAAATCCCTTCCCCATACTAAAAGAACATCTTCATTGTATCTCTTCCAAAGTTTAACATGAGTACTAAATGGATGGGTTATCAACTTTGCAGATGACACAAAACTATTTAAAGTTCTTAAAATGCAAGAGGATTGTGGAAAATTGCAAGAGGATCTTGATAAATTGGAAGACTGGGCATCAAAATGGCAGATGAAATTTAATGTGGACAAGGGCAAAGTTATGCATCTAGGGAAGCACAACCCAAACTATGGTTACACGATGCAAGGTTCCATATTAGGAACCACCACCCAGGAAAAAGATTTAGGCGGCATTGTGGATAACATGTTAAAGCCTTCGGCCCAGTGTGCAGTGGTGGCCAAGAGAGCAAATAGGATGCAAGGTATCATAAGGAAAGAAATGGAAAATAAAACAAAGGATATTATAATGCCTCTATATCGTTCCATGATGAGAACACACCTTGAATATTGTGTGCAATTCTGGTCGCCGTATCTTAAAAAGGATATAGCATTATTAGAAAAGGTTCAGAGAAGAGCCACCAAAATGGTAAAGGGGATGGAAGGATACTCCTATGAAGAAAGGCTAAAAAGGTTAGGGCTCTTTAACCTGTAAAAGTGATGGCTGAGGGGAGATATGATAGAAGTCTATAAATTAATGAATGGAGTGGAACGGGTAAATGTAGATTGATTGTTCACGTTATCAGAATATAGAAAGACTAGGGGACATTCAATGAAGCTACAGGGTAAACTATTTAAGACTAATAAAAGAAAATATTTTTTCACTCAACGTGTAATCAAACTCTGGAATTTGTTACTGGAGGATGTAGTAAGAGCTGTTAGTGTAGCTGGGTTTAAAAAAGGTTTGGACAAGTTCCTGGAGGAAAGGTCCATAAACCATTATTAAGAAGGGACCCAGGATATCAATGCTTGACCCAGTACAAGCAATGTGGAACCTGTGTCTTTTGGGGAAACTGCTAGGTACTGTCATGCCCCAGCCCTCTGCCTGAGGCTTAGAGGGGTAGGGTTGCCATTAACTTCTCTTATAAAAGGTTGAATAAACTATTTTCCCCAGTGAAGCATGCTGGGAGTTGTAGTTTTGGCCTTCTAAGATGAAGTATAGTCATGAAACCGAAAGTAAAGGCAAATGACAAAATTTATTTCCCCAAATGCAAACAAAGTCCATGTAGACTGTAACAGGATACTTCCCCATTCATTCGCTCAAGGTTCTTTACAACTTAGGCTGGATGAGCTTCACAGTCATTAATTATATGCAGCTGCTTATCAATATAACGGATAAAGAAAACACAGCTTCTTCATTCAACAAAGTAAAAATATCTTCATTTTACCTTTGTCTTCATTAAGCATTCAAATGTACATGCAACAGGTATCTTCCCATTAAAAAGAGCAAGTTCCTACCTTCAGTTCAGGCTAGGTTTCAATACTCTACTTTTCAGGAGACTTTATCTTTTCAGCTATTCTTTAGCAAAGGAACTCAAAGCTAACAGCTTGACATAGAGTACAGTCCATGAGTATTTCTGGAGGCAATAAATCCTGCTCAATAGGCTCAACCTGCATTTCCTCTGGCTCCGGTAATGCAGTGCCCTGCTCTGAGCTTTTAACATATGTCTCAGGGTATACTCTCTCTGAGGATCCCTGTGTTTCTCTTGAGCACAGCTCCACCTGCTAAGGATAAATTGTACCTGAAGCTGTGGACCCTTCTCCCTGCCTGTGTTCACCAGTCTCCCTCCAGCTTCTGGGAAACAGTCTCTGGTTCACTTCCCTGAGTTCCTTCCTGGAGCTCTGCTATGTCTTCCTGTTCCAGGCTTGGCTCCTTTGACTCCTGTGCTGAGTCCTGGGCTCCCACCTCTGAACTCTCTGAACCTTCTTATCAGGAACTGGGGTTTGAAGCCTTCTCTGCTCTCTCCTTCCATGCTCTCTCCCTCTGGGCTCTCCTCCTCCTCTGGGCTCTCCTCTCTGCTTTCTCTCTAGCCAAGGTTTATATCTCTGCTTCCCGGGCAGTGTCTCTCCCTCTCTGGACAGGTGCTTGCAATTATCTTCCAAGCCTGCAACTATGTCAGCAGAGCTTGGGTGTGGCAGCCTAAGTTCAGTTTCTCTCTGTTTGCTTTCTTTAGGCAAAAGCTGAAACCTGTGCACTACAGGGATGTCACTTTTCTTAAAAGCAAAATCATTAGTTTCTCCTATTTCCATAGGCTCACTACAAGCTTCCTTATCACAGTACGTATGACCTAGATTGGCCACTGTTGGAAACAGGATACTGGGCTTGATGGACCTTGGTTTGACCCAGTATGGCATATCTTATGTTCTTATGATGGTGTGTCAAAAATATTTTCTCAAAGTAAGCCATATATAAGTTAGCCACCCCATAGCAACCCCCTTGACCTGTTTATAATACAGTCCTCTAAAACAAAAATAATTTTCTGTTAATGCCAGACGGGTTATCTGTACTAAAAACCAGGTAGGAATACACTAAGGTGTTGCTCTCCTTAATAAAGCCTTTTCAATTATATCTAATGCAGCTTCCTGGGAAATGTTCGTATACAATGAGGCTAAATTCAAAGTCACCAACACTAATTCTGTGTGATAACCTGAAAAATTCTCCAATATCATAATTATATGTGATGTATCCTTCACACATGATGGTGCCTCACTGACAAAATGGCATAAAAAATATGTCTAGGAATTTAGAAACTGCTTCAAACAGTGAGCCGATAGAGGAAATGATTGACCTCCTAGAGGGCCTTTCTAAAGATTTATGTACCTTAGGAAGTACATAAATAGTAGGCATCATGGGGGTGTGGCTGTTGTCAAGATGGCGGCGTGAGCATTTTGGGCTGAACATGCCTAAACGAAAGGGCAAACCAAAGGCTCCTCCCGCAGAGCCTGTACCTGCCGATTCCACGTGTCTGATGGATAGATTTGTTTAGCTGACAGAGAAGCAGAAAGGGGAGATTCGAGTGGGCGCTGTGCTGTCGGATGTAGTGGCTCTGGTAATGCCTGCCCTGGAGGTGTCTCTCTCCCTTGATGAGCGGTTCCCACCTCTACGTGGGACCTGTCCGGTGCCTCTTCTCGCGAGAGGAGAGGCTGCCCTGCCCGGAGTTGTTGGTGCGGTGTCTGATGTGCGGGCCTTGCTGGAAGACAGCCCCAGAGAACAACCCTCAGTAGTGAGGGCTGTGGATATGGCCCCATGTTCAATCTTAGAGGTGGACATATCATCTCGCCGAGATGAAGGAGTAGGACTTAAGTCTTTTCTTCCGATGGCTGATATTTCTAAAGGAACTTTCCTGAACCGCCCAAAGGAGATATCCCTGGAGACAATATGGGAAGTGATTTTACAGCTCTCTTCAGCGGTTAGTAAGCAGATAGACTTAACAACTACAAGTTGGAAACTTTGTCGTCTGGTATCCAGGGAGACTTGGTAAACCTTCGCTTGAAGATTGAAGTTGGGGAACAGAAAATGACTCAGGTTTCATTAATGAATGATTCTATTATGAAAGATAATGTTTTTATGAGAATGAAACTGGAAAATTTAGAAAATGCAGTGAGAGCTTCCAATATTCGTTTGCTAAACTTTCCAGTTATAACAACTTTGTTACCGATTGAATTATTTAAAAAGTAGATACAGGAGGTTTTAAGTGTACCATCTGACTTAACTCCCCCAGTAGTGAAAGCTTATTTTTTGCCCAAGGGTAAGAAAGTGGGTAAGACAGCTGAGGGTGTTTTAGATATGGATATTTTGGATGTCTCTGCTTTGTTACAGTCACCTAAAGAAGCCGATTTATCAGTCTCCACATTGTTAGTAACCTTTGCGATACCGTCTGACAGAGATTGGATACTAAAATTATACTTTAAGAAATGCTCTGTGTTATTTATGGGGAAGAGGGTTGTGATGTTCCCTGATGTCTCTAGGGAGACCCAGAAATGGCGTAGAGCCTTTCTGTTGCTGAGATCAGGTGCGGCTCAGATTGGTGCTTTCTTTGTATTACGATTTCCCTGTAAATGTATTATTTCCTTTAGGGATAAGAAATATGTATTTTTTCAGCCTGAAGAGTTTATAATTTATTAGTTCTCAGATTGTGACTTCACCTCAGTGAACTTCCTCATCAATGTGCTATTTTCTCTGTACAACGCCTCTGTTATACGTCTAGAGTACCTTTTTTCTTTTGGGATCAAGGAACCATTTTTCCTTGTATTCTCTTTTTCTAGGCTGACTCCCCCATTATTGTGGGCTAATTATACTCTTGTAATAATTTGTTTCTTGAGGTTTTCTTTGTAATTGTGTATTTTCTATACAAGTAGTTGTTTTCTGTACAAGTGAATTTGCTTGATTATTATTGTAAAATTGCATAAATAATAAATAAAAAAAAAATAGTAGGCATCATTGGGTGCTCCACCTTCAAAAATTCAAATTCCTTCTTTTATTTTCATATATAGTGCTGGGAAGGAGTCTGCTGTCTTGGTACATATCAGTACCAATGACATAAGAAAATGTGGTAGGAAGGTTCTGGAGGCTAAATTTAGGCTTTTAGGTTGGAAGTTGAAATCCAGAACTTCCAGGGTAGTTTTCTCCGAAATGCTTCCCGTTCCACGCGCAGGACCCAAAAGGAAGCTAATAAATGTTACAGCACAGTAATAATAATGGGAGATTTCAATTACCCCGGTATCGACTGGGTCAGTGTCATGTCAGGACATGCTAGGGAGATAAAGTTCCTAGATGAAATAAATGACTGCTTCTTGGAGCAGCTGCTTTATTAACCGACCAGAGCGGAAGCCATATTGGACCTAGTCCTTAGTGGAACACCAGATCTGGTGCAAGAGATAAGGGTGTTGGGGCCACTTGGCAATAGTGATCATAATATGATCTCGTTTGATTTAATTAGTGGAGGAGGGATGGTAAGGAAATCCACAGTACTACCTTTTAACTTTTGAAAGGGAGACTATGAAAAAATGAGGAAAATAGTTAAGAAAAAGCTAAAAGGAGCATCTACAAAGGTTAAAGACTTAAATCAAGCTTGGGTGTTGTTGAAAAATACTATCTTGGAAGCCCAGTCCAACTGTATTCAATGCTTTAAGAAGAGTGGAAGCAAGTCCAAAAAACTGTGAGCATGGTTTAAAGGTGAGGTCAGAGAGGCTGTTGTTGCCAAAAAAGCATCTTTTGGGAAATGGAAAAAAGAACCAAATGATGACAACTGGAAACAGCGCAAGCACTGGCAAGTTAAATGCAAGGCATTGATAAGGCAGGCAAAGGGAGAATTTGAGAAGAAGCTTGCTGCGGAAGCAAAAACGCGTAATACTTTTTCAAGTACATTCGTAGGAAAAAACCTGTGAGAGAGTCAGTTGGTCCATTAGATGATAGACGGGTTAAAGGGGCACTAAGAGGTGACAAGGCGATAGCGGAGAGACTGAATGAATTCTTTGTCTCAGTCTTTACTGAGGAAGATGTAGGGATGTTACCCATGACTGAAGTGGTATTTAAAGATGTGAAAGAATTGAAGGTTATATAGATACATCGGGAAGATGTATTACAACTATTTGATAAACTGAAGAGTAGCAAATCACCTGGACCAGATTGTATACATCCAAAGGTGTTGAAAGAACTGAAATATGAGATAGCAGACCTGCTATTAGTAATCTGTGAACTATCATTAAAATCATCTGTATTACCTGAAGATTGGAGGATGGCCAACGTAATGTCAATTTTTAAAAAGGGTTCCAGGGGTGATCTGGGAAACTACAGACCAGTGAGCTTGACGTCAGTACCGGGAAAAATGGTAATAACCATCATAAAGAACAAAATTACTAAACATGTAGATAATCATGGCTTTATGGGAGACAGCCAACATGGCTTTAGACAAGGAAGATCTCGTTTTTTTGAAGGGGTGGATAAACAGGTAGACAAAGGTGAGTCGGTTGATGTAGTGTATTTGGACTTTCAGAAAGCCTTTGACAAGGTCCCTCATTACAGACTTTTGGCAAAACTAAAGAGTCATGGGATAATAGGCAGTGTACTAATATGTATCAGGAACTGGTTAAAAGATAGAAAGCAGAGGGTAGGGCTAAATGGCCAATTGTGCCAATGGAAAAAGGTGAATAGTGGTGTACCCCAGGGATCTGTGCTGGGTCCGCTGCTTTTTGACATATTCATAAATAACCTGGAAAAGGGAATACTGAGTGAGGTTATCAAATTTGCAGATGACACAAAACTATTTAAAGTTGTTAAAACCCATGAGGATTATGGAAAACTGCAAGAGGATCTTGATAAATTGGAAGACTAGGAATCAAAATCGCTGATGAAATTTAATGTGGACAAGTGCAAAGTTATGCACCTAGGGAAGAATAACCCAAACTATGGGTACATGATGCAAGGTTCCACATTAGGAACCACCACCCAGGAAAAAGATTTAGGCGTAATTGTGGATACCATGTTAAAACCCTCGGCCCAGTGTGCAGCGGCAGCCAAGAAAGCAAATATAATGCTAGGTATCATAAGGAAAGCAATGGAAAATAAAACAAAGGATATTATAATGCCTCTGTATCATTCCATTGTTCGACCGCACCTTGAATATTGTGTGCAAGTCTGATCGCCATATCTTAAAAAGGATATAGCGTTATTAGAATAGGTTCAGAGAAGAGCCACCAAAATGGTAAAGGGGATGGAAGGATTACCCCTATGAAGAAAGGCTAAAAAGGTTAGGGCTCTTTAACCTGGAAAAGAGACGGCTGAGGGGAGATATGATAGAAGTCTAGAAATTAATGAATGGAGTGGAACGGGTAAAAGTAGATCAATTGTTTACGTTATCAAAATATAGAAAGACTAGGGGACATACAATGAAGCTACAGGGTAAACTATTTAAGACAAATAGTGAAAAAATATTTTTTCACTGAATGTGTAATCAAACTCTGGAATTTGTTACCAGAGAATGTAGTAAAGGCTGTTAGTGTAGCTGGGTTTAAAAAAGGTTTGGACAAGTTCCTGGAGGAAAGGTCCATGAACCATTCTTAAAAAGGGACCCAGGATATCAATGTTTGACCCAATGTAAGCATTGTGTAACCTGTGTTTTTTGTGGAAACTGCTAGGTACATATGTCCTAGATTGGCCACTGTTGGAAACAGGATACTGAGCTTGATGGACCTTGGTCAGACCCAGTATAGCATATCTTATAATTCCTTGCTGAAGAAGATGTAGGGACTGAAGTGGTATTTAAAGGTGATATTGCGGAAGAATTGTAAAAAATATTGATACACCAGGATGATCTATTACAACTATTTGATAAACTGAAGAGTAGAAAATCACCTGGATCAGATGGTATACATCCAAGGGTGTTGAAAGCACTGAAATATGAGATTGCAGACCTGCTATTAGTAATCTGTGAACTATCATTAAAATCATCTGCAATGCCTGAAAACTGGAAGAAGGCCAATGTAACACCAATTTTTAAAAAGGGTTCCAGGAGTGATCTGGTAAAAATGGTAGAAACCATAATAAAGAACAAAATTACTGAACATGTACTGTAGATAGTCATGGCTTAATGGGAGACAGCCAACATGGCTTTAGACAAGGAAGATCTTGTTTTACTAATCTGTTATGTTTTTTGAAGGTGTGAATAAACAGGTAGACAAAGGTGAGTCAGTTGATATAGTGTATCTGGACTTTCAGAAAGCCTTTGAGAAGGTCCCTCATCAGAGATTTTAAGCAAAACTAAAAAGTCATGGGATAGGAGGCAGTGTACTAGTGTGGATCAGGAATATTGATAAAAAACCTCATTTATGCTGTACACATCAGCAGTTTGGTATTCTACTGCATATGATACGGGAAGCAGTAAAATGTGTAGGTATTAGGACTGTGGGGTTTGCTGTGGGGTTTGATCAGGACATTTGGTGTATATTTTGATTGTTCTTATTTCTCCCGTTCCTAACAGTACAAATAAAGGATAGATAGGGAATACATTTTATTCATGATTCTTGGATGTAGACAACAATCCATAAAAGGAATTTGGAACAGAATTGCGCTGGGCTATATGTCATGGTTTTTGGTGCCAAAAAGAGCCCTTTAAATGGAAGACACGGTAAATCCCAGCACTTTCATTTCCTGAGGAATAGAAGCTTGGTGTGGTAAGGTTCCATTGCAAAGCAGGTACATTTGATGTATATTTTGAAAGCTCTCAAAGAAATTAAGGTATTCTTTTTAAAAGCTAATTCTTTTAAGGGGTTTTGCTGTCTTTTTTTAAAAAAGCTAATTCTTGAAGGGGGTTTTGCTGTTCATTTCTAAAGGATAAAGTCTTTCTTTTTTTCTGTAGAATAAAAGGGAACTCTTTTGTGTGCTTGTGGGGTTGTCAGTTCATTCACAGTTAACTCTTTGAAACTACTGACCTCATGAAGTGTTAAGTGAGCAGCTTACTAAGCTGCTAGGCAGTGCTGTGTAAGAATCTACAGGGCCTTTCAAGTACTGTCTTTCTTGAAGAACTCCATTGCAAAGCAAGGTAATACTCTGCCTGAAAGCTCTCAAAGGAGTTAAGGTATTCTTTTTAAAAGCTAATTCTTAAAGGGGTTTTGCTATTCATTTTTAAAGGATAAAGTCTTTCTTTTTTTCTATACAACAAAGGGACTTTTTTGTGTGCTTGTGGGGTTGCCAGTTAATTCACAGCTAACTCTTTGAAACCACTGACCTCATCAAGTGTTAGGTCCCTCCCTACTCACCTCGACACCCACCCACCCTATATGAGCATTCTTGCTTTATAGGGCAACTCTGCATTTAGCTACACATAGGGACATAAACAAGCACTGTTAGAATACATTTAAAAGAGGCTATCTGTTTTTTTTTTTCTTAAAGGACAGCTGAGGAACCGGTAGGGACTTTGGTAGGTCTCACTCTTTTACTTTAAAAGGTACCAAAGCTCCAGCAACTTAAGTTATGGCTGGGAACAAATTTATTGCTAAAGCTGTTGCCCCCATTACAACTTCTACCTCTGTCCAGACAGAGATCCCAATGTGAGTTGAGGAACCGGTTCCATATGCAGGATGCCTGCATGCTGAGGCTCTCAGGAAACAAGTGGAGGAGCTCAGGGAAGAGATGGTGAGACTGAGAAGCATTTGAGGCAATGAGAAGTACATTGACAAAATGCTTCTTGAAACATCCAGAGGTGGAGATGGGACACTACAGAAGGAAGAAGGTTAGACACGAGTCACCGGAGCCTGCAGTATCAGCACTCCAACTC
The DNA here is from genome assembly GCA_033557465.1 of Ichthyophis bannanicus. Lineage (NCBI taxonomy): Eukaryota > Metazoa > Chordata > Amphibia > Gymnophiona > Ichthyophiidae > Ichthyophis > Ichthyophis bannanicus. The sequence continues at coordinate 360,944,700 of CM066037.1, forward strand.
CTCCAGCCCTTGAACTGAAGAACCAGTATGTAGCCCTGGAAGTGGAGGAGGTGAAAACATCCCAGGAAAGGGAAGAACCACAGCTCAAGAACCCCAAAGTTAAAGAGTCAGTCACCACAACAAAGCAAAGGGTAGTAGTGATTAGTGACTCTCTCCTGAGGGGTACTGAGGTGTCCATCAGCTAATCAGATTTTATGTCCACAGAGATGTTCTGTCTGCCAGGTGCCAAAATCCGAGATGTTCTGGAGAGTTTGCTGAGACTCATCAAGCCTTTTGACTATTATCCTATGTTGTTTATCCATGTTGGCACAAATGATACTTCTAGGTATCCCTCTGAGAATATCAAATGTGACTTCATGGCTCTGGGAGTGAGGGTGAAGCAGATAGGTGTGTAGGTGGTATTCTTTTCTATCCTCCCTATTAAGGGTAAAGGCCGAGGCAGAGAAGCTCGCATCCTGGAGCTGAATGCATGGCTGCATGGATGGTGTCATCCAGAGCGTTTTTGTTTCCTGGACCATGGGATGATGTTCCAAGGGCTGCAGAGCAGAGATGGTATCCATCTGTCCAAGAAGGGTCGAAGTGTTTTCAGCAGCAGACTGGCTAACCTAGTGAAGAGGGTTTTAAACTAGATTTGATGGGGATGGGTGAAGAGAGCCCCAGGTTTATGTTTATGTTTATGTTTATTACATTTGATATACCGCTCAAGCCAAAGCATCAGAGCGGTTTACAATATTACAGAAAAGTTACAGAAAATATGAAAAGAACGCCATTAATTAGATAGGACAGAATAAGAGATACAGTGATAGTTAAAGGAATAGAGGAGACAAGAAGAAATGCTCCACATAGCATCTGAAGAGGTAGATATCATACCACCAGGTGTTTAAGCTCCCACTCACAACCTCCGCTGTCGACATCACCCCTCCACTGCTCCGATCTCCACAGCAAGCAGAACCAATGTAGCAGCATTTTAAACAGCCCCGCACGGTCCTACGCCTAAGGGCCACGCCAAAGAGCCCTCTGGCGAGGCCCTCAGGCGCGGGCGCGCCAGTGGAAGTGATGGTTTTAAAGCCATTAAAGGCTGCTGGTATGGGCAGGCTGAAAGGAAAGAGGTGGAGCTCCCGCTCACACACCTCAGATGCTGGCTGGCTGCTGCTCTCCCCATCTCTGTGCCCCAGGTAAGTGGTGAAAGCCTCCAGATAAATGACACATTAAATACCTCTGTAGAAATAGGTAATAGGGGCAACATCTGGAAAGCAGTTTGTATAAATGCCCATAGCATGGGAAATAAGATCCTAGATGTTGGGGATTTAATGGAAGAGACTGACTTGGGTTTAGTGGTGGTTACGGAGACATGGTTCACAGAAAACCATGACTGGGATATACTGTAATTATATCGGGCTATACTTTATTTAGGACGGACAGAATAGGAAGAAGGGGAGGTGGTGTTGCATTATATATTAAAAATAATATTAAAGCTATAGAATTGCAGGGCTTAAAAGGAAGAGAGGAGGCACTGTGGGTTAAACTAGAAAGAGAGAAAGGGAAATCCATTTGCATTGGAATTATATACAGATCCTCATCACCGGGTGAAGAAGTGGACAAAGATATAATACAAGACATAAACAGTATTGCCATGAAAGGAGACATGCAACTGATAGGTGATTTCAATATGCTGGAAATGGATTGGCACATCCCTATTGCGGTGTCATCTAGAAGTAAGGAGATCCTAGATTCTCTACAGGGACAACTATTCAGGCAATTGGTAACTGAATCCACACGTGATGTGCCATATTGGACTTAGTGTTTACCAATGAGGAAAATGTTTCTGATGTTACAGTGGGAGATCAAGTCACATCCAATGATCACCAGATGGTAAGGTTCAGTATTAGTACTAGGGCTGATAAAATCCATTCAAATGTCTTAGACTTTAGGAAAACTAACTTTGCAAAGATAGGACAATACCTCAGAGAGTCGTTAGCGGGATGGGAATAGCTGGGAGATGTAGAAAAACAGTGGGCAGAACTGAAATGGAATATTTTAATGGCAGCAAACCTTTTTTTAGAAAGGTAAATAAATGTAAAAGGAAAAGGAAGCTGCTATGGTTCTCAAAAGAAGTAGCTGAGAAGGTGAAGAAAAAGATGGAGGTCTTCATGAAATATAATAGATCACAGAGAGAGGAAGACTGGAATCTATATTTGGAGAAACTTAGAGAAGCTTGCAACGTAGTCAGGAAAGCAGAGGCACAAAAAGAAGAAACAATAGCCAATGCATTAAAACACAGGGATAAACATTTTTCAGATATGTTAGCAAGAGGAGGAAGGGCAAAAGTGGTATTGTCAGACTCAAGGGTGCAGGGGAGGAATATGCAGAAACTGATGAGGATAAAGCAGAATTTCTTAACAAATATTTCTGTTCTATGTTCATAGATGAAGGATCTGGAGCAGGACCTCAGAAAACTCCCACAAAGAGCAACAGAAGCAGCGGGAATCTCAAACGATTTTCAGAAGACTGTGTTCGAGAGCAAGTAGTTAAATTAAAAGTAGACAAACAATGGGTCCGGAAGAGATGCATCCAAGAATACTGAGGGAACTTGGGGATGTTCTAGAGGCTCCACTATCTGACCTTTTCAATGCCTCTTTGGAGTTAGGAGTGGTGCCAGAGGACTGGAGAGAGGCACATGTGGTCCCTTTACACAAAAGCGGACATAAGGATGACATTGAGAATTACAGGCCGGTTAGTCTAACCTTTGTGGTTAGCAAATTATTGGAAAGTCTACTAAAGGAGAGAATAGTGAGGTTTCTGAAGTCCAATGGATTGCAGGATGTGAGGCAACAGGGATTCACCAGAGGCAGGTCTTGTCAGACAAATCTGATTGATTTCTTTGACTGGGTGACCAGGGATTTGGACTGAGGGATAGCCCTAGATGTGGTGTATTTAGATTTCAGTAAAGCCTTTGACACTGTTCTACACAGGTGACTTATAACAAACTGAGTGCCCTAGGAATGGATCCTAAAGTTACTGATTGGGTTAGAAATTGGTTGAATGGGAGGCTGCAAAGGGTACAGGTAAATGGAGCTCACTCTGGGGAGAAGGAGGTTACCAGTGGTATGCCACGGGGATCTGTCCTTGGTCCAATTCTGTTTAACATTTAAGGAACACATTTCTTCAGTCTTTCAACGGTCTATTCTTTCCCTCAAACAGCTGCGAGCTGTTCACCCCTTTCTTTCTTCCCCCGCCTTAGCTACACTCTTGCTCACTCTGATGATATCCCGGCTCGACTATTGTAACGTTGTTTTAGCAGGTCTGCCTCAGTCCCAACTCACCCGAATTCAGCGCATCCAGAATACTGCGGTCCGTCTTTTAACCCATGCTTCCCCATATGACCACATCACCCCTCTCCTTATGCAGCAACACTGGTTGCCATTATCATTTCGTATCCAATATAAGATTCTCATATTTGTTCACAGGGCTCTCCATACAGGTGTCCCTCTCTATCTTGCGGACCAGGTTCGCTTCCATACTCCTCACCGCTCACTCCGCTCTATTCACCTTGACCGTGTGTTCCTTCCCCCTCCCTCACACGCTACCTGGAATCCACCCGCTCTTCTGCCTGTTACTTTATGGGCCCAAGGCTTTGGAATTCGCTCCCTTCCTCCCTCCGTTCCGAAACATCCCTCCAGTTTTTCAAAACAAAAGTCAAAACTCACCTGTTCAGCCTGGCATTTAACCTCCCCCCATAACCCTTGCTCCCTTCCTCCGCTTCCCTATTGATGTGTTTTGATGTCATTATTTATTTACTTGTTCTCTATCCTCTTTTCTTTTCTCCACTGTTTTTAAAATGATGGCGTTCTTTTCTACTTTCGCAGCTATGTAATTTTTTTTTATGATTGTAAAACGCTCAGATACCTTTTGGTGTGGATGGTATATCAAATTTTAATAAAACATAAACATAAAACATAAACATCTTTATTAGTGATATTGCAGAAGGACTGTTGGGTAAAGTTTGCTTGTCTGAAGATGATACCAAAATCAGCAATAGAGCAGACACACAGGAAGGCGTCGACAACATGAGGAGGGATCTAGCTAAACTTGAAGAATGGTCTAGAATATGGCAGCTGAAATATAATGCTAAAAAATGCAGGGTTATGCATTTGGACTGCAAAAATCCAAAGGAGCTGTACAGTGTAGGGGTGAGGTATTTCTGTCCACAAAAGAAGAGCGGAACCTGGGCGTAATTGTGTCTGATAATCTTAAAGTAGCTAAACAGGTAGGAAAGACGACTGCAAAAGCCAGAAGGATGCTTAGGTGCATAGGGAGAGGAATGGCCAGCAGAAAAAAGGAGGTGATACTACCTCTGTATAAGTCTCTAGTGTGACCTCATTTAGAGTACTGTATGCAATTCTGGAGACCGAACTTTCAGAAGGATATAAGCAGATTAGAGTCAGTGAAGAGGGTGGCTACTAAAATGGTTAGTGGTATTCGTTATGAAGCATATGAGGACAGACTTAAAGATCTTACTATGTATACTTTAGAGCAGGGGTGGGCAATTCCGGTCCTGGAGGGCCGCAGACCAGTCAGGTTTTCATGATGTTCCTAATGAATATTCACGAGATCTATTTGCATACACTGCCTTCCATTGTATGGAAATAGGTCCATGAATATTCATTAGGGACATCAAAAAATCTGACTGGTCTGCGGCCCTCGAGGACCGGAATTGCCCACCCCTGCTTTAGAGGAAAGGCGGAATAGGGGCGATATGACAGAGACATTTAAATACCTCCATGGCATAAATGCTCTAGAGGGTCTCTTTCAACTGAAGGCAAGCTCTGCTATGAGGGGACATAGGATGAGAGTGAAAGGGGATAGTCTCAGGAGTAATATTCGGAAATATTTCTTTACAGAAAGAGTGGTAGATGCATGGAATAGTCTCCCAGTTTAGGTGGTAGGGAAGAGGTACCACAAAGAGCAAGGAGCCAAACGCGTCCTCTCAATGTGAAAACAGACTTTATTTATTACCCCAGCACTAGCAGTTTTTCGGCCATTTATGCCTTCCTCAGTGGGTATATATAACAGGAAACCTCCAACATAAACAAATAAGAAAAATTGCATTAAAAAATCCAATTATAAAAACATGCACTAAAATTATATAAAGGAGAATCATAAATAAGGCCTTATAATAAATATCACTACATAAAAACTGTGCTCTACTACATTCAAAAAACAAGCATATTCAAATTATGACTTGAAACTTACCTTCGCAAATCAAAAGACCAATTAAAAGTTACATTAATAAAACTTTAAAATCTTAAAAAGAGAGAGCTCACCAGAGAATCTAAAATGAAAGCAAACATCCAGACGAGATTTCTCCCTGGCTGCCCCAGCGCTATGTAATGTCCTTCCAGTATCTCTAAAAGCCACTTCGGACTCCAAGGACTTCCGGAAGAAGCTGAAAACAACTCTCTATGTAGGACATTTTGGAGACAATACATAAAAAGTAGAACATAGACCCAGGGGCAACCCAAGGGGGCTGTGGGGCCATGTGTGGAGACTCGGTGTGAGCCTCATTTGCATAAGGGAACTCATTTGCATTAATATTTGCATAATGTTACCATACACTAACTTTTAGTGAACATGCCTCTTAATGAGTGTATGGAAAAAGAACGACTAAAAGATTTCTACATTACTATAATCCAGTGCCAACTGCCAGGCACATTAGGAACTACTACAAACACCGCCCATTTAGAACCCAAAGCAAACCCACCGTATCCAAACAGCACTACCAGGACTCACAAAGCACCATACCCTACCTATCAAAAGGCAATACTGCAAATATTAAACCAATACATTTCAGAGAATAACAATGCATGACCTACTGGGGAAAGAGAACAGGTGGCAATGTCGAATAGGCAAACATAAACAGAATACCTCAGCTCAGTTACAAATGCAGAACATTTCCTCTTGTACTAAACAAAGCGCAGACATTAATGATGCATATTTCCCAGAGCTGACATATTCCAGTTAATAAATTCAAAATAAAGAGATATTTTTCTACCTTTTGTGCATTTTTTTTTCAGTTGCAATTGCTCCAGCCACTTTCTTCTGCTTTCTTCATGTCTTCTGCTAACTCTCCATTGTCTGCTGTCCATTTGTCCTTTCTTCTCTCTTCTAGTTTTTTTCCATTCTCTCTCTACATCTTCTTTAACATACTAACCTTTCTCCTTTTGCTCGTTCCTCATTCCTATTTCATTCACTCAAATTTTAGCCCTCCATCCTCAATCCCCACTTACTCTCCCAATATCCGGCCAATTGTAGATTTGTCTTCCCTCCCACACAAAATATTTTTTCCCTCTCCATTTCAGTCTCCCAGCTCCATCCCATTCTAATCCTCCCCCAACATCAGCTCCCTTCTAGTTCCAGTCCCACCCAGCATCTGCTCCCTTCTAGTCCCCGCATCAGCCCATTTCCAGTCCTAGCCCCCCATAAGCCCATTTCCAATCCTATCTTAGCCCCACCATCAGCCCATTTCCAGTCCTAGCTCCCCCATCCATTTCCAGTCCTATCCGAGTCCCTCCATCAGCTCATTTACAAGCCCAGCCCCCCATCAGCCCATTTCTTGTCCTAACCCCTCCTCCATCAGCCCATTTCCAGTCTTAGCACCCCCCATAGCCCATTACCAGTCCTAACCCCGCATCAGCCCATTTCCAGTCCTAGCCCCCATAGCCCATTACTAGTCCTAACCCCCCATCAGCCCATTTCCAGTCCTAGCTCCCTCCCCTCACAGCCCATTTCCATTCCAAGCCCCCTCCCTATCAGTTATTTGCAGTTCATGCTCGCCCTTCCACTCAGCCCATTTGCATTTTTAGACCCCGTCCCCATCAGCTATTTGCAGCTCAAGCCCCCCTTCCACTCAGCCCATTTCCAGTCCTAGCTCCCTCCCCTCACAGCCCATTTCCATTCCAAACTTCCCTCCCCATCAGCTATTTGCAGTTAAAGCCCCCCTTCCACTCAGCCCATTTCCATTCCAAGCCCCCATCCCCATCAGCTATTTGCAGTTAAAGCCCTACTTCCACTCAGTCCATTTCCAGTCCTAGCAACCCCCCCAGCCCATTACCAGTCCTAGCCCCGCCTATAACCCATTACCAGTCCTAAGCCCCCCATCAGCCCACTTCCAGTCCTAAACCCCCATCAGACCACTTCCAGTCTTAGCCCCCACCATAGTCCATTACCAGTCCTAACCCCCCATCAGCCCATTTCCAGTCTTAGCGCCCCCCCATAGCCTATTACCAGTCCTAACCCCCCCCCCATCAGCCCATTTCCAGTCCTAGCCCCCCCCCATAGCCCATTACTAGTCCTACCCCCCCATCAGCCCATTTCCAGTCTTAGCGCCCCCCATAGCCTATTACCAGTCCTAACCCCCCCATCAGCCCCTTTCCAGTCCTAGTCCCCCATAGCCCATTACCAGTCCTAACTCCCCCCCCCCATAGCCCATTAGCAGTCCCATCCCCCCTCCCCCCATCTGCCCAGGTAGATTAAAAAAAACCAAACTGGCTGCTGTTGCCGCCATGGCAAAGGCAGAATCAAGCGTCCCGCGGGGCCAACCCCCGCCTGGCAGAGCCCTCCCTGCAGCATCAGCTCCCAAAGCGCAGGCTTTTCAGAGCCGCGAAGGGAGAGTTTCCCTTTCTTGCAGCTGTTAATACTGCCGGGGCTGATGGGATTTCCCATCAGCCCCGGCGGGCTTAACAGAGCTGCGAGAGGTCAGATAAGCTCTCCCTTCGCGGCTCTGAAAGACGATGCTGAGGGAGCTGATGCTGCAGGGAGGGCTCTGCTGGGCAGGGGGTGGGGGCCTCGTGGGATGCTTTATTCTGCCGCTGTCATGGCGGCAGCGGCAGCAGCAGCCATTTTTTTTTAATCTACCTGGGCTGATGCAGAATGTTTTTTGCGCGGGGCCCCCTGAAATGCGGGGCCCTTTACAAAAGACATTCTTGCTCAATGGATGGGCCGGCCCTGCATAGACCCTTATTCCAGCTAGTGATTCCTTGTTCTGTTGTACTATAATGTAAATAGCTCATTCTGTAAATAGTTATTTGAAACAATTTCAGGTATGCCTCCCTCTCCCATTCTTTTATGTAAAATCCGCACGTTGCACTGTAAACTGCTTTGATTTTAAGATAAGGCGGTATAGAAAAACTACTAAATAAATAAATAAATTTAAATTGACAGAAAGAAAGACACACAACTCAAATACAGAGAAAGAAAGGTTTGTGGAACAACACAAAAGGATATTGTGCATTTAAAAGAACAAAACTCACTGTCCCCTTGAACGCGAAAATGTGTGCAGGATAAATCAAAATTGTGTGCTTATTATATGTTGCTTAAAAAAAAAACATGAACAGTCAAAAGATATAAAAAACAATACCATAGTTTAAGTCGTATTAGAAGACAATATAGACGGGGAACAGGCAACCAGAGTGGCTTTTTTAGAAACATAGAAACATGACGGCAGAAAAAGACCACATGGCCTATCTAGCCTACCCTTCCATATCTACTACAATAGTCGCCTTTTTACCTTTGGAGATCTTCTGTTTTTGTCCCATGCTTTTTTGAATTCAGATACTATCTTTGTGTCAACCAGCTTCACTGGGAGACTATTCCATGCATCTACCACTCTTTCCATAAAGAAATATTTCCACATATTACTCCTGAGTCTATCCCTTTCACTCTCATCCTATGTCCCCTCGTAGTAGAGCTTGCCTTCAATTGAAAGAAACCCTCCTGAGCATTTATGCCATGGAGGTATTTAAATGTCTCTGTATTCCCATTCAACCAATTTCTAACCCAAGCATTAACTTTAGGGTCCATCCCAATTGTGCTCAGTTTATTTATAAGTCGCCTGTGCGGAATAGTGTCAAATGCTTTACTGAAACCTAAATGCACCACATCTAGGGCTTTCCTCGGTCCAACTCCCTGCTCACCCAGTCAAAGAAATCAATCAGATTTGTCTGACAAGATCTGCCCCTGGTTTATTCATGCTGCCTCAGATCTGGTAATCCATTGGACTCCAAAAACGTACTATTTTCTCTTTCAGTAGTGTTTCCAATAATGTATGCACTACCAAGGTTAAACTAACTGGCCTGTAGTTTTCAGCCACATCCTTACTTCTGCTTTTGTGTAAAGGGACCACATGTGCCTCTCTCCAATCCTCTTGCACCACCCCCAACTGCAAAGAGGCATTGAAAAGGGGCAGCTAAAACCTCCCCAAGTTCCTTCAGTATTCTCAGATGTATCCCATCTTGTCCCATCACTTTGTCCACTTTTGCTAGTTACTCACGAACAAAGTCTTATGAAAATTGTTTAAGATGCCTCTCATTTTTGTTCCTGTTTGTGGGTGTTGTCTGAGGTCCTGCTCCCAGCCCTTCATCTGTGAACACAGAACAGAAATATTTGTTAAGCATTTCCGCTTTATCCTCATCACCTTCTATGTATTCCTCCCCTTCACCCTTGAATCTGACAATATTACTTTTGCCCTTCCTCCTCTCACTAACATATCTGAAAAATGTCGTATCCCTCCATTTTATTGCATTGGCTATTTCCTCTTCTTTTTGTATCTTTGCTTTCTTGACTACTTTGCCAGTCTCTCTAAATTTTTCCAAATGTGGATGCCTGTATTTCATGAAGGCCTCCATATTTTTCTTCACCTTTTCAACTACCTCTTTTGAGAACCATAGTGGTCTCCTTGTCCTGTCACCTTTATTTGTCATTCTAATAAAAAGGTTGGTTGCCCTTAAAATATCCTCTTTCGGTTTTGTCTACTATTTTTCTGCATCCCCCAGCTGTTCCCGTACCACTAATGACTCCTTGAGGTATTGGCCCATCTTGGTAAAGTTAGTTTTCCTAAAGTCTAAGACCTTCTCTTTTGAATGGATTTTATCAACCCTAGTCCTAATACTGAACTACACCATCTGGTGATCACTAGATGTGAGATGATCTCCCACAGTAATATCAGAAACACTTTCACCATTGGTAAGCACCAGGTCCAGTATGGTCCCTTCACATGTGGGTTCTGTTACCAGTTGCCTGAATTGTTCTTCCTATAAAGAATCCAGGATCTCATTGCTTCTAGATGACACTGCAGAGGGATGTGCCAATCAAATCTGTCCTATTGAAATCCCCTATCAGTAGAACTTCCCATTTCCTGGCAATGCTGCGTATGTCTTCTATTAAATCTCTGTCCACGTCTTCTTCCTGTGATGGAGATCTGCATATTACGCCAATGCAAATGGATTTCTCTTTCCCTCTTTCTAGTTTAACCCACATTGCCTCCTCTTTCCCTTTTAAGCCCTGTATTTCCATAACTTTAATATTATTTTTTATATAGAGAGACACTCCTTCTCCCCTTCTTCCTACCCTTTCTTTTCTGAATAACATATAGCCTGGTATACTTATATCCCAGTCATGGTTGTCCATGAACCATGTCTCTGTATCTGCCTCTAAATCCAAGTAAGCATCTCCCATTAAAGTCTCAACATCTGGGATCTTATTTCCCATGCTGCTTGCATTTATAGGCAGTGCTTTCCAGATGTTGCCCCTTTTACCTATTTCTATAAAGGTATTTAATGTTTCACTTACCTGGGGACTTTCACTTACCTGGGGGCTTTCGTCACTCATTGCCAATGAATCTAGTTTAAAACCCTTTTCAATAGGTTAGCCAGTCTGCTCTGAAGACATGTCAACCCTTCTTGGACAGATGGATGCCATCTCTGCTCTGCAGCCCTTGGAACATCATCCCATGGTCCAGGAAACTAAAACACTCTTGATGACACCATCCACGCAGTCATGTATTTATGTCCAGGATACAAGCTTCTCTGCCTTGGCCTATCTCCAGGAACAAGCAGGAATGAGTCTTCACATATGGGTGCGTCGGTACCGACGGAGCCTGCGTGGGAACGCTACCCAGCTTCCCAAAAAGGAAAGCTTTTGGGAGCATCCCACAGCGCCTGCGCGCTGCCTTTCCGCCTTTCCTAACCATCTCTCCTCAGTTCTTCTTTGCAGCGGAGCCAGCAGATCGAGCCCTGTCACTGCTGAAGAAGTTCTTTATTTTATTTTATTTCTTTGGTCGCGTGTCTGCTTTCCCCGACTCTGGACCGGTACCGCCAGTCTTTTTCTCTTTCTTTCTTTCAAAAAAAAAAAAAAAATTATTTTCTTTACTTAGTGTATTTTTCCTCTTGGGCCTCAGGGCCTACAAGAAAATTTTCCTCATGGAAAAACCAGCCTCCGGGTTCAAGAAATGCACTAAGTGTAGCGGTACTATTTCTGTTACAGATACCCATGAATGGTGCCTTAAATGTTTGGGTCCTGAACACTCCATTCAGGATTGTCCCTCCTGCTCTCTAATGTCTAAACGGGGTTTACAGAACCGAGTAGCTAAGCTCCATGTGCTGTTTCCCGCTGATGCAGCGTCGGTAGCATCGACATCTTCCAGGTCTTCTTCTCCTGATGGATCTCAGGTAACCAAACATAAACCTAGCAGGTCCTCGAAGGGTAGATCTCCCTCTAAGCATTGAGATGCCTCCGGGCTTGCCCTCGAGGATCCTGCACCAGCAAAACAACCCCGGCGGGAAGCTCCGGCTTCCAAAGCTCCTCCTATGGGGTTACAGGTTGACATCGATGGCACGGCCTCGACCTGTTAGAATGCTCTGGGGTACCGGCACAATCTCCCGGTACCGATTTCCAGGCATTCATGGCGTCGATGGATCAGAATGTTCTGTCCATGCAGCGGGCTATCAAGGCCTTCATTCAAGCTGCGACGCCGATGGTACCACAACAAACTCTGTTGTCGGTATCGGCTCCGGTACCGGCACCAATGCCGATACCGGTACCGACTGCATCGACATCAACCAGGATACCGGCTGCGGCGGTTCCTTGTCCAGGGCTACTTCTCGGTACCGATCCGGTACCGAGGACGCCCGATGTCGATACCGCTCGATACGCGTATCGAGCGTTAGAAGAGCACCCTGACAGGCGATACTTCGATTCCTCTGGTGATTCTGATTCATCAGATGAGTCTCCTGAAGTATCCATAGCCCTTCCTGAAGAGCCTTCTTCTCCAAAAAGAAGAATATCTCCTCCAGAGGACCTGTCCTTTCAAGACTTCATAAGAGAAGTAGCTAAAGGACTTTCTATTTCAGTAACCTCTGAATCAGAGCCTAGAGCAAAAAAATTGGATATTTTAGGCTATTCTAAGGCTCCTAAAGAGGCAGTCACCTTACCAATTCATGAGATTCTTTATGAACACATGATTGATCTATGGGAGACTCCTCTCACTCTCTCTCCTCATTCTCGCAGATTGGACACTATGTATCGTGTTCCTCCCTGTCCTGGATTTCATAAAACTCAGCTTCCTCACCATTCCATTGTGGTACAGTCAGCTATGAAAAGGATAAAGAGTACAAAGAGACACTCTTCTGCTCCTCCAGGAAGAGAATGCAGGACCTTGGATGCTTTTGGTAGGAAAATCTTCCAAGCCAGTATGCTTATTGCCAGAATCAACTCATATAATCTTTACATGGGTATGTTTCTAAAAGAAGTTGCAGAAAAGCTGCACACTTTCCTCCCTTTTCTTCCAGAGGATAAAAGGGAGGAATTCCTCATTTGGCTTAAGCATACCCAAGACATTTCAAAGTTTTCCAACAGGGCAGCCTTTGACTCCTTTGAAGGTGCCAGCAGAGCTTTGGGCATTGCCATAGCTGCTCGCAGAATTGCTTGGCTCCAGGCTTCTGATTTAGAACCCTGGGTTCAAGATGGCTTAGGAAATCTTCCCTGTACAGGTGAAAACCTATTTGGCAAAGAATGGCAAATAAAAGCCACTCAAATGGATGCAGAAAATTCTGCTCTGGATAGACTTTCAAAGTCAACCTCCATTCCTGCCAAGAAAAAGCCTTTTAAAAAGTTTTTCTTTAAAAAGGGCAGATTTCCTTATACTTCTGGCCAACAATCTTCTACAGGTCGCTTTACCACTAAGCGTCAGCAACCTAAACAGGCCAGGCCTAAGCCTACAGGGGCTGCTGCAACTCAGCAGGCCCAACCTCCTCAGGGTTTTTGACTTGATGCTAGAGAACTTAGCCTTTCTGGCTCTAAAGCAGCCAGAGCCTCTCGCCATTCCAGGAAGGTTGGCTCATTTTGCTCCCAGATGGGAGCAAATAACATCAGAGCAGTGGACCCTCTCCATCATAAGAGAGGGCTACAAGCTTCATTTCTCAGACCTTCCTCCCCACACCATGGTGAGACACTTCAATTCTCCCACATCTCTTCTCGACCTTCTAGGTCAAGAGGTAGCTACCCTTCTTACCCAAGGGGCAATAGAAGAAGTTCCTCTTCTTCATCAAGGGTCAGGGTTCTACTCCCCCTATTTTCTCATTCCAAAGAAGACAGGGGGATACAGGCCCATCTTAGATCTCAGAGAATTGAACAAATTTCTATGCAAGGAGAAGTTCAAGATGCTTTCTCTGGGCACTCTCCTTCCATACCTTCAAAGTCAGGATTGGCTTTGTTCTCTAGATCTCAAGGATGCGTACACACATGTCCTCATCCATCCCTCTCACAGAAGATTCCTACGGTTTCTTTTCCAAGGAAAACATTATCAATACAGAGTCCTTCCTTTCGGTCTGGCCTCTGCTCCAAGAGTGTTCACCAAATGCATGGCAACAGTTGCTGCATTTCTACGCACTCTAGGAATATTTGTCTTCCCATACCTGGACGACTGGCTCATCCGAGCTCCATCCCAGTCAGAGGCCCAGATTTCCCTGGACCGCACAAGGCGCATTCTGCAGTATCTGGGACTTGTGGTAAACCTCCCAGTCTCAGCTCACCCCTACTCAGTCCCTAGAATTCATAGGGGCCTGGTTGGATACCACTACTGCAAGGGCCTACCTTCCTCAGGCCTGTTGCCAACGTCTAGTGCAGTTAGCCTCCCAGATTCAGTCAAAGAGCCACTTAACTGCCCAGGAGATGCTACAACTGCTAGGCCACATGGCTTCCACAGTACATGTGGTACCCTATGCTCGCCTACACATGAGAGCAGCTCAGTGGACTTTGTCCACCCAGTGGACTCAAGCTTCAGGAGCTCTCTCAGACCAAATAGCGACCACCAAACGTCTCTTTTGGTCTCTCCAATGGTGGATATCCACTCAAAATTTGTTGCTGGGGTCCCCCTTCCAACAGTTGCTGCCCCAAGCAACCCTCACAACAGATGCCTCCCAAACAGGTTGGGGAGCCCATCTACAGGATCTCTCCACTCAAGGCACTTGGTCTCCACAGGAGACCTCTCTTCATATCAACCACTTGGAGCTTCGAGCAGTTTTTCTAGCTCTCAAGGTCTTTCATACCCTCCTCAGCTACAAGACAGTCCTCATTCATACGGACAATCAAGTAGCCATGTTTTACATAAACAAACAAGGAGGAACTGGCTCTCTGTCGCTTTGCAACAAAGCTTTAAGATTGTGGGCCTTCGCCAGAGAGCATCAAATCCATCTCCTGGCAGTATACCTCCCAGGAGTCCAAAACTCTTGGGCAGACAGACTCAGTCGAGTTCTGCTTCCACAAGAATGGTCCCTGCACATGGATCAGGTACTCAGAATCTTCCAAGAATGGGGAACCCCGGACATAGACCTCTTTGCAAGTCCGTGGAATGCCAAACTTCCCCGGTTCTGTTCCAGAATTCCGTGTCAGGGAGTTCAGGCCAAGGATGCCTTCCTCCTTCATTGGGGTCAGGGCTTCCTGTATGCATTTCCACCCATTCCCTTGATTCCCAAGACAAACTCCAGAGGGATCAAGGATCTATGATCCTCACAGCTCCACGCTGGCCACGCCAAGTGTGGTACCCTCTACTTCTACATCTCTCTGGACTTGGGAGCTGCTCCAGACCTTCTGTCCCAGGAGGAAGGGACTCTATGGCACCCAAACCCCAAGTCCCTACACCTCAGAGCTTGGTTACTGAAGGCCTAGACCTTCAAGACTGGAATCTTTCTCAACAAGTGAAGGATATCCTCCATGCTTCCAGAAAACCTTCCACCAGGTGTTCTTATGCTTTTAAATGGAAGAGGTTTTCCATTTGGTGTGCTGAAAAGGGTCTTGACCCTCTAGCACTACCTTTAAATTCTCTGTTAGACTATCTCCTGCATCTTTCCAATGCAGGCCTTAAAACAAATTCAGTAAGAGTCCATTTGAGTGCTATTGCAGCATCCCTTAAGCCCATAAATGGACAACCTATTTTCTCTCATCCTCTCATTGCAAGATTCATGAGAGGCCTAACTTTAACTAAACCTCCCATTAGGCCTCCTCCGGTGGCATGGGACTTAAATTTGGTTCTTGGTCAGCTTATGAAGCCACCTTTTGAACCCTTAGCCACTACCTCCTTGAAGTTTCTTTCCTGGAAGGTTATTTTCCTCATTGCAGTCAATTCAGCTCGCCGCATCAGTGAACTGCAGGCATTAGTGACTCATCCACCTTATACAAGGTTCCATCATGATAAGGTAGTCCTTAGGACAAATCCACACTTTATGCCTAAAGTGGTCTCACCTTTTCATCTTAATCAAGAGGTATATTTACCTGTCTTTTTTCCAGCTCCTCATGCATCCAGTGCAGAGAAGAATCTTCATACTCTGGATTGTAAAAGAGCTCTTGCTTTTTACTTACATCTAAATTCTGTGTCCATCGACCAGATCTGTCGAGCAGCCACCTGGGCCTCGGTTCATACCTTCACAGCCCATTACTGCTTGGACAAGGACTCCCGCCGGGATGCCTTGTTTGGTCAGGCTGTCCTCAAACACCTGTTCCATTCTTAAACAACTCCTACCCTCCTTCCCTGGATGGATGCCTGAGATCCATAGAAGGAAGTAGACCCCTTCCCAGGATCTCATATCCTTGGGGATCTCCCAGGCATCTTAGCTAGGGAGTCCCAATATGTGAAGACTCATTCCTGCTTGTTCCTGGAGATAGCACAGTTACTTACCTGTAGCAGGTGATCTCTGGGAACAGCAGGAATAAGTCTTCATAACCCTCCCACCTCCCCTAGGAGTTGTATCTCTTTTTCTATCTTTCCTTTCCTCTCTCTCTCTATTGTCTCAGCTTTAAACTCGAACTGAGGAGAGATGGTTAGGAAAGGCGGGAAGGCAGCGCGCAGGTGCTGTGGGATGCTCCCAAAAGCTTTCCTTTTTGGGAAGCTGGGGAGCGTTCCCGCGCAGGCTCCATCAGTACCGACGTACCCATATGTGAAGACTTATTCCTGCTGTTCCCAGAGATCACCTGTTACAGGTAAGTAACTGTGCTTTACCCTCAATAGGGAGGATTGAAGAGAACACCACCTGCACCCCTATCTGCTTTACCCTCTCTCCCAGAGCCATGAAGTCACTCTTAATAGTATCATTTGTGCCAACATGGATGAGCAACATCAGGTAATAGTCAGTAGGCTTGATGAGTCTCAGCAAACTCTCCATAACATTTTGGATTTTGGAACCTGGCAGACAGCATACCTCTCTGGACATCAAGTCTTGTTGGCAGATGGGTGCCTCAGTACCCCTCAAAAGAGAGTCACCAACCACCACTACCCTTTGCTTCCTAGTGGTCACTGATTCAGCAACTTTGGGGTGCTTGAGCTCTGGTTCTTCCCTTTTTTGGGATGCCTCCACCTCCTCCACTTTCAGGGCTGCATAATGGTTCTTCAATTCAAGGGCTTGAGGAATTGGATTGGTGGTTCTACAGGCTCTGGTGACTTATGTCCAATCTTCGTCCTTCTGTAGGCTCCCATCTTCACCTCTGCTGGAGAGCTTTGATGTTTCAAGAAGCATCTTATCAATGTACTTCTTACTGTCTTGAATGCTTCTGAACCCCGCCACCTCTTCTTTGAGCTCCTCCACTTGTATCCTGAGAGCCTCATCATGTAGGCATCCTGCACATGGAACTAGTCCTTCAACTGGCATCGGGATCTTTGTCTGGACAGAGGCAGAAGTTGTAATCAGGGCAATAGTTTGGCAATATGATTTTTTCCAGCCATTGTTCAGTTGATGGAACGTTGGTACCTGTTGAAGTAAAAAGAGAACTACCAAAGTACCAGCCTGTTTCTCAACTGTCTTTTCAAAGAAAATGCAGTTAACCTATTTTAAGAGTGTTCTAAATGTGCTGTTCTAAGTCCCTGTGTGTAGCTAATTCTGGAGTGACCCTATAAAACAAGAATGCTCACATGGGGTGTGTGGGAGCTGAGGTGGGTAGGGAGGGAACTAACTCCTAATGAGGTGTCAGTGGCTTCAAATAACTGAGAAAGAGAAGCTAACAGCAGAGTTTTAAACCTGTTGTTGTTGTTAAGTGCCGTCGAGTCGGAGTCGACTCATGGCGACCCTCTGGATAGCTATCCTAAATTGTGTTCGGTCTTCAGTCAGGCGGCTCATTGATGACAGACTGGTACCCGTAGCTGCTGTTATTGTAGCGATCCATCTCATTGCTGGCCTTCCACTTTTGCGTTGACCTTCTATCTTGCCAAGCATGATGTCTTTCTCTAATGATCTCTCTCTTCGCATGATGTGTCCGAAGTATGAAAGTCGAAGTCTTGTCATCTGAGCTTCTAAAGAAAGCTTAGGTTTGATCTCCTCTAGTACCGACTGGTTTGTTCTTCGGGCAGTCCATGGTATACACAGTATTCGCCGCCAGCACCATAATAAGGTTTTAAACCTACACTACTAAAAAAAACCATACAAAACCCATATATTTCCCATTTTGAAATAAAGCACCAAAAAGACTAACTCTTTCTAAAAATGTATACCAAAACCCTTTTACATGCTCTCAGGCAGAGAGCTAGTAATTAAAAGTCACACACTTTTACCTTACTCTGTTAGGAATGCCTTGGAGGGTTCTAAAGGCTTATATGCAGTCCTCAGGTCTTTTACAGGCTAATCAGGCCCACTAACTCCTGATGAGATGTCAATGGCTTCAAAGAGCTGAGAAAGAGAAACTAACAGCAGAGCACCAAAAAGGCTCTTTCTAAAAATGTAAACCAAAACCATTGCTGTGCAGAGAGTGGTGGAGGTGTAGCCTACTGGTTTGTGCAAGGTCTCCATACACAGAGGGCAGGGGTTCAATTCCTACTTGTTCGTTTTGTGACTGTGCTACTCAGATCATTTTCATGCCTGTAACAGTCTGGACTCTGCAGATCGGCGCTGCCAGCCCATGCCACCCTTTCCTCAGCCACCATCCATCCTTCAGCCCATCTATTTGCCTCTGTTGGCTATGTACAGTCCTGTCTTCTTGTGCAGGCTGCTACACCATGACCTACACTGGTACTCTTTTACTCTTCATGCTCGCCTCTCCTATGCCTGATCTGCATGTAGCCACTACTACTCTGTATGTAGCCACTACTACTGATCTGCATGTAGCCACTACTACTCTGTCCTCCTGTTGCTGCAAACATCCTCCACTTCTGCCTCTGCTTGGGGACACGTCTTCCCCATCCTATGCCACACACTGACATTGCAGCACTTTACATTGGCATCACCCTGTGCATCAGTGCAGCTACCTCCCACATGCTCATCTGCTTTACTGGCTGCCACATAAGGTGCCCACCAATATGGCAGGTCCATCAATTCCCACCTGTTCTTCCTTCCATCACCTTTAAATTGACATTTCTTGGTGCTTTATCCAGCGTTTGGGTTACAGCTGTTTTCCTGCCTTATGGTGAATGCTTTCTACCTTAGGACACCTTGTCTCTCCTTAGGATGCCTTGTCGCATGTTAGGGCACCTTATCTCATGTTAGGGCACCATATCACATATTAGGGCACCTTGTCTCTCTTTAGTGTGCCTTGTCTCTCTTTAGGGCACCTTGTCTCACGTTAGGGTACCTTATCTTATTTATTTATTTAAAAGGATTTCTATACTGCTTTATCCTTAAATCAAAGTGGTTTACACAACAACTAAAAAGGATTACTTAGAACTTGGGGAAGGGTGCACACTCTGGAAAATGGTGGAGATGGCATTTGCATGCCCCTCCTACCATTCCCATCCATTGCATGATGGACAGCAGTGGTGCCATGCCTTATCATGACAACTTATCTGTGCAGTAAGACATCAGTATCACAGGAGTCTACAGAGCAGTCTGTCCTATGCAAGTTGAGTGGGGGGGGGGATGAGAGCAGCTTGATGGGAGCTAGTAGATTGAACTTTGGGCCACCCCCGTGTCAATGAGCCTGATCCAGCTCCACAGAGGTCAGACTCTCCCTCCACCTCTGCTCCAAGCAATACTGTACAATGTTCATCACCACCACGGAACAATTCTCATAGCATGACTCCTCGGGCACACTGTGAAATTGCAGATTACTCCTATGTGAGCATTTCTCAATGTCTTCCAATTTATCCTGCAGTTCATTGCCCATCTACGACATGAGCCAGTTGCTTTTTCATTTCTGACAACCCCTCACTGTGCTCCTTGACCTTCGCCTCCAAATCTTCAACTCTCTGTCCAAACTCGGCTAGCTCCAATCTCAGCTCAGCACCCAGAAAAGCAAAGCAATGTCCTTATGAACTGTGCCAAATTCAGCCTTTACATCCTGGAATTACTTATGGAACTCAGCTGATGAGATTCACACCTCACCTCTGGAATCCGTATCATTTTCTCTCTCTCGCCAGACCCCACTCTCTCTCATCCAGGGTCCTGCTCACCACCATTTTGCTGACCTCTTTACACTGCTTGCTCAAGCTCAAATACAAATATTCTTTCAAGTCCGCAGCCTGTTTCTTCTGGGCCATCATGCTTCTGGAGTCTCCAGGGATGCCTTCCAACCTCCAAAGCCACTTTTTTTAAAGGGGGAAAGAGCTGAGGACAGCAGCAGTTCCCACTGCTGGGCCATGGAGCCAACGGCTTAAGCCACCATCTGCCACAATGACATCACTTCCTCCCAAGTGGGTATATTCTGAGAAATAAAAAAGAGCCCAAACGTTTTTGGTGTGCAGATCCCTAATAGGCATCTTCTGCTTTTTTGATTTCTATCAGTGCATTCCAGGCAGTAGCAGAATCGAGTGTCCCGCGGGGCCCCCCAAGCCCGGCTGAGACCTCTCTGCCCAGCTGAGCCTTTTCGCGACGGCTTTCAGATCTGCGAAGGGAGAGTTTCTCCCCTGCGGCTCTGTTAAGCCCGCAGGGGCTGATGGGAAATTCGGCTCTGTTAAGCCTGCAGGGGCAGATGGGAAATTTCCCATCAGCCCCTGCGGGCTTAACAGAGCTGCGAGGGAGACACTCTCCCTTCGCGGATCTGAAGGCCGTCGCGGAGAGGCTCAGCCGGGCAGGAAGGGCTCAGCCAGGCAGGGAGGGCACCGCGGGACACTCGATTCTGCTGCTGCCGCCGCAGCAGCGGCAGCAACCAGCTTTTCTTTGTTATTTTTAATTTTCCCTGGGCCGAGGGGGGGTTAGGACTGGTAATGGGCTGTGGGCTGATGGGGGGGGGGGTTAGGACTGGTATGGAGGGGGTTAGAACTTGAGGTGGGCTGATGGGGATAGGACTGGCAATGGGCTGTGCGCTGATGGGGTGGGGTTAGGACTGGTAATGGGCTATGGGGGGCTAGGACTGGAAATGGGCTGATGGGGTTAGAACTTGAGGTGGGATGATGGGGTTAGGACTGGTAATGGGCTGTGGGCTGATGGGGTAGGACTGGTAATGGGTTATGGGGGGGCTAGGGCAGGAAATGGGCTGATGGGGAGGGGTTAGGACTTGAGGTGGGCTGAGGGGGTTAGGACTGGTAATGGGCTGTGGGCTGATGGGGTGGGGGGTTAGGACTGGTAATGGGCTATGGGGGGGCTAAGACTGGAAATGGGCTGATGGGGTTAGGACTGGAAGTGGGCTGATGGGTGGTTAGGACTGGTAATGGGCTATGGGGGGCTAAGACTGGAAATGGGCTGATGGGGTTAGGACTGGAAGCGGGCTGATGGGGGGTTAGGACTGGTAATGGGCTGGGGGGTTGCTAGGACTAGAAATGGGCTAAGTGGAAGGGGGGCTTGAACTGCAAAAAGCTGATGGGGACGAGGACTTGGAATGGAAATGGGCTGAGTGGAAGGGGGGCTTGAACTGCAAAAAGCTGATGGGGAGGGGGGCTTCGAATGGAAATGGGCTGTGAGGGGAGGGAGCTAGGACTGGAAATGGGCTGAACTGGGGGGAGCTAGGACAGGAAATGGGCTGATGGAGCAGCTAGGATAGGACTGGAAATGGGCTGTTGGAGCTGAGATTGGAAATGGGCTATGGTGGGGACTTGGATTGAAATGGACTCAGAGGGGCTAGAACTGGAAGTAGGCTCATGGGGAACTTGGATTGGAATTGGGCTGAGTGAAGGGGAGCTAGGATTTGACATGGGCTGATGGTGGGGCTTGGAAATGACTAGAAATGGGCTGATGGGGGGCTGGGATTGGAAATGAGCTGATGGAGGGACTCGGATAGGACTGGAAATGGATGGGGGAGCTAATACTGGAAATGGGCTGATGGGGACTAGGACTGGAAATGGGCTGACGCAGGGACTAGAAAGGAGCAGATGCTGGATGGGGCTGGAACTAGAAGGGAGCTGATGTTGGGGGAGGATTCGAATGGGATGGGGCTGGGAGAGTGAAATGGAGAGGGGAAAAATATTTTGTGTGGGAGGGATGAAAAATCTACAATTGGCCGGGTATTGGGAGAGTAAGTGGGGATTGAGGATGGAGGGGATAAAATTTGAGTGGATGAAATAGGAATGAGGAAAGAGCAAAAGGAGAAAGATTAGTATGTTAAAGTAGATGTAGAGAGAGAGAATGGAAAAAAACTAGAAGAGAAAAGAAAGGACAAATATACAGCAGACGATGGAGAGTTAGCAGAAGACACGAAGAAACCAGAAGAAAGTGGCTGGAGCAATTGAAACTGAAAAAAAAAAATGCACAAAAGGTAGAAAGATATATCTTTATTTTGAATTTATTAACTGGAATATGTCAGCTCTGGGAAATGCCAAAGAAAACACCAAAACCTTCTAAACTGAGTCTAAAAAATATGAAAATCCCTAAAAATCCCAGCACACATAAAACCAAAAATAACTTTTTTTGTTGGAATAGCCAGCACAGTTAACAGGACTTTACCTGCTACCACAGTGGCCCGTCCATTTTAATCAAATTTGTAAATCAAATTAAAAACAGCTCTTATTCAAAAACGGCTGGTACTTAGCTTTGTAGAAAAGAGCAGGCTGTAGGAACGTTGTTTACAACGATAAATTGATATCACTCCAGTAGGTTAATATTGCTACGACGTGCCACGTTTCGGGGGTACGCACATCAACCCCCTGCTTCAGGTCAGACCTCTGAGTTGAGTTAAGTTAACGGGGCTGACGTTCTTAACTCAACTCAGAGGTCTGACCTGAAGCAGGGGGTTGATGTGCGTACCCCCGAAACGTGGCACGTCGTAGCAATATTGACCTACTGGAGTGATATCAATTTATCGTTGTAAACAACGTTCCTACAGCCTGCTCTTTTCTACAAAGCTAAGTACCAGCCGTTTTTGAATAAGAGCTGCTTTTAATTTGATTTACAAATTTGATTAAAATGGGCGGGCCACTGTGGTAGCAGGTAAAGTCCTGTTAACTGTGCTGGCTATTCCAACAAAAAAAGTTATTTTTGGTTTATGTGTGCTGGGTTTTTTAGGGATTTTCAGCTCTGGGAAATGTGCATCATTAACGTCTGCGCTTTGTTTAGTACAAGAGGAAATTAATTTATAGTTTTATTTCTACAGTGTTGTACATTCCAAGTTTGGCTTTTGGGGTTCCCAGTTTAATTATTGCCTTCCTGTTTCTAAATTGTGATTCCTTGTTTGGTGATGGTCTATGTTCTGCATGTGTAACTGAGATGAGGTATTCTGTTTATGTAATTCCTATTTGACATTGCCATTTGTTCTCTTTCCCCAGTAGGTCATGTATTGTTATTCTCTGAAATGCATTGGTTTAATATTTTCAGTGTTGCCTTTTGATAGGTAAGGTTTGGTGCTTTATGAGTCCTGGTAGTGCTGTTATGATACAGTGGGTTTGCTATGGGTTCTAAATGGGCAGCGTTTGTAGTAGTTCCTAATGTGCCTGTCAGTTGACACTGGATTATAGTAATGTAGAAATCTTTTAGTCTTTCTTTATCCATACATTCATTAAGAGACATGTTTACCAAAAGTTACTGTATGGTAACATTATGCAAATATTAATTCAAATGAGGCCGCTTATGCAAATGAGGCCCCACACCGAGTCTCCGCACATGGCCCCGCACCCCCCTTGGGCGGCCCCTGAGCGCAGCTTCCTAGACTCAAGCAATATCCTCTACCAGCAGCTGCTATCGATGGAATTCGTCCTGTGATTGAAGATCTCCAAAAACACGGTGTCATCTATCCTTCAACTTCACCGTGTAATACTCTGATTCTTCCTGTGCTGAAGGCTGATGGTAAAACTTACAGATTTGTGCAAGACCTGTGAGCAGTAAGTAATTTTGCTAATTTTTCCCTTGGTACCTAATCCACATGGTATCTGGATATAAATACCCCCAGGAACCACCTGGTTCACTGATGTGGATTTGAGTTCTGCTTATTTTTCAGTGGGAATTAGTAAATAAAATCAATTTTTATTTGCTTTCCAATATGACAATAAATAATATACCTGGACCACTTTGTGCCAAGGGTACACCGATAGTCCTGCATATTTTGTGCAGGCCCTAAGAACTGCGCTGCTCGATTTAAGGCTCGACCATTCCTCTTTAGTTCAGTATGTTGATGATCTGCTTTTATGTTCTTCAAGTTATGAGGCTTGTTTGTCAGATTCCTTTCTTTGTTGTCTCATATTGCTGATTTAGGATTGAAAGTTAATTTGTCAAAACTACAATTTGTATCTCAAAATGTTACTTTCCTGGGTGTTGCCCTAACGCCATCTGGTTGTGCAAATTACCTCTGCTAGATTGAAACCTATTCTTTCATTGCCTTTCCCAGCAACACCAGCATTACTGCTCAGATTCCTGGGTCTCTTAGTCTTTTGTAAACAATGGTTAGCAAATTTTTCAGACCTCACTGCTCCGCTTTATGCTCTCCTTGGGAAAGAAGGACCTGAAGGTCTCATTGTATCTACATTACCACAGTGGGAAGCCTTTATGAGTGTAAAGACTGCACTGCAAAATGCCCCATGTTTATCTTTGCCAGATTATTCACTGCCGTTCAAACTGTATGTGACTATTTCTGCTTCCTCTACTACCTGTGTGCTTTTACAGGCTTTCCCAACTGGTCGCAAGCCAGTGGATTATTTCCAAAGTAATTTGACTCAGTAACTCTGGAAATCCCTCCATGTCTACTTAGTTTGGTGACAGTAGCATCTGTAATTGAAATTACTGATTTTCTAGTTTTACAGCACCCTCTTGAAGTTTTCCAGGTTGCTTCACTTGAATAAGACTCAGCCTTTGTCCTTCCATTTTGGAAACATTTGGGCACAACAGGGATTTTTTACTTCTGTTGATAAACCATTTAAGCATGCTGAACACATTCATCGTTTACTCCATACTGTACTATTGCCAGCACAAGTTTCAGTTTTAAAGTGTAAAGGACATTCCTCTGCTGGAGATTTTATGTCAAAGGGCAACCACTTTGCAGACCAAGAAGCCCGGCAAGCTGCCCTCTGAGTATCAGTGTCCCCAACATTGTTGTACGTAAAACCTTCTAACATGTTAACTTTCCTAGGGTACCATTGATTTCTGCGAGGGATATGTTCCAGACTTATTTGGTAGAGAATTTGGGTATTCCTCCTGAATTCCATCCTCCTATTGCTAAATCTGGGAAAAAAATGAGGGTTCGGGAGTGGTTAGAGGAATATCAAATGTGGATGTTCTAAGTATAACAGCAATGTTGGAATCATCGCAGGAGGAGCAAGTGGTGCCTTCCACCTTATTGATTATGTTGGCATTGCTTTCTGATAAGGAATGGCTTATGAAGTTGTTTTTCAAGAAGTGGCATATGTTATTTAAGGGTTTGACTGTTCGTATGTTTCCAGATCTCTCCAGGGAGACCCAGAAGAGGCAGCAGGATTTTCTCCTTTTACGTCCTGGAGTTCAGCAATTGGGAGGGCTCTTTTTTCTAAAATTTCCATGTAAGTGTCTGATCAAGTATCAGTCTGATTCCTTTATTTTTTCTGAGCCTTCCCAATTGCTGGACTTTATAAATGTCCAACATCCTGCAGAGATAGATGCTCCCCCCTCTGCTTCTGTCTGAGCATACTGGGTATCAACTGTTTAGCACCCCTTTAATTTCCTTTCAGATGTAGGGGTTGTTATAATTTTCTTTTTTATTGTATCCTTCCCTTCTTGGGGGCTAGAGTGGGTTGGGTATTTGATTTTTTTACTGCATGTTGTATTGGTGGGACTGTTTAGTTCTGTGTGATTGTTTTCCTTACCCTTCTCAGTTTCTGTTTCAAGATGTATTCTTGATATGTATGTAGAAATTTAGAAATATTAAATAAAACAAACAACCCCCCCCCCCCCATCTAACATGACTTTATTTTCCCTTTCATCTCTCTTACAGCATTATCAGGATACTCCCTTTGAAACTCTGTGGACTTCGTGGCATGCGACCTGTAATGCACAGAGTTACTGGAAAAGGGATCATCTGCTTATTTGCCCAGACAGTTGTGATAAGGAAGCTTATCATAGCTCAGGAAGGAGCTATAGAAAAGATGAAGTGACTCTGAACAAGCAACCTGTCAGTCCTGGTAGAAATAAGAAAACAGAATTTTTCCGTAAGAGACTACCAGTCCCAGAATGCACCAGGTTTCCAACAGCCATTAGAGGAGCTGAAGTGGGGAAACGTGTGTTCAATCAAGAGGGCTATGAGGTAATCCCCAAGCACTCATCTCAAAGGGCAGGGCCTGATTCAGCACAGCTGCGCTGTGCTAGGGTGGAGCACTCATCTAAGCAGAATAAAGGTAGAGTTTATTCTACAGAGAATCATCCTCATCTTGATCATCTTGGAGATCTTCATGATCTTGGACAGCTTCATCATCTGGAGGATCATCAGAAGCAGAAGCCAGAGCGGACGGACAGAGAGGGCAAGAAACCCTTTGGAAGAAAGAAGAGAAAAGCATTTGGGAGGTCTAAAGGAGTCCAGAGCAGTACGTATACTGGAAGGCATTCAAAAGGCAAGCATACACCATTGGACTGGGGAAAGCCAGAGGAGTGGTGCTGCAGGGCCAGGAATCTCCAGATGGTACCTGTGAGGGAGACGGCTGCATTTGGAAGGGACCCTAGGACCCGTGCCAGAAGGTATGTGAAGAGAGATCCAGTGTCCAGGGATCTGGATTGGAAGGCTGGACATAAGAACTGGACTACATACTGGCCAGGCTATTTAGAGAGGAACTCTAACAGCAATGGAAGCTCAGGTATGAACACTGATCTATACCCTAGCTATACCCTTGAAAGACAGCAGGGAAACAAGTATTCTCCTGAGAGTGCTCCATTGAGAAATTCCTCTGTGCCAATCCATGATATTGAACCCATGATTGTTGAAGAAGGGGGAGAGGTTATAGATTCAGGCTGTGAATACATGGATTGCTCTCTGTCTAAACTCCTTTGGTAATTTACTGTTACAAAGTACAACAACCATCACAAAGAAATACAAACTTGTTCTTTAATCTACTCAGAAAAGCTCCTGAGCCAAGTCAGCTAAGGGGTTTCAGCTGGGTAACTGCTAGCAATTGAGCCTTACCTAATTGCTTGTGAGCTCTGAGGAAATCACTTCTGAGTCTATGTGTGAAGATATAAGAAGTTAACCTGAAAAGAACAGTTTTTCCCTTCTTTGTGGGTTTTGCTTGTTGATTAAAGCACTGCTAAGAAAATATTAGCTAGAGCCTACAGAAAAGACCAGTTTGTTACCAACCAGGTCTTTATTCTTTTTATTTGATTGCCTGACAAGTTCAGCTGTTGTTTTCCTGATTTTGTTTTTCTAAGTTTAACACTGAAAGCAAGTATCCTGTTTTATGTGCTACCAAGCATATCTGTGTTGGGAGAAATAACCCCATAAATAAATATCTTATTGGCTTTACACTCAAGCACAACTAATTATTGTGAGCGGCTGTGTCTGGTCTGAATGGACTGCATTTCCCACAATCCCTTGCAAATCATATTGATATATGCTTTTGCCAAGACTGTGAACATTCTCACCCAGGCACCTGTCTGACAAATGGCGTAGTTTTTCGGATTGCTTTTGCACAAAGGATTTACTTGCTAAGGATTACAACTCAAGTCTGAAGGAAAAGCTTAAAAGCTGAAAGAAAAGATTTTCCCTCAACTGCACTTTGGAGGAGAGGTGGCTGTTCCAAGTAGCTGTCCCAGGAGGAAAAGACCCTGTGCAGAGCTGGATTCATCACTGGCATAAGGTAACAAGTACCTGGGCATGTCTAGTGGTGGATGGGAGTAAGGCACAGGGGTAATTGAAAAAAAAGTAGAAAAAACACCTGTTTGGAAGGTGGTGCACTGTGGGGGGTTTTTTGTGTTTTCTTGCAGGGATCAAGATGGATCCAAGGGAGATGGCTAGCTGGATGGCAGCCCAGTTTAGCAGGCAACAGGAGCTAGCACAGCAGGCTCAGGACACTGCTATGAAAGCCTTAATGGACCAGCAGAAGCCAGTGCTTGATCTGGTGCAAGCCCTAGTTAAACTGCAGAACCAAAGTGGACCAGATGCAAGACCAGCAGTAAATACTGGTACACCACATGTGGACAGTGTGGGACTCAATCAGGGAATTGGGGCATTTAGTTTTGGGAAGCTAACTCCAGATGATAATGTTGATGATTTTCTAGAGTCTTTTCAGAGAGTGGCACAAGCATTAGCATGGCCAGAGACCCAGTGGGCAGTAAGGCTGGCAGCCTCATTAACTGGAGAGGCGCTTGCAGCTTATAGAGCAATGCCAGCAGCCCAGGCTTTCAATTATAAGGATGTAAAGGCTGCTATTAGAGATCGCCTAGGGTTGTCTATTTCAGAGTATAGGCAAATGTTTAGAGCTACTACATTGAGAGTGGGTGAAACACCCAGGGCTCTGAGTCAGAGAATCAGAGGATTAGCTGTAAAATGGTTGGAGCCTGAGCAAAAGACGGTAGAAATGTTATTAGACATTATTATGCTTGAACAATTTATGTCTGCTGTGCCTAAAGATTTGCACACTTTCCTTATACAGCAAAATTGCCAAAATCTTGGAGAGGCAACCATTCTAGCAGAGAGATTCTTGGAAACCACGCAGGCTTGCCATAGAATGGGTGGCCCTCTGAAGATTGGTGCTGAGGCAAGCTGTGCTGTATCAGAAAAGAAAATAGTTAAAAATGTTTCTGAAAATGAATGTACTGTATCAAACCAGATGACACAGTGGAGTAGAAAGAGATGTTTCAAGGGTGGAAAATGGGGACATTTAGAGAAGGGATGCCAGACACACACTAGCTTAATGGGGGTGGATTTAAAACAGCCCAAAGAAGGATTTCTTTTGATGGTTGATGTGCAAGGAATTACCTCAAATGCTTTGTTAGACTCTGGGGCACACCAGAGTATGCTGTCAAAAAGGCTTTGGAAGAGGATAGAGGCCCAAGAAGGATTTGTGCCTAGAACCCCTGAAAGCCAAGTTCACATCAGATGCATTCATGGTGCTGCAACATCATATCCCACCTATAGGCTAATAGTTAAGTGCCTGGGGGAACAAGAGGAAGTCCTGTTAGCAGTGGTGCCTAGGCTACCCTTTGATTTGGTTCTAGGAAAGGACTGGCCAAGATTTAAGCAGGGTCTAGTGAAAGGGCTAGGAAAGAAGGAGGGAGAAGGAATAATGGAAATAGCTCCCGGGCCTTTCTTTGGAAGTCCTCAGTCCCTAGCTAAAAAGATGGTTAAGCTTCCAGAAGGCCAAACTATAGGTAATAAGAGGGGCCTTGTATCCACCCGCTCACAGGCTAAGGTAGAGAGCCAAAAGGAGGAGGGGGAGCAGGCAGAGTTATTAGGAGACTTACCCTCTCTTGATGATTTAATAACCCCATCATCTGGTAAAGTAAGAAAGTTGAAAGCACAAAAGTGGCATGAGAGACTTTGCAGAGCACAGGGTAGGGCTGAGATGTTAGCTGGTCAAAGTTTACCCTGGGTGCCAGCTGAGTTAGTGGCAAAGTTTCCTAACTTTCCACAAGAGCAGCGAGCTGATCAAGCTCTCACCCGAGCTTTTAAGTATGCTCAGGAGGTCAGGGAGGAGTTGCCCAGATTCAGACTAGATAATGAAATATTATATAGAGAGAGTCAGGACCCCAGAAATGGGACCATACGTAAACAATTGGTGGTACCCACAACTTTCAAAGGGCTAGTACTTAGATTAGCACATGATCATCCAGTTGGAGGTCATAAAGGGATGCAAGGAACGCTGGATCAAATACTTATGCGTTTTTACTGGCCAGGTATTTTCAAAGAAACTGCCCAGTTTTGTGTTGCATGTCCAGCGTGTCAGCGAGTTACAGCGGCTCACCCACCGGTGGTGCCATTGATTCCCATGCCAATTATCACAGACCCAATTGGTCGCATTGCCATGGATATTGTAGGCCCATTAGTCAAAACGCCCCGAGGTTTCCAATACATCCTAGTTATGGTAGATCAGGCAACAAGGTTTCCCTGGGCCATACCATTGAGGAATGTTTCTGCAAAAACAATAGCTTTAGAGCTAGTAAAATTGTTTTGTGAAGTGGGATTCCCAAGAGAGGTGTTGACTGACCGAGGGTCCAATTTTGTATCCAAATATTTGGCCCAGGTCTGGGATGCCTTTGGCATTCATCACGTGAAAACCTCAGCCTACCATCCACAATCAAACGGTTTGGTGGAGAGATTCAACCAAACTCTCAAACAAATGTTGAGAAGGGGGTTATCAGGAGAGGTAAAAGAATGGGATATGTTATTGCCCTTTGCCTTATATGCCTGCAGGGAAAGAATTCAGGTGTCCCTATGTGTAACTCCATATGAATTGATGTATGGTAGGGCTCCATGTGCTTTGTTAGATATTTTGAGGGAACAATGGATTGATCCTGAACCAGGAAGTCAGGAAGTGCCACCGTTTCTACGTGACCTGAGAGCACGTTTGAAAAGGACCTCGCAGGTTGCTGAGAGGAACCTGCAGGACAGCCAAGTACGCCAGAAAGGGTGGTATGATAGGAAGGCCAAAAGTCGCCAATTAAGCATTGGTGAAAAGGTTTTGGTTCAAGTAGCAGGTACAGCCCCAAAATTTGAAGTACAGTGGAAAGGGCCATGGAAGGTTGTTAAACAAGTGAGCCCAGTGTCTTATATGGTAGAAAATGCAAGAGGGCGTAGGCAGACCTACCATAATAATGTACTTAAGTCTTGGAAGGAGAGGCCTATAAATAATAATGACCCTGAAGCCAGTCAGGAAGTAAGTGAGCTTCAAAAAGATAACACTCTCGTAGGTATTACGGACTGTAGAGAAGAAGTTTCACCAGTTAAACCAGTCCGTAATAACTTAAGCAGGGGGTATGTGATAAGGAAGCTTATCATAGCTCAGGAAGGAGCTATAGAAAAGGTGAAGTGACTCTGAACAAGCAACCTGTCAGTCCTGGTAGAAATAAGAAAACAGAATTTTTCCATAAAAGACTACCAGTCCCAGAATGCACCAGGTTTCCAACAGCCGTTAGAGGAGCTGAAGTGGGGAAACGTGTGTTCAATCAAGAGGGCTATGAGGTAATCCCCAAGCACTCATCTCAAAGGGCAGGGCCTGATTCAGCACAGCTGCGCTGTCCTAGGGTGGAGCACTCATCTAAGCAGAATAAAGGTAGAGTTTATTCTACAGAGAATCATCCTCATCTTGATCATCTTGGAGATCTTCATGATCTTGGACAGCTTCATCATCTGGAGGATCATCAGAAGCAGAAGCCAGAGCGGACGGACAGAGAGGGCAAGAAACCCTTTGGAAGAAAGAAGAGAAAAGCATTTGGGAGGTCTAAAGGAGTCCAGAGCAGTACATATACTGGAAGGCATTCAAAAGGCAAGCATACACCATTGGACTGGGGAAAGCCAGAGGAGTGGTGCTGCAGGGACAGGAATCTCCAGACGGTACCTGTGAGGGAGACGGCTGCATTTGGAAGGGACCCTAGGACCCGTGCCAGAAGGTATGTGAAGAGAGATCCAGTGTCCAGGGATCTGGATTGGAAGGCTGGACATAAGAACTGGACTACATACTGGCCAGGCTATTTAGAGAGGAACTCTAACAGCAATGCAAGCTCAGGTATGAACACTGATCTATGCCCTAGCTATACCCTTGAAAGACAGCAGGGAAACAAGTATTCTCCTGAGAGTGCTCCATTGAGAAATTTTTCTGTGCCAATCCATGATATTGAACCCATGATTGTTGAAGAAGGGGGAGAGGTTATAGATTCAGGCTGTGAATACATTGGTTGCTCTCTTTCTAAACTCCTTTGGTAATTTACTGTTACAAAGTACAACAACCATCACAAAGAAATACAAACTTGTTCTTTAATCTACTCAGAAAAGCTCCTGAGTAGGATTTGAGCCACGCAGTAGAAAGCAAGTCAGCTAAGGGGTTTCAGCTGGGTAACTGCTAGCAATTGAGCCTTACCTAATTGCTTGTGAGCTCTGAGGAAATCACTTCTGAGTCTATGTGTGAAGATATAAGAAGTTAACCTGAAAAGAACAGTTTTTCCCTTCTTTGTGGGTTTTGCTTGTTGATTAAAGCACTGCTAAGAAAATATTAGCTAGAGCCTACAGAAAAGACCAGTTTGTTACCAACCATGTCTTTATTCTTTTTATTTGATTGCCTGACAAGTTCAGCTGTTGTTTTCCTGATTTTGTTTTTCTAAGTTTAACACTGAAAGCAAGTATCCTGTTTTATGTGCTACCAAGCATATCTGTGTTGGGAGAAATAACCCCATAAATAAATATCTTATTGGCTTTACACTCAAGCACAACTAATTATTGTGAGCGACTGTGTCTGGTGTGAATGGACTGCATTTCCCACAATCCCTTGCAAATCATATTGATATATGCCTTTGCCAAGACTGTGAACATTCTCACCCAGGCACCCGTCTGACACAGTTTATTGTTTCCATTTGCCCTGTTCCTGCATCATAAGTTTCACCTTTCAGCTGTGGCTATGAATCATGGCTTTTTAGTTCTCTGGTATCACCACAAGTTATTTTCTGTGGCACAGGACTGCTTGAAGGCTGGCAGAGTAGGGTCAAATTTGGGTCAGTTATGAGGGTTTCTGCTGACCTTCCCATTTTTGATTTTGTAGCTTGATTTTATAGACCTGTCCTGTGCCAGAAGGGGGAAGCGGGATTTGTTAGTGATCACTTGTCTTTTCTCTGGATGGGTAGAAGCATATCCTACTACCAATATGACTGCTGTTATCACCATCAAATTACTGCTCACTCAGTTTATTCCTGTTTGGGGTGTGCCTTTTGACCTTTCTTCTGATCACGGTCTGGCCTTCGTTGAGAATGTCTGGGAGGGAATTGAACAATGGTTTGGTATTAAAAGACAACTTCACACTCCTTATCATTTGCAAAGCTCTGGCCAAGTGGAACGGATAAATAGGACACTCAATGGTCACTTATGCACTCTGATCCAGTATTGGGTTACAGATTGGATGGAAGCCCTTTCTTTTGCCCTTATGGCAGTGCGTAATTCCCAGCAGCGTGCTCGAGGAGGCCTTACACCATATGAAATACAGTGGTTACTGGATGTCCAGCTACTTTTGTGCAGCGATATCTTGACTTATTGCTCACAATTGCAGGCGGAGAGATGCAGTCCATCAGTACAGTATAGTCTCTTGTTGATCCATATGTTTCCCCAGTCGCCTATATATCTAAATCCTTCTTGTTTGCACCAGGTTTGGAGCCATGTACTAAAGTTGTTTATGTGATGCAGCCTTTCTGCCCCCTTACAATGAACAGGTAGAACTTCTGAGAATGCTATGGTGTTAGCAATGGGTTTGAGTTTCTCTCCCAGAGTCTGGAAGTCCTTTTGAACTGCAGAGGCACTGTTTCTAGCCAGGTCATTTGTACCCAAATGGATGGCAATATCAGTTTTGGAGTGCTCACTTTCTGCACTAACAATACCACCAATTTATTTTGTATCCCTGCTGGCTGAAGAGCCTGGTAGGCATTTGATCATCCTCTCTCCTTTGAGCTGTGTTCCTAAGTTGGTGCCTCTGATGATGGAATCTCCAATGAGTAGTAGTTTTCTGTTTTGTGATTTTTTTCTTCCTATTTGATACATTACACAGGTACACTAAAAAAATTTTTTTTTCAACTGCCTCTAATGTTTCGATTGATTTTTACGTTTTTTGGTGCGCTGAATCCAAATCTGGTAACCAATTTGCTCCATCACGTACAGATTTTTTGCTACATTGGGTTAGAAGTTTGAGGTGAACGTTTCAGATTGAGTGCGATCGAGATAAAAGTTTCTTGGATGAATTCTTTATACTAATTGTTTAGTAGTTATTCAAATAAGAATAAAGAAAATTGTAACAAGGCAGCACATAAGAATAGAGTAATGTCAACAAAACACACTGTGATGGTAGCAAAATTGTCTGCACTTAAAACAGCCACATACATGTGCACAAACATTGAGCATATAAGAGCGAGGTT
Source organism: Ichthyophis bannanicus (assembly GCA_033557465.1). Taxonomy (NCBI): domain Eukaryota; kingdom Metazoa; phylum Chordata; class Amphibia; order Gymnophiona; family Ichthyophiidae; genus Ichthyophis; species Ichthyophis bannanicus. The sequence goes on from CM066037.1 coordinate 360,978,371, forward strand.
AGACACAAAGCAAAGCAAAGAAATGTGCAAAAAATGTTGTACAGGTATGTATGTAAGAATAGAAAACGCAAACCGCACCATTGCAATACATGAAGACAAACACCCGATGGTGTGAAAATAAAATTCTAATAAATGAGATCCGACACTGTGGTAATAACTAGCAAATTTTTATTTCAAAGTTTAGTAAAAACACGATATTTGTCAACACAGTTTAGATTTTAAAGTCATTCTTGGGTCAATCAATCTCCTGGTGGGCCCGTTTCTTCTTCTTCCCCCGAATGCTTCTCTTGGTGTGCTGCTTGGCGTATTTTTCATCTGGGGTTTCCCGCAGCAGCAACCAGCAGAAATCAGCCGTCATAGTGGTGTTCCATCTTCCTTGGTACCTTCTCTCTGCGTCCTTGATGTCCTGGTGAAACCTTTCACCTTGTTCTTCACTGTACGCCCCCAAGTTTTCGGGAAAGTAGTTCACATGGGAGTGCAAGAAATGGACTTTCAGGCTCATGTTACAGCCTTGTTCTTTGAAGGCATTGAGCATCCTGGCAACAATATCCTTATAGTTCTCATCCCGCCTGTTCCCCAAGAATTTGAGAACAACATCCTTGAAGGAATCCCAGGCTTCTTTTTCCTTCTCAGACATCGTTTCAGCGAATGCTCCATCTGAAATGAGTTTCCTTATATCAGGGCCAACAAACACTCCTTCCTTTAGCTTTGCTTCAGAAAGTCGGGGGAACTTTGAGCAAAGGTACCGAAAGCACTCACCATCTTTTGGAAGGGACTTGATGAATTGCTTAATGAGACCCAACTTAATGTGGAGAGGTGGTAATATAATTTTATCACGAGGTACCAAGCTCTCATGAAGAACATTTTTCTCACCGGGTCTCAAATACTCCCGAATTGGCCAGTCTTTTTTCCCCCAGTGTAGGTCGCGGGCCCGGCTATCCCACAAGCAAAGGAAGCAGGGATATTTGGTGAAACCGGATTGCTGCCCTAATAGAATTTTAAAGTCTCCACAAATCATCCACTTATGCTCATCATAACGAATCTTCTGAAGAATCAGGGCCAAATTCTCGTATTTTTCTTGGAGAATAACAGAGTGAGCAATAGGAACTGAAGCGAATGTGTTGCCATTATGAAGAAGAACACCTTTTATGCTGTCTTTTGACGAATCAATGAACAGCCGCCATTCAGCAGGATCATACTTGAGTTTAAACTTTTCCATCACTCCGTATATATCGTTGCAAAATACCAAATCTTCCTCTTTGCTGAAATACTTCAAAAATTGTGTCTCGCGTTTGCGGTACCAATAAAAAGTTGTTCCTGGTGACAATAGATTTTTCTATTTAAGCCGAGAACCTAGCAGTTGGGCAGCATCTTTTGGGAGTCCTAAATCCCGGACTAAATCATTCAATTCAGCTTGAGAGAAAAGTTCAGGTTTCAGATCTGGTTCAGTTTCAAACTCGGAAGTACTGGACTCATCGGGAAAAGCCATCTGATGAGTCTCATCATGATCAGAACCGTCCACACAAATATGATCCAAAGATTTTGGTGGTTCAGGCACAGGTACTTCGTTGCTATGAGGCATAGGCCTAATTGCTGAGGGAAGGTTGGGGTAACTTATTACGTTCTTATTTTTTAAGTTGTATCCCTTCACAATGCAAGAGCAAAAATAGCAGTCACTGCTGTGGTCTCTTTGTTCACGCCACATCATAGGTATTCCGAAACGAAATGCTTGTTTTTTACCTTTCATCCATAAGCGTAGATCTTCCTCACATGTCTTGCACACTTTGTGAGGAGCCCACGGTTTGTCTTGATCGCCTAACTTCAAACCGAAATAGGCGAAATATACTTTTTTAATAAATGCAGAAATGTTCCTCTGCCGCTTTTTCACGGTATATGCCCCACAAATAAAACAAAAACTGTCCGGAGAGTTGACGCAACCTCTGGCTCTGTGAGCCATCACAAATACACAGCACTGCAAACTACAACTGTAGTGAACCACTTCGGAATAAAGCTGGATTACGACTGAGCAAACAAAAGGTAATAATGAACTTGCAAGAAACTGAAATTTGACAGGAACGTTCATGTCGCAACCACCGTGTTTGAGCGAGCGAACGAGGCGAGGCGAACAGGAAAGAACATGCGCCAGCGCGAGTACTGGATTTAGCCCCCCGCCTCCCAATTGTCCTGTTAATGTATAAAATGAATACAAAACACTCTAAAATATCATGAGGGAGTGTTTCTAGTTAGTTAACCATTACAACCTCTATTTTGGGCCAAGAAAATAAACTGCAGTCGGCTAAAAAGAAATTATGTGAACATTCCTTATATGGGTAAGAAATGTAATTTTGCAAGAAAACGTGACGTGATGGAACATTTTGGCTATTTTTCCTGGATTCAGCACCCCAAAATCTATAGGAATCAGTTGCAAAACTGGAGGCAGTTTTTTGGTAGTGTACCTGTGTTATCAGTAGATTTGGCATTAAGTCTTTGCAGAATCAGAGGGGGGACTGAAAGGAGGCTTGTCTGTACAGGGCTGTGTACCCTGTGAGGGTACTCAATAATAGTATATCACAAAAGCCCTCAGAAACAGTTAACACCACAGATTCTGTAGCTCAGACATTCCAAAGCCTATTACTAAGCTGATGTCCTTGAAGACACTCTACTAAAAGCTCTGCAGAAAGTTCAGATAACAGAGAAACTAGGCCTATTTATAGTACAGAAAGTTGCAGGGAAGAAATTTTTCTTCAGTCTTGAAGCATACACTGTGAAAACTGCTTGTGTTAGAATTATTGTTTAAGAAATTATGTTTGGGAATAGATGTATGTCTCTTCCTGAGGACCTATACTAATAAGATATGACCTATGACATGCACATTATGAATATGCATTTGTAAAAGATGCCTTTGAATTATGGTGCTGGCGGCGAATACTGTGTATACCATGGACTGCCCGAAGAACAAACAAGTCGGTACTAGAGGAGATCAAACCTAAGCTTTCTTTAGAAGCTCAGATGACAAGACTTCGACTTTCATACTTCGGACACATCATGCGAAGAGAGAGATCATTAGAGAAAGACATCATGCTTGGCAAGATAGAAGGTCAACGCAAAAGAGGAAGGCCAGCAATGAGATGGATCGCTACAATAACAGCAGCTACGGGTACCAGTCTGTCGTCAATGAGCCGCCTGACTGAAGACCGAACACAATTTAGGATAGCTATCCAGAGGGTCGCCATGAGTCGACTCCGACTCGACGGCACTTAACAACAACAAAAAGATGTAATGTGATGTTTGATGCAGAATAATAAGATGGAAATTATGCTGTGATATGGGATTTTGAACCAATAAAAAGTGATTGAAGTAGGCGGGGTTTAGAGAAAGAAGTTGCAAGCTTTGCTCTCTCTCCCAAAGTGCTTTGGTCCTGTGTGTACCACAATTGCGTGTGTGATTTGTATTATTAATTGTTATTGCTTCCTTCTTATTGCTTTGAGTGTGGAGATCCATTCCCAAGAGCCCAGGTGCTGTTAACAGTGAGGAGTAGAGTGGGTCATTGGGTCAGGCACAGAACCAGCAAGCTAAAGCTGTGAGTGCCCCCAGGACCTAGGAGGAGAGCAAACTGGGCCTTGTGCATGTACACCAAATGCAATGACCACACACAGCACCCCCCCCCCCACCATGGCATGGCAGGGTGATGCGCCACCCATGGCAGATGGAGACAGGACACATGATGCGCATGCGCACAGTGCCAGCAACACCACCCTGATAAGTAGGCAGGTCTGTGCCCTGCTATGGAGGAATGATGAGGTGTGTCTCTACTCCACAGGCATTTCTGGATCCTGCATGACATAGAGGCCTACTGTATGCAATACCGCACAATTCGCCACATGCTCCTATGGCTGATAGGGTGTACCGGCAGCAGCTACAAGAGGAACAGGGTGAGTAGCCATGCAGATACCCAGTCTGAGCAGCAGGTGAACAGGCCTCCCAACACAGAGCTAGGGCACCACATGTTGACTCTTTACCCTCGTGGGGTCCGGAATCCCATACACACAAAATACCTGGGTTCTTATATATCCCTGTACCATTCAACAGGAAAGAAAGACACGACACAATCAATTAATTAATCAATCTCTATTGAGCTCTATAGGGAAGAAACGCATGGAGTCTAATTTGACATATCCATCCCGCTTCTTCAAAGATGGTCCTGTAGGCTCTTGCTTTTATTAGGAAATATCAGCTGATTCAGTTAATCTTTAATTAACATCTGGTACTTTCCAAATTCCACGTGAACATAAATTTTGCTAACATAGACAACATTATTATATAAAAAGCAGAAGTTATGTCTCATGACTATGTTCACTAAATTCAATAGGTGTCGCTGTGATTTTACTTTTTAGCAGAAGCTAATTAGTTACTTATTGTATTTTGCTGATTTTCTCTTAAGCCATATCCGTTATCTTTGCTAAGAGCAGCACAACCTGACCCAGTAACTACTTTAGCCTATCCGCTTGCAGGATGAGCAACTGCACCCTCTGTTCTATTTAATTAAGGAACTTCAATCTGACCTAATATCTATTGTTACACAAACTCTATTTGCTAATCACACAAGCTTCAGTTACTAAATTCAATGTCCTAGCAAAAGCAGAAATGCTCTTTAAAGGGATAATTTTAAATGCAATTCAGACCTGTATTTTCTAGGCCTACAGCAAGCTAGATTTCTATAATACTGTTTCATGTATAGCTGATTTTGGTTCTATTCCAATGGATACTATTGATCCCGATCCGCTGTCTGTTTCTGAATCTGACAGCTCCAAGTCTGCATATCCTGGATAAATCATAGGTGTATAAATTTGCTTATCTGCAGCTGTTTCATCTACCTCACTGATTATATCCAATTTGCATTTGGGGCCTAGTCGAGCTAGCCCTGGTCTACATGTAAGAGCACACACCGCTGTGACATGGACACCACAGAAACAGCATGCCCTCACCCCAGGGTCCCACAACACATAGTCCCAGCCCACATTGCCCCACCCCCTGCAGAGCTGGAAATGTGCTGGAACACACTGTGTGTGTGCCCACCCCCGCCCCAGCAACCACAGTAGTGCAGCAACAAGAAGAGCAGGGTGTGGATATGTGTGCTGCAACCACCATGACGTCCAACAGAGAGGTATGGGCACAGAGCATGGTAAGGTGACACAAAGAGGCCTGCCTACCCCAACCAAAGTGGCAGTGACAGGAGCACTGTCTGGAGGGTGAAACAGCAAACATATAGCTGATGTGGGCCACCTATGAGCCTGGAATGACAGCACCCTGTGCCACAGGCACACCAGGAACCCAGCTGCCCATGGATTACCTGTCAGACATGCCGCAGAGACACCACAGCTGTGCAGCTAACCATGACCTTTGTCCCCAAAGCGGCAGCACAGCAAGAGAAGGAGTCCTCACCCCCATCCCTTAATGGCTTCACTCCTGACATCATGAAGCACGCTGGTGCAGATAAGCTCCCTAGCTCCAGCAGGAGTGGCAGCAGCACACTGCCAAGCTCCATCCTCCTGTCCAGCCCAATACCATCTGCAGATAATGAGGAGAATGAGGAGGGTCTGGCAGGAGAGGCAGCATTCTCCCCTTCCACCTCCCCTGAAGGGGGCGGAGCTAATGGCAGTGGTCAGGGGGGCCTAAGTCCCACATCACACCTGGGGGATAGGTCAGGGGATGACCTCTGGATCCTCATTCTCCAGTCCCTGGTGGAAAGGGTGTGTGGCATGACAGGAATGGTGGCTGGAAGCCCCATGGAGTGTCAAGGGGGAGGCTGTAGTGATGCAGGCTGAGGGATCAGGCAGGGGTGGTGAGGGGGCATAAAGTGAGTATATGGAGGAGGGTGAGTGTCTGGAGGGTGGTGGTGAGGGTGGAGGGATGGAGCGCAGGCAGGAGAAGTGTGCAGGGGTGTGTGAGTGGCAGGATGGTGGGAGTGAGGGTGAGGGGTCTGAGTGCAGGCAGGATGCGTATGTGGGGATATGTGAGTAGCTGGAGGGTAGGAGTGAGGGTGAGGGGATAGAGGGCATATGGGAGGAGAGTGTGGATGAGGGTGTGGGCGAGGGTGGGTGTGCAGTGTGGATGGGGGCTCCGATTGTGGGTTTGGGGTGAGATGTGACAGTGCAGCTGGAGGGGAATGCGGATGTTGAGGAGGCAGTGGGGGGCCCAGGTTATGGATGCTTGGGTTGCCAGGAGGCTGTGGTGGTGCCAGGTCATAGCAGTGATGAGGGGCAATGATGCAGTGGAAGTGCATCTGGGTGCATATAGGAAGAAGTGGGGCACCCATGTCGGTAGGCCACTAAGTCCACTCCTATCTGATGTGGGGCCCAATGAGGAGGCCCAAGAGGCAGGTGGAGGTCATGGAGACATGCTGGTCATGGTCCTTCTGGAGTGCATGCTTGCACGCAGCCTTGCACTGCTACACGGGCCCTTTTCCAACCTCTCATGCCATGTGGAGGGCCTCAGGGGTGAGGTGCAGGGCCTGAGGGGTGAGCTCAGTGGTCTGCAACTGCTACTGGAGGCCCACCTGCAGCCCCACAAACCACCCCCCAGTCACACAGCAGGCAGCCCTGCAGGGCACTGTGGGGCCCCACCATCAGGGATGCATGCAGGGGCAGCCATACCACCAAGTGGCATGAGATGCATCAGTGGCTGCTAGTGCAGTGAGCCACCAGGGTGGACTGGTTGGCAGTGTTAATGGCCCTGTAGGTGCAGCAAGGGTGTGGGTTGTGTGCCGTGGGGCACACCTGTTTGCCAGTGTGTGTGGGCACTATTTGCCCATATTCTGTGTCTGTCTCATGCATGTTTGCTGGGTAAATAAAGTGTTATGTGATTCAAAATGTGTGCCTTGTGTGACTATGTGTCTCCCACAGAAACCCTGACCTACAATGGCCCCAGTCATATGTATAGTGTCAGAGGGGAGACGCCGTGCTGCACACCACATGTTCACGGTAGCCCATGCATGGCTGAGCCAAATAACCAGGTAGATTGGCCATCACAGTAGCTCTTAATGGAGCAAATCCACAGGGGATGGGGGAGGTGCCACACAGGATGGGAGGGGAGCCATGAACATGTGGGAGGGCGATGGGGCTGGGCTGCTGCACAGATGCTAGTGGTGCATGCCATGCGGAAGGGGTGGGATGGTGAGAGGGGAATGGCCCAGAGTAGGCCATGGATGTGGCAGCACAAGGTCACATGGACAGCCCAGATGTGCGGGAACCCCTGAGGAGGTATATGGAGTAAGCCACAATAGGGAGGGTAGGGAGGCACAGTGGACTGACTGCACAGTTGGGGGTGCATGCAACAGCGGCTCTGGATGTGGAAGCTGAGTGGGAGCAGGATGGTGCGCAGTGATGAGCAGTTTGGGGCCCACAGCTGACTAGCTATACTGCAAACTGACAGATAGAAGGGGGGCAGGTGGGGAGGCCTGGTGTGAACCACATGGCAGAGGATGAAGGGAGGGGTCCCAGGCATGTGACACATATGGAATGTGTGAGTCAGTAGGCCGTAGAGGGGCCAGCTGTGGCACAGCAGAGCCAGTGGCAGAGTGGGCAGGTTGGGGGCAAGGGCCACATGCTGCCACAGACTCCTGTCCCATGTGTGGAGCTGCCTGTGCGGCAGCACTGCCATCCCATAGTGACAGGAACAGGCCTCGGACCGTGTCTGCAGTGTACAATGGCAGCAATGCATGCCCTGTGTGACTGGACATGGACGTGATGGGGGTACCATGTATATGCGGCACACTGTGTGCATGACCCATCCCCCCATGACATCCGACACATGTGCGGCACTGGCAGCTGACAATGTGTGGATGACAGAGGCACAAGGGACAGGTGGACCATGTGATGTGTGTGTCCCAGCTGCCGTAGGTGCCATGCCATAGATGCACATATCTGGGCACATGGGCCCATACACAGAGCAATAAATATAACTGCCTAAGGGAAAACTATAACTCACAATCCAACAAAACACCCTTAGTAACTACCATACATTGCCTTAATCCTTTATTTTATTAACCCGGTTTACTCAAATTAATTCTACTACAGTTAAATATGGCATACAAAGACCTCAGGATAGCCTTACCCCTACATATGGCGAAATTTGTCACCATAGGGAAATGGCGGACACTCACATCATAGGTCTAAAGTCTTAAAATATTTTCAAATAAATCCTTCATTCCAATTATACCCAAATTCAATAATATTGACCCACAAAAGTACTTTTTAGGATCCTTCACTGCTAAAACACACAAACACTACTGAAAAGAAAGTGTCCGTAGTTCTATGTGGTAAATCAATCGATACCCACTACTGGAACTTGGGGAATGCAACCCGATTCACAGAATGCAATCCATTTTACCTATAACAAAGCAGAGAAAACACTCTTACAAATCAGCATATCTATGCTCACAATGCAAGTATATATTCACTTATCTGAACAATATCCTGATCCGGCCGATATCGATAATACAAAACTGCTTAAATCTTCTCAGTAAATTATCCAACAAAACTTTTGTTTCGCCGATAGGCTTCTTCAGGGATTACAAATACAGTCGCTCCACCAAACTCTGAGAATATCTTCGAGCACAAAAAATGCTTCTCACCATTACCATATCCTTGGCGTCTGATGTCAGCTAGTTTAAACTGAATAACCACCAATAGAATCGTTGACAGCAGATCTACCGTCATTCTTTCAACTAGCTTTATTCTTAACCTTACTAATTACAATAATCACATACCATTACAATAAAATCTTCGCAAATAATAAGTAGTAAGAGAAGGGGATCGGAACTTCAAAGACACCCCGCTTAATCTCACATTAACATCCAGTTGATTTTGAACTGCAGAGGCACCAATGAGATCATGATGCAAAAAAGAAATAGTGAATTTTCAATGATAAATACTGTTATAAATCTCTCCTGTGTAACGTTAACATCAGCGCAGAGATACTGACAAAATCTTTATCCTTTATTAGTGGTCCCTATTATGATGGATTTCAAAGTAGAGTGGCTATTGAAAAATTAGTGTGTTCTATACAATTGAAGCTGTTTTTCTCAGATAAACCTTCTGTAGTAGATTCATCCCTGGTTTGTTTGAAGTCTAATTGGATGCCTCCGGGTTCTTTAGACCCAATTGTTTATACATTTAAACATTTAGTATTATCGGATTTGCTTAAGATGGAGGCTAAATATAATAAGTATCCAAAAAATGTATCTTCTATTGAATTCAAAGCACAACAAGATCTTTCAAACATGGAGACTATTACCATAAAACGTGCAGATAAAGGAGGTGCGGTGGTAGTAATGGACACTTGATTATGATACTGAAATTTTTAGGCAACTTAATAATCGCCATCATCATAAGCGTTTATACATTGATCCAACTGAAGAATTGCAAAAAATTATATTGGCTGTCACTACAGATGCATTTCAATTGGGTTTTTTGACTGAGAAAGAAAAAGTCTTTTTGAATCCCCCGCATCCGAAAATTCCAGCCTTTTATGTTATGCCTAAAGTGCATAAAAGTTTGATGAAACCTCCTGGGCGCCCTGTTTTATCCAGTAATGATTCATTGTTGGAGAGAATTGGAATGTATTTGGATATGCATTTGAAGGATGAACTTCCAAAAATTCCTTCGTATAGTAAAGACACCACACACTTTTTACAAATTTTAGAAGATTTTGGAACACTAGAACGAATTACTTGTATGGCGTCTCTTGATGTTGCGGCGCTATACACATCTGTCCCTCAGGATGAAGCATTACAAGTTTTGTCATCTGTGTGGGATAATAGAGTAAGCCCCCATAGGGTTCCAACTGGATTTTTGTTAACGTTAGCTGAGTTGGCATTAAAGAAGAACTATTTTGTCTACAAGCAAGAATTTTTTCAACAAGTCTCAGGCACTGCTATGGGAGCTAACTTTGCACCTTCTTTAGCTAATTTGTATATGCACTCTTTTGAGAGTAGATGGGTATATCCTTCTATATATGCACCTTATACTTTAAAATGGTATCGATATATTGATGACATCTATTTGCTGTGGGGAGGATCTAGAGATCTTTTGAATGAATTCTTTATTTAAATGGTTGCAATATCAATATTAAGTTTGAAATTAATATTCAGAACTTTACATTACATTTTTTGGATGTCAAAGTTTTTAAAGATATGGAGGGATTTTCTACTACAATTTATACTAAACCTACAGAAAGGAATACGCTTTTGCATTATTCGAGTTTTCATCCAGATCACCTTAAGTGTAGTTTGCCATATTCCCAATTACTCCGCTGCTGCCGTATCTGCTCTATAATACAGGAGTTTGAAATCCAAGCAAGGAATATGATAGTTAAATTTCAGGAACGTGGCCATCCAGATTCAATTTTTAAAAAGGCCTACAAGAGAGCAAAGTATAATTATCGAGAGTGGCTCCTTTTGCCTAAATCTACAAGTTCAGATTTAAATGAAATAAATCCCGTGTCATGAATTACCTGCATTATGCCATATTCTAGTCTGTCTAGTCATCTAGTAGCTGCAGTACACAAAAGATGGAGTCTTCTGATGACTCACTCGAAGTTGATTGGAAGTTCACTTCGTGTGGCATATCGCAGGAGTAATAATCTAAAAGATAGACTGTGTCCGGCTGTTTCCCGACAGTGAGTTCAAAAGGGAGTCTCTAAAAACACACAGTGTGGTTGTTGTTCATACTGTATAGTTATGATGGATAGGATTTGTCCAAAATATTTGCATAAAAGCCATTCATTGAATTATGATACAACTTGCAATACTTCATTTGTAGTTTATGCATTATGGAGTCCCTGTTTTTTAAGCTTTATGTAGGGAAGACTACATGCCCTTTATGGACACGATTGGCTGAACATAAATATATTATTAATAAGGCAAAGATAGAGACACCATTGGTACAACACTGTTCATCTTTTTACCATGTTTTTGAAGATCTATGTTGTACAATATTGGAATATGTACCTTTGAATATTCGTAGAGGAGTAACCGAGTAGTCGTACCCAGCACTCCCACCTGCTTATTGTAACCCTTTTCAACCATCACCCCCTTTTCTACACCCACCCCACCCTTTACCATTCACAAATGCCACTGACACTCATTATTGGGTAACAAACTGGTCGCAGCTTTATTTGCTAAAGCCCCTGTCCGACTTCGCCATATCACTAGCAAACGTCTACCCGGGGTTTGTCCGGGCCGAGGGCACCCCGCCCACGCCCCAATTTGCCTAAGCCTCCGGACCCCGGACACCTCCGGGATCCCGCTGGCCCCCACCAAGCTGCAACAACCCTAAGTATCCGAATTCCACCCCCCGCCTCATATAAGGGTGGGCGGGTGAGCCGCCAAGCTCCCGTCTCCCTTCGCATGTGCTCGGCAACTGCCACCACCATCCGAGCACATGCAGTGTCTCCCCCTGATTGGCACGCTGAGAACCAATCATTTTGAAGGACGCGCCGGCGTCCGTGTCCTCCTCCTGTGCTCCCCCCACCCTTCCTTTTCGCAGAGACGCGTGCAGGTCCCGCGCCGGGCCAAGCACCCGGTTAACGCCGGTCACCGGGACCCTGCCCGCACCCTTTTTCTAACCGGGTAGTCATACCCGGCGCTCCCACCTGCTTATTGTAACTCTTTTCAACCATCACCCCCTTTTCTACACCCACCCCACCCTTTACCATTCACAAATGCCACTGACACTCATTATTGGGTAACAAACTGGTCGCAGCTTTATTTGCCAAGTTAACATCAATAACATGCTAAACCAGCATGTTCAACAACAATGAACATTCCCCCCAAACCCATCAGATGGGGCGATGTGTCACCAGCCATGCTATTATCAAAGTGACCTCGCCTCCGCACCGGCCGCATTCACCTCCACCGGCCAAATTCCTAAAGCCCCTGTCCGACTTCGCCATATCACTAGCAAAAGTCTACCCGGGGTTTGTCTGGGCCGTGGGCACCCCGCCCACGCCCCAATTTGCCTAAGCCTCCGGACCCCGGACACCTCTGGGATCCCGCCACTGGCTCGGGCCATCCAAAGTGGCCGAGCCGCCCCCCTCACGCCCTAGCTGCGACCAAGTCCTGCCACCCTGCACCACACATTCCAAGACCTCCTGCCAATCATTCAGAAGGAGGTCTGTTCCAACTGGAGAAAGATGCACTCCATCGCTTCTATACAATCCTGCACACTCCACTTCCGCCCACGTATGCATAACCTGATAACCACCATGCTCACACACCCATCGCCCAATCTTTCTGTTCATTTTTGTTAACCCCCGTGACCAACGTTGCTGCCCCCAACAAGCTGGCCGCGGAACGATGTCGGACCAGATTAATACCACCCCCTCAAACATTTGCAACACCAAAGCCAAGTCCCTCTTAGCCGCCCTGATTAGCTGTTTGCAAGTCCAGGCTACCAAGTCATTCCCCCCTAGATGCAGCAAGATGATCTCCAGCTGTACTCTTATGCCCTGATGGTGCCGAAGCAAAGGCAGAGGTTGGGGTCCATCTCAGCCCATGCTCGCCAAGCCATGATATCGACACCACCGTTGGTTCCAACCCAAGATTCCGCCCAACTGGCCGCATATCTGCTTGTTCGCCAGCCCAGAGCACGAAGGAATTCCCCAGCAGCCAACACTCTCAAACATTCTGTCCCCCATCTGCAAGAGAAAATTCGTATTAATTCCCTGTCATGTATAATCTAGCTGTTAGATTCGAACATAACCTTGGAAGGCATTAGACCGCCATCTGCCTATCCACTGTATCAGCCCTCCAGCCAGCCCCGCCTCCGCTGCGCTGGTCGCCGCCCCGGTTCGAAATGAATGAGCCGCAAACAGGGAAGGGTCCTCCCCTATATGCCGCAGCACCATCTGCAACACCGCCACTACTTGAAAGCGCGTAGGCACCCACGCGTCTAGGTGTATGAAAAACCCCCCTTCTAGCTCCGGCCGAATGTCCATGTAGGCCGAAATCAGCTTCACCGGACATGTCACCTCCATTATCTCCTTCAAAACAACCCACTGTCCCTTATCGCGCTGATCCATCTTGGATCTTGCCAACAAGACTTGTAACTGCCCATTAATGACCTGTACATGTTGCCTCTGTAAACCCGAACTCGCTCCTGTCTTCCTCGAGTCTGCTACCAATTCACTCAACCTGAAGGCGCCAAAGAAAGCCAAGCTGAAAACGGCCCTAAAAAGAACGGCCTTATAGTGCGACTCCGTCACCTGCGGCAATCCTTCGCACAATCTCACTAACAACTGGTGCGTGATCGGACGACGCCGATCCGGCAGGGTGTGACGCGACCGTTCCCAACCCTGTAATAACCATCTCGCTAGGAACCCGACCCCCGCGGAGCCTCAACCCACCTCTCTAGCAAAAAACATGAAACCCGCCAACTGGCTACTGTGATAAGGAAGCTTATCATAGCTCAGGAAGGAGCTATAGGAAAGGTGAAGTGACTCTGAACAAGCAACCTGTCAGTTCTGGTAGAAATAAGAAAACAGAATTTTCCCATAAAAGACTACCAGTCCCAGAATGCACCAGGTTTCCAACAGCCATTAGAGGAGCTGAAGTGGGGAAACGTGTGTTCAATCAGGAGGGCTATGAGGTAATCCCTAAGCACTCATCTCAAAGGGCAGGGCCTGATTCAGCACAGCTGCACTGTGTTAGGGAGGAGCACTCATCCAAGCAGAATAAGAGTAGAGTTTATTCTACAGATGACCATCTTCATGATCACCTTGGATATCCAGAGAAGGATCATCAGTTTCATCTGAAGGATTATCAGAAGCAGAAGCCAAACCGGACGGACAGAGAGGGAAAGAGACCCTCTGGAAGAAAGAGGAGAAAAGCCTTTGAGAGGTCTAAAAGAGTCCAAAGCAGTACGTATACCGGGAGGTATTCCAAGGGCCAGCATACACCATTGGACTGGGGAAAGTCAGAGGAATGGTGCTGCAGAGCTAGGAATCTCCAGACGCTACCTGTGAGGGAGACGGCTGCACATGGAAGGGACCCTAAGACCTGTGCCAGAAGGTATGTGAAGAGAGATCCAGTGTCCAGGGATCTGGATTGGAAGGCTGGACATAAGAACTGGACTACATACTGGCCAGGCTATATAGAGAGGAACTCTAGCAGCAATGGAAGCTCAGGTATGAACACTGATCTATGCCCTAGCTATAACCTTGAAAGACAGCAGGGAAACAAGTATTCTCCTGAAAATGCTCCATTGAGAGATTCATCTGTGCCAATCCATGATATTGAACCCATGCTTGTTGAACAAGGGGGAATAATAGCAGATGAGGATCCTGTTTATGTGGACTGCTCTCTATCTAAACTCCGTTGGTAACTTTCTGTTATAAAGTACAGCAACCATCACAAAGAAATACAAATTTGTTCTTTAATCTACCCAGAAAAGCTCCTGAAGCAGGATTTGACCCACACAGTAGAAAGCAAGCCAGCTAAGGGGATTCAGCTGGATAACTGCTATCAATTAAGCCTTACCTAATTGCTTGTGAGCTAGGAGAGAATCATTTCTGTATCTATGTGGGAAGTAATCAGAAATTAACCTGAAAAGAACAGTTTGTTTCTTGCTTTGTGGCTTTTCATTTGTTGTTTTCCTGATTTTGACTTTGTTTTTCCAAGTTAACACTGAAAGCAAGTAACCTAATTTATGTGCTACCAAGCATATCTGTGTTGGGAGAAATAACCCCATAAATAAATATCTTATTGGCTTTACCCAAGAGCACAACTAAATTATTGTCAGCAGCTGTGTCTGGTGTGAATGAACTACATTGCCCACAATACCTTGCAAATCATATAGATATATGCACTTGACAAGACTGTGAAGATTCTCACCCAGGCAGCCGTCTGACACTACGCACCGACGCTCTCGTGACCCCATATTCCTTTGCACTGACAATATACTGCCCTAGTAAATGATCCGCTACAGCTCCCCCTTTCCATCCCCGGTCCAACAAAAACTGAGACACTCTGCTCCCACCTTGCTGATAAGCTTCCCATGTCCTCTCCGCCACCGAACTGCGCAGGAGACTCCTCATCTCTGCAGGCCAAGAATCCACAAGTTCGACGGGACCACGCACCCGAGCCTGTCCGCTTCTGGCACCAGTCTCCGAAACCGCTCCATCTGCAAACGGGAAAGAGCATCAGCAATTCCGTTAGTATGCCCCGGGATATGCCGCACCCTCAACCTGACATTCAAGCACAAACAAGTCAAAACTAAGGCACGCATTAAGGATGCAACCTGGAGGCAACGTCGGGAGTAATTATTCACCACACTCACCACCGCCTCGTTGTCACACCACCATCGGACCCGCCGATTCCTGAAACGATCTGGCCACAACTCAAGCGCTACTAACATAGGAAACAGTTCCAGGAAGGTAATGTTGCTCATTAATCCGGCCGCAAACCAGGCCTGCGGCCATCGGTCAGCACACCAAGCCCCTGCGAAGTAAATGCCCAGGTCTACCCCCCCTGCCGCATCCGAATAAAGCTGCAACTCACCACTGGATACCTCGGCCTCCATCCACACTGAGATACCATTAAAATCCCGCAAAAAAGTATCCCACACCCTTAAGTCCTCCCGCATCGACCTAGTAACTCGTATGCGGTGATGAGGCTTACACACCCCCGCCGTTGCTGCCGCCAACCGTCTAAGAAATACTCTTCCCATTGGGAGCACTCTACACGCAAAGTTCAGCGACACCAGCAAGGCCTGCATTTCCCGCAAGGTCAACTTCGCTGAGGCCACTGCACAACCTTCTGCTTGAGGTACTTTCAGTAACTTTGTTTTCCGCTGCTTTTGTTTGCTCGGAGTACATCCCTAAATGATATTGCTACATGATAATTACTACATTAGGTTACAAAGTAATCTGTTCTATATACCACAGTGTTATTCCTCATTGTATTAAGCCTCATAAGTGTTAAGTCTGTGTTTCTGCTGCCTTGTTGGCCGGAGCTCATCTCTAAGTAACATTGCTACATGGTAATTTTATCGCATTGTGATACTAAGTAATCATTTCTATATGCTACAGTGTTATTCCTCCAAGCACTTTGTAAGGCCCTTATTGTTTCTTCCTCACACGCTATCTCCACTGTACTTTTTTCCAAGTGGTGACACGTCCTCATGCACACTCTCTAACTTTGGCACGAATAAGTAGCATTACTACTTTCACACCTCAAGGCCATGCAGCAGCCACCAAGCCACCATGGCCCTCCCACTACTCACCCTCTCCACCATAGTCCTCCTAGCAAACACCTTACAATGCTCCGTAGCCCTCTCAACTGGGCAGTACCACATCACTACCCTACCCCACCTGAGCAAGAAGAATCACTCTAACTCCTTCCACTCTGCTACCGGTCTCCCACACCACTCTCGACACTCACACCTACTGTATGTGGCCCTCAATCATCTGGACAACCCCAAAAAAGCTCCACCAAAAACACAACTTTTCCTGAAATGTGCCCTTGTAAACTCACGCTCAGTACGCAAGAAATGGCCGATCATCCCCGACCTGATAGCTGCCCATGGCCTGGATCTCCTCATGGTGACAGAATCATGGCTCAAGGATACTGATACAGCCCTCATAAACCAACTAATCCCTCCCAACTTCTCCATTCACACCTGCCATAGGGCTAACCGGAAAGGTGGTGGAGTTTTTATCCTTGCAAAAACAGACCTAGGATTTCAACTACTCACATCCAAGAGCTCCATACACGCGGACATAATCACCATTGCCAACAAAGATATCACCATAAACCTCATTTATAGATCCCCCTCCTCTCCACCCGAGGTCATCTCTAAAAACATTGACTTAGCATGCAACCCAACTAACCCTCACAATCCCAACTGGCTGCTCGGAGACTTCAATTTACCCTCCCTGCAGTCCAACCAAGCAGACGCCTTTCTAGAAGCTATGCAAACACTTGGGTTTGAACAACTAGTGAACACCTCCACCCATCTTAAAGGAAACCCGCTGGACCTAATTTTCGCTCCCCACTCTGCTGCCAGCCAGAAGGCCAACCTCAACATGGACATCACCCCTATCCCTTGGTCGGACCATAAGCTAATCACGTTCCAGATACCCGCTCATCTTACTCAATTCCCATCCAATGACTCCAGTGCGGAATCCAGAATTACTTCTCACTTCAGACCACTTGATAGAGATGAGTTCATTAATCACGCCTTACCTACGCTCAAACTAATGTCTCCCGACCTTGATGAAGCAATCACCAACTGGAACGTCACACTGAAAACATTCGCTCAACTACCAGCCATAGACAAATCATCAGCCCCCAAAAGCTATAAAAGCAAAAGACATCCAGCTCCGTGGTTCACAGCAGATCTTCGGACATCTCTCCTCTCCCTTAGGAAACTTGAAAGGAAATGGAGAAGATCTCGCTCTGAAACTGACAAAGTAACATACCTAAACCACCTTAAATTCCACCGAGACACTATATACCTCAGAATGAGCGAATACCATGCCAAGCTCCTTCTCCGCTCTCTAAACAAGCCTAGAGACCTTTTCAGCCTAACAAAATCCCTAATTAAGGAACCTTCACCTACCCAACTCAATCCTATTTCCCCCCAGTCGTATGCTGACTACCTCCAATCCAAAACGTCCATAACTGACACAGTTTCAGTTACCACTCCTTGCCACGCTCACACCTCACTTCCACCTATCACAATGTTCACCACTCCAATAGAGAAAAACATCCAAGATCTCATCGCCATCATAAACACTTCTACAGCTCCAAGTGACCCCTGCCCAGCATACTGGGTCAGAACTCTGCGAGTTGAACTTAGTCCAATTCTAATCAACATAATCAGACTATCCTTTGCAACAGGCTCATTCCCCTCATTCTTAAAACAAACATCAATAAGACCACTTCTGAAGAATAACAGACTTGACCCACTAAAGTCTGACTCCTACCGCCCAATCTCGAGCATACCTTTATTAGCCAAGATAATAGAGAAGGTTGTCCAGAGACATATTCAACATCACATTGATGTAGTGTCACCTCGTGACCCCTGTCAACATGGCTTCAGGGAATCTCACGGTGTAGAAACTCTCCTCACCACCCTAGCCAACACTTTGAATAGAGGATTGGACAAGGTCGAAAACGGCTTCACTCTCATTTTCCTAGATATCTCTGCTGCCTTTGACTCCGTTTATCACAATCAACTTCTCTCTCATCTCCAGGAGAAAGGCATCTGCGGCCTTGCCTGGGAATGGTGTAGGTCTTATCTATCAGATCGTTGGCAGCACATCAGAGTTGGCTCCACCACATCAGCACCTTTCCACCAACATCAAGGTGTTCCACAGGGCTCCTCTTTATCTGCGCTGTTGTTCAATGTCTACATGCAGCCGATATGTGACATCATACACTCCTTCAATATCTCCACTCTGATCTATGCTGATGACGTCCTGCTGTTTACACCATTCAAAGTCAAACAGCCAGACTTCACCAACCTTATCAACTGTTTCAACGCCATCACTGACTGGTTACTATCTCAAAATCTCTGCATAAACTTCAAGAAGACTGAAGTTCTGTTCATATCAAGGAACAAAGATTTCTCCCCTCCATCATCCCTAAGAGTAAGAGATGCGGAACTCCCTAGTAAACCCTCCATTCACTACCTAGGGATTACGCTGGACCAGCATTTCGACTTTAAGGAGCACATACAAAACACCACCAGATCCATCTACAATAAAATTAGAACGCTAAGGCACCTCAGGCCCATGTTACCCCATAATGACTTCCGGACCATTTTCCAGGTCCTCATTCTACCACACTTTGATTACGCAAATGTTGTCCTATATGGACTCCCCAAGAGCACCCTTAATCCACTGCAACTCACTATGAATGCGGCTGTGCGTGTGCTCTGTGGTACAGCAAGATCAGACCATATCACCCCGATACTTAAGGAACTCCACTGGCTACCAATTCATTGCAGGTTAACACACAAAATCCTTCTCACCATTTTTAAGATCATCAATAACCTAGCCCCTACGATACTCAGTGACCTTATCACCCTCACCCCGAAAAACAGAACGAGAAGGTCTATAACTAACAACACCTTGATCATCCCTAAAGAGTCCATCAAGTGCACCCAGATGACCAAGAAAAGAACCTTTGCCTTCTATGCCCCAAAATGCTGGAACGACCTCCCACCAGAGATAAGATCGATCAAAGACCTTATTCAGTTCCGTAAGGCAATCAAACACCATATTTTCCTACTTCACTTTGCACAAGCATCCACCCCGCCTCTGATCATCCACACACCAACGCCCACAAACCTTTCAGTCTCTACAAAAATATCTCTCTCACAAGTATTTTTGAGCTTGCCTTAGCTCTTCTTGAAAATACCAACCTAATCTAATGATGTTTGATGTACTCGTACAAATGTATATAGTTTCCCAGTTGCTCCAAGTTTAAACTCCTGTTACAATGTAAGCACAGAACAGTCTCCTGACTGTGCAACCTTTGTTATATGTAAACCGCACTGATAACAAAGCGCGGTATATAAAAGCTGTTAAATAAATAAAATAAATAAATTAGCCACCAGAACCCGCAATTTGTCCACCTTATCGTCCGGGAGGCGCGCGAACATTCCTTCCGAATCGAGCTCGATCCCTAGAAACGTAAGCCTGGTCACCAGACCCACTGTCTTAGTATCGGCCAAAGGAACACCTAACTCACTAACCATCTCAATAAACCCCATCAGTAGCTCCCTACAGCCCGTTGACTGAGCTGCCCCGATGAACAGAAAATCATCTAAATAATGCACCACCTCTGACCGTCCGATCCTCCGTACTACTACCCAATGCAAGAAGGAACTAAACATCTCAAAATACGCACATGCCACCGCACATCCCATAGGCATGCACTTATCGAAGTAGAACCCTCCTTCGAATTGAAAGCCTAGCAAATGAAAAGACGAAGGATGCACCGGGAGCAAGCGAAAAGCCGACTCGATATCCACTTTCACCATCCACGCCCCCCTACCCGCCTTCCTAAGTAACTCCACCGCTCCATCAAACGAGGCATACTTAACCGTACACCAGTTGCGCGGTATGCTATCATTCACCGATGCCCCGGTTGGACTCGACAAATTGTGTATTAAGCGAAATTTGCCAGATTCTTTTTTGGGTATAATCCCCAATGAAACAAAGTGCTCAAAAGGTGGCTGCTGAAACGGGCCTGCCATCCTACCTAAACTCAACTCAACCGCCAACTTTGCCCATGCTATCGAGGCCCAACGACGCACCATCGCCAAGTTCCGCGCCGACGAACCTACAACCGCACCCCGAACTGGGATAACAAAACCAAACTGAAAACCAAACTGTAATACCACCCTATCTTTTATCTTTGGGTATTGCTCAAGCCATTTCTTTAACACCTCCACCTTAATGGGGGACGGAGCCATACCAACTCCCCTATTGCTACTTAGCTGTCGCACCAGGAGTGACCCCTCCCTCTTTCTTAACACATTTTGCCACTGAATGCCCCCCACGGCAGCTCGAACAAGCGTGCCGGAACTTACAGTCCGGGAAGGGGCAAATGGACTTATTATATCGCCAACACACGTCCCCGCCCCCACTTCCCACTGTCTTGGCCTGCAAAAGGGGGCCACCACTCCGAAAGGAATGAACCGCCACCACGGGGGACCCCGACCCACCCTTACCTCCACTCCCCATTCTGACCGACATCTGTGTCAGCCACAGATTGATATCCTGCATACCCCACGTTAAGCCCTTAGTGCCCTCCATTTTGTCCCTAAACATTTCATCATAGTTAAGCCACGCCCATCCCTCATGGGATTGCGAGGCTTCCAGAATGGAATCCGCATAAGCCAGTAGACTACCATACTGGTCGGGACGATGATGCCCCCACACACTCACCAAGCGTAAGAAAGCTCTGATCCAATTTACTACTGACCGCGAAACTTTCCTAATCCGCCCAGCCTTTTCGTCCTCTTTCTGCTTTTTTCTGGTTTCTCCCGACCTCTTCCTCCCCTCGAGCAAACGGAAAATATCGATATACTTCCTTTTTCGTATTTTACGCCGCAGCTTCCTCGGAACCCCTTCCCATAATTCTGACAACGTTGCTGAAGAAGAAGTACCGCCGACCGATACATCTGCCACCCCTTCCTGTCCCTGTGCCCCCACTAGCACTCCTTCGCTCGATGACGACGCAGACGAGCTCGAAGACAATGAGGAAGAGGATTCCGAACTGTGTCATCGATGCAAACGTGTTTTCTTTTCTTGCTCACCTTACCCGCACGTTCGCCCCTTTTCTGCCCCACCCCCTTCATCTAACCTTGACTCACCCGCCTCCGTTTCCAATGCCGCCCTTGAGAGTGACTGGCTCCATCTGTTCTGCTGCATATTCTCATTCCGCTGCAGCACGCTGTCTTCTCTAGGCGCCGCTTGCAACTCCAACGCAGATCCAGGCCCCGTGTCCCTTGATGTCATCCTCGAAGGCTCCGCTGTACCCGACGTGAATCCTGGCGACGCGACAAATGGGACCTGTGAAGAGAAAAAAGGAACACCAGGAGAAGAACACCCCGGGGCCCACGCTGGTTGCCAAGCTCCTACCCAGGCTGTTCTCGAAGACCCTTGTCCCCCGCTGGCCCACATCTCGGCGGAGGACGGATAACCAGTTAGTCCATACCCCATCGGCGCCATCACTCCACTCCCCGAGAGCAAGGAACCTCCTCTGTCCCTGCCGCCGGGCCCGTACCCCAGCATTTTGCTCCCCCCCCAAAATCCGACCCCCCTGACATTGGGACCTGCCCCCAACCCCCATCCAGGCTCCCCCTTTCCTCCCTGCTCATCTCCGAGAACCCCCCACCCGAGCTGCCATCCTGACCAGGACCTCCCCTGCCCGCTGCACATTCCGCAGCCACTCCGCTGCCAGCAGGCGGCAGAGCTCCACGTCCCCTTCCGGCATTGGCTCTCCAGCCTCCGAATGCAGCAGCATGCTGACCACGGGACGGGCACCTTGCTCCTCCTCCTCGTCGTTGCCCTAATGGGGTCTCTCCTGCTCTCCGAGTCCCCACTGCTCGCCTGCGGTCAGACCCTCGACCCCCTTTTTCACCCCCCTCTTGTCCCCTCTCCCCCCTTATTTCCTCTCAGCTGGGGATGCTTAGGTGCCATTCTCTAACACCTCCTGCTGTTACTCTTTGGCCTACAGCTTCTTTTCTTTGCCTTTTAAATATTGTTTTTTTTTTTTTTATAAATCTGCTTTTTTGCCCTCCTCTTTTCTAGTTCTTTTAAGTTTTAACTGGCCCGACCCCCCCCCCCCCCTCCAGCCATGCGGCACTCTTCACCACAGTTTTCTTTTTTTTTTTTTTTTATTGCTTTAATTGCTTATTAGCCCACACACAGCGCCAGCACTCTGACTCGCCTGCAACAGAAGCCTGCCATTCACAGCCGATTTCCTCTCAAGCCTGAGCCGCTCCTGCACCGAGGACCCGATCCACCTGGAAAAAACGCTGCCACCGCCAAGCTCCCGTCTCCCTTCGCATGTGCTCGGCAACTGCCGCAACCGTCCGAGCACATGCAGTGTCTCCCCCTGATCGGCTCTCGCGCGCGAACGCGTGCTGAGAACCAATCATTTTGAAGGATGCGCCGGCATCCGCGTCCTCCTCCCGTGCTCCCCCCCACCCTTCCTTTTCACAGAGACGTGTGCAGGGTCCCACACCGGGCCGAGCACCCGGTTAACGCCGGTCGCCGGGACCCTGCCCGCGCCCTTTTTCATAGAGGACTTTTACTACTACAAAAGGAACAGAAATGGATTTATGAATTGAACACTCTGGACCCGCAGGGTTGTATGACAAAATTGACTGGATGTTATTTATGTGAGATTAAGCGGGGTGTTTTTGAAGTTCCAATCTCCTTCTCTTACTTATTATTTGCAAAGGTTTTATTGCAATGGCATGTGATTATTGTAGTTAGTAAGGTTAGGAATAAAGCTAGTTGAAAGAATGATGTTAGATCTGCTGTCAATGATTCTATTTTATTTATTTAGCTGCATTTATATCCTGGTTTTTGCTGTGTCAAGGTGGTTGGGGGATATGAGACACATACACTGATGCTTACAGGGAACATGGGCAATGGAGGGTTGAGTGGCTTGCCCAAGACCACAAGGATCACCTGTGGGACTAGAAACCCCAGTCCTTCTGGCCCAAGGTTGCTGTCCTCTAGTGGGATTTGAACCACCAACCTTCTGGCCTGTGGTACCTTGCCCCAACCACTAGGCCACTCCTCCCTCCCTATTCTAGTGGTGGTTATTCAGTTTAAAATAGCTGAAATCAGATGCCGAGGATATGGTAATGGTGAGATGCATTTTTTGTGCTCAAAGATATTCTCAGAGTTTGGTGGAGCGATTGTATTTGTAATCCCTGAAGAAGCCTATCGGCCAAACAAAAGCTTTTGTTGGATAATTTACTGTGAAGATTTAAGCAGTTTTGTATTATCAATATTGGCTGGATCAGGATATTGTTCAGATAAGTGAATATATATTCTTGCATTGTGAGCATAGATATGCTGATTTGTAAGAGTGTTTTCTCTGCTTTGTTATAGATAAAATGGATTGCAATCTGTGAATCGGGTTGCATTCCACAAGTTCCGGTAGTGGGTATAGATTGATTTACCACACAGAAGTGCGGACACTTTCTTTTTAGTAATGTTTGTGTGTTTTAGCAATGAAGGATCCTAAAAAGTACTTTTGTGGGTCAATATTATTGAATTTGGGTATATTTGGAATGAAAGATTTATGTGAAAATATTTTAAGACTTTAGACCTATGATGTGAGTGTCTGCCATTTCCCTATGGTGACAAGTTTTGCCATATGTAGGGGTAAGGCTATCCTGAGGTCTTTGTATGCCATATTTTACTGTAGTAGAATTAATCTGAGTAAACAGGATTAATATAATAGAGGATTAAGGCAATGTATGGTAGTTACTAAAGGTGTTTTGTTGGATTGTGACCCATACACAAAGCACCATTTGAAGATGCCACCGCACACGTCACAGCACACGTGGGGTTTTGAGGGGGGCATGGCATGTAGTGGAGAGTAGGATTTTTACAAATTATATATTGTATGCACTGAATCCTATGGGCCGAAGAGGAAGAAAACAACTGAATGAAATGCTACTGGATATGGAGACTCCTGATAAAGATCAACGATTCCAGCAGAACTACTCATGTATGCGCAGCAGTGAAGCATGGGTGGACGGTCACTGAAAAAGATTGATCTAAGATGTGCATAGCACAGCCCATGGTGAGAAAGGATGCTGCTGAAAAATCTGGAGTGATGACTGGTGTCATGATATGAGGGACTAATCTCTGAATTATTGCTAGATCTACGAGAAGCAGTTGGCCTCTGCTGGATGAGGTAGTGCTTACAAGAATAATTGGTAAAGTCTTGCTCTCTGTACACATTTTCTTATTGAGGCTAAGCAAAGGTAAACAATGTTACATGATTTTGTATAAGAATTTCTTCCAATGAAGAAGATGGAGCTCACCTATGGACCAGATGTGCCTAGGACTTTGAAAGAACATCTGCAAAATGAAGCCTACTGTAGAAGATTATTCTGGAATTGGACATGTTTCAACTACTGCTCTTTAGTAATGATTCTTTATAGAATCACAGGGAGGACTGTAGACATGGACAGATAAAGGGATACCAGAATCCCCAATATGTAATTGAAGATAGATGAAGTTTTGATACAGAATGTGTTTAGAAGTTTGACTTTTCACTTACTTCCTCTTAAATAGAATAGGATGTCATGATCATGAGTTCTGTGTAACCTTCTTTAAAATAGATGGAACAGTGTTAACTAAGCATAAAAGCTATGAACTGTGCAACCATAGTTCATTGTACAGTGTGATAAGGAAGCTTATCATAGCTCAGGAAGGGGCTACAGGAAAGGTGAAGTGTCTCTGAACAAGCAACCTGTCAGTGCTGGTAGAAATGAGAAAACAGAATTTTGCCATAAAAGACTACCAGTCCCAGAATGCACCAGGTTTCCAACAGCCATGAGAGGAGCTGAAGTGAGAAAACGTGTGTTCAATCAAAAGGGCTATGAGGTAATCCCCAAGCACTCATTGCAAAGGGCAGGGCTTGATTCAGCACAGCTGCGCTGTGCTAGGATGGAACACTCATCTCAAAGGGCAAGGCCTGATTCAGCACAGCTGCACTGTGTTAGGGAGGAGCACTCATCTAAGCAGAATAAGAGTAGAGTTTATTCTACAGATGACCATCTTCATGATCACCTTGGATATCCAGAGAATTATCCTCAGTTTCATCTGAAGGATCATCAGAAGCAGAAGCCAAACCGGACGGACAGAGAGGGAAAGAGACCCTCTGGAAGAAAGAGGAGAAAAGCCTTTGAGAGGTCTAGAAGAGTCCAAAGCAGTACGTATACTGGGAGGCATTTCAAGGGCCAGCATACACCATTGGACTGGAGAAAGCCAGAGGAATGGTGCTGCAGAGCTAGGAATCACCAGACGCTACCTGTGAGGGAGAAGGCTGCACGTGGAAGGGACCCTAAGACCTGTGCCAGAAGGTATGTGAAGAGGGATCCAGTGTCCAGGGATCTGGATTGGAAGGCTGGACATAAGAACTGGACTACATACTGGCCAGGCTATATAGAGAGGAACTCTAGCAGCAATGGAAGCTCAGGTATGAACACTGATCTATGCCCTAGCTATAACCTTGAAAGACAGCAGGGAAACAAGTATTCTCCTGAAAGTGCTTCATTGAGAGATTCATCTGTGCCAATCCATGATATTGAACCCATGCTTGTTAAAGAAGGGGGAATTATTGCAGATGAAGAATGTGTTTATATGGACTGCTCTCTATCTAAACTCCGTTGGTAACTTTCTGTTACAAAGTACAGCAACCATCACAAAGAAATGCAAATTTGTTCTTTAATCTACTCAGAAAAGCTCCTGAAGCAGGATTTGACCCACACAGTGGAAGGCAAGCCAGCTAAGGGGTTTCAGCTGGTGACTGCTAGCAATTAAGCCTTACCTAATTGCTTGTGAGCTAGGAGAGAATCACTTCTGAATCTATGTGGGAAGTAATCAGAAGTTAACCTGAAAAGAACAGTTTGTTTCTTGCTTTGTGGCTTTTCATTTGTTGTTTTCCTGATTTTTTGACTTTGTTTTTCCAAGTTAACACTGAAAGCAAGTTACCTGATTTATGTGCTACCAAGCATATCTGTGTTGGGAGAAATAACCCCATAAATAAATATCTTATTGGCTTTACCCCAGAGCACAACTAAATTATTGTCAGCAGCTGTGTCTGGTGTGAATGAACTACATTGCCCACAATACCTTGCAAATCATATAGATATATGCACTTGCCAAGACTGTGAAGATTTTCACCCAGGCAGCCGTCTGACAAATGGCGTAGTTTTTCGGATTGCTTTTGCACAAAAGGGATTTACTTGCTGAGGATTACAACTACAGTTCAAGTTTAAAGCTGGAAAAAGAGATTTTCCCTCAACTGCACTTTGGAGGAGAAGTGGTTGTTCCAGGAAGCTGTCCCAGGAGGAAAAGACCCTGTGCAGAGCTGGATTCATCACTGAGACAAGGTAATAAGTACCTGGGCATGTCTAGTGGTGGATGGGTGTAAGCACAGGGGTAATGGAAAAAAAAAAAGTAAAAAAAACCCACACCTGTTTGGAAGGTGGTGCACTGTGGGTTTTTTTCTTTGTATTTTCTTACAGGGTTCAAGATGGATTCAAGGGAACTAGCTGAGTGGATGGCAGCCCAGTTCAGCAGGCAGCAGGAGCTAGCACAGCAGGCTCAGGACACTGCTATGAGAGCCTTAATGGACCAGCAGAGGCCAGTGCTTGATCTGGTACAAGCCCTAGTTGAGCTGAAGAACCAAAGTGGAACAGATGCAAGACCAGCAGTAAATACTGGTACACCACATGTGGACAGTGTGGGACTCAATCAAGGGATTGGGGCATTTAGTTTTGGGAAGCTAACTCCAGATGATAATGTTGATGATTTTCTAGAGTCTTTTGAAAGAGTGGCACAGGCATTAGCATGGCCAGAGACCCAGTGGGCAGTAAGACTGGCAGCCTCATTAACTGGAGAGGCGCTTGCAGCGTATAGAGCAATGCCAGCAGCCCAGGCTTTGATTTATAAGGATGTAAAGGCTGCTATTAGAGATCGCCTAGGGTTGTCTATTTCAGAGTATAGGAGAATGTTTAGAGCTACTACATTGAGAGTGGGTGAAACACCCAGGGCTCTGAGTCAGAGAATCAGAGGTTTAGCTGTAAAATGGTTGGAGCCTGAGCAAAAGACGGTAGAAATGTTATTAGACATTATAATGCTTGAGCAAGTTATGTCTGGGGTGTCTAAAGATTTGCACACTTTCCTTATACAGCAAAATTGCCAAAATCTTGGAGAGGCAACCATGCTAGCAGAGAGATTCTTGGAAGCCATGCAGGCTGCCATAGAATGGGTGGCCCTCTGAAGATTGGTGCTGAGGCTAGATGTGCTGTATCAGAAAAGAGAATAATTAAAAATGTTTCTGAAAATGAATGTACTATATCAAACCAGATGACAAAGTGGAATGAAAAGAAATGTTTCAAGTGTGGAAAATGGGGACATTTAGAAAAGAGATGCCAGACACACACTAGCTTAATGGGGGTGAATTTAAAACAGCCCAAAGAAGGATTTCTTTTGATGGTTGATGTGCAAGGAATTACCATAAATGCTTTGTTAGACTCTGGGGAAGACCAGAGTATGATGTCAAAAAGGCTTTGGAAGAGGATAGAGGCCCAAGAAGGATTTGTGCCTAGAACCCCTGAAAGCCAAGTTCACATCAGATGCATTCATGGTGCTGCAACATCATATCCCACCTATAGGCTAAAGGTTAAGTGCCTGGGGGAACAAGAGGAAGTCCTGTTAGCAGTGCTGCCTAGGCTACCCTTTGATTTGGTTCTAGGAAGGGGCTGGCCAAGATTTAAGCAGGGGCTAGTGGAAGGGCTAGGAAAGAAGGAGGGAGAAGGAATAATGGAAATAGCTCCCGGGCCTTTCTTTGGAAGTCCTCAGTCCCTAGCTAAAATGATGGTTAAGCTTCCAGAAGGCCAAACTATGGGTAATAAGAGGGGCTTTGTATCCACCCGCTCGAAGGCTAAGGTAGAGAGCCAGCAGAAGGAGGAGGGGGAGCAGGCAGAGTTATTAGGAGACTTACCCTCTCATGATGATTTAATAACCCCATCATCTGGTAAAGTAAGAAAGTTGAAAGCACAAAAGCGGCGTGAGAGACTTTGCAGAGCACAGGGTAGGGCTGAGATGTTAGCTGGTCAAAGTTTACCCTGGGTGCCAGCTGAGTTAGTGGCAAAGTTTCCTAACTTTCCACAAGAGCAGCGAGCTGATCAAGCTCTCACCCGAGCTTTTAAGTATGCTCAGGAGGTCAGGGAGGAATTGCCCAGATTCAGACTAGATAATGACATATAATATAGAGAGAGTCAGGACCCCAGGAATGGGACCATACGTAAACAATTGGTGGTACCCACAACTTTCAAAGGGCTAGTATTTAGATTAGCACATGATCATCCAGTTGGAGGTCATAAAGGGATGCAAGGAACGCTTGATCAAATACTTAAGCATTTTTACTGGCCAACTATTTTCAAAGAAACTGCCCAGTTTTGTGCTGCGTGTCCAGCGTGTCAGCGAGTTACAGCG
The DNA here is from genome assembly GCA_033557465.1 of Ichthyophis bannanicus. NCBI lineage: Eukaryota > Metazoa > Chordata > Amphibia > Gymnophiona > Ichthyophiidae > Ichthyophis > Ichthyophis bannanicus. The sequence goes on from CM066037.1 coordinate 361,007,144, forward strand.
GCTCACCCACCGGTGGTGCCATTGATTCCCATGCCAATTATTACAGACCCAATTGGTCGCATTGCCATGGATATTGTAGGCCCATTAGTCAAAACGCCCCGAGGTTTCCAATACATCCTAGTTATGGTAGATCAGGCAACAAGGTTTCCCTGGGCCATACCATTGAGGAATGTTTCTGCAAAAACAATAGCTTTAGAGCTAGTAAAATTGTTTTGTGAAGTGGGATTCCCAAGAGAGGTGTTGACTGACCGAGGGTCCAATTTTGTATCCAAATATTTGGCCCAGGTCTGGGATGCCTTTGGCATTCATCACGTAAAAACCTCAGCCTACCATCCACAATCAAACGGTTTGGTGGAGAGATTCAACCAAACTCTCAAACAAATGTTGAGAAGGGGGTTAGCAGGAGAGGTAAAAGAATGGGATATGTTATTGCCTTTTGCCTTGTATGCCTGCAGGGAAAGAATTCAGGTGTCCCTAGGTGTAACCCCATATGAATTGATGTATGGTAGGGCTCCACGGGGTTTGTTAGATATTTTGAGGGAACAATGGATTGATCCTGAACCAGGAAGTCAGGAAGTTCCACAGTTTCTACGTGACTTAATAGCACGTTTGAAAAGGACCTCGCAGGTGGCTGAGAGGAACCTGCAGGACAGTCAAGTGCGCCAGAAAGGGTGGTCTGATAGGAAGGCCAAAAGCCGCCAATTAAGCATTGGTGAAAAGGTTTTGGTTCAAGTAGCAGGTACAGCTCCAAAATTTGAAGTACAGTGGAAAGGGCCAAGGAAGGTTGTTAAACAAGTGAGCCCAGTATCTTATGTGGTAGAAAATGCAAGAGGGCATAGGCAGACCTAACATATTAATGTACTTAAGTCTTGGAAGGAGAGGCCTGTAAATAATAATGTCCCTGAAGCCAGTCAGGAAGTAAGTGAGCTTCAAAATGATAACACTCTCGTAGGTATTACGGACTGTAGGAAAGAAGTTTCACCAGTTAAACCAGTCCGTAATAACTTAAGCAGGGGGGTATGTGATAAGGAAGCTTATCATAGCTCAGGAAGGGGCTACAGAAAAGGTGAAGGGTCTCTGAACAAGCAACCTGTCAGTGCTGGTAGAAATGAGAAAACAGAATTTTGCCATAAAAGACTACCAGTCCCAGAATGCACCAGGTTTCCAACAGCCATGAGAGGAGCTGAAATGAGAAAACATGTGTTCAATCAAAAGGGCTATGAGGTAATCCCCAAGCATTCATTGCAAAGGGCAGGGCTTGATTCAGCACAGCTGCGCTGTGCTAGGATGGAACACTCATCTCAAAGGGCAAGGCCTGATTCAGCACAGCTGCGCTGTGTTAGGGAGGAGCACTCATCTAAGCAGAATAAGAGTAGAGTTTATTCTACAGATGACCATCTTCATGATCACCTTGGATATCCAGAGAATTATCCTCAGTTTCATCTGAAGGATCATCAGAAGCAGAAGCCAAACCGGACGGACAGAGAGGGAAAGAGACCCTCTGGAAGAAAGAGGAGAAAAGCCTTTGAGAGGTCTAGAAGAGTCCAAAGCAGTACGTATACTGGGAGGCATTTCAAGGGCCAGCATACACCATTGGACTGGAGAAAGCCAGAGGAATGGTGCTGCAGAGCTGGGAATCACCAGACGCTACCTGTGAGGGAGAAGGCTGCACGTGGAAGGGACCCTAAGACCTGTGCCAGAAGGTATGTGAAGAGGGATCCAGTGTCCAGGGATCTGGATTGGAAGGCTGGACATAAGAACTGGACTACATACTGGCCAGGCTATATAGAGAGGAACTCTAGCAGCAATGGAAGCTCAGGTATGAACACTGATCTATGCCCTAGCTATAACCTTGAAAGACAGCAGGGAAACAAGTATTCTCCTGAAAGTGCTTCATTGAGAGATTCATCTGTGCCAATCCATGATATTGAACCCATGCTTGTTGAAGAAGGGGGAATTATTGCAGATGAAGAATGTGTTTATATGGACTGCTCTCTATCTAAACTCCGTTGGTAACTTTCTGTTACAAAGTACAGCAACCATCACAAAGAAATACAAATTTGTTCTTTAATCTACTCAGAAAGCTCCTGAAGCAGGATTTGACCCACACAGTGGAAGGCAAGCCAGCTAAGGGGTTTCAGCTGGTGACTGCTAGCAATTAAGCCTTACCTAATTGCTTGTGAGCTAGGAGAGAATCACTTCTGAATCTATGTGGGAAGTAATCAGAAGTTAACCTGAAAAGAACAGTTTGTTTCTTGCTTTGTGGCTTTTCATTTGTTGTTTTCCTGATTTTGACTTTGTTTTTCCAAGTTAACACTGAAAGCAAGTTACCTGATTTATGTGCTACCAAGCATATCTGTGTTGGGAGAAATAACCCCATAAATAAATATCTTATTGGCTTTACCCAAGAGCACAACTAAATTATTGTCAGCAGCTGTGTCTGGTGTGAATGAACTACATTGCCCACAATACCTTGCAAATCATATAGATATATGCACTTGCCAAGACTGTGAAGATTTTCACCCAGGCAGCCGTCTGACAAATGGCGTAGTTTTTCGGATTGCTTTTGCACAAAAGGGATTTACTTGCTGAGGATTACAACTACAGTTCAAGTTTAAAGCTGGAAAAAGAGATTTACCCTCAACTGCACTTTGGAGGAGAAGTGGTTGTTCCAGGAAGCTGTCCCAGGAGGAAAAGACCCTGTGCAGAGCTGGATTCATCACTGAGACAAGGTAATAAGTACCTGGGCATGTCTAGTGGTGGATGGGAGTAAGCACAGGGGTAATGGAAAAAAAAAAAGGTAAAAAAAACCCACACCTGTTTGGAAGGTGGTGCACTGTGGTTTTTTTTCTTTGTATTTTCTTACAGGGTTCAAGATGGATTCAAGGGAACTAGCTGAGTGGATGGCAGCCCAGTTCAGCAGGCAGCAGGAGCTAGCACAGCAGGCTCAGGACACTGCTATGAGAGCCTTAATGGACCAGCAGAGGCCAGTGCTTGATCTGGTGCAAGCCCTAGTTGAGCTGAAGAACCAAAGTGGAACAGATGCAAGACCAGCAGTAAATACTGGTACACCACATGTGGACAGTGTGGGACTCAATCAAGGGATTGGGGCATTTAGTTTTGGGAAGCTAACTCCAGATGATAATGTTGATGATTTTCTAGAGTCTTTTGAAAGAGTGGCACAGGCATTAGCATGGCCAGAGACCCAGTGGGCAGTAAGGCTGGCAGCCTCATTAACTGGAGAGGCGCTTGCAGCGTATAGAGCAATGCCAGCAGCCCAGGCTTTGATTTATAAGGATGTAAAGGCTGCTATTAGAGATCGCCTAGGGTTGTCTATTTCAGAGTATAGGCGAATGTTTAGAGCTACTACATTGAGAGTGGGTGAAACACCCAGGGCTCTGAGTCAGTGAATCAGAGGTTTAGCTGTAAAATGGTTGGAGCCTGAGCAAAAGACGGTAGAAATGTTATTAGACATTATAATGCTTGAGCAAGTTATGTCTGGGGTGTCTAAAGATTTGCACACTTTCCTTATACAGCAAAATTGCCAAAATCTTGGAGAGGCAACCATGCCAGCAGAGAGATTCTTGGAAGCCATGCAGGCTTGCCATAGAATGGGTGGCCCTCTGAAGATTGGTGCTGAGGCTAGATGTGCTGTATCAGAAAAGAGAATAATTAAAAATGTTTCTGAAAATGAATGTACTATATCAAACCAGATGACAAAGTGGAATGAAAAGAAATGTTTCAAGTGTGGAAAATGGGGACATTTAGAAAAGAGATGCCAGACACACACTAGCTTAATGGGGGTGGATTTAAAACAGCCCAAAGAAGGATTTCTTTTGATGGTTGATGTGCAAGGAATTACAATAAATGCTTTGTTAGACTCTGGGGCATACCAGAGTATGATGTCAAAAAGGCTTTGGAAGAGGATAGAGGTCCAAGAAGGATTTGTGCCTAGAACCCCTGAAAGCCAAGTTCACATCAGATGCATTCATGGTGCTGCAACATCATATCCCACCTATAGGCTAAAGGTTAAGTGCCTGGGGGAACAAGAGGAAGTCCTGTTAGCAGTGGTGCCTAGGCTACCCTTTGATTTGGTTCTAGGAAGGGACTGGCCAAGATTTAAGCAGGGGCTAGTGGAAGGGCTAGGAAAGAAGGAGGGAGAAGGAATAATGGAAATAGCTCCTTGGCCTTTCTTTGGAAGTCCTCAGTCCCTAGCTAAAATGATGGTTAAGCTTCCAGAAGGCCAAACTATGGGTAATAAGAGGGGCTTTGTATCCACCCGCTCCCAGGCTAAGGTAGAGAGCCAGCAGAAGGAGGAGGGGGAGCAGGCAGAGTTATTAGGAGACTTACCCTCTCATGATGATTTAATAACCCCATCATCTGGTAAAGTAAGAAAGTTGAAAGCACAAAAGCGGCGTGAGAGACTTTGCAGAGCACATGGTAGGGCTGAGATGTTAGCTGGTCAAAGTTTACCCTGGGTGCCAGCTGAGTTAGTGGCAAAGTTTCCTAACTTTCCACAAGAGCAGCGAGCTGATCAAGCTCTCACCCGAGCTTTTAAGTATGCTCAGGAGGTCAGGGAGGAATTGCCCAGATTCAGACTAGATAATGACATATTATATAGAGAGAGTCAGGACCCCAGGAATGGGACCATACGTAAACAATTGGTGGTACCCACAACTTTCAAAGGGCTAGTATTTAGATTAGCACATGATCATCCAGTTGGAGGTCATAAAGGGATGCAAGGAACGCTGGATCAAATACTTAAGCATTTTTACTGGCCAGGTATTTTCAAAGAAACTGCCCAGTTTTGTGCTGCGTGTCCAGCGTGTCAGTGAGTTACAGCGGCTCACCCACCGGTGGTGCCATTGATTCCCATGCCAATTATTACAGACCCAATTGGTCGCATTGCCATGGATATTGTAGGCCCATTAGTCAAAACGCCCCGAGGTTTCCAATACATCCTAGTTATGGTAGATCAGGCAACAAGGTTTCCCTGGGCCATACCATTGAGGAATGTTTCTGCAAAAACAATAACTTTAGAGCTAGTAAAATTGTTTTGTGAAGTGGGATTCCCAAGAGAGGTGTTGACTGACCGAGGGTCCAATTTTGTATCCAAATATTTGGCCCAAGTCTGGGATGCCTTTGGCATTCATCACGTAAAAACCTCAGCCTACCATCCACAATCAAACGGTTTGGTGGAGAGATTCAACCAAACTCTCAAACAAATGTTGAGAAGGGGGTTAGCAGGAGAGGTAAAAGAATGGGATATGTTATTGCCTTTTGCCTTGTATGCCTGCAGGGAAAGAATTCAGGTGTCCCTAGGTGTAACCCCATATGAATTGATGTATGGTAGGGCTCCACGGGGTTTGTTAGATATTTTGAGGGAACAATGGATTGATCCTGAACCAGGAAGTCAGGAAGTTCCACAGTTTCTACGTGACTTAATAGCACGTTTGAAAAGGACCTCGCAGGTGGCTGAGAGGAACCTGCAGGACAGTCAAGTGCGCCAGAAAGGGTGGTATGATAGGAAGGCCAAAAGCCGCCAATTAAGCATTGGTGAAAAGGTTTTGGTTCAAGTAGCAGGTACAGCTCCAAAATTTGAAGTACAGTGGAAAGGGCCATGGAAGGTTGTTAAACAAGTGAGCCCAGTATCTTATGTGGTAGAAAATGCAAGAGGGCATAGGCAGACCTAACATATTAATGTACTTAAGTCTTGGAAGGAGAGGCCTGTAAATAATAATGTCCCTGAAGCCAGTCAGGAAGTAAGTGAGCTTCAAAATGATAACACTCTCGTAGGTATTACGGACTGTAGGAAAGAAGTTTCACCAGTTAAACCAGTCCGTAATAACTTAAGCAGGGGGGTATGTGATAAGGAAGCTTATCATAGCTCAGGAAGGTGCTACAGAAAAGGTGAAGTGTCTCTGAACAAGCAACCTGTCAGTGCTGGTAGAAATGAGAAAACAGAATTTTGCCATAAAAGACTACCAGTCCCAGAATGCACCAGGTTTCCAACAGCCATGAGAGGAGCTGAAGTGAGAAAACATGTGTTCAATCAAAAGGGCTATGAGCTAATCCCCAAGCACTCATTGCAAAGGGCAGGGCTTGATTCAGCACAGCTGCGCTGTGCTAGGATGGAACACTCATCTCAAAGGGCAAGGCCTGATTCAGCACAGCTGCGCTGTGTTAGGGAGGAGCACTCATCTAAGCAGAATAAGAGTAGAGTTTATTCTACAGATGACCATCTTCATGATCACCTTGGATATGCAGAGAATTATCCTCAGTTTCATCTGAAGGATCATCAGAAGCAGAAGCCAAACCGGACGGACAGAGAGGGAAAGAGACCCTCTGGAAGAAAGAGGAGAAAAGCCTTTGAGAGGTCTAGAAGAGTCCAAAGCAGTACGTATACTGGGAGGCATTTCAAGGGCCAGCATACACCATTGGACTGGAGAAAGCCAGAGGAATGGTGCTGCAGAGCTAGGAATCACCAGACGCTACCTGTGAGGGAGAAGGCTGCACGTGGAAGGGACCCTAAGACCTGTGCCAGAAGGTATGTGAAGAGGGATCCAGTGTCCAGGGATCTGGATTGGAAGGCTGGACATAAGAACTGGACTACATACTGGCCAGGCTATATAGAGAGGAACTCTAGCAGCAATGGAAGCTCAGGTATGAACACTGATCTATGCCCTAGCTATAACCTTGAAAGACAGCAGGGAAACAAGTATTCTCCTGAAAGTGCTTCATTGAGAGATTCATCTGTGCCAATCCATGATATTGAACCCATGCTTGTTGAAGAAGGGGGAATTATTGCAGATGAAGAATGTGTTTATATGGACTGCTCTCTATCTAAACTCCGTTGGTAACTTTCTGTTACAAAGTACAGCAACCATCACAAAGAAATACAAATTTGTTCTTTAATCTACTCAGAAAAGCTCCTGAAGCAGGATTTGACCCACACAGTGGAAGGCAAGCCAGCTAAGGGGTTTCAGCTGGTGACTGCTAGCAATTAAGCCTTACCTAATTGCTTGTGAGCTAGGAGAGAATCACTTCTGAATCTATGTGGGAAGTAATCAGAAGTTAACCTGAAAAGAACAGTTTGTTTCTTGCTTTGTGGCTTTTCATTTGTTGTTTTCCTGATTTTGACTTTGTTTTTCCAAGTTAACACTGAAAGCAAGTTACCTGATTTATGTGCTACTTAGCATATCTGTGTTGGGAGAAATAACCCCATAAATAAATATCTTATTGGCTTTACCCAAGAGCACAACTAAATTATTGTCAGCAGCTGTGTCTGGTATGAATGAACTACATTGCCCACAATACCTTGCAAATCATATAGATATATGCACTTGCAAAGACTGTGAAGATTTTCACCCAGGCAGCCGTCTGACAACAGTCACTGCTGACAAAACATAATTTTTGCAACTTTTGCAATTATAAATTTCATCTAATATACTGTAATCAGATCTTACTCTGTAAAAATAACTTTTGCGACACCTTGTGTTATTTCATGGTTGTAATAAATGACTGTTACTTCCTCTTTTTCTCTAATAAAAAGGAGCTTTTTAGGAGGAGGACTTTGAATTCAATAAGCGTGGAATTATGCATGTTCATAACCCGCTTGTTGTCTTCCCTCTGAGCTCAAAGAACGTAACACTTGTGTGTGTGTGATTGTGTTCTGTATTACTCTCTGCCTGTCTCTCACTGCTTGATGGACCAGAGACCTAAAGAGACCTAAAGAGCTGTGGTATTGTGGTCAGATCATGGAGTTTCTTCAGACACCACACCCCTGGCACATGTCAGCAAACCTATTTGCAGGGTGGGACCCAAACCCTGCCACAGTGTAAAGGTCCTGCATGGTACGGTGCTGATCCAGCTGAGTTGCTGGGAAGCAGATGGTCTGTGCCATGGACTGCAGGTAGGCACCCAGGAACTGTGTAAGCCACTGGGATACTGAAGGCTGACTGAGTCCCCCAACAGCTGACCGTACCGTCTGGAACAAGCCTGTTGCTAGGAAAGCCAGCGCGGTTGTCACCTTCAGGTGTACTGGTATCATATGGCCCCACTGCGTGGGGCTTTCGAGCCATAGCTCTAGCTGCTGGCAGAGATTGTATATGGCAGCCCTGTCAAACTGGTACCTTGCCACACATGCTGCATCACTCATGTCCATGTATTGTACCTTCTGCCATAGGACACGTGCATGTGGATGCCACCACTCCATGTCCTGCCCACCATGGTCAAAACTGTGCAGCAGGGCCAGTGCATACCATCCCTGGATGTCCTGCATGTTGTCCCATTCCAGCCAGCTGGCTGCACACTGCTAGGCACCCATTGTCACATAGCTCAGTGAGCTGAAGGTGGCACCATCACTGTCCCGCTCTGTGCCAGACCTGCTGCAAAACCATTCAGGCGCAAGGGCATGCTGACATGTCCATGGCACATATGCAGAGGCACACGTACACAGGCACACACATGCGCAGGCATGTCGATGCAGCATAAAGGTTGTCTGCAAACACACAGCCCCCTCCATGTCCTGTATCCCCTTCATACATACTATGGCTGCTTCCTCTCTGCAGACTTCTGCTTGTCCACTGGGTGACACATGCACACATATGGGTGCCTATGAGAAGCAACAGCAGTGGCTTGATGTGTGCTGCCATATCAATGCCATCTATCACCGGAACCATGACATCGAGGATGTTAAGCACAGGTGGTAGCAGGTGATCCACAATGACATTGCCCAGAAGGCACAGCAAGGGGCTGAGAGTGTGCAGAAGGAACAGCTTACTGAACTCAAACAGCGCATCCTTGTTACAATTGTCCCTGCCACCTCAAGGGGTATAGGCCCTCTTGACACATCTCGGGCATCCCAGGAACAAGGTACATGTGTGCCATGTGTGTCCCTGCCCTTTACCCCATGTATACCTCCTCCCGCTGTGTGCATGCACAGACATACATGCAGCCACCACCACTGGCTGCCATGTTGTCCTATCCATGCCGCTACCAGGCGCACTCACATTGCGTGTGGCTGCTCCAATGTTGGCCTTTGTGTCGGGGGCATTGGCAGCATGGTCACCAGTTGGTGATGGTGGGGCAACCTGCAGAGGACACCGGGGTGGGTGACTGAGCACAGGCCTCGGTGCCCATCTGGCTCTGCAAATGGTGACAGGGTGTGTGGCCAACCCTGTCAGTGGCTCCTCTGTGCCTGTGTGGCCTACTGGCTCATCTACATGGCTGCAACACTGTCACCCCCATCGTTGTCTGTGTTGGCAGTTGCAGGTCTGACCCCTCGATGTTGTCTATGTCTTCACAGGTGCTTCTGCTGTAGCTCCACTGGCAGCAGTGTATGCTCTGCCGATAGTGTCCATGGAAGATACTGCAGGATGGGAGGGGCTCTACATGATGCCCCACTGCCATGCATTGCTGGTCCCACTGTACTGCAGCAGCTGCCTGATGGCCCTTGACCAGATAATCTGGAACTCCATATCCCTACCCCATTGCCTCCGCTACAGCAGCAGATGATGGTGATGACCAGGGGGGTACACCCACAGGGGTGCATAGCAATACCTGCTTGCTCACAGTGCCACCCAACAGGCATGGTCCAAGCAACAGCTGGAACTGCTGCACCAGTCCATGGTGTTACAGGAGAGGCATGTCGTGGCCACAGAGCAGCTGACCATCACGATTGGCACCCTCCAGGCTACCATGATGGAGATCCTGATGGAGCTATGCCATGTCCCTGGGTGGTTTTTCCCTACACAGTCCCATGCACACTCCAGTGTGCTCCTGTGTGGTCTGGGCAGGGGTGTGGTGGGGCATCTCCCATAGCTGCAGCTTCCTCAGCAGTGTGTGCACCTGCACCTGCACCTCCACACCCCTGTCCCAGTAGTGTGACAATGCAGGCTTCTGCACATACCCACACTGCCATTTTGTTGGCCCACCACACAGGCATCCCCTCTCCATGGGTCAGTTCCATGTGGCAACGGCCCCCAGATGGTGTTTTCCCCATTCCATGAGGGTATCATGGAGTCAGGCAGCATGAGCTGTGACACCTCTGGGTCCAAGGACTCACTAAAATGCACACCTGTGACCATGGTGACCAAGGCACAGCTGCGTATGCCACCGGGAAGGGAGAAGGGCAAGGGGCTGGTATGGGGGAGGGGCTGTAGGGGAGTTGTCTAGCACCAGGGTTGGGGAGAAGCATGCTTCCAGGTGGGGTTGGGGCCCATGGGGATGCACAGGCAATGTGGGTTTGGCCAGGGGTGTGTGGGGTGAGTGTCCATAATTGTGGCATGTGGGTGGTCATGGGTGGTTGAGGTGTTGGTGGGTCTACAGGATAGCACTCCCTCATAGGTCTGGCCTTGGGTGGGTGCAGGGGACACACAGTTCTGTGTGGAATGGCCACATACTGTATGTTCATGTGTTGCTGCAGGACTCGCACATTTATATGTCCGTTCCGGCCACACACTGTACAGCACCGGTTCCTGGTGTGTGTGGCATCAGTCTGTTGGCCAGTGCCACTCTATGCCACCTCTGGAGGTCACTGCTGGAGGCATTTGCCAGCATCACCACATGCATGGGGCACCTGTCTATGCTGTGACCACTGTCACATTTGTCCCACCCTCCTCCCATATGGGTCTGCTTAGACACACATCCACTGCCATAAAATGTGTTGCTTGCCCTGTCCATAACTGAAATTGCTAGGGTGATGGGGGTGCCAGTTACCCTGCCTCTGTACCCTCCAAAGGACATGTCTATATCAGACATGGGCACCGTTTGCACCTGTTTCTGCATCCATGGGTCTGCATGTGCCCGCAGGACCAGAGACCTGTTTTGCAGGACTCGTGCAGATGCTATTCAGATGCCCCCCTTGCTTCAGACACAGGGAATGGTTTTGGACGTCCCCATGCACACCATATTCTGGGACGTTAGATATGTCTGATCCTGCCCATCCCCACACTGCACCTGCTGATACCACGCCTCTCGTGTAGAACATGCATCTCCTAGGCTGCCCGTTACAGACAGCAACATGTTAATGCACAGTAGACATTACTACCAATGTGATATTATAGCTGCAGCAGCTTGGACCCTATCTCGGTCCACCTCATGCCCTGTGGGGCACTAGCTAGGCCCAGTGCACACCTGTATGGAGTTCCAGAATGTAAATGTCAACATGTATGTCGGTCTTACCTTGCATCACATGGTATGTCACAATCAGAAGCAGCTCCAGTGATTCCCACCCTGATCATTTCTACAGACACACCTTAGATGGCTTGAAATGGGCTCTCACCAGGTCCACACACCCCAAGGGATGCAGGTCCACTACGACTGCTTACTATTGCTGGGCAACACCTACCATGCCTCTGACTTATATGTGTACACATTCTGCTGCTCTGAGCTCCCAAACCCATCATATTTCTCTCTACACCCCTTCCTGTGAACATTGCTCTTCTGCCAGTTTGCCTTTATCTGTGCCCTTCTCTTCTATAGCCATATCCATACATCGCTGATCTCACCCTGCTGCTCCATATTCCTGGGACACAGTATCTGAATCTGTCAGGCATGCTTTGTCCCTGGACTCTCTCAGGTCCCAGCTGGGTGCCCACTGTAGTGGTGCCACTTTGGGGTCTGATCCACCTAGGCTCCCTGATGTTTCCAGTTCATTCCCCCTGCACATATCCTGCTCACAGCTGCTCTGCTGTCTGTGCCAAATAGATTGTATGCTCTGCTGGGCAGGGGCCATCTGTTACATGTGTCTGTGCAGTGCTGCATATACCTTGTGCTATAGTGATCAGTGGTGGTTGCTATGGCTATCGTGGGGCCTTCTGGCTATGGAATCTAAGGCATACCTATCTGGGTACTGGCATTCTTTACAGCAGCTACACTTGTCCCATCTGGGTGTGTCAACCTGTCTACATCCACTATCTGTGGGGTGACCCTGTCTGCCCTCCCATAGCTAGCTTTGTGGCACTGTTCCCCCAGTCAGGGCTGTGTGGGCATGAGGGAGGTGGGCTCTGTGCCATCATACCAGGTAGCGAGATCCCAGATATGTCACCACTCTCTCAGCTCTCATGCATCCTGGCCTGGATAGGGGTGTGTGCTGCATGGGATAGTCCGGGGAATGTTGGTACTATATCAGTTGTGTCTCTGAGTGGCAGACACCGCAGATGTGTGGCTACACTATCACACTGCCAACACTATCTGTTGTACATGGAGCACCCTGTGTATAATATTCCAGATGCTACCAGCATAGGTTCCCACGTGGCTACCTGTACAGAAATATCACTATCATTACTAGTGTCCCTCAGATTACGGGCATTCAGGTGTGCATTCAGCACTACTACATGCTCAATAGCACATTGTGTATCATGGGTATGCATTAGTGCTGTTTTGCACTATTGGGTGCCCCTACTATGGGGGTCCCTTATCTTTGACAGCCATATGTTTGCACATTTGGCTATAGTGGGCCCTGTTTTTGCCTGTCTCATCACACTGGCACCTGGTGACACTGTGGTCATCCATAAGGTCCAGGTACTGACCAGGCTTTCATTTCCCCCTAAACTACTGCTGCCCACCCCAGCTCCCTCCCCCACCCCGTGCACCCCTCAATCCATACACACACACACACACTTTCTGTGACAGCAACATGATTCTGCCAGAGGGCTGCCCTGCACCTGTACATATCGGCTATGACATAACATACGCACATGGCTAAATATCTGATCTCCTGTTCGCACCCCACAGGGTATTCTTTCCCTGCTCACATCGATACTCTCCCTGCATCAGCAGTCTCATCTTTATTGCATAATTTTGTTGGGGGTCCCGCAGATTGTTTCCTTTGGCACATAAAGTGCATAGGTGCATGGCCTAATTGGACACTGTTACTCCTCTTAATATTGCTGCAGGTGTGTTTAAATATGTTTCTTTACCCTACAACATTCCCTTGGTTCTGCTCCCAGTACCTTATGATTGCATCTTGTATTTGTCCTGACTGCAGTATCACCACTTCAAAACCTACTTCTCACATCCATTCACCTATATGAGACGCATTGTGGGGCAGAGCTGGATTTTTTCTAAGTCTGAGCTTTATACCTGGCTTCAGCAGGTATAACATGGATGTTTCCAGATTACACCTCATACATACACAGCCCTTTCTGGAATAAGCTTTCTACGTCTCTGCAGCTGACCACGCACCTGTTCTACCCTCTCCCGCCTATATTCTTAACTCCCCATGCTACCGTCCTGAACGTGCATGTCACCGGTGTTTCAGAATAAGGTGGAGGATGTTTTTGCCACTTACACCTCCCCGCTGCATATGGATATCTCTTATTCATGTTCTAGAATGACCCCCTTAGTCTTATAAATTTTCCGCTGAGAAACTTGAAAGCTGGTTTTGTTTTGTCCATGTCCTTGACAAAAGTTTTCTTTAGACCCAACTTAATGTGTAAGGGTGGTAACAAAATCTTCCTTGATTCAACAAGTGGTGGATGCTGCACACTTTTTTTTCCAGGCTCCAATGACTAATACGTACAGGGAAGTTATTCCATCTTGGAGGTGGAATAACTTTCCTGTACAAGTCACCGGCCCTGGATGTACAGGGCTGACCACCCCCTGCCTGCCCTAACTCTGCCCCCGATCTGCCCCCTCCCTGCCTCCATCTAACTTCCCCATACAACCGGCAGGGAAGTTAGACACCGGTGGGGAGGCCCACGAATAGCAGGGATGGACGTCTCGTTGGGACATCCTTTCCCGCTATTCGGGTGACAGAATAACTCCCTGGCTATATAGCTAATGGAATGTTTGGATACTGAACAATTTCACTTTTTATTCTTTGACAAACCTTTCCCAACAGGAGACACCATGCAGAAGTAATAAGTGATGATATGATCTGTCAGCTCACTCCAAATCATTGGCACTGCAAAAGACATGGATTTCCTTTTTCTTTTCAACCACTGGTGAAGATTTGTTACACACATATTGCAGTATATGTGTGGGGCCCAGTTCTTGTCCTGATCTCCAATTTTGCAGCCAAAGTAAAGGTGGTAAGCTTTCTTAAAAGCAGTTATACTGCATTTTTGTGATGCAAAAGTCACTTCACCACAAATGCAGCAGAAGTGCTCTGCATTGTTCAAACAATTATGAAGCATCTCTCACTTTGGCTAAATGGAAAAAATCAAACACTGAGAAGACTGGTCTACAGCCAAACTACTACGGACATATCATGTTCATTAAAAAAGTGTTGTGCAATTTGTTCTGCAGAGCGCTGTAATTAAACTGAGTTAGGATTGCATCATCTATGGTTTTAGGAATAACATGATGTAATTCATATCATATATGATGCAATATCACCTTCAAATTGCATCATTCATTAATTGCTTTGCTTGAAAAGCAAGTTCTGTCCAAACAAACCCATATATTTATCACAAATCCAGTTGAATATGTGCATGTATTTTAGTAATTTATGGTTTAAATTAAGATCCTTTCCCATTATAACCTGCATATCCTTGGCATTTCTGAAGTTTATTTATTTATTTAAAAGGATTTATATACCGCCTTCTCCTGTAATCAAGGTGGTGTACACAGCAACCAATCGAAGTATAATGACATTTGTGTGTGCATGCAGTGTTATACAGTGAATGTGTGTGTGTGTAAGTTGGTGTTGATTCGCGGTGGGCTATTTACAGCGTGCGCTACTTTACAATGCTATGTACATGAGTGAGAAAGGGAGGGTGGTTGGTATGTAGCCCGGGAGCTGGCGGGAAGAATTATGTGATTTCAACATAGTGCTCAATGAAGAGTGTCGTCTTGAGCTGTTTCTGAAAGTCCTTGATGTCTTTCGTTCATCATAGGTCATCAGGGATGGCGTTCCATATTGCAGGTGCCGCCAGCAATAGAGCTCTTCTTGCGGTGTTCTTACGTACCTTGGTGAAGTCTTTTAGTGTATTGATGATGTCAGATGTGCCTCTCCTCCTCGGTCTTGTGCTGATGTCTGGTTGTATGAGTGTTTATAGGCTGAGTGCTGAGGTCTGGTGTTTGATTTTGAATATGTTTAGGACTGTCTTATATCTGATGCGGGAGCTGATTGGGAGCCAGTGGAGGTGTTTTAGAATGGGGGTGATGTGATCTTGTCTTGATGAGCCAGATATTATGCGTGCTGCTGTGTTTTGAGCCATTTACAGTGGCCGGAGTGTCTTCTTTGTTAGACCAAGATAGATTGGGTTGCAGAAGTCTAGGATGGGAGTTATTAGTTCTTGACAGACTGTGCGGAAATGATCCTGAGAGAAGAGGGGTTTGAGGCATCGGATTAGTCTCATCTTGAGGTATGCATTTTTGGTGGTTCTGCTGATGTGTGATTGTAGGTTTAGTTCTTTGTTGAGAGTCACTCTGAGGTATTTCACTTCCGGTTTTTTGGGTATTGTTGTGTTGTTGACCTTGATGGAGGGTGGAGAGATGAAGTTGGTGTTTCGGGTGATGAGTAGTGCCTCAGTTTTGTTGTAGTTTATGGTCAGGTTGTTGTCTTGAAACCAGCTGGTCATATGTTTAAGACAGTCTGTTATTTTGGTGTAGTCTGGGTTGTCGAGGTTGACTGGGGTATATATCATGATGTCATTGGCATAGATTGTGTATTGTATCTTGTGTTCTTTCATGATGTTGCAGATCAGTTGAATGTAGAGGTTAAATAAAAGTGCTGATAGGGTGGATCCTTGTGGGATGCCTTGCTTGATTTTTATAGGTCAAGAGGTGCTGGGGCCAATCTTGACCTGGATCTGTCTATACGTTAGGTATGAGTTGAACCACTTCAGGGTGGTGACGTGTAGGTCAATGTTCTGTAGTCTTGCTAGAAGAGTTCTGTGGTCCACTGTGTCAAAAGCTGACAAGATGTCTATGAAGATCATAAGTATTCCTCTCTTGCAGTTGTCTATGATTTGGATTATGTTGTTAAAGAGATATAACAGGAGTGTTTTGACTCTATGGTTAGGGCGGAAACCGTGTTGGTTGATGTCCAGTGGGGCATGGTTGTCAATGTGGTCCTGGAGCTGATGCTGTACCACTTTTTCTATAATCTTTGAGGCCGTACGTACTGGCCCAGTAGTGTAAATTGAAAAGTAGAGCTAATTTTAAGCATCACTTTCATTCTCAGTGACCCAGACTTAGTAAAATGTCACTAAATTTATTTTGGAAGCATTTTGGCTGCAGAATAGTGTAAATATACACCACACTACAATCCATGTATAATTCAATCCCATCTTGCACAATCCACTCAGTCAGTCACATTTAGCTCACTGAATATGCAATCCTCTCACATTCAGCACACACCACTTACAACAACAAAATCAATCACATTCACAACAATGTACTCACATATAAGATCAAAAGTGCAACCTTCTCACAACTTGTCTGCATTCTATCCCCTCCTCACAGCACAGGCAGGAATGATAATTACATCTGCTGCTTTACGTTCTAACCTTTACTGTGCCACCTACCCCAAGAGTGCATGGTAAATATTTGCCTTAATGTGCATTAATGGCCAAACTTTACTGCACTTTAGTAAGAGGGTCCTAAGACACCAAAGTTTCTTTCTTCAAAAAATGTCTGTTATTTTTCATTTAGATCAACTTTGAATATACTCATTTGAGTAGGTAATTCACCACATGTAGGAACCTTGGGCCCGATATTGAGTAAGGAGGGCTATGTGTCCCTTCTGCTCATAGCCCTCCCCGCTGACCTCTAACCCCAGATATCCAATGCTGGGGTCATATGCAGCGCCGACATTGAATATTCAGATCGCTGCACTGCCTCTCAGTCACAGTCGATAACTGGGCAGCAGCAATATTCCATGTTGCCCGGTGAGCTCCTGCACTTAAAGATAGGTGAGCTTTTGCCTCGCCTATCTTTTAGGCAAAGGTCGCTAACCAGGCAGCATGCAATATCACTGCTGCCCGGTTATCTATTGTCGCCACCTCCCCAGAATGTCCCCCGACACACCCTAATGCTAAGTGGTTAGCACTGGAGCGTGTAAGGGAGAAGAGAGGGGATATTCAGCAGTACTAACTATGTTAGTGCCATTGAATATCCTGGATAGCGGCATTTACATGGTTTTGAATATATATACATGATTTCGAATATATATTGCGCTCCTTTACAATAAACTGATTATTCTGTACATTCTCTTTATAATGGAATATCCCTGATATTCTAGGTCTGGGTGGTAGTAACTGACTTTAAAAATATCTTCTTCCTTTTAAAATTAGCAAAACATAAGAATTCCTCATTTGAGCATGTGGATATTTTAAATTTATAAATAATGCTAAATAAGAGAATATCTGCTTGCACCTGCTGTGAAAACATGTTTTTAATAATTAAAATTTTATATATTAACAGTTTTTCTTGGTAGTGTTTTAATTAATAAACATTACCAGCAGGTCCATAATACTACTAATGACCTAAGGCTCAGATGTAGCCTTGACTTTGACATTAACTGTTGATGGTTCCTTAGCTGACTGTCATTCATACCAGTTTTCTACACTGGGAATTATTGCTTAACTAATCATGAAAAAGTATGATGAGCATTAACATCCTAGGCACATTTTCTGCTGAAATCCTGGTAAATAGGAATGATCATCAGAAGAAAACTCAATCAAAACAGAAGCTTGATAGAACACACTAATTTGACAGCTGATGTCTTGATCAGCTTCTCTCTGCATAACATTCACTTACTAAGCTTTTCATGAAAATGTATCTGATTATAAAGAAGGTGTTGCCATGGACAATCCATTAGTACTCATTTTAGTGGCTCATTTTATAGAACATTTAGAAAGGAAATGCCTTTAAGAAAGTAGTTAATTTTGGTCAAAAAAGTAAACATGTTAGAGATTGTGTTTTATGGTCTAAGTAATTTCACTATGAAGGCAATTCTCAGTAGCTTGCCTAAATAACAACTTATTCAGATCCCTTCGGTCAGAGAAAAATTGCCCCTCATTTTGGGATTGCAACATCAAGAGTCACAATGGTCTGAAAATGCACATATCTCTGTCCACAAATTTATGCACATTGTTGTTACAAATCAGTTCTTTTCTGGAAATAAAATAAAAAAGGCCTTTTACTAAGGGCCCGAATCTGAGTCACGACCTGCGGGGCTGCATGTCCTTGTGGGATGTGCAACCCCACAAGCCGTCCTATTCCCCCTCAGGCTCTCCCCACATGGCTAGAGAACAGTATGGAGAGAGCTGAGAGGGGGTGGGAGGAACGGAGTCTAGGCGAAGCAGGGGCGGGACGAAGCGGCAGGACAGACGGGGCCGATTCAGGTCATGTCCCTGTACGTCCTGTGGGGTCAGGGGGAATGTGCTGATTATTTCACCTCAGATGGATAGGGGCCAGAAATCCCCCCCCCCTCCCCGGGACCGAGCCAGGTGCAGAGAGGTCCCCGCCATCCGATTCAGGCCACAGCTGGCCAGCCGTGGGTCGGGCAGTGGGGAATATAAGAGTCGGTGCCGTTAGAGCCAGGGGAGTCTGCGGGGAGGACATCCTTGCAGGCATCTAGGGGTATGCCGGGCCATCCTCTGGCCCGATTCTGTATGCCACATTTTGCTCCCACAGTATAGAATCAGGTCCTAACAGGGCCATTCTGCTCGGGGCCGTCTGGACGGCCTGGATGTGCCCCTTTCAGAATCAGGCCCTAATTGTAACAAGAAGATCTGAAAAAAAAAAAGACCATGGATTTTTGCCAGCATTACATGGAGTGATTGGATGTTGCACAGGACATGGATTCTCCTGTTAATTGAGACCGCAAATGTTCTAGTTTGGAAATCTGGCAAAACTGCTATCTCCAGTAACTAACAAACCTAGCCTGGACAAACAAGTTCCTAGAAATGTCAGATTTCACAGTTGGCTGCCTATACACACAAAGTAAAAACGTAAGAACATAAGATATGCCATACTGGGTCAAACCAAGGGTCCATTAAGCCCAGTATCCTGTTTCCAACAGTGACCATTCCAGGTCTCAAATCCCTGCATGTTCCCAAAGGTATACACATTCCATAATGCTTACCCCAGGGATAAGCAGTGGATTTCCCCAGTACTCTTTAATAATGGTTTGGATGGTTCCTCCAGGAATTCATCCAAACTTATTTTGAACGCAGCTACTCTTAACAACTTTCACTACATTCTCCGGTATCAATTTCCAGAGTTTGATTACACGCTGAGTGAAAAAATATTTTCTCCAATTAGTCTTAATTGTGCCATATTGTAGCTTCAATGTGTGTCTCCTAGTCTTTCTACTCTTTGAAGCAGTAAACAACCGATCTACGATTACCCAGTCCACTCAATTCATTATTTTATAGATCTCTATCATATTTCCCCTCAGCCATCTCTTTTCCAAGTTGAAGAGCCCTAACTTTTCAAGCCTTACCTCATAGAGATATCCTTCCATTCCCTTTACCATTTTGGTTGCTCTTCTGTGTACCTTTTCCAATTCTGCTATATCCTTTTTAAGATATGGTTACCAGAACTGCACACAATATTCAAGGTACAATCGCACCATGGAGCAATAGGCATTATAATACCCTTGGTTTTATTTCCTATTCCTTTTCTTGATTCCTAGCATTCTATTTGCTTTCTTGGACGCTGCTGCATACAGGACAGAGAATTTCAATGTACTATCCCTGATGACACCTAGATCCTTTTCCTGAGTGGTGATTCCTAATGTGTAACCTTGCATCATATAACTGTAGTTTAGGCTGTTCTTCCCTAAGTACATAACTTTGCACTTGTCCACATTAAATTTCATCTGCCATTTGGATGCCCAGTCTCCCAATTTTTCAAGGTCCTCTTGCAATTTTTCACAATCTCCTTACAGAGAGTAATTTTGTAAAAACTTTTTCATGCGTATATGGCTACATACCTGTGTAAACAGCTTATTATAAATTTCCATTGGCATAAAAATGCACATTTTTACATGATGGTGCACACTTTGCTGGTAGGCATAGTCGGGGGTATGGTCTGGGTGTTCACAAGTAGGCATATTGAGTATAAAATACTTTATGTAATGAACGTACTTAAAAACTTTATGCATGAACCTGTGGAAGTGGTGAGCACTGGCTTGGGAATCAAGAGACCAGGGTTTGATTCTCACTAGCACTCCTTTTGTGGCCTTGGGCAAGTAACTTAACCCTTCATTGCCTCAGAAGAATCAAAGTTATTGTATCAATGTCCCTGTTTAATGTACATAACCCAGTTTAAGCTACATGTAAACTGCTTTGACTAAAATGATAAAGCAGAATAAAAAACCTGTTAAATAAATAAAAGGCCCCTATCGCCCCCTGCTTTTTGCTTCTAATCTGCACACTTACCAACCCAGCACACACAGCACAGTTACCACAGAAATCAAGACTTGCTAACTATGCTGATCCCCCGCTAACAGTTACCATGGGTCAGAGCGTGGGGTTAGCCCGATCTGTAACCTGCACTAACTATTTAGCCCACTTTAGTAAAAGGGCCTCATCATAATGTTGCACATGCCAGAAAAATGTCCCTACATTTCATCACTTTTCATCACTTTTGCCAGTAAAACATGGAGATCTAAGGCATTCAGTGTGACCAGTCCTGAACAATGAAATGCACAACTAGCATATTTTAGAGAGGGAATCAATGTAGTAAGCTTTTGAAAGAGAGTAAAAACCTTACTGTTTCCAGCATAAGAATAAGGCTGACGGCCCAATTTTTGAAGGCATTTACACAGGTAACTGCCCTAGTTACCCATGTAAATGCTAAACAGGTAGAAAATACGATGGCGAAAGCTAGAAGATGCTTGGGTACATAGGGAGAGGAATGGCCAGCAGAAGAAAGGAGGCGACAGCGCCTCTATATAAGTCTTTGTTGCGACCTCATTTGGAGTATTGTGTGCAATTCT
This sequence comes from Ichthyophis bannanicus, assembly GCA_033557465.1. NCBI lineage: Eukaryota > Metazoa > Chordata > Amphibia > Gymnophiona > Ichthyophiidae > Ichthyophis > Ichthyophis bannanicus. The sequence continues at coordinate 361,028,046 of CM066037.1, forward strand.
GGAAACCACATCTTAAAAAGGATATAAACAGGTTGGAATCGGTGCAGAGAGTTGCTAAAAAAATGGTTAGTGGTACACTCTTGCCCCTCCCACCCTTTGTCCTGTAAAACGATCTACCCCCCAACCCTGGCTTTCACCCACAATCCGTTACCTACGCATCTGCGCCCGTTCTGCTGAATGAGCCTGGTCCAAATCCAACTCCCCGGAAGACCTTCTACACTTCAAACTCATGCTTGGCTCTTTCCAGTCAGCCTTAGCACTTGCCAAACAAGATTACTACATCCATCTGACTAATTCCTTTGCCTCTGATCCTCGCTGTCTCTTTAACACCCTCAATTCTCTCCTCAAGGTCCCTCCGCCCCTGATCCCGCCCTCTCTTTCTGCCCAAACCCTAGCCAACTACTTCCACAACAAAATCCACAAAATTATCCTCCAGTTCCCTACCCCCTCATCTACCTCACCTCCTCCCCAATTCTCCTCCCCCATCCTTACTCCCCTTGCCACCCTCTCCTCCTTCCCTCCGATCTCTGAAGAAGAAACCACACTTCTTCTTTCCTCCTCCAAACCCACCACCTGTTCATCAGACCCTATCCCCACACATCTCCTACGTTTCATTTTCCTCACTATTGCCCCCTCCATCACTCATATCCTCAACCTTTCATTCTCCACTGCAACTGTCCCCGCTGACTTCAAACATGCTGTTGTCACACCCCTCCTCAAAAAATTCTCACATGCCCTTCTAACTATCGACCCATCTCCCTCCTTCCCTTCATATCCAAACTATTAGAACAAGAAGTCCACCATCGCTGCCTCAACTTCCTTACCTCCCAGGCCCTCCTGGATCCACTACAATCCGGCTTCCGTCCCCTACACTCCACTGAAATGACACTCACAAAAGTCACCAACGACCTGTTCCTGGCTAAATCGAAGGGCCTCTATTCTATCCTCATCCTTCTTGACCTCTCTGCTGCCTTTGACACCATTGACCATGACCTTCTCCTCACCACCCTCTCCTCGCTTGGCTTCAAGGACTCCATACTATCCTGGTTCTCCTCCTACCTCTACCAACGCTCATTCAGTGTATACTCCGGCAGCCTCTCCTCTTCCCCTACTCCTATCCATGTAGGTGTACCCCAGGGATCTGTCTTGGGTCCCCTCCTTTTCTCCTCTATACCCAAGGCCTTGGTGTGCTTATCTCCTCCAATGGCTTTCAATACCATCTCTATGCTGATGACTCCCAAATCTACCTCTCTACACCCGATATCTCTCTGGCAACCCAGTCCAAGATCTCTGCCTGTCTCTCGGACATCGCTGCCTGGATGTCTCATCGCCGATTGAAACTGAACATGACCAAGACTGAACTCCTTATCTTTCCACCCAATTCCTCCCCCCCCCCCCACTTCCCCCTTCTCTCAGTCCATGTGGATGGATTTACTATCCTTCCTGTTCCCTCGGCCCGCAATCTAGGGGTCATCTTCGACATCTCTCTCTCCTCCTCCGCTCATATCCAGCTTGTAGCTAAAACCTGCAGCTTTTTCCTCTACAACATCATCAAGATCCGCCCCCTCCTCTCTGAACACACTACCAAAATGCTTATCCACTCCTTAATCTCCTCTTGCCTTGATTACCGCAACCTACTCCTTGCTGGTCTCCCCGTGAACCATCTCCTTCCCCTTCAATCTATACAAAATCACGCTGCTCGACTAATCTTCCGCCAGCCCCGCCATGCCCACATTACTCCTCTCCTTAAGTCACTTCACTAGCTCCCTGTTCAATTCCGCATCCAATTCAGGCTTCTCCTGCAGACCTATAAATGCATCCACTCTATGGCCCCTCAATACCTCCTATCTCTTATCTCTCCCTACGTCCCCACTCGAAACTTGTGCTCCACTAACAAATCGCTTCTTTCAATGCCTTTCACCCACACCGCAAACTCCTGACTGTGCCCCTTTCACCTTGCTGCACCACACGCCTGTAACAGCCTACCTGCATCTGTGCACCAGGCGTCCACCCTGGCCCTCTTCAAATCCAGGTTGAAGACCCACCTCTTCACTGTCGCATTCAGATCCTGACTTCCATTCTTATATTACCCCAACCCCCATTAACGTTTATGACCTTACCCCGTTAACGTTTATGACCAAACTATAGACCAATTGTACCAAACTATACCACACCATATTGCAGAATTGACTAATGCTCTGTACTGTTCTCTGACGGGCAGAGACTGTCTCTTATCCGATGAGCATGACTCTGACGGGCAGGGACTGTCCCTTATATGTTAGCTACCTTTTATAGGTTGCTGTGCAGCGCTGCGTGCGTGGCGCTCTACAAGTGCTAAATAGTAGTAGTAGTAGTCTTCGTTATAAAGCATATGAGGACAGACTTAAAGGAGCTTAATATGTATACTTTAGAGGACAGGCGGGATAGAGGTGATATGACTGAGATGTTTAAATACCTCCATGGCAAAAATGCACATGAGGAGAGCCTCTTTCGATTGACAGCAAGCTCTGCTACGAGGGGACATAGGATGAGGGTAAAAGAGGATAAACTCAGGAGTAATATGTGGAAATATTTCTTTACAGAAAGAGCGATAAATGCATGGAATAGTCTCCCATTGGAGGTGGTAGAGATGAGGACAGTATCCAAATTCAAAAAAGCATGGGACAAACACAGAGGATCTCTTAAGGAAAAAAGGGGACTGTTGTAGTGGTTGATATGGAAGGGCAGACTAGATAGGCCATGTGGTCTTTTTCTGCCATCATGTTTCTATTGAAAATATGGGTTAGACAGATGGCGAGCAGGCTATGCGCCGATGCGGCGCATAGCACAGCCCAGATGAAAATTGGGCCCTGAGTGATTAAATATTTTAGATTAGTTTCCAATAAGAGATCTATTTTCTGGACCTTGCTCTGTCCTAATTTCTTATACTCCAAACTTTGTCTTTTTGTTATGCAAACCATTTTGAATGATATAATGGTACCACACAGATGGTATAATGGTACCACACAGATGATATAATGGTACCACACAGATGGTATATGTAGTTTTTTATATATATAAAGACTTTTACATAAATAAATATGTTTGTAGAATTTCCCCTATCTTGACACTAATGCTCCTTTGTGCAATATCTTCTACTTGATTTCTCAGCTCTTTAGCCTTCCTTCTACGCCCCTCTATCCTTGCATCCATGCCACTGGGAATCCCTTCTACACTCTCTCTCTGAGGTGTCCCTTCTCTACTCTTGTGTTATAATTCTGGGTAATTTCAATGCCCACTACACTCTCCCAACTAGATCTCACAAGTCTCTTTTACAACTTTTCTCTGATCTTTCTTTTGTGCACACGTATCTTTTCCTACCCACAATGCAGGTCATACAATCGATCAAGTTCTCTCTTCCCCACCTCTCTTATCAGCTTTCTCCTCCTTGTCCTCCCTTCCCCTCCACTGGTCTGGCCATCTCTGTGTCTTTTTCCCCTTCCTGGTACTCTCCATTAGCAGCCTCTTGTTCTAATCCCCCTCTTCGGTCTTCTTCATTATCTTTTAGCTGTAATCTGTCTGCTCATACCCTTGACTCCTTCCCACCAGCTAAGGACATCTTCCCATCTGATTTTGCCTCGCTTCCTGTGGGCATGCAGATCAACCTCTGACATTCAACACTTTCCTCTGTTCACAATGCTATTGCTCCCCTTCGCCCCCGCAGTCATGCAGCCAGGCACACCCATCCATGATACCATCACTGCCTTCTGCAGCATCTCAGACAGCTCTGTCAAGCTGAGCAACTGTGGAGGAAACATCCCTCTCCCTTCTCCCTCCTTCCTCCAGATGTTTAAAGACCTTCACCAGTATTATCGCTCCTTAATCCATTTGGCAAAGAAAGATTATTGTTCCACCCTCATTTCTTCCTCCTTTAATTCTACCTGTTACTTATATTCTATTCTGGAAGCACTATCAAAACCCTCCATGATTGCCTCTCCATCTCCTGTTGATTCTTCTCCTTCTCCCCAGCTTCTTGCTGTCCACTTTCATAGCAAGATTCTTTCCATTCGGTCCACCTTTGCAAATTGCCCTCCCCCTCTGTCTCCCCTTTTCATATTGTCTCCCCCATGTGAATTTCTAAACTTGGCCTCTGCTGTCAGTCCCTCCATTTTGTCTTTGTCTCACACATGGTCTTCCTTTATGCAGGTTTCGTCTACTGAAGTCCTCAATGTTCTCACTATATCTCTGCATCTCATCCTCTTGGCTCACCACTCCTTCTCTTGCTTTACTCCAGATTCTATCTATTTTCAATTTAGTTTGTCTTCTGGCATCTTTCCAACTTCCTGGAACACACTATTATCCATCCAATCTTGAAGAACACATCCTTGGACTCCTTCTCTTTCAGATTACTATTGCCTTGTCTCTACACTTCCTTTCCTTTCTAAATTGCTTGAGAAACTAGTCTTTGCTCAACTCTCTTCCAATCTGGAGTACACCCATGCTCTTCACCCCTACCAATCTGGATTTTGCCCTGGGCATAGCACTGAGACTGTTCTTCTTTCTTTTATCAGTGTGGTTCACTAATCATATGACCATGGGGATATCTCAATGGTGGTTTCTCTTGAAGTTTCTTCAGCCTTTTATCTTGTTGACCTACCATTCTTCTGGCTTGGTTGCATGGTCTTGGCTCTGGGTACTGTCCTTCACTGGTTTCGCTCTTTTCTTTTTCAGCGGTCCTTCTCAGTCTCATCAAGCACCTCTTCCTCGTCTCTTCTTTGTGTTGTCCCTCAAGGTTCTGTACTCACCCCTCTCCTTTTCAATATCTTTCTCATCCCCCTCACTCTTTTGATTCAACAACAAAGAATCTCTGCTCACTTTTACACTGATGATATCATGCTTCTTTACCACACTAGCCCTGTTGCATCCAATCTCTCCCCTCTCAACACCTGCTTATCTAGTATATCAACCCAACTCGCTGACAGTTTTCTTTATTTGGATCCTAACAAGTCTGCAGCCATTTGGTTCATCTTTGGTAGTCCCTTTCCCTCTTTGGCCCCCTCATTCTCCGGTTCTCAGATCCCATTGATCAATTCCCTTAAATACCTTGGCATTACTCTGGATCCCACCTTATCTTTCCATACTCATCTTTCTTCCCTAATCTGCCTTTGTTTCTGTTCACTCCATCAGATCGGTGTCATCCATCTTTTCCTTTCTTCACAATCCTTGACTACCTTACTTCTGACTCTAGTTATTTCCAAAATTGACTATTGCAACACTGTCTACCTCAGTCTCCTCCAATCACAATTACATTGCATCCAGTCCATTCAAAACGTAGCTGTTCATAGTATTGCCCATGCCTCCTGTTTTGAACATATCACTAACCTTTTGAGTCCTACCATTGACTCCCTGTACAATTTTCACTTGTTACTTGAACTCTGGTTCTCCCTGTTACCCTTCAGATGTTCTGCTATTACATTCCACACACTATGCCTTCCGCAATATCCATGTCAATCTCCTTCATCACCCATCTGCTTCTCATGCTCAGTTGTCCTCTACTTGTTCCTCTGCTTTTTACTTCATCGCGCTGCATCCTGGAATTCCCTGCCTGCTGTTCTTAGACTCAAACCCTAAACCCTCATAAACTAAATTCAAAACACTCCTTAAGACCCATTTATTCTGTACTGTTTTTGATCTACCTGCTCCTTAAAGCATACTGTCCACACTCTCCTTTCCTCTCTCCAACCCCCCCCCCCCCCCTTTCAAGTGTCCCTTGTATGGCTAGTTTAAAACTGTTCTTTTAACTATAGAGTTCCTTTTCCATCTTTGTTTTTAGTTTGTCTTTTTATTATGTATAACACCCTGCTGCTTTCATGAAGAGCGGTTAAGTAAGTTAAATAAACATAAACATATTGGTATACCATTGTGTTCGTTGCTATCTTCAACAAATGTGCCAAAACTTAGGCAGCCTTCTATATCAAATCATGATGCTGACTAACAAATACCATATCCATAGGGGTTATGAAATAACAGCAGTCTTCTTGAAGCCTGATATATAGGCTTCTAACTGCTCAATTCAGTTTACTGTAGTGGTTCATTATTATCCCCAAATTGCAAGGATTCCTTTATATTTATTCTATGATTTATGAAGTTCTGTTATTTACATGAAATTAATTCTCACATCTTCTAACTATGGGGAGAGTGAGACGGGGGAATTGAGTTCTAACTTCTGTTCATAGAAGAAAGAAAGGGAGGAGGAGATTCTGGGAATAGCAGCACCCAGCAGAAGATATCTGGCAGTAGCAGATGCCCCAGAAGCTCTAGGAATGGAAGCCTCATCCTTGTCCTTTGACTCCCTGAATCGTTTCTATCCTATTCTTGACCAAAGCTCCTCCTCACCCTCCTGCATATCCTATTGATTTGCTCCTAGAAGGTAAGGACAATGATCCTCTAATTGTAATACAGTTGTAGGAAGTCACCTTGTCAAGGCAACTACATCTGAAAGGGTCTGGATGAGATCAACTCATAGTATCTCAGACTAAGGCTATGGGAGGAAATAAAATTCTTCCAGCAGATTACAGCAGCTGATGGCTTGGTTCAGGGCCAGATTCTGCACAGTGTAAGAGCCATGCAGACAGACTTCAGAGGTCTGGTAGAAGTGGTATCTGACATAGGCAATATTTTTGATTAGATTCTGCTCTGGGGTAGGCAGGGCCTTAAACCTTCATCTACTACCCCTTAAACTATAAGAATCTCATTTTCTAATCTCCCTGACGCTCTTTTTAGTTCCATAATTTTCCTTGCCATTTCTTTTGCAGATGAATAGTGGCACTATTTTGGTTACATCTTATTTATTTATTTATTAGTAGTATTTAGCTCACACCTTTCCAGTGGTAGATCAAAGTGAACTACAATCATACAGTAGGCAGTTCCCTGTTGCCAGAGGGCTTACAAACCAAGTTTGTACCTGAGGCAATAGAGGGTTAAATGACTTGCCCACAGCCACCAGGAATGCCAGTGGGATTTGAAGCCTGGTCTCTCTGGTTACACGACTGCTGCGCTAACCACTAGAATATTCCTCCACTGCACTATCTTGTGTGTTGTATCTTAGTTTCAGAGTGGTCATTTGATCATTGTTCCAATCCTCCTCTCAAGTTGCATGGTCTTTTCAGGAGAAACACAATGAAAGAAAGTACAAAGGGAGAAAGATAGGCATGCATTCCTGCACCTGCAAATATCTCCTTTCTCAACTCTGCTTCTTGAGAAAAAGGGATGTAATAGTTCATAGCTACTAATATTCCCAAGAAGCTTCTGTCTTTCTTTGAACCTAGAGCATTTGCTTACAACTTGTCCAAAAGAACCATCCCCATAATTAAGGAATAGCATAGTATGCTGCAACAGCAAATGAATATATGAGTCATACCCTTAATGTTGGCATGTATCTTCTGGGGAAGGATACAATATAAGTAAAGATGTTTAGTAGCTTTGTCAGTAAGATATAAACACACTATTTAATGTTTATTTATTTGGATTTAATATACTACCATTTGAATGTTCTAGTAGTTTACAAAAAGCAAAAGAATTGTTAAAGTATATCCAGACAGCCATATCTAGTTAGAACAAGGGAAGTTTCAGGTCAGTCAGATAGAGGGAGAAAGGAATATGCATAGGACACAAATCTACTTACAAAACATAACATGTGACTTTAAACAGTAGGTGGAGAGAATAGCATGGCTCCAGCATGCCAGTCAGAGGTGGCAAACTTGATTAAAAACCATCTCCTGACAGCAACTTTAAATTTCTTGTATGAGCTTTCAAGGTGAAGTTATGTTGGGAGAGTTCCATGGAGAGGGGGCTAAGTAACTGAAAACTATATTATGCGACAATTCAAGTCTCAGTTGGTTAGTGTTACATGATCAAATAATTTGCCTGAGAAGATATGAGAGACATGCTGGACAGTAAGGAATAAGGGAGGAGCTGAGATATACTGGGATGGTCCAGTAATAAAATCTTAAATCTAATTCTGGTCCAGATTGGGAACCAGTGTTTTTTTATACAACGCAGGGATTACATTATTTCATCTCCTTGTGTTATATAGAAGCTTGACTGCAATATGCACATTCTGTATTAGTTGAAGCCTTTTTAATTGGTAGAGTGGGATGTCTGCTAGTAATGAATTACAGTAGTCTAAATTGTTTATTACTAGTGCATAAAGTAGTCTCTTTAGGGCTCTGCCATCTAAATCTAATATGAAGGATTTAAATCTCCTTAGGACAAAGAAGTACCTCTGAACAGTCCTTGAGATATGTGAATTAAAAGTCAACTTAAAATAGTCAACCCCTAATGTTTGACTAGCATGGGTGTATTTCGAATGAGATGAAAGTTGTTTATGATTTTTGAAATTTATAGCTCCTCTATTTTTTGTGGATTAAAAATTAGTTTCTAAGATTCAGTCCATGAAGCAAATGCATTCAATTTAAGTTCCAAAGTAGGCTGGGAGGTCTGGTCCCAGCGATCATGTACTATTACTAAATGAATATCATCTGCATAGAAATAGGTTCTAAATCCTAAATCCTGGATTAATGAGGCTAGGGATGTGATGAACAGATTGAACAAAATAATGAGGGTATCGAACACTGCAGTACCCCAGTTGATTAGTTTTAAGCAACTGATGTTGACTTGCTAAGGGAAATCTTGAACATTAACTTAGATGTTTACAAGTAAAGCCAATTACGAATTATATCTGTTATGCCTATCTGCTTTAAACCCTTTAGGAAAAGTAAGTGATCCACCATATCAAAAGCTGCTCTCAAGCTATCCTGAAAACCAATGATCTCATTCAGCTTTGCTAAAAGAGCAATTTCTGTGCTATGATCACAGAAAAAGCCAGATTGTTATGGATGAAAACAGTTGCTTACATCAAGGAACCTGATGATCTACTGCTTTCTCAAGGGGCTTCACTATTAAGGGAATATTGGAAATTGGTTGATAATTACGCAGGGCTTATGGGGTCTGTTCTGTGCCGTGAATAGTGGGGATGAATGTCCCGTTGGGACATCCATTCCCGCTATTTGCCCCCTTCCATCCCTGGCAAAAGACTCCCCTGCACATGTCTAAGTTAGTAGCAGGCATATCATAGAGTATTTCCATGTCTCAGGGACCATGCCCTTTGTGGAACTCAGGCTAATCAGGTTTAAGACTATTAATACAAATGAGGTCCAGACAATCTGTTAGCAGTTATGGAGGGAATTCATCTGCAAGAGAATAGGAAGCATTCAATAAATTGAAGAGCTTGCAAAGTTGAAAATTCCAACAAGATTGTGAATTGAGAAAGAGAACTCTAATGAATGTCTGGAAAGCTGTTTTTGGATGCTCCTGAGGTTGAGCTAGGGGAAGAGATGGAAAATCATTTATTTCAATAGTGAATTTCCCATGGTGGTGTAAAATCTTATCCACCAAAAAAAAAAAGCAAACTGCTCAGATGTTATTCCCAAGAGGCAAGCAACAACGTGCTCATTGGGGAAAAATATTTTAATTATAGCAAAGAATTGTTTTGGATGGTTTTCCTGTGAGTGAAAAAGTCTTGATATGAAATTGATTTTAGTTTGCCTAATCATTGTTTTATATAGAATTTTCAGGTTCATGCAATTTTCCTTGTTCAATTCTGATAGAGGTTTCCTTCATTTACATTCAACCTGTCCCAACAGAACCCTATAAACCACAACTAGATGTCAAAAAGGCCTATTCTCTCAGTGATTCCTATTATTTAGGAAGGACCATCAGTGGTCTTTTCACAATACCTATGACAGTCAAAGTTAAAATACACTACTTTGGTGATCAGATAATTTGATCAGAAGAGATCTCTAGATGTGGTGTACTGGGATTTCTGCAAGGCCTTTGCCATGGTTCTGCATAGGTGACATAAATAAATTGAGAACCCTTGGTATAGGTACTAAAGTGATTGACTGGGTTTGAAATAGTGAAGACAGGTATTCCCCCTACCTCTTATTAATAGTGGAAAAGGTTGCATTACTGTACTACTAAATAGAAAAGGAGGCCACTAAAAAATCCTTGTGAGCCATCTGGGGAGAGAAGTCCAGCAAGAAGAGTCATATGTGTAGGAAAATGGTCTGATAAGGCAGATCCATCAAAGGAGCAAAGCTCAGAGGATGAAGCTCTGGATAAAATCCTAATAGTGATAGATTCCTGTGAAATGAACCAAAATATCAGGCTAAGCTTTCAGAAAAAATAGCAAGGAGCTTGGATGCAAGACAAAAAGAATTCTCTGTCAGTATGGCACAGGTAATTATTACCTTGAAAGATGAGGCCATGGAATTTTTAGTTTGGCAGTTAAGATTTAATGTTAAAAAATGCAGGGATATATATTTGGGCTGCAAGGCTCAAGCAACTTATTCAGTATAGAGATTTGCATTACTGATGCTGTTGTGATTGTTGGAAAGCCTGTCTTCAGTGATCTAGTTCAACCAGGACGAGAGCTAGGAAAATTGCTCAGAAAGACATGCTCCAAGATGTCTCTATATATCTATAAGTAAAGTAGACAAGCATTTCAGAATGCCTTTGCTGTGCTCATAACCTTCTACATGTTATTTGACTCCGTTATGGTGATCTTTAAGAATGTGGAGACTGCACTACAAAGGAAAGCCCTTCTTCATTTAGGCACTTGTTATGTGTCAGCTGTGAAAATTTGCAGGGGCAATGCTTAGTGCCACTGAATATCCGTGATTATCTCTCTTTCACACCTTGATGTTAACCACTTAGCATCAAAGCATTTTGGGAGTCTTCCGGGGAGGAGCAGAGGTGGTGACAAGTGATAGCCAGGCAGCAGCGATATTGCATGCTTCCCGGTTGGTGACCTGTGCCGAAGAGATAGGAGAGGAAAACCCTCGCTTATCTTTAAGGTGCAGGAGCTAACAGGCAGCATGCAATAGCTGCTGCCTAGTTAGCTACTGTAGCTTCTGGGCATATGCAGCAAACCCAGATATTTAAAGTCGGGGCTGCATATGACCCCGGCATTGATATCTGGGGTTAAGGATAGGCGGGTATGGCTATGCGCCGTAGTGGCGCATAGCCTGCCCAAATGAATATTGAGCTCTGAACTTATTTATTTTATTTTTTATTTAACAGGTTTTATATATCGCTTTATAATTTCAATCAAAGCGGTTTACATTGTAACTTAAACTTGATAATGTACATTAAACAGGGACATTGAAACTTGGATTTTACTGAGGCAATGGAGGGTTAAGTGACTTGCCCAAGGCCACAAGGAGTGCTTATATGTTTAGTGACTCAATATCACAAGTTGACAAGTAAATGTCTCAGTTCCTGGAATTCACCCAAATCCCTCACTCTGTTTTAGTGACTCGGATATTTTTTTTTAAAGTGTTCATGTGAAGGCTACTGATTAGGCTGACTGTTTATGCTTTCTTCACATGTATGGTATTATATGGATTTTTCTATTCTTGGTGATCCCCATGGTTGTGGGGCTAGTGAGATTGGGCATTTAATGATTTTTGTTTTCCTTTGGGTTTGCTATGATGTGTTGTTGATTGCTTATGGCAGAATGACTATGAAAGACCTAGACAGGATTCTCAAGAGCAGAGATGTCTCTCTCCATACAAAGATTTGACTCGTTCAAGCCATGGTATTTTCAATAACATTATATGGATGCAAAAGCAGGACAGTGAAAAAAATAGACAGGAAGAAAATTTGATGCCTGGTGGCGAATACTGCATATACCATGGACTGCCCAAAGAACAAACCAGTCAATACTAGAGGAGATCAAACCTACACTTTCTTTAGAAGCTCAAATGACAAGACTTTTGTAGCAGAAGAGCACATACAAACCAATAATACCAGGAGTCTGTTCAGAAGGTCCAAATCATTTATTTGTGCACAAGACTCAAGCAGAATCACATTCAAAATGGCTGAGCAATGGTTTCTAGCAAAACAACAACTTTTATACCGTTCTTTTCCATTCTAGACATAGGCAAACTTCTCATTGGTCCCGGTAACCCCTTCCACCCCATCTATTGGTCCCGGTACCAATTCGTAGCTGCAATGAGGACCTTGGTCTGGGCTCAGCATCTGCTTACCCCCCTTACAGTCCTCATTACAATGATCATTTCTTAGGCTCTTGATACAATTCTCCTCCAAGGTCACTTAGCTAACTAGAACATGTGGGAAAGCAGGGCACTGTAACTTTTCTGTCAGCAGAGTTAATTAATTCCATAGAAGTTTCACTCTCTTATCAATACCAATTAAACTTGTTTTTCTATATTCTCTAAGTTTCGATTCTGCTTAGCTGTACTTAATTGTGCTCTGTTAAGTTTTGATTCTATGGTAGCAGCATTTAGGGAAATGCGTAATTCCTTTGGGCCTCTCCACAGGCTTCATTTACAGGTCAATCTGTTTAGGCCTCCCTGCTCATTTCAGACACCATGGATCACAGGCCTTCGCCTACCACATTCCCCCCTTTGATTAATCTCACCCAAATGTTAATAAGGTGTGAGATATAAATCACGAAATTACACTGGAGTTGGGTTTTTACCAATGGTTCCAGGAGTAGGGTGCCATAAGGCCAAAATCTTAGTAGCAGTTTTACGTTCTACAGTATTTTCAATAACACTATTGATAGAGCGCATACAACATGGGATTATACATGGTAGGAGTAGAAACAATGCTAGAAAAAGCAATATCAACATAGCGAAAGTGGTAAGTCCCCCCAAACCAGAGAAGATAGATTTGAACCAATTGGGCATCTGAAGACCATGCCAAGTCTGCACTGGCACATAAGCTTGCTTACGCATGTTTTCAGCAATGTTTTCAACTACTTGACCTTTATCATCTATCTTCAAGCAACAATTTGTGAGATTTAGTTTACCACAGACTCCTCCCTCAGCAGCTAATAAGTAATCTAATGCTAAATGATTTTGATATATTGCAGTACGCATTTGTGTGCTCTGTCTAGCTAAAAGTGTGAGCGCTTGGCTAGTTTCATTAGTGATAATTTCAACTACTGTTTGCAAGCGTATAATTCTATTTAACATATAAATTGGGGTACGATATCCCCACATGCCATCTTGCTCCCAAGTGGCAGGTCCATAATAGGCAATGATTCGCTCGGGTGGCCAATCATCCCCATCCCATTTCTGCCACTTGCCTATCTGAAAAGCTGCTCTCTTTTGTCTCTTTGAATAGACTGGATAGCCTAATTGTTCTCCATGTTCTGTGGGCAATAGAAAGAAAGAGGGTCGGATAGTCCCTAAGACACATGCCCCTCCCCAATGAATAGGGAGTCGAGCATACGCTCGGGTTCCACAAATCCAATACAGACCAGGTGGGGCTTTCCAGGCATGGGGCTGGGCAAGATTAGTCCATAAATCGGCAAGCTCAGGGAATTGTGCTAATGGGTTGGCAGGTTCAGGTTCATTAACTCCTGACCACCAGGACGTCTGTTTCGTGGTGTCATTATAGAATTTCTGGCTGAGACAGACAAGCTGTCCTACTTTCAAATTGAACTGCGGTCCAGTTCGGGCATAACACAGACGTCCGACTATTGGGTGTGCCAATACCCATTCACTTGTGGTCTTATGCAATTCAGTGTGGTTATAGGTTACTGAGTAATTCAATTCTTGGGCCTCCCAGGGCCACTGATCACCCATTCTAGTTCCACCACAAAAGTAACAATCTGAAATATGAAGGCTGGAGACCACTGCTCCAGCTAACTCTAAGAACAGGTTCTGAGAAGGGTGAGGAATATCAAACTTGTTTACATGCATAGTCTCATAAAAAGTGTTATGTATATGGTACTTAGATGATCGATGGGCTTGGGTATTTAGTTTAATGTACACAATAGTCCCTGGATCTGATCCGGAACCTGCAATACGTAGGCCAAACTTATATCCTTGTTTCCATGCGCTAGGATTGCGTATGAATAACTCTAGTGGGTTACAGGCACCTTTCTTACAATTTTCTAAATTCTTCACATATGGCATAGTTAAGGCAGCCATTCGATTGTCTCTGGTATTTTCTATCATACCAGTTTTCCATGTGGCATAGAAAACACATTCCCACTTTGGGCAATAGTAATCCTTAATCGGGGCTGTACTATATTCATTGGCCAAAGTTCGTTTACCTGTACATGCCCCCCATCCAGTAGTTCCTTCTGGACACATATATTTATCATTATGAGCATAGGTTTTCTCCCAATTGGCACATTTAGAGCGACTATCTCTATTTATGGCATCACAAGCATCAAAATACAGAATAGCATACTTTGTAGGATCAGTAAGTGGGGGTGTAGCATTAAGTAAAGCTCCATCTGCATCATTCCATCTTATTTCGAGGGTATAATAAGATGGGTTCTGATGTGGGTTAAAACAAACTTTAGTAGTTCCTTTAGTACAAACATTCAGTTCAGTGGTGTTATAAATACACCGGCTTACCGTACCAGTACAGGTATAGTAAGAATGATAAAGCAAAGTCTGAGTTACTTTCATTCCAGTCCGAGTGGAAGTAATGCAGGCAGTACATGGGGGTAAGGCACAAGTAAGTTCAAGGCTCCCCAGGCAGGCAATCAAGGCAAAATAGAAACAAAGATGCATGTTGATTGTAGTTCTTCTGAATCCTCGCTGGAAAATCTTGACCTCGACGTCCTCTTCTTCATGGCACAATGCTGACCCGTTTGCTAATGAAGCAATTCAACGGGTGTCGATGTTGATTGAAGATCCTCAAATGTCCCGCTGTGATGCCAACTTACCAACTGTAGTTGGCTCGACGAAAGTTTATAGAAGCACAGTTATCCGATGAAGAAAAACAAATGTCTTTGCTGTATTAGAAACAGCAATCCTCTTCGAAAGACTTGTCTACTGTAGGAAAGGAGTTCTAGGTCGCTGGTTGCCGCCTCAGGGTGAGTCGCAAAGGGATATCAGGATGTGGCTCTGCTGTCCACTGGTCCGGATCTGGAACTGCTGCTGGCTTGACTCTGCTGTGATGGATCCAGGATTCAATCTCTGCTACCTTTACTGCAGTTGGGGTAGACAGGATGACGGTGTATGGTCCCTTCCAATGAGGTTCCAGCGGTGTCTTCTTCCAATCTTTTATCCACACCGAGGTACCCGGCTGGTAGGGATGCAGGGGTTCCGTCAAATTGTTAGGCAACTGGTCCTGTATCCATGTGTGAAGAGTCTGCAGAACAGAACTAAGAGCTAGAAGTTCTTGCCTGGTCATTTCTGAACCAATCTGTGGCAAACTACCCTTAACACCCTACACTATTGGTGGGGGTTTTCCATATAGAACTTCAAAAGGGGAAAATCCTGATGATTTCACAGGAGATGAGCGTATTCTAAGTAATGCTATGGGGAGAACCTGGGGCCACTTCAGGTGGGTCTCCTGACATAGCTTGGACATCTGAGATTTCAAAGTTCTATTCATTCTCTCAACTTTCCCTGAACTTTGGGGTCTGTATGCAGTGTGTAACTTCCATTGTATCTGTAAGGCACTTGCTAACTGCTGGGTAATTTGAGATACAAAGGAGGGTCCATTGTCTGACCCTATTACTGCTGGAATTCCAAATCTGGGGATAATTTATCTTAACAAAACTTTAGTAACTTCTCGGACTTTTTCAGTCCTGGTGGTGAAGGCTTCCACCCACCCACCCAGAGAAGGTACAGACTAATACTAACAAGTAACGATATCCATTGGCCTTTGGCATTTCAGTAAAGTCTATTTGCAGGTGGTGCATGGGGGTAACACCTCCTGACTGAACTCGGGGTGGGGGCATGGGACCCTGTTTGGCATTATTCTTGGCACAAATTAGACACTGACGGGCTGTTGAAGCTGACAGGGCTCCCAATAAAGCGATACAAAAATGTGGTTTGAGTGCTTTCTCCATAGCACTCTTCCCATAATGTGTGGCTTGATGAAAGGCCTTGACAAAGGCTGGTCCCAACAATTCAGGGATCACTATTCGTCCTGGGGGTTGACTGCCCTCAGGTGGTGGCAGCTCAATCCATCCATCTTTCAGCACTCCCTCTTCTTTATTACAGTAGTAATCCAATTCTTTGGTGGTATATCGTGGTGTCCATAAATTAAGGGGTACTGGAAACAATGCTGCTTGTATTGGCGTTGCTTGTGGTGAAATTTGGCCTGTCATGGCTGCTTTACGTGCTGAGGCATCAGCGAATCTGTTTCCTTGGGCAACTTCTCCTTTTCCTGCTTGGTGTCCTCAACAGTGCATGACAGCAACACGTGTAGGGGCCCATACTGCATCTAATAGCATCAATATTTCGGGGCCGTATTTGACTGATTTGCCTCCTGAGGTGATGAGCCCTCGTTCTTTATAGAGAGCTCCATGTGCATGCAAAGTAGTGAAGGCATATTTTGAATCGGTGTATACATTCAACAAAAGTCCTGCACCCAACACTAGTGCTCTGGTGAGTGCTATCAATTCTGCTTTCTGGGCTGATGTGCCTGATGCAAGAGCTGATGATTCGACAACTTCCTCCCGGGTGACTACTGCATACCCGGCACAGCGTCATCCATTGATGATGAGGCTGCTTCCATCCACAAAATAGGTCCAATCAGGGTTCTCTAAGGGCACATCTGTCAGATCAGGTCAACTTGAGAATACAGTATCCATGACTTCTATGCAGTCATGCTCTGGAGGTCTTCACTGACTGGTATCAATGTGGCTGGGTTCAAGGCATGGCTCACTTCTAGTTGTATTTGTGGATTTTCACATAGCATGCTCTGGTATTTCAGCATTCGGGAATTGGTGAGCCAATGATTTGCTTTTTGTTCCATAAGGGCAAGTACCGCATGTGGTACTGTGATGCGCAAGTGCTGTCCTAAAGTGAGTTTGTCTGCTTCACTCACTAATAATGCCGTAGCTGCAACTGCTCTCAAACATGGTGGCCATCCTTTGGCCACAGTGTCCAATTGTTTCGATAGGTATGCTACGGGTCGTTCCCAATATCCCAATTTCTGAGTCAACATGCCAAGGGCATTCCCTTGTATCTCATGTACGAATAAGTGGAAGGGCTTATGAACGTCTGGTAATCCAAGGGCTGGTGATGACATTAATTCTTCCTTCAGGGTCTTGAAAGCTGGGTCTTGCTCAGGTCCCCACTCTAGTGGCGACTTCTCTTCTCCCTTGGTAGCTTCATATAGTGGTTTAGCAATCTGAGCAAAGTTGGGTATCCATATCCGGCAGTACCCTGCTGCTCCCAGAAAGGCTCTGACTTGCTTTCTGGTAGTTGGGGTTAGGATACTGCACACGGCTTCTTTTCTCTCTCGTCCCAATTGTCGGCTTCCTTTAGTCAGGCGAAAGCCTAAGTATTTTACTTCTTTTTGGCATAGCTGTGCTTTTGCTCTGGAAACTTTGTATCCAGCTTCATCCAATAGTTGCAAGAGGTCAGTAGTGGCTTGTATACATTCACTTTCCGATGTAGCAGCTACCAGTAGATCATCCACATATTGGAGGAGTACTCTTTTCTCAGGGGCCACAGGGTAACTAGAGAGATCTTGGTTTAGCGCGGCACTGAAAATGGTGGGTGAATTCTTAAATCCTTGAGGCAATCGTGTCCAAGTGAGCTGGCCCCGTCCTCCTGAGACAGGGTCCTCCCATTCAAAGGCAAACAGTAATTGACTAATTGGGGCTAATCTTATGCAAAAGAATGCATCTTTCAAATCCAAAACAGTAAAGTGGGTAGCTTCAGCAGGGATCAATCCTAGAAGTGTGTAGGGATTTGGTACAACTGGATGTATAGTTTCAACTGCTTCATTCACTCTCCTTAGGTCTTGCACTGGGCGGTAGTCACCTGTCCCAGGCTTCTTTACTGGCAGAAGAGGAGTGTTCCATGGTGACTGACATACTTTGAGTAGGCCATACTCCAGTAATCTTAACAAATGGCGATGGATGCCTTCAATTGCTGCTCTTGGAAGGGGGTATTGCTTGACATATACTGGTTCTGCACTAGGCTTGAGATTCACAATTACCGGAGCTGTATGTTTGGCTAGGCCTGGTGGATTGCCTTCGGCCCATACTCCAGGAGGGGCGTCAATGCTTTTTAGAGTAGGTTCAAAATAGGTATCATCGACTGGCTCGGTACTATAATATCTCCATTCTTCTTCTCGGGGAGCAGTAAGCACCATTAGTCCAGAGGGTTTTGGATTTACTGTCATTTGCATTTCTCCTTTCTCAGTAAAGGATATTTGGGCTTGCAGCTTGGTTAGCATATCTCATCCCAGTAGTGGCACTGGGCACTCGGGCATGTAAAGGAATTGGTGCGTTATTTGCTGTCCCCCTAAATTACATATACGGTTCTGAAGAAAAGACTTAGTGGCTTTAGTGCCAGTTGCTCCCACAATGGTGACTGCTTTTGTAGAAAAAGGGGCTATTTGCTTATCCACTACAGAATGTTCTGCTCCAGTATCAACCATAAAGTCCATAAATTGGTCTCCTATTTGCATACTGACCATAGGCTCCTGGAGACCCAAAGCGAATTCGGAGCCCGGTCTGTCCTAATCTGCTTCATCTAAATCATAGGCTGTTGCGGCGGCCACTCCCTGTATGGCCTTCATTCGTTCTTGCTGAAATTGTTCTCGATTGGTTCCTCTGCGGTTTTGGGGTCGGCCCCTCCCTCTCTGAGGGGCGTTCTCTCCCTCATCACGGGAAGTGTCTTCGAGTCGTGGGAATGCATTTCTCCAATGTCCTTCTTCTCTGCAATAGGCGCATTGATTTACGCCTAGTGAGGGCCGGTTTTCTCCTCGGCCCCTCCCTCTTCCTCTGCTCCTTTGACTAGGGAAACCTCCCCTTTTCTGTTCAACTAACGCTGCAGCCAAAAAATCGGCTTTCTTCTTCATTTTACGTTCACTTTCTCTTTGTCTTTCATTATCACGATTCACAAACACTCTATGAGCGACGTCCAGTAACTGAGTTGCATTCATGCCCACAAACCCTTCTAATTTCTGTAGTTTCCGTCTAATATCTGGTTGGGACTGGCTGACAAAAGCGGCATTTACCATGCATAAGCTTCCTGGTGCAGCTGGGTCATAGGGAGTGTACATTCTATATGCTTCAGATAATCTCTCATAGAATACTGCTGGGCTTTCGTCTACGCCCTGGATCACTTCAGCTGTCTTGGTAAGATTCATGGCTTTCTGACCCCCCTTTCGCAGACCTTGTAAAAGGCCTTGGCGAAAGCGTGCTAAAGCTTTGGATCCTACTTCGGTGTTCAGATCCCACTGAGGATCCTCGTTTGGGAATTCTTTCTTTGCTGCTTCGCGATTATCTATTCCGGCTGGTCCCTCTGCTTGGGGATTATCTGCTAGCCAATTAACAGCTGCTCGCATAATTCTGGTCCGCTCTTCAGTAGTAAATAAAGTAGACAGGAGCTGACGGCAATCTGACCAAGTGGGTTGATGGGTTTGCATAATTGTACTCATTAGTTCTGTTAACTCTTGGGGCTTGTCAGTATAGGAAGCATAATGTAATTTCCAGTTCAGCAAATCAGTAGTGGAGAAAGGCACATAAACTAAACTTAGGGGTCCCGGTACTATCTGGTCATCTGCATCTCTCACGGGGATTCCTGGGACTTGCTGCAGGGGGGCTAATACTTTCGGGTGGGCTTTCTGCTTCTTAGTAGTGACTTTCGATACCTTCATGGGGGCTTTCAACTTTGAGACTCGCTTAGTCTGGGGAGTCTCGCTTGCAACTGATGAAGTAGCACTAAGAACAGATTTTTCACTTCCTGTCTCAGTCAGGGAGGATGCGTCTTCATCTTCCTGCTCTGACTCCTGCTTATCCTCAGTCTCAGTCTCTGTCCCAGACTGATCAGCCTCTTCATGAGACGGCTCATCTAGCTGGTCTTCTGGCTGGTGAGGGGGTGGACCCTCCCGGTCCCAGGGGGCTGCAGCGAGACGCGGTGGTACTCTAGCGGGGCACTGAGCTTGGGGCTGTCTAATTATAACTTCTGGTGAATCGGGATCAACATAGGTTTCTGATCAGGTTTCTTGACTGTCCCTGTTTTCTGGGTCGGGTCTGTTAATGCTAACATTATTCTGCACTGTTCTTCAAAACAGCGCTGCGCCCAAGGGGGCGGAGCCTCACAAATACTTAACCAATAATCTATATAGGGGTACTGATCAGGGTGCGCTACTCGCACCTTCCGATGAACTGACTGAATAATTCCTATGTTAAACATTCCATCTTTGGGCCACATGGGGTCTATGACGGGCCACTCCCTAGTACACAAAAGCTGTAATCGTGAGGCAGTCATTTTTACTCCATAATCTCCTGAATATCCTTTATTGAAATACTTAATCATACAGACTAACGGAGTGTGCCTAGTAGACCCCGCCCCTCCCATATTGATGTGCGCGCGCAACGACAAACAGAAGGGAAAAGGAGGGCGGACCGTGGGTAAGGGGTCCTCACGGCTCTAGAAACATTTAAGAGAAACAAATAACAAGACAAGACGACGGTCGCTTCCTCCTTTTTACGACCTGGACGCGGTCGCCCGGCCAGGAAATGCGTTACTCAGGAGTCCGCCTTCGCTTGGTCTGTGTTGCAAGACCTCTCATTCACACTTCATTCACACAATCATGCTAGCAACGTATCCCAAAAACCCAGTCCTGTCTCGTCTGACTAGGCTATCAAATTCAAAATCAAAAAGACGGTGGTTTCGCCCCGCGCATACTCATGCAGGGTTAATCGGACTGCCTTGAGAGCTCTCTTACCAAATGCAAATTCAAATTCCAAATTTCAAATTCCAAAAAGGCAGCGGGTTCACCTTGCGCATACTCACGCAAGGTTACTTAGACCGCCTGCAAGAGGTGATCAGGCTCTCTTACCAAAGTTCCAAAGTTCTAAAATTCAAACAGCAGTTCTGCTCTGACTCATCTGTCTAGACATACCAAATCAAAACTATACTCACCGGATCCGGTCCCACTCCCGGGCAAGCGCATGAGTTGGACCTCGGACTCCCCTCACGGGTTCGAGGTGTTGGCTCCGACCGGGTCCGGCACCCGCCGAGGCCTGGCCAGCTCCCTCCGATGCAAGGGACCGGTGGCGCCAGGGAGCGAGCCCACGTCGGGAGGGCACAATCCCGGCAGGACCAAACCTATAGAGGCGGAAAGTCGTGGTATATCAGATTATATTCCCTCTGACCGACCACACCTTCCCGGCAAACGCACCAAGAATATGTAGCAGCAGAGCACATACAAAACAATACCAGGAGTCTGTTCAGAAGGTCCAAATCATTTATTTGTGCACAAGACTCAAGCAGAATCACATTCAAAATGGCTGAGCAATGGTTTCTAGCAAAACAACAACTTTTATACCGTTCTTTTCCATTCTAGAGAAAGGCAAACTTCTCATTGGTCCCGGTAACCCCTTCCACCCCATCTATTGGTCCCAGTACCAATTCGTAGCTCCAATGAGGACCTTGGTCTGGGCTCAGCACCTGCTTACCCCCCTTACAGTCCTCATTACAATGATCATTTCTTAGGCTCTTGATACAATTCTCCTCCAAGGTCACTTAGCTAACTAGAACATGTGGGAAAGCAGGGCACTGTAACTTTTCTGTCAGCAGAGTTAATTAATTCCATAGACGCTTCACTCTCTTATCAATACCAATTAAACTTGTTTTTCTATATTCTCTAAGTTTCGATTCTGCTTAGCTGTACTTAATTGTGCTCTGTTAAGTTTCGATTCTATGGTAGCAGCATTTAGGGAAATGTGTAATTCCTTTGGGCCTCTCCACAGGCTTCATTTACAGGTCAAGCTGTTTAGGCCTCCCTGCTCATTTCAGACACCATGGATCACAGGCCTTCGCCTACCACACTTTGACTTTCATACTTTGGCCAGATGATGCGAAGAGAGAGATCATTGGAGAAAGACATCATGCTTGGCAAGATAGAAGGTCAATGTAAAAGAGGAAGGCCAGCAATGAGATAAATCAATACAATATTAGCAGCTACGGGTACCAGTCTGTCAACAATGAGCCGCCTGACTGAAGACCGAGCACAATTTAGGACAACTATCCAGAGAGTTGCCATGAGTCGACAACGACTTGACGGCACTTAACAACAAAACATTTTTGTAAACTGTTAAATATAAAATAAAATAAATAAAAAAGTGTTCATGCGCTCATTCCGACTGCCAGCCACATAAGTGCTTTTAAATATCCACCACATAATTTATTTATTTATTAGACTTGCTATATTGCTGAAGGCCAAGCATCAAGGCAGTTACTATTCAAGGGGAGAAAGAACAGAGATCCAAGACATCAGGACGTAAAAAGAACAGGATAAAAATTACAATTTATTTCCAGAAAATATGAACAAGGCACATTTTAGAAAGAACATCAGAGGGCATACATTTGGACTGTTATCCAATTCAATTAAGACCTTACTTTTGGCTTGAAGCCCAATACTATCAACAATAGTGGTGCATCAGTGATATCAGAGCTCCTCCTTCAAAGCTGCGTCGGAGGTATAAAAGCCAGTGAGCATACATTTGGGTTGCTCAGTCAATTGAACTAAGACCTTATTTTTGGCTTGGAACCTGGTTCTACCAACAATAGTGGCCCATCATTTGGAGTACTGTGTGCAATTCTGGTGACCGCACCTTCAAAAGGATATAAACGGGATGGAGTCAGTACAGAGGGTGGCTACTAAAATGGTTAGTGGTCTTCATTATAAAGCATATGAGGACAGACTTAAGGATCTTAATATGTACACCTTAGATGAAAGGCGGGATAAAGGTGATATGATTGAGACGTTTAAATACCTCCGTGGCATAAATGCACAGGAGAGCCTCTTTTGATTGAAAGCAAGTTCTGCTATGAGGGGACATGGGATGAGGGTGAAAGGGCATAGATTCAGGAGTGATATGCAGAAATATTTCTTTACGGAAAGAGTGGTGGATCCGTGGAATAGTCTCCCAGTGGAAGTGGTAGAGATGAGGACAGTATCTGAATTCAAAGAAGCACTGGACAAACACAGAGGATCTCTAAAGGTAAAAAGGGGACTGTTGTAGTTGTTGATATGGAAGGGCAGACTAGATAGGCCATGTGGTCTTTTTCTGTTGTGATGTTTCTATGTTTCAATGTCAGAGCTCCTCCTTCCAGGTTGCATTGGAGATATAAAAGCCAGTGAGTAGCTGCCGAATGTCAGAGGGCATACATTTGGACTATTCAGCTGACTGAACTAAGACTTACTTTCAGCTTAGAGTCCAGTGCTATCAACAATAGCGGTACATCGGTGATGTCAGAGCTCCTCCTTCCAAGTCATATTCACAGAATAAAAGCTGGTGAGCAGCTACAGAATGTGGCCATGGGCACATGCCTGTTTCACTTTGGAGCAATTGTGGAGCGCTTAGTCATTAATTGGCCTCTTTTACCTGGAGATGGGAAAAAGAAAAGGTAAGAGCAAAACTCAAGGAATGAGATCATCTATCAAAGGTCCTATGGATCATTACATTGTGAGTACTGGTAGTCAGATTCAAGAGAATGTCTCCTTGGTGGTTGGTGGGTCACTGGTGTCCGAGGCTTTTCTTAATTCTGGAGTTAGAATCCCTCCCCTTCGACCTGCAAAAGTGTTAGAACTTTACCCCTGGATACTGATGTTAGTATCCAAGGGGCAACTCTGAGAGTTTCTACACCCCTTGAGTTTTCTGGAACTGATAATTTACCTAGTTCCTAGTCTGGTTTGTGATTTCTTCAGCCTGTATTACTGCTTATGGATTTGCCTTTGTCTGATACCTCAGTCCCTGACTCAGGAGAAGTGTTTTTAAAAGTTGTGTGGCGTGTAGTTACTAGTATGGAAAATCTGCTAAAGGGGACATTGACTCAATTATGTGTATTCTCAATTGAGTCTGTAAAAAAATTTCAACAGCATGATGATATGACTGCAGCAGCAAATAAGAAACTCTTCAAAATAGATGGTTCCTTGTTACATGTTCAAAAGTTAGGGAATGCATCCTTTAAAGATAGCTTAGTTGTTGTTGTTAAGTGCCGTCAAGTCGGCTTTGACTCATGGCAACCTTCTGGATAGTTGTCCTAAACTGTGTTCAGTCTTCAGTCAGGAGGCTCATTGTTGATAGAGTGGCACCCATAGCTGCTGTTATTACATCAATCCATCTCATTGCTGGCCTTTCTTTCTTGCATTGACCTTCTACCTTGCCAAGCATGATGTCTTTCTCTCTCTCTTCGAATGATGTGTCCAAAGTATGAAAGTCGAAGTCTTGTCATCTGAGTTTCTAGTTTAGTTATTCATAATAAATTAGAAATGTTAGAAAATATGAAGAAAGCAAAAAAAAAATACATTTTTAAATATTCCTATTATATGATTACTTTTTCTTTTTAAGTTACTTAAAAAGAAGTACCCAAAAGATATTTTGAAGTATTCAAAAATGGAGAGTATTTCAGTGGCTAATACTTATTACTTTTCCAGACATGTGAGGCCTGAAACTGGAGAGGGGAATGGTTTTGATAGACTTTAGACCCTAGATAGCCTGGAGCTTACTGAACCTTTGAAGATATTTCAGGATATGGTAACTAAGCGAGTAACCTTATTCATTAAATTTAACTGAACAGGAGAAACGTTTTATATTAAAATTGTATTTTTCTGAAAAATCTATTCTTTCTTGTGATCAGGTTATCAGTACTTTTCCAGATGTAGTTAGGGCTACCTAGCTTTGATGAAGTTTTTTCTCAATTAAAATCTAGAGGTGGAGGGAGGATATTCAAAGACATTTACATGGTTTGCAGATCTGCAAACTATGTAAATGCTGTTCAGTGGAATATTCAGCGGCACTAACACGTCTGTGTGGGATGTAAAATAATGATGCACCTGTCCAGGAAAGTAGATATGGCTCTTAGGCAAAAGAGCTGACATCCGCATGGAGATCAAAATAGATGGGCAAGAATATGCACAAGGGTGACAGAAACACAGAAACATGATGGCAGATAAAGGCCATATGGCCTATCCAGTCTGCCCTTCCATACCAGATACTAAGCTGTACATTCCCATTTTTCCTTTATATTCTGTGTTTGTCTCATGGTTTCTTGAACACAGATATTCTGTATTTGTCCCATAGTTTCTTGAATTCATAAGAACATAAGAACATAAGATATGCCATACTTGGTCAGACCAAGTCCATCAAGCCCAGTATCCTGTTTACAACAGTGGCCAATCTAGGTCATAAGTACCTAACAGTCTCCCCAAAAGACACAGGTTCCTCAATGCTTGCATTGGCTCAAGCAGTGATATCCTGGGTCCCTTTTAATAATGGTTTATGGACCTTTCCTCCTGGAACTTGTTCAAACCTTTTTTAAACCCAGCTACTACATCCTCCAGTAACAAATTCCAAGGTTTGATTACACATTGAGTGAAAAAATATTTTCTCTTATTAGTCTTAAATAGGTTACCCTGTAGCTTCACTGTATGTTCCCTAGTCTTTTTATATTCTGATGACGTAAACAATCGATCTACGTATCTCCAGGAACAAGCAGGAATGAGTCTTCACATATGGGTACGTCGGTACCGACGGAGCCTGCGCGGGAACGCTCCCCAGCTTCCCAAAAAGGAAAGCTTTTGGGAGCATCCCACAGCGCCTGCGTGCTGCCTTCCCGCCTTTCCTAACCGCCTCTCTCCAGTTCTTCTTTTCCGCGGAGCCAGCAGGTCGTGTTCCTGTCACCGCTGAAGAAGTTCTTTATTTTATTTTATTTCTTTGGTCGCGTGTCTGCCTTTTTCGACGTCGGACCGGTACCGCCGGTCTTTTCTTCCTTTTTCTTCAAAAAAAAAAAAAGAATACTTTCCGTTCCACTTCAGTGTATTTTTTCTTCGTTGGGCCTTAGGCCTAACAGAAAATTCCTCATGGAAAAGCTCGCCTCCGGGTTTAAAAAATGCACTAAGTGCAGCGGTACCATCTCTGTTACCGACACCCATGACTGGTGTCTTAAATGTTTGGGTCCTGACCATTCCATCACGGATTGTCCGTCCTGCTCCATGATGTCTAAAAGAGGTTTACAGAACCGAGCAGCCAAGCTCAGTACACTGTTTCCCTCTGATGCAGCTTCGGTGGCATCGACGTCTTCCAGGGCTACTTCTTCCTCCTATGGATCTCAGGTAACCAAACATA
The DNA here is from genome assembly GCA_033557465.1 of Ichthyophis bannanicus. Classification (NCBI taxonomy): domain Eukaryota; kingdom Metazoa; phylum Chordata; class Amphibia; order Gymnophiona; family Ichthyophiidae; genus Ichthyophis; species Ichthyophis bannanicus. Next base: position 361,054,189 of record CM066037.1, read on the forward strand.
AGTCCAGCCAGTCCTCGAAAGGTAGATCTCCCTCTAAGCATTGAGATGCCTCCGGGCTTGCCCTCAAGGATCCTGCACCGGCAAAAGTATCCCGGCGGGAAGCTCCGGCTTCCAAAGCTCCTCCTATGGGGTCACAGGTTGACATCGATGGCACGGCCTCGACCGATCACCTGTTGCAATGTTCTGGGGTACTGGTGGAATCCGCCGGTACCGACCTCTAGACATTCATGGCGTCGATGGATCAGAATGTTCTGACCATGCAGCGTGCCATTACGGCATTCATACAAGCTGCGACGCCACCGGTACCACAACAAGCTTCGTTGTCGGTACCGGCTCCTACACCAGCTCCGATATCGGTTCCGGTGCCGGTACCGGTTGCATCGACATCAGCTTCGGTGTTGACTGCAGCGGTACCCTGTCCGATGATGCTATTGGTACCGATCCGGTACCGATGACTCCCGATGTCGATACCACCCGGTATGCGTATCGGGCTTTATAGGAGCATCCAGACAGGTGATACTTTGATTCCTCTGAAGACTCTGATGCATCGGACGCCTCTGTCAAAGCATCGGTACATCTTCCTCAGGAGCCTTCTTCTCCAAAAAGAAGAATGTCCCCTCCAGAAGACTTGTCTTTTCAAGACTTCATAAGGGAAGTGGCCAAGGGGCTTTCTATCTCAGTAGCCCCTGAGACAGAGCCTAGAGCCAAAAAATTGGATATTTTGCAATATCCCAAGGCTCCTAAAGAAGCAGCCACTTTGCCAGTTCATGAGATCCTTTATGACCACATGATAGGCATATGGGAGACTCCTCTCATCATCTCTTCTCATTCTCGTAGGTTGGATACCATGTATCATGTCCCTCCTTGTCCTGGATTTCATAAAACTCAGCTTCCTCACCATTCTATTGTGGTGGAGTCTGCTATGAAAAAGTTAAAGAGTGCAAAGAGGCACTCATCTGCTCCTCCAGGAAGAGAATGTAGAACCTTAGATGCTTTTGGCAGGAACATTTTTCAAGCCAGTATGCTTGTTGCCAGAATCAACTCCTATAGTCTCTATATGGGGATGTTTCTGAAGGAAGTTACAGATCATCTGCAAACTTTCCTCCCTTTTCTTCCAGAAGATAAAAGGGAAGACTTTCTTACCTGGCTTAAGCATGCCCAGGATGTTTCCAAATTTTCTAACCATGCAGCCTTTGACTCTTTTGAGGGGGCCCGCAGAGCCTCGGCCATTGCCATAGGTGCACGCAGAATTGCTTGGTTACAAGCTTCTGATTTGGAACCCTGGGTCCAAGATGGATTAGGAAATCTTCCTTGTACAGGTGAAAACCTTTTTGGCAAAGATTGGCAAGCAAAGGCCACTCAGATGGATGCAGAAAATTCTGCTTTGGATAGGCTTTCAAACTCTACCTCTAATCCTGTCCAGAAGAGGTTGTTCAAAAAGACATATTTTCCCAAGAAGGGAAGATATTATCCTGCTTATGGTCAGCAGACATCTTCTGCAGGTCGTTTTGCTGCAAAGCGTCAACAACCTAAACAGGCCAAGTCTAAGGCTGCAAGGCCTACTGTAGCCCAACAGCCTCAGCCTCCTCAGGGCCTTTGACTTGCACCTAGAGAACTTAGGCTTTCTGGCTCTAAAAGAACCAGAGCCTCTCACCATTCCAGGAAGGTTAGCTCACTTTGCTCCCAGATGGGAGCAAATCACAGCAGAGCAGTGGACCCTTTCCATCATAAAGGAAGGGTACAAACTTCATTTCTTAAACCTTCCTTCCCACACCATGGTGAGACAGTTCAATTCTCCAACATCTCTCCTCGACCTTCTGGGTCAAGAGATTTCCACCCTTCTTGCCCAAGGGGCAATAGAAGAAGCACCTCTTCTTCAACAGGGCTCAGGGTTCTACTCCCCCTACTTTCTAATTCCAAAGAAAACAGGGGGTTACAGACCCATATTAGATCTCAGAGAATTGAACAAATTCCTATGCAAGGAGAAATACAAGATGATTTCTCTGGGTACTCTCCTTCCATTCCTTCAGAGTCAGGATTGGCTTTGTTCTCTAGATCTCAAGGATGTGTATACCCATATACTCATCCATCCAGCACACAGAAGGTTCCTTCGGTTCCTTTATCAGGGAAAGCACTATCAATACAGGGTGCTTCCCTTTGGTCTGGCCTCTGCTCCAAGAGTGTTCACAAAATGCATGGCAGTAATAGCTGCATTTCTACGCACTCTGGGAATATTCGTATTCCCATATCTGGACGACTGGCTCATCCGAGCTCCATCCCAGTCAGAGGCCCAGACTTCCCTAGCCTGCACAATGCGTGTCCTGCAGTATCTGGGACTGGTTATAAACATTCCAAAGTCCCAACTCACCCCTACTCAGTCTCTAGAGTTCATAGGGGCCTTGTTGGATACCACAACTGCAAGGGCCTATCTTCCCCAGGCCTGTTTTATTTTATTTATTTTATTTAGACAGTTTTGTATACCGCCTTATCCTTCAATCAAAGCGGTCACAACACAATTGGGGGATACATTTAACACGCGGGGATATGAGACACATACACTAATACTTACAGGGAACATGGGCTATGGAGGGTTAAGTGGCTTGCCCAAGACCACAAGGAGCATCTGTGGGACTAGAAACCCCAGTCCTTCCGGCCCAAGGTTGCTGTCCTCTAGTGTGATTTGCCTCCCTGTTGCCTACGCTTAGTGCAGTTAGCCTCTCAGATTCAGTTAAAAACCCACCTAACTGCTCGAGAGATGTTACAACTGCTAGGCCACATGGCATCCACGGTGCATGTGGTCCCTTATGCTCGCCTTCACATGAGGGCAGCTCAATGGACTTTGTCCACCCAATGGACCCAGGCATCTGGAAGTCTCAGACAAAATAGCAACCTCCAGGCGCCTCTTTTGGTCTCTCCAGTGGTGGAAGTCCACTCAAAATCTGTTGCTGGGGTCCCCCTTCCAACAATTGTTACCCCAAGCAATCCTTACAACAGATGCCTCTCCAAAGGGTTGGGGAGCTCATCTTCAAGACCTCTCCACCCAGGGCATTTGATCTCCACAGGAGACCTCCCTACATATCAACTTCTTAGAGCTCAGAGCAATCTTCTTGGCTCTCAGAGTCTTCCATACCCTGCTCAGCTACAAGACAGTCCTCATTCACATGGACAACCAAGTAGCCATGTTCTATGTGAACAAGCAGGGAGGAACTGGCTCTCTGTCGCTTTGCAACAAAGCTCTGAGATTGTGGGCCTTCGCCAGAGAGCATCAAATTCATCTTCTGGCAGTATACCTTCCAGGAGTTCAAAACTCTTGGGCAGACAGACTCAGTCGAGTTCTGCTTCTACACGAATGGTCCCTTCATATGGACCAGATAGTCAGAATCTTTCGAATTTGGGGAACCCCGGACATAGACCTCTTTGCAAGTCCGTGGAATGCCAAACTTCCCCGATTCTGTTCCAGAATTCCGTGTCAGGGAGTTCAGGCCAGGGATGCCTTCCTCCTTCATTGGGGTCAAGACTTCCTGTACACCTTTCCACCCATTCCCCTAATTTCCAAGACCCTGTTCAAGCTTCAGAGAGATCAAGGGACTATGATTCTCATAGCTCCACGTTGGCCACGCCAAGTGTGGTACCCTCTACTTCTGCATCTCTCTCAAGCTCCCTCCCTGGACTTGGGGTCTGCTCCAGATCTCCTGTCTCAGGAGGGGGGAATGTTGTGGCACCCAAACCCCCAATCTCTCCATCTCAGAGCTTGGTTGCTGAAGTCTTAGACCTTCAAGATTGGCATCTTTCTCAGCAAGTAAGGGATATCCTTCATGCTTCCAGAAAGCCTTCTACTAGACGTTCCTATGCTTTTAAATGGAAAAGGTTTACCATTTGGTGTGCTGAGAAGGGTATTAACCCTCTAGCAATACCTTTGAATTCTTTACTAGAGTATCTCCTGCATCTTTCCCATGCAGGCCTCAAGATGAATTCAGTAAGGGTCCATTTGAGTGCTATTGCAGCATCCCTCAAGCCTCTCAATGGACAACCTGTCTCCTCTCATCTGCTTATTGCAAGATTCATGAGAGGCCTTCTTTTAACTAAACCTCCCATTAGACCACCTCCAGTGGCATGGGACTTGAATCTGGTTCTTGGTCAGCTCATGAAGCCACTCTTTGAACCCTTAGCCACTACCTCCTTGAAATTTCTTTCCTGGAAGGTTATCTTTCTTATTGCAGTCACCTCAGCTCGCCGCATCAGTGAACTGCAGGCCTTAGTGGCTAATCCACCTTATACAAGGTTCCATCATGATAAGGTAGTCCTTAGGACCAATCCACACTTTATGCCTAAAGTGGTCTCACCTTTTCATCTTAATCAAGAGGTGTATTTACCTGTCTTTTTTTCCAGGTCCTCATGCATCGAGTACAGAGAGGAATCTTCATACCCTGGATTGTAAGAGAGCTCTTGCTTTTTACTTACAAAGGACACAGCAACATAGAAAGTCTTCTCAACTCTTTGTTGCTTTTGATCCCTCTCATTTGGGACTTCCAGTCTCTAAGAGGACACTGTCCAATTGGATTGCTCAGTGTATTTCTTTCGCCTACCAGAGTAAGAACCTTTCTCTGGAGGGCCATGTCACAGCTCATAATGTGAGGGCCATGGCCACCTCTATGGCTCATCTAAATTCTGTGTCTATCAGGAATAAGTCTTCACATCCCACCCACCTCCACTAGGAGTTGTATCTCTCTATCTATCTTTCCTTTCCTCTCTCTCTTTGTCTCAGCTTTAAAACTCGAACTGGAGAGAGGCGGTTAGGAAAGGCGGGAAGGCAGCGCGCAGGCACTGTGGGATGCTCCCAAAAGCTTTCCTTTTTGGGAAGCTGGGGAGCGTTCCCGCGCAGGCTCCATCGGTACCAACGTACCCATATGTGAAGACTTATTCCTGCTGTTCCCAGAGATCACCTGTTACAGGTAAGTAACTGTGCTTTACCCATTCCATTCCATTCATTAATTTATAGACCTCTATCATATCTCCCCTCAGCTGTCTCTTTGCCAGGTTGAAGATCCCTATCCTTTTTAGCCTCTCTTCATAGGAGTATCCTTCCCTCCCCTTTACCATTTTGGTGGCTCTTCTCTGTACCTTTCCTAATAACACTTTATCCTTTTTAAGATATGGCGACCAAAATTGCACACAATATTCAAGGTGAGGTCGCACCATGGAATGATACAGAGGCATTATAATATCCTTTGTTTTATTTCCCATTCCTTTCCTTATGATACCTAGCATTCTATTTGCTCTCTTGGCTGCCGCTGCACACTGGGCAGAGCATTTTAACGTGTTATCCACGATCTTTTTCTTGGGTGGTGGTTCCTAATGTGGAACCTTGCATCGTGTAACCAAAGTTTGGGTTGTTCTTTCCTAGGTGCATAACTTTCACTTGTCCACATTAAATTTCATCTCCCATTTGGATGCCCTGTCTTCCAATTTATCAAGATCCTCTTGCAATTTTCCACAATCCTCATGGGTTTTAACAACTTTAAATAGTTTTGTGTCATCTGCAAATTTGATGACCTCACTCGTTATTCCCTTTTCCAGCTCATTTATGATTATGTCAAAAATATATGATGTAATACATCTTCCCAGTGTATTGATATTTCTTTCAATTCTTCCGCAGTATCACCTTTAAATACCACTTCAGTCATAGGTAACATTCCTACATCTTACTCAGTAAAGACCGAAGCAAAGAATTCATTCAGTCTCTCCACTATAGCCTTGCCCCCTCTTACTGCTCCTTTTACCTCTCTGTCATCTAATGGTCCACTAGTAGACTATTCCATGTATCTAGCACTCTTTCCATAAAGACATATTTCCAGAAATTACTTCTGAGTCTATTCCTTTCACCTTCATTCTATGTTCTTTCCTGGTTCTCTTCTTATCTCTCCCATAACTCCTTTAATGTTTGTTTTGGTTGATCCTCCTCTGCTGCTATCCTACTCTCAGTTAGTGTACCCCAAGGATCTGTCTTGGGTCCACTCCTTTTATCTCTCTATACTTAGTCCCTTGGAGTGCTCATCTCTTTCCATGGCTTTCAGTATCATCTTTATGCTGATGACTCTCAGATCTACCTCTCTACACCTGAAATCTCTTGGGAAATCCAGGTCCGGATCTCTGCCTGCCTCTCTGACATTGCTGCTTGGATGTCTCACTGCCACTTGAAATTAAACATGGCCAAAACTGAGCTTCTTATTTTTCCCCCTAAACCCTCCTCTCTCCTTCCTCCTTTCTCAATCTCTTTGGATAACTCTCTATTCCTCCCTGTCTCCTCAGCTCACAACCTTGGGATTATATTTGATCCTCTCTCTCCTTCTCCACACATATCCAACTGATAGATACAACTTGCCATTTATTTCTTTATAACATCAAGAAAATCCACCCATTCCTTTCTGAACACACTCCTAAGACACTTATTCGCTCTTTAGTCACCACCTGTCTAGACTATTGTAACCTACTCCATGCTTGTTTCCCTCTGAATTATCTCTCTCCCCTTCAATCTGTTCAACACTCTTCTGTGTGGGTAATCTTCCGCCAGCCTCATCATGCTCATGTTACCCCTCTTCTCAAGTCACTTCATTGGCTCCCTATCCATTTCCACATCCATTTCAAACTTCTCCTGCTGACCTATAAGTGAATTCACTCTGCACTCCTCACTACCTTCTCCTCTCTTATCTCTCCCTACACCCCTCCTCAGGAACTCCACACTTCTGGTAAATTGCTTCTATCTGCCCTGCTCTTCTATTGCTAACTCCAGACTTCTCTCCTTTCACCTTGCTACTCCTTATGCCTGGAATATACTACCGTAGACTGTACAACAGGTACCTTCTCTAACCCTTTTAAAATCCAGGCTGAAAACTCACATCTATGCTGCTGCTTTTGGATCTTGACTCAACTGGTCTCCTTTGCATTTCCTTACCATTCCCCCTAGATCAGAGGTTCCCAATTCCAGTCCTGGATGGCCAAACACCATTCAGGTTTTCAGGCTGTCCCTAATAAATATGCATGAGATGCATTTGCATGCACTGCCTCCATTGTATTCAAATGTATCTCATGCATATTCATTAGGGACAGCCTGAAAACCTGAATGGTGTTTGGGCCTCCAGGACTGGAGTTGGGAACTTCTGCCCTAGATGAATCCCATGTCTACAGCTACTGTGTTATCTGTCTTGAATAGATTGTAAGCTCTGATGAGCAGAGAACATCTTTTACATGGGTCTGTGCAGTGCTGCATACAAATACTCAGTAGTAGTAATATTAGTAGTCTTTCAGTTGAAAGAGTCTTCCCTCCTGTGCATTTATGCCATGGAAGTATTTAAACAACTGTATCATATCTCCCCATTCCCATCTTTCTTCCAAAGTAGACATATTGAGATCTTTAAGTCTGTCTCCATGTGCTTTATAACGAAGCCCACTGACCATTTTGATAACCACCCTCTGCATCTACTCCATCATGTTTATATCATTTTGAAGGTGCAGTCTCCAGAATTGCACACAGTACTCTAAATTAGGTCTCACAAAAGACTTATACAGAGGTAATGCCATCTTCTTTTTCCTGCTGACTATTCTTCACTGTATGCATTCAAGCATCCTTCTGGCTTTTGCCATTGCCTTTTCTACCGGTTTAGCTACCTTAAGATCATCAAAAATAATCTTCCCTAGGTCCTGCTCTTCTTTCATGGGAGAAGTACTTCACCCCTTATACTGGATTTGTGCAGAACAAATGCTCGGCCCTGAATTTTTTAGCATTAAATCTCAGCTGCCAGATTCTCACAGATTCTTCAAGCTTAGTTAGATCTCTTCTCATGTTATCTACACCTTCTTGGATGTCTACTCTATTGCAGATTTTGGAATTATTTGCAAAGAGGCAAAGCTTACCCAATAGCCCTTCTGCAATATCACTTACAAAGATCTTAAAAAGAGTCAGGTCAAGGACAGATCCCAGCGGCACACCACTGGTAATATCCCTCTCCTCAGAATAAGCTCCATGTCACCTCTCACTCAACCAATTTCTAACCCAGTCACTTCTTAGGATGCTCAATTTATTTATAAGTCATCTGTGAGGAACAGTGTCAAAGGCAGTACTGAAATCTAAATACACCACATCTAGAGCTTTCCCTCAGTCCAATTCTCGTGTCACCAGGGTCAGAGAAGTTAATGAGATTTGTCTGACAAGACCTGCCTCTAATAAATCCATGCTGCCTTGGATCCTGTAATCTGTTGGACTCCAGAAACCTCACCATCCTCTCTTTTAGCACTGTTTCCATTAGTTTGCTCACCACAGAAGTGTACAAGGACCACATGCACCATTCTCCAGCCTCTTGGACCCTTTCTGACTCTAAAGCAGAATTGAAAGGATCAGATAGTGGAGCTGCCAGAACTTCCCTAAGTTCTTTCAATACTCTTGGATATATCCCACTGGCCCCATTGCCATAGCCTTCTGAAAATTATGCAGAATCCACCTCACTTCTGTTCCTATTAGTGTCTTCTGAGGTCTTGCTCCTGGCCCTTCTATGAACACAGAACAGAAATATTTGTTAAGCAATTATGCTTTGCCCTCATGACAGCTACATATTCCTTCCCTTCGCCCTTCACTCTTACAATACCACTTCTCTCACTAACATAACTGAAAAGTGGTTTGTCTCCCCATTTTACTGCGTTGGCTATGAGGTCTATTCTGAGCCACAAGTAGTGGGGATGGACGTCCTGTTGGGACGTACATCCCCACTATTCATCTGCCTTTCCCGTCCCCGCCAAGCCTCCCCATATGCACAGGGAGTTTATATGGGGAGGTTAGATGGGGTGGGAAAGGGGAGGTGTGGAAACGGAGTTAGGGTGGGCAGCGGGCGGTCTGTGGCCCCAGATGTACAGGTCCGATTCTGATGTCGGCCCTGTACGTCCAGGGCTGGCAGACTGAACAGGGAGCTTATTCCACCTCTGAGGTGGAATAAATTCCCCCAGATGGGGGGAGACAGCAAGCCCAGGGTGCGTCAAAAGTAGGAGTGGTGCAGGAGATTCCCCGCAGCCTGACCCTGGCCATGGGAGGCCAGATCAGGGGTCAGGCTGTGAGGAAAGCATAAAGTTAGTGGTAGCCAGGGATCACAGCTCCTGAATGGAGCCATGGTGCCATTAAGGAGCCTTGACTGAGGTAGCTGGGCAGTAGCCTGTACATGCAGGCCTACAGAAATTGGGTCCAGGCCTTCATGTAAGGCCTAGATGGGCTTATGATTCCAAACGGACACCCAGAGGCCGGGATGTCTACTATGGAATAGTCCTCCACTTGTCTTCCATTTGTATCTTTGTTTTCCTGACGACTTTCCTAGCTTCACTTAACTTTTCTGAATACCGATGCCTGTTTTCTTCTTTCTTTGATCTCTTATAATTTTATGAAAGCCACTATCGTTTTCCTCACCTCTTCAGCTACTTCTTTCTAGAAGCATAGTGGTCTCTTTTTCCTTTTACATTTACTTGCATTCCTAATAAAAGTTGTGTTGCCCTTAAAATATACCCTGTCTGTTTCACCCACTGCTTTTCTATATTTCCCAGCTGTTCCTATCCTGCTAACAACTCCTCGCTAGCTGGTATTATCCCATCTTCGCAAAATTAGATTTCCTAAAGTCTAGGACCCTTACTTTCAATGAACTATCATCTTGTCCTAATACTGAACCACACTATCTGATGATCACTGGATATCAGATAATCTCCCATTTTAACACCAGAAACACTCTCTACATTGGTAAGTACCATGTCCCGTATGGTCCCCTCTAATTTGTGTTCTGTTTCTAGTTGCTGGAATAAAATCCAGGATCTCCTTACTTCTAGATTGCACCACAGCAGGGATGTTCCAATCAATATCTGGCATACTGAAATCACCTATCAGCAAGCACTTCTTCTTTCATAGCAATGCTGCCAATGTCTTCAATTAAATCTCGGTCCACTTCTTCTGCCTATGAAGGAGTTCAAAATATACAACATCAATGCAAATAGATGCTCCATTTCCTCCTTCCAGTTTAACTTCCACTCTCCCTTTTAAGCCCTGTAGTTCTTTTGCTTTAATTTTATTCTCTACATATAGTGCCACTCCTCCTCTTTTTCTTCCTACCCTGTCCTTACTGAATGAATTATAGCCTGGTATTATTACATCCCAATCATGGTTCTCCATGAACCATGTTTCTGTAACTGCCACTAAATCCATTATAGCATCAACATCCATCTTATTTCCCATACTATAGACATTAATACACACTACTTTCCAAATGCCACTCTTTTTATCCATGTTAGAGGTATTTAATGTTTTACTTACCTTAGAGATTTCACTTACTTAGAGGTTTACTTCACCCCCCCCCCCCCCACAAAAAAAAAACCCAAAACTAGTTTAAAGCTGCAGAAGATGCTTTGACCCTTCTGGAAACCAAAACACTCTTTATGACACCATTCACAGCCATGCATTCATCTCTGAAAGGCAAGCTTCTCTTTCTTGGACTCTACCCTCAGAAGGGATGATTGAGAATACCACCAGTGCACTTGTCTGCTTCACCCTTAGTCCCAGAGCCATGAAGTTACTCTTGATACACTTGGAGGGATATCTAGTAGTATCATTTGTGCCAATATGGATAAGCAGTCAGTAGGCCTGATGAAAGGGAGATGAAGCATGAGGAAGATGGCTGCCTGAGCCTTTAGCTCCACTCCCAGCCCCACCCTCAACACTAGCCATCTGCTCTTGTTCATTGCTGCCACAGTGAAAATCACATGGTGCAGTGATGGTGTAATTCTGTGCAGGGTGGCAGCCCCGACTGTGGTGACAGTACAGCATCCTGAAGTAGCTCAGCATCATCCAATTTAAGCTGCTGCAGTCACAAACACACTCACCCAAGCCCAGGGCCACGAGTAGCTGCCTGATCTGCTGGAGTGGTGCAAGAGATGGACACATGGCTGAGGATAGATTGGTGCTTCTAGGCCATGACTTGATACATTGAGGGAGCAGGAGGCTCAAAGAGCCAACACAGCCACATAAATGAATTGACGGTAATGCAAAATAAAATTTTGGGGTCTTCCTAGACTGATTGCTGCCATTTTTGGACGATTGTGAGTTTTCTGTAGAAACTCCTAGACTGTGTCTGATTTGAGTGTGTTTGGAGAGGAGCCAGGAAGGGAAGGTTCTAAAGGTTTCTGGTGCCGAAGTACACTTCCTGGTTTCCAACAGGGGATGAAGACATTTTTACAGTACACTCTGCATGATGTGCAACTTAGTATCCAGCAGGCTGCATGAGCTCAGGGGTACATGATTTGTAGCAAGCAGGGATGGCTGCAATTAGGAAGCTAGTGTACCACCTATGACAACTGGATATGAGGCTACAGCTATCCCCTTGCACAGATCAAGGTCAACTGAATGTGGAGCCAGCTGGAATGTGGGTAGGGCATTAGAAGGTGACTATTCTCTTCTGTATATTAACAAAATGGACTGTTTTACTGTTGACAGAGTGCAGGGGCCTGTGAGGTGCTCCATAAACAGAAGAGCCATGTACCAGTATTGGTCTGTTTTGTTCTCCACAAATTGCACCATCTCAGCTCCCTTTTTGTGTTCTACTTTGCAGAATCTATGGAATCTATGCAAGCTATGCCGAAGCCCTGGCAAAATTTAGACTGCTACTTTAAGGTCTCTGTCAGATGGAAGCAAAGCCTTGGAAATCCCAGTTACCAAGATTGATTTTTAGAGTTGTTTCAGGAACTGAAATTATTTTGTAGTGATATGACCAAAGCGATGGGAGTAGTGAAACAGGAGCTTAAAGCCTTGGATGAGAGGATTATGCAGAATGAAATTCACATAGGAAAACCAAATGATACTACAGCCACTTTCCAGGCAGAATTAAAGAAGATGGAGAGGCTCACGAAGGAGACATGAGAACATCAGGATAACCTTGAAAACTGCCAGCAGAGATTTAACATACGTATTTTTAGCTGGCTAGCTGGATCCAAAGGAAGGCAAGGATGATGCCATGCTATTTGTACAGGATTTCTTTTCCCTTTGTATCCCAAACAGGAAAGCCTGGGTGAAGATTGATAGCGCTCATAGAGAGCAGGGTCTCTGATCACACCAGCCTGACACTTCCAGACCGATTGTGGCCTGTTTTCACTATTCTTTCTTTAGACAGTTTTGTATACCACCTTATCCTTCAATCAAAGTGGTCACAACACAATTGGGGGATACATTTAACACGAGGGGATATGAGACACATATGCTAATACTTACAGGGAACATGGGCTATGGAGGGTTAAGTGGCTTGCCCAAGACCACAAGGAGCACCTGTGGGACTAGAAACCCCAGTCCTTCCGGCCCAAGGTTGCTGTCCTCTAGTGGGATTTGAACCCCTGTCCTTCCAGCCTGAGGTACCTTGCCCCAACCACTAGGCCACTCCTCCATTCTAAGGATAAACAGGCTCTCATCCATGTGGTTCATGGGAAGCACTCTATTGAGTCTCAGAATCAGTCCATTCTGGAGTAGAGGAGTAGACTAATGGTTAGAGCATTCAATTAGGAGTCAAGCAACCAGGGTTCATTTCCCACTAGCATTCATTGTGGCCTTGGGCAAGTCACTTAACCTTCCATTACCTCAGAACAATCCAAGTTATCAGTATCCCTGTTTAACATACATTACCAAGTTTAAGCTACAATGTATAGTAAACTGCTTTGGCTAAATGATAAAGCAGTATAAAAAATACCTGTTAAATAAATAAATTCAGATATATCTGGACCTTCCCCCTACACACTGGATAAACAGTGACGTTTCTGCCCTCTCACACTGATACTGCAGAAGGGATCAGATATCTATGGGGTTTCCCATTCATTATCTTTTTTGAGTTGGATAAAATGTCATTCCAAATATTGGAGTTGGAGGACTGTCTAGAGATGGTCAATGAGCTCTCTGGGGGTGCAAGACCTCGGTCTCGAATTCAAAAGGGTTGGAGCCCAGAATAGAAGGAATCGACCCCAAAGTGGTGGAAGACTCCAGACTCCAGGTGGCAATTATGGAGTGCAACTGAGTTGGGGGAGGACATGGAGATGGACACTATGCCACCTCCTTGAGGGACTGATCATGCACTGCAGATCCTATAGTCTGCTTATTTTCTAGCCTGTTCTCTGAGGGACATTAGATTGTCCTCTTCTCTCTCTGTATTTCTGCCTTATCTTCCTCGTCTCTCTTTTGCTTGGTATGTATCCTCAACTCTGGTGATTCAAGGGGCCTATTATGACCTTCCTTCCCCACCTAGGTATTTGGTGTGGAGACTGATGGTGGTGAGAGGAGTTGTTGGGTGGTGGGGTTTCTTTTTGACAGTCCTATCTGTCTTGAATGTCTCCAGCCTTCACACCTGTGTCACATATGGGAACAGTTCTGTCAGCTTGATAAAAGTTCGGAAAGAGGGTTGGTTCTGGGTTGAGGGGGGTGAGGGGGGGAAGCTGAGGGGTAGTTATGTGGTCTTTCAAGGATGGAGTGATTTTGGTCACCTTTGGGGAGAGGTTGGAGGGAAGGAGTGGGGAAGGGGGTGGTTTGGGTGTTGGGGGGTTAAAGAGGTTGCTTTTTTATCTTCCACATTATGTGTCAAGCAGGACAAGGGGGCAAGGTCAGTGGTTTTCTTCTGGAAATTGCGAATCAAATTTGGGATTATGGCTAAATTGGTGTCTTGGAATGTCGAAGGTCTTTCCTCCTCCAATAAGAGGAAAATGCACAGGTGGGTACCTTTTTTCACTTTAAAAAGGCATAATTGAGGGGGAAGTATACCTAAGAGGGGCTATTAATTGTATCCTTCTCCCTGAGGACAGATCTGAAAATAGGCTCACCAATCCCACGGGTATGCGAATACTGCAATCCTACTTAGACTAGCTTGGCTTAGTTGATAGAGAAACATGACGGCAGAAAAAGACCACATGGTCTTATCTAGTCTGCCCTTCCATATCAACCACTACAAGCATCCCCTTTTTTCCTTTACTACTACTACTACTACTACTACTACTATTGAACATTTATATAGCGCTACCAGTCATACGCAGCGCTGTACAGACATGTAAGAGACAGTTCCTGCTTGTCAGAGCTTACAATCTAATCAAGACAAACACAGAGCAACAAACAGGACAAGACAAAAACACGGCACATACAATCTAGTCACGACACAAAAGTCAAGATCTGAAAGCAACAGAGAAGAGGTGAGATTTCAACCTGGATTTAAAGAGGGCTAGAGAGGGTGCCTGGCGTATAGACACCGGTAGCATGTTCCAGGCGTAAGGTGCAGCAAGGTGAAAGGAGCGAAGTCTGGAGTTAGCAATAGAAGTGAAGGGCACAGACAGAAGTAGTTTGTTAGAAGAGCGGAGTTCCTGAGAGAGGATGTAAGGAGAGATAAGAGATGAAAGGTAGTGAGGAGCTGCAGAGTGAATGCACTTAAAGGTCAGGAGGAGAAGTTTGAACTGGATGCGAAAGTGGACAGGGAGCCAGTGAAGTGACTTGAGAAGAAGAGTAATGAGAGAGCCTCTGTGTGTATCCCATGCTTTTTTGAATTCAGATACTGTCCTCATATCTAACACCTCCACTGGGAGACTATTCCATGCATCTACCACTCTTTCCATAAAGAAATATTTCTGCATATTACTCCTGAGTCTATCCCCTTTCACTCTCATCTTATATTCCCGCATAGCAGAGCTTGCATTCAATTGAAAGAAGCTCTCCGCCAGTGCATTTATGCCATGGAGGAATTTAAACATCTCTATCATATCTCCTCTATCCCACCTTTCCTCTAAAGTATACATATTAAGATCCTTAAGTCTGTTCTCATATGCTTTATAACGAAGACCACTAACCATTTTAGTAGCTACCGTCTGCACTGACTCCAGCCTGTTTATATCCTTTTAAGGTGTGGTCAGAATTACACACAATACTCCAAATGAGGTCGCACCAAAGACTTATACAGAGGCACTATCATCTTCCTTTTTCTGCTGGCCATTGCTCTCCCTATGCACCCAAGCATCCTTCTGGCTTTCGCCGTCACCTTTTCTACCGTTTAGCTACTTTAAGATCATCAGACACAATCACAACCAGGTCCCGCTCTTCTTTTGTGGACAGAAGTACTTCACTCCCTACACTGTATTGCTCCCTTGGATTGTTGCAGCCCAAATGCATGACCCTGCATTTTTTAGCATTAAATCTCAGCTGCCAAATTTTTGACTATTCTTCAAGCTTAGCTAGATCCCTCCTCATATTATCTACTCCTTCCTGTGTGTCTACTCTATTGCAGATTTTGATATCATCCACAAAGAGGCAAACCTTTCCCGACAGCCCTTCTGCAAGATCACTAACAATGATAAAAAGAATTGGACCAAGGACAGATCACTGCAGCACACCACAAATAACGAACTTCTCCTCAGAGTGAGCTCCATTTAACGGTACCCCTTTTCGCCTCCATTCAACCAATTTCTAACCAAGCAGAAACTTTAGGGTCCATCCTTAGGGTGCTCAGTTTCTTTATAAGTTGCCTGTGCAGAATGGTGTCAGAGGCCTTACTGAAATCCAAGTACACCACATCTAGGAATCTCCCTCAGCCAACTCCCTGGTCACCCAGTCAAAGAAATCAATCAGATTTGTGTGACAATACCTGCCTCTGGTGAATCTATGTTGTCTCAGATACAGTAATCCATTGGATTCCAGAAACCTCACTATTTTCTCTTTCAGCAGTGTTTTCAATAATGTACTCACCACAGAGGTTAAACTAACCAGCCTGCAGTTTTCAACCACATCCTTACTTCCACTTTTGTGCAAAGGGACCGCATGCGCCTTTCTGCGGTCCTCTGGCACCACTCATGATTCCAAAAAGGCATTGAAAAGGTCAGTCAGTGGAACTGCTAGAATGTCCCCAAGTTCCTTCACTATTCTCATATGTATCCCATCTGGTCCCATCACTTTGTCTACTTTTAGTTTAGCTAGTTCCTCACGAACACAGAATTCTGAAAATCATTCAATATCCCTGTTGTTTCTGTTACTGTTTGTGGGTGTTTTCTTAGGTTCTGCTCCTAAGAACATAAGAACATAAGATATGCCATACTGGGTCAGACCAAGGTCCAACAAGCCCAGTATCCTGTTTCCAACAGTGGCTAATCTAGGTCATAAGTAGCAAGCAGTTTCCCCAAAAGACACAGGTTCCTCAATGCTTGTATTGGGTCAAGCAATGATATCCCGGGTCCCTTTTAATAATGGTTTATGGACCTTTCCTCCAGGAACTTGTCCAAACCTTTTTTAAACCCAGTTACACTAACAGCTTTTACTACGTCCTCTGATAACAAATTCCAGAGTTTGATTACATGTTGAGTGCAAAACTATTTTCTCTTATTAGTCTTAAATAGGTTACCCTGTAGGTCCATTAGATGTCCCCTAGTCTTTTTATATTCTAATTATGTAAACAATCAATCTACGTTTACCCGTTCCACTCCTTTCATTAATTTATAGACCTCTATAATATCTCTCCTCAGCCGTCTCTTTTCCAGGTTGAAGAGCCCTAACCTTTTTAGTCTCTCTTCATAGGAGTATCCTTCCATCCCCTTTACCATTTTGGTGGCTCTTCTCTGTACCTTTTCTCATAATGCTATATCTTTTTTAAGATACGGCGACCAGAATTGCACACAATATTCAAGGTGCAGTCACACCATGGAACAATACAGAGGCATTATAATATCCTTTGGGGTTTTTTCCATTCATTTCCTTATAATACCTAGCATTCTATTTACTCTCTTGGCTGCACACTAGGTGGAGGGTTTTAACATGTTATCCACGATGACGCCTAAATCTTTTTCCTGGGTGATGGTTCCCAATGTGGAATCTTGCATCGTGTAACCATAGTTTGGGTTGTTGTTTCCTAGGTGCATAACTTTGCACTTGTCCACATTAAATTTCATCTGCCATTTGGATGCCCAGTCTTCCAATTTATCAAGATCCTCTTGCAATTTTCCATAATCGTCTTGGGTTTTAACAACTTTAAATAGTTTTGTGTCATCTGAAAATTTGATAACTTCACTAATTATTCCTTTTTCCAGGTCATTTATGAATATGTTAAAAAGCAGCGGACCCAGCACAGATCCCGGGGGTACTCCACTATTCACCTTTTTCCCTTGGGAAAATTGACCATTTAGCCCTACACTCAGCTTTTTATCTTTTAACCAGTTCCTGATCCACAATAGTATATCACCTCCTATCCCATGACTTTTTAGTTTTGCCAAAAGTCTCAAATGAGGGACCTTGTCAAAGGCTTTTTGAAAGTCCAGATACACTATATCAACTGACTCACCTTTGTCTACCTGTTTATTCACACCTTCAAAAAATATATAACAGATTAGTAAAACAAGATCTTCCTTGCCTAAAGTCATGTTGGCTGTCTCCCATTAAGCCATGACTATCTATATGCTGAGTAATTTTGTTCTTTATGATGGTTTCTACCATTTTTCCCGGTACTGACATCAGGCTCACCGGTCTGTAGTTTCCTGGATCACCCCAGGAACCCTTTTTAAAAATTGACGTTACATTGGCGATCCTCCAATCTTCAGGTATTACTTATTTATTTTATTTATTTATGAATTTTAGTCAAAATACAATAATCAAATATAATAACAGGCCAATCTCACAAGTCAATAATAGGCAATAAAATGAAAAAAAAAAGAAAAACAACAACGATAAAGTCCACATCAAGATAATCTGATTGGAATAAGAAAAACAAACATAACAATCAAATCAGATAACTAGTCTATAAGCCCACAAATTAGGAGGCAATTACAATCAGACATTACCCTCCCCAACTAAATCCTGTCTATCAATCAAGAATTTTTCCAAATATGTAACATCAACAAAAACATATGAAGCTCCATCAGAATTGATGATACATTTAAAAGGGAATTGTAGAAAAAAGGTGGCACCCAAGGCTAACCCCTGAGACTTTAAAGATAAAAACTGCCTCCGGCGGAGTTGGGTGCCACAAGACACATCAGGAAAAACATTGACTGTCTGTCCACAAAACTTAACCGACTTAACCTTAAAGAAAGCTTTTAGAATACGCTGCTTGATCACTACAGATGGAAATGTGACCAGCAAAGTAGAGTGTAAAGTGATAATATCCAGAGTCCTCCAGAAAGGCTGTGGGATTAGACATAGAAGGAATTACCTCATCCAGTTCACCTAAAGCAGAGTTAATCTTTTTAGAACCTGAGGTGATATAGTAAATTTGCAAAACATCGATAGAATCTGGTATGGCTAAAATCTCTTTCAAGTATTTATCCAAAAGAATCTTAGGAGATAATAAGGAAGATTGAGGAAAATTCAAAAATCGTAAATTACATGCACACATAGAATTTTCAAGCGCTTCAACTTGGAGTGCAATATTAAAGAATCTTTAATTCCAGCAACATTAATTGAATAACGTGGAAGAACTTGACATTCTAATTTAGTAAGAGCCATATCCATCAAAGAGACTTTCTCATCTAGTTGCTGCAAAGAAACACCAGCTTCCTGTGAGAAAGTACATAGGGAAATTAATGTTGAGGATACTTTAGAATCAATACATTGTAAAGTCCCCCAAACATCCTTCAAGGTCACTTCTGCTTCCGGAAGCAGCACTGGGAGCTCAGAAGAACCTCCCAAAGCTGTAAACTGAACGGGAGTAGGCAAACTAACCATAACTTTAACATCCCTTTCTGGCTCAGAGGGCTCCCTGGAAATGACAGATATCCCAGACCCAGGGCAAGGAGGAGGAGATTTCCAACCTGGGCTCAAAGAAGCACCTTCGGGAGAGGACTGTGCCATAGGTAGAGGGACAAAATGTTTATCCAGAGGGCCGACCGGTTTTGAACATCCGGTATCGGCACTCTGGGGCCTGCTGTACACCTTAGCCTTCCTTTTACCCATTATAATAAGAAATTACCAAGAACTAATTAACTGAAGAGAGCCAAAGAAAAGCACAGTAATTAAGCAAACCTTAACATTCAAGCCCTCAATATCCCAAATAGTGTAGTAGCAGCAACGCCACTGTGACATCAAAGGGGCAGGACCTGCCCCTTTAGACATGCCCCTTCGGATCACGCCACATGGTCGTGCTCCGCGGTCACGGAGAAATAAATAAGAAACTTATAGGCTGAGAGGACCCACCAGGAGCTATCCCGGGCGTGCCTGCCCGATGAAATCTGGGCAGCGACAGCGTCAGCCACACAAGTGCAGTCCCAGCAGTCTCTCGGCCCGATGGACACAGCCCAGCACACCTCCTCTCACTCTCCAGTCCAACTCCAATGACGGGTTACCTGCAGGAGACTTTAAACCCCTCCGAAGACTCCACCAGGAGCAGGCTGTCCCGGACGTGCCTGCCCGATGTAATCTGGGCAGTGACAGCATCAGCCACACAGGTGCAGTCCCGGCAGTCTCTCGGCCCGATGGACAGGGCCCAGCACACCTCCTCTCACTCTCCAACTCCCTTACAGATGGTTTTAATGATAGTTTACAGATTACTAATAGCAGGTCTGAAATCTCATATTTCATTTCTTTCAACACCCTTGGATGTATACCATCTGGTCCAGGTGATTTGCTACTCTTCAGTTTATCAAATAGTTGCAATACATCTTCCAGGTGTAGTGATATTTCTTCAGATTCTTCTGCAGCATTACTTTTAAATACCACTTCAGTCATGGGTAACATCCCTACATCTTCCTCAATAAAGACCAAAGCAAAGAATTCATTCAGTCTGTCCAGTATAGCCTTGTCCCCTCTTACTGTCCCTTTTACCCCTCTATCATCAAATGGTCCAATTGACTCTCACAGTTTTTTGCTATGAATGTACTTGAAAAAGTCTTTATTATGCATTTTTGCTTCCACAGCAAGTTTCTTCTCAAATTCTCTCTTTGCCTGCCTTATCAATGCCTTGCATTTAACTTGCCAGCGCTTGTGCTGTTTCCAGTTTTCGTCATTTGGCTCTTTTTTCCATTTCCTGAAAGAAGCAATTCCGTTATATCCTCATCAGCTCTACATATTCCTCCCCTTCACCCTTGAGGCTGACAATACCACTTTTACCCATCCTCCTCTCACTAACATATCTGAAAAATGTCATATCCCTCCATTTTATTACAATGACTGTTTCTTTTTTTTTTGTATCTTTGCTTTTTTGACTACTTTGCTAGCCTTTCTAAGTTTTTTCCAAATATAGATGCCTGTCTTACTCTCTCTTTGATCTCTTGTATTTCATGAAGGCCTCCCTCTTTTACTTCACCTTTTCAGCTACTTTTTTTGAGAACCATAGTGGCCTCCTTTTCCTTTTACCCTTATTTACCAATCTAACAAAAAGGCTGGTTGCCCTTAAAATATCCCCTTTCAGTTGTGCCCACTGTTTTTCTACATCCCCCAGCTGTTCCCATCCCACTAACGACTCCTTGAGGTATTGGCCCATCTTGGCAAAGTTAGTTTTCCTAAAGTCTAAGACCCTTACTTTTGAATGGATTTTATCAGGCCTAGTCCTAATACTGAACCTCACCATCTGGTGATCACTAGATGCACGGTGATCTCCCACTATGACATCAGAAATACTTTCACCTTTGGTAAGCACCAAGTCCAGTATGGATCCTTCTCATGTGGGTTCTGTTACCAGTTGCCTGAATATTTCTCCCTGTAAAGAATCCAGGATTTCCTTAGTTCTAGATGACACTGCAGCAGGGATATTCCAATCACCATCCAGCATATTGAAATCCCCTATTAGTAGCACTTCCTCTGTCTTGGCATATGTCTTCTATTAAATCTCCATCTACTTCTTCTTCCTGTATGGGGAGGTCTGTATATCACACCAATGCAAATGGATTTCTCTTTCCCTCTTTTTAGTTTAACCCACACTGCCTCCTCTCTCCCTTTTAAGCCCTGTAATTATATTTATTTATTTATTTAACTGGTTTTATATACCGTTTTTCTACGAGGCAAAATGGTTTACATAGAACATGAAAAGAACGTTTATGATGTACAAGTAACTTTGATATAAAGATTACAATTCGCCCGGGGGTGTTTATAGAGAACAAAATTGAAATATTTACAAACAGCATAGAGGCTATGTGATTAGGCGTTGTGTTCACCTATTTGGGGGGAGATAGCTGGGTGGTGTAGGGGAGAGGGGTATGGGGGGGGGGCACTGAGGTAGGATGAGGCTTTCTGCTGTCAAATGATCTTGGCCAGCCTGTAGCTACAGGGGTTGAAACAGGTGATGAAATTCACCATCTCATCATCTATAGATGTGGGGCGTACTCTAGGTATTAGCAACCACGATCTATCATTAAAGTGTGCTTGGGTATAGGCTTGATGAACCAAAAGTGCTGGATATCCATGCTTCACATAAGCCACTTCCAATCGCTGGGCCTGATGCTTAAATTCAATAGTGGAAGAGCAGTTCTGATGATAATGCAGGAATTGAGCCAAAGGAAGATGTTGTTTCAGTTGGAGAGGGTGAGCACTGGAGAAATGCAGGAATGTTAATCTGTGGGAAGGTTTACGGAGCAGCACATTTAAGAGCAGGATATGTTCTGCATGAAAATCCATTGAGAATGTGATGTTGATGTCACATTGGTTCAACCAGCTGTGAAATTCTAATAAACATTGAGAAGAGCCCGTCCATAACAGAAAGATGTCATCTATATATCTAAGCTAAAGATGGATATGAGTCTGAAATGGGCAATCCTATAGCCAAAGTTTTTCAAAGTTTGCCATATATACATTTGCAATAGAGGGAGCCATTGTGACTCCCATGGTAGCACCCTTTATTTGTTGAAAAATTGGCCATTAAAGCAAAAAAAAAAAAATAGTCATTGCTACATCCATCAACTGCAGAACAAAAGCAATCATTGCTTCACTCCGGTCCTGTTGATCCACCAGAAATTGTTTCACTACTTCAGCTGCTCCGCTCTGAGGAATGCTTGTGTATAGAGAGGACAAATACAAAGTGACCAACAGAAGACCAACTGGTAGTCCGTATCATGACCATCCACCAGAATTTGCAAAAAATGCATAGTATCTTGTATATACGAAGAGATTCTAGGAAGCAATGGTCGAAGGAAGGAATCAACATAAGTGGGCAATGGTTCTAACGTGGAACCCCACAGAGAAACAATAGATCTACCTGGAGGATCTATAGGGTTCTTATTTATTTTTGGAAGGATATAAAATTGAGGTGTCTGAGAATGATCTATTCACAAAAAAGATGCCTTTTTTTATTTATCAGCTTAGCGTCCAAAGCCATTGAAATAATGTCCTTGATGGCAGCCCAAAAAGATATCATCGGATCTTCAGACAGCAAGATGTATGTTACAGTATCAGCTAGCTGTCGATCCACCTCCTGAAGATACTTATCTCTATCAAGAATAACTATTGCTCCGCCCTTGTCTGCGCATCTAATGATGATATCAGAATAAGAGTGTAACTGTGTCAACACCAATCACTCTGATCATGATATACTATGAACAACTGGATATTTAAATGTTTGATCCATATGGCCAATATCACGCAAAACCAACTCACGAAACATTTGAAGGGTGGGATACCTGGGCTCCTTTTCAGGATTGAATTTGTAATAAGCTCAACATGCTGAAACACTTCAGTATATACCTATTTCCCATTGATTTCCATGATACTCCTTATATTGGCTAAAATTTAGCATGGATATCACATGTAGAGACTGCTCCTTTAGGCAGGCATATACCATGCAGCAGGAGACACTGTATAAGCAATGTTGATTGGCCAAGATGTCCTGTTCATATTCCATGATAGGGTCAGCCAGGCTTCTTTCCGGGTTTTAGATCTAGGCTTGGCATCTTGACCAGGATTTTGGGAGACACTAGCAATGACTGATAAGCAGCAGGGATGTGGGAAGTCTTTTCCTAGACCTCTGTCATCTTCTAAACAATTCAATGCTTTTAGTCAATGTTTCTCATTATCTGATGACATCGACATAGCTAATGTTCAATTTCCTTCTACAATTGTGGAACTAAAAGATCTTCAGAAATGGATGCTGAGAGCACAACTTCACACTTCTACTATGACCCAGTATCTAAAATCTAAGATTATACCCAGGGGGCTACGAATGCTGCATGCACCAAAAATATTCCTGGATGATAAGACACCCTTATCAAAATGGAATACAATCTTGAACAAATGTAGCTTTAATCTTATTGCTTTACTTGTTGAATGGACAGCAACAGAGGAAGATACCCTCAACAAGCAAGTTCTGGAGTTGACCGTTAAAATTGAGGCTACTATGGAGGTGTCATCTTTTAAATCTCAACTGGATGACATGGAAAAGCATTTGACTAATTTTAAAGAATATCTCCATGGATTGAAAATTAAAAAATTTAAGAGAGACCAATTGGATTTTGCTGAGAATAAGGTATACAAATGGATGTATTCCACTGACCAACCACCCCCTAGATGGGTTACTTTTGACCGATTCAGTGACGATACTGGAGACAGTGATGAACCTCCATATGAAGGCTATGGCCAATCAGCTCACTATAAGAAGGACAGAACGCAGGATTTTCGAGGAGGCGCCCACCAAAGCAGACGTCCCAAGCGGGGGCATCATCAAGAATCTCAGAATGGCCCCACAACCAGGTCTAGGATGAGGGCACAGCAGTTTTCAACATCTCTGGAGAGGTATTGACAGCTGATCAGGAATGTGTTTTGAACCTCGGCTTGTCCTTTGTTCCATTCACCCGATATGATTCATTTAGGATGAGAGAGGAATTGTACAAATTTTTTTGTAAACTTCGGGTTATAAAGTTTTTCATGGACAAGAATTGTCCATTTGATGAATCTGTTTTACGTAACCCTTCTAAATGACTTCCACCGGGGGATTTAAACCCGGCCCTTGTGACCTACCTGAACTTGGTGTTGTCCGGTTTGGAGGCTCTCAAACAACATTTTCACAGCTCTTTTTCAAACCTGATACAAATGGAATTTGGAGCTTTGAGGTCCTGGCGTAATCAGCCAAACTAGTTATTAGAAATACAAATAATGGTGGAGCTGTAGAGCTTCAATCTCAGCAAAGTTATCATGTAGAATTGATGTCCCAGTTGTCGAACCCTCATTATTATAGATTGCTGGAGGGCAACCCTGCTTTGGACTTAAAAAACAGTATTAAGGACATTGGGCCTGATTTTCAAAGCCCTAGGCACATGCTATATGTGTAAAAGCCGGCTTTACCTATATAAAACCACCATAACCGTGTAAACAAGATATTCAACAAGGCAGCTTGACTCGTTGAGGCCCAGCTACCTGCACAGCACCAGGCGCCAAGGCTCGGGGGTAGAACAGGGGTATGCCTCCATGAATCCCAAGTAAAGTAGATTTTCAAAACCCATGTGCACTGACAATAGACATCATAAACTGCGTAAGCCTAAGCGATGTTTCCCACCGCATATGACCACTGATGGTGATCGGCAAACCAGTGTAGTGGTATAACAGTACATAGTAGAATGAGGCGAGCATGTGCAGGCCTGTACCCAAACCGTGCAGATGTAAAGCGACTCAGGACAGGCAGAGAACCTATGTGGACCATGCACATGGTGTTCCAGAGGTGGAGACATGCCTGCCATGCTTGGGCACAGCGGAGGATACAGCAGGCAGTGCGCACCCATCAGCAGGCTGTAGCCCAGCACCTGAGATGCACATACCATGCCCCACATGTACACAGGCCCAGGGTTATCTACCTGCAATTGATGGAGGATACAGACAGAATGGGGCAATGATAATTGAGTTGTGCAGCATTCTCATTGTGGATCTGGAGCCTGCCACTTCCAGAAATCAGGACCTGCCAGTAGCCATGATGGTGACCACCACCCTGGGATACCTTGCAACTGGCAGCTTCCAGCATTTGATAGGGATGACTTTCGGAATCATGCAGTCTACTGCCAGTCACTGCATAAGTACCTTCACTAGGGTCCTGCTGCGGGGGATGCACCACCTCAAAACCTTTCCCTGGACAAAGCATATAAACATAGAAATATAGAAAAATAATGACAGAAAAAGACCACATGGCCTATCTAGTGTGTCCTTCCATATCAACAAGTACAACAGTCCCCTTTTTTCCTTTAAAGATCCTGTGTGTTTGTCCCATGCTTTTTTGAATTCAGATACTGCCCTCATCTCTACCACCTGCACTGGGAGACTATTCCACGGATCCACCACTATTTCTGTAAAGAAATATTTATTTATTTATTTATTTTAAACCTTTTTTATACCGCTCTCTTCAGTATCAGTGCGTTTTACAGTCAACAATTCTTGCAAGAGACAATGAGAAATGCCTAGTGCTACAATGAACAGGATAAGGAACTTGGATCTGTAACTGGGCGAAGTATTAACACATTCAGCTAACACAACTGTAGCAGAGAAACTATTTACAGGTTTGATGTTAGGTCAAACTAAATGGTTAGGGCTGGTTTTCAGTTATTACATTTTTATTTTTACATATTTATAAATATTTCTGCATATCACTCCTGAATCTATCCCCTTTCACCCTCATCCCATGTCCCCTCATAACAGAACTTGCTTTCAATCGAAAGAGACTCTCCCCCTGTGCATTTATGCCACGGAGGTATTTAAACATCTCAATCATATCACCTCTATCCCACCTTTCCTCTAAGGTGTACATATTAAGATCCTTAAGCCTGTCTTCATATGCTTTATAATGAAGACCACTAACCATTTTAGTAGCCACCCTCTGTACTGACTCCGTCCTGTTTATATCCTTTTGAAGGTGCGGTCTCCAGAATTGCATGCAATACTCCAAATGAGGTCGCATCAAAGACTTATACAGAGGCATTATCACCTCCTTCTTTCTGCTAGCCAT
Source organism: Ichthyophis bannanicus (assembly GCA_033557465.1). Taxonomy (NCBI): domain Eukaryota; kingdom Metazoa; phylum Chordata; class Amphibia; order Gymnophiona; family Ichthyophiidae; genus Ichthyophis; species Ichthyophis bannanicus. The sequence goes on from CM066037.1 coordinate 361,080,105, forward strand.
TCCTCTCCCTATGCACCAAAGCTTTTGATGTCACCTTTTCTACCTGTTTACTACTTTAAGATCATCAGACACAACCATGCCTAGGTCCCACTCTTCTTTAGTGGACAAAAGTACTTCACCCCCTATACTATATTGCTCCCTTGGATTGCTGCAGCCCAAATGCATGATCTTGCATTTTTTAACATTAAATACCAGCTGCCAAATTCTAGACCATTCTTAAAGCTTAGCTAGATCCCTCCTCATGTTATCTACACCTTCCTGGGTGTCTACTCTATTGCAGCTCTTCCACTATATCACTGTTAAAAAGAATTAGACCAAGGACAAATCCCTGGGGCACACCACTGATGACTTCCTTCTCCTCAGAGTGAGCTCCATTTATCTGTACCCTTTGTCGCCTCCCACTCAACCAATTTCTAACCCAAGCAGTAACGTTAGGGTCCATCCCTAGGGCACTCAGTTTGACACCGTTCCTCACAGGCGACTTATAAACAAAGGCTTTACTGAAATCTAAATACATCACATCTAGGGCTCTCCCTCAGTCCAACTCCCTGGTCGCTCAGTCAAAGAAATCAATCAGATTTGTCTGACAAGACCTGCTTTTGGTGAATCCATGCTGCCTCGGATCCTGTAATTCTCTAGACTCCAGAAACCTCACTACTTTCTCTTTCAGCAGCATTTCCAATAATTTACTCACCACAGAAGTTAAACTAACTGGCTTGTAGTTTTCAACCACATCCTTATTTCCGCTCTTGTGTAAAGGGACCACATGAGCCTCCCTCCAGCCCTTTGGCACCACTCTCAACTCCAATGAGGCATTGAAAAGGTCAGTCAGTAGAGCTGCTAGAACGTCCCCAAGTTCCCTCAGTATTCTAGCGTGTATCCCATCTGATCCCATCACTTTGTCTACTTTAACTTTAGCTAATTTCTCACGAACACAGCCTTCTGAAAATTGTTCAAGATGCCCCTCGCTTCTGTTCCTGTTTGTGGGTGTTTTCTGCGGTCCTGTTCCTGGTTCTTCATCTGTGAATACAGAACAGAAATATTTGTTAAGCAATTCCACTTTATCCTCATCAGCTTCTACATATTCCTCCCCTTCACCCTTGAGTCTGAGCAGATGTGGCAGGAGACCATACAGACATTCTATAATGTCACTGGGTTCTCATCGGTACTTGGAAGTATAGACTGCACCCACATTGCACTGTAGGCACCATGGCTGGAGCAGAGGGCATACCGGAGCAGGCATGAGTACACATCAATGAACATGCAGGTCATTGTGGATGCCAACATGACCTTCAGTAATGTGTGTGCCCGCTAACTGGGGTCCTGCCACAATGCAATTGTGCTCGAGCAGTCCAGTCTGGGACAGGCAGCAGCTGGGGGTAAGCTCAAAGATAAATGGCTGCTAGGTGAGTGTGCACATGTGTGAGCCCCAGGACAGGCACAGAACATATGCTTGCTGTTGTATGATGCTATGTGTAATGCAAACAGGTAGTGATATATGTGTTACATACGTATCACAACACATGAGAATCGCTCTGTGCACATGCTCTGCTGTTCCCACAGAACCAAGTGCACTGTGGGCCATAATGCACATTGTGATGACAACCAGGGGAAGACCCATGGATGAAAGCAGACAGCATGCTCCAACATGTGGAATGCGGAAGAGCATGGGCTGGTGCCATGTAGCATAGCCACAAGGCAGCAGTCTGTGTAGGGCACATCCATGTCTGCCCCATCCCAGCCTGCAGACCCCCCAACAGCATCGCTATGCCATCCCCCTGTCCCCCCTCCCAACAGGCCAGCCTATGTCACCATTACCCATTGCCCCCCTCCAAATGCTTGACTGTCACACAAGCCATATGTTGGTGTCATCTCACCGCCACAGTGTCACTGACTGGTAGATATTGTACCCTGCCCTGCTAGTAGATGGTGTGCTGTATGCTGTCCATAGCAGCCCATAGACTATACCTAATGCATGTCCAATGCTCATGTTCATTCTCAGATTAACCCCACAGGAGACCGTGGATATCCCCTGAGGACCTGGCTGCTGAACCCAATGCACCACCCCATGAACCGGCAGGAGGAGAGGTACAATGGTGTCCATCAGCAGACCCTGGCAGTTGTGGAGCGCAATGGGGTGCTGAAGAGTCACTTCCAGTGTCTCAACAGGAGTAGTGGGGAACTCCTTTACAGCTTGGAGGAGGTATGCAAGGCTCTCCTCAAAACCCATCTATTTCAGTCAGCCTCTGACTTTCCTCCTTCTCACCCCTAATATCTATCACTCCCTTTAGGTCTCTCCCCCCCTTACTCAGTATGTTCCCCTCTGGCTCTCTCCTGCCTCCATCTGTCCTCTCTATTGAATGGTGTTCCTTTCCTTTCCAAGCTATGTTATTTTACTGTTATTGTGCACCGCTCTGATGCCCCATTGCCATGGGCGATATATCAAGAATTAATAAAGATAAAAGATAAAAATCCTGCTGCATACTCCACAATCTGAAACATAGAAACATAGAAACATGATGACAGAAAAAGACCACAAGGCCCATCTAGTCTGTCCTTCCATAACAACAACTACAACAGTCCACTTTCTACCTTTAGAGATCCTCTGTGTTGGTCCCATGCTTTTTTGAATTCAGTTACTGTCCTCATCTCTACCACCTCCACTGGGAGACTATTCCACGGATCCACTACTCTTTCCGTAAAGAAATATTTCCGCATATCACTCCTGAATCTATCTCCCTTCACCCTCATCCCATGTCCCCTCGTAGCAGAACTTGCTTTCAATTGAACTTGCTTTCAATCTGGCACGGATGCGTGGAGTGCTGGACCCAGAGTCAGCAGTTATGGAGGAATGGGAGGCTGCAGAGGCAGCAGAGGGTGATGGTGTAGAGTCCGGGAGCCAGCAGCAGGACAGGACACTGGTCCACTGTGCGTGGATGATACGTAACAGTTTTTGAGGTGACTGGCCCATACCAGCATCAGGATAGGACACACACAATAACCAATAAAGTGCCCAATACTATGCTATGTGTGCAGAGTGATACTTTGTTTCTCCCCACGTGTGTCCCCTGCCTCTGGGCTCCCTGTCAGCCATGGGTGCTTGCTGACACATGCATTGTGATGCAGTGGAGCGATGTCCGATGACGTGCTGGCAGTGTAATCACCCTCCCCAGCAGGGCAGACTGATGGACATGATAACAGGTGGTGTGCTGGTATGCTAACAGCCCCAGAACCCACCCGCTGTGCCCACATGAGGTCCACCAAACTGCACAGGGAACCAGAGATCAATGCCTGGTATACAGCCACCTCCCTCATCAGTCACAGGTGCCCCTCCATGTGGCACTCCACATGCAATCTGTGGTCCTGCCACTCCTTGCACGCCGCCTCCCTTGCCTGCTCTGCAGCCTGCATGTCCTGCTAGATACTGTGCAGCTTGGACAGTATGCCCTCTGTGCTGGCCACCAGGCACACACCCTTCTGCAGTAGCTCTGGTCCAGATCTGTGCCCTCTGCATTCCACAGGGTCATTCAGGATGGCAAATTGTAGTTCAGCAAGTGGGGAATCATCCATCTCCAGTTCCTCAGCACTGGCAGACACACTGGCCCACTCCACTGCCCTGGGTGGTGAACCTGACCACTCCTCTGCCTTGCTGGCACACTGGACTGCTCCTCTGTCTTGGCTGGTGCACTGACTTCTCTTCTGCCCTGGGTGGTGCACTGGACCTCTCCTCTGCCCTGGCTGATGCACTGGACTGCTCCTCTGCCCTGGCAGGCATATTGGCCCCTATGGCTTTGCACCATTCTGGCTGCACACTGGCATCATCTGCAGTGGTTGCTGAGGCTCCCCCTGATGCATCTGTCCCAGGCTCAGAGGGTAGGGTCCCTGGCAAGTCTGTGGGAGATCAAAGGTGGCAGAGGTTAGTGACATGGGTTGCCAGGTCAGCCTATGGCATGGCACCAGGCCTACTACAGAAACAGCAGGTGGTTTATGGTCCACACTGTCCCCAAACCACGCAGCATCCAAGGTCCAACAGACAGGTAGGCCCTGGGTGGATTGAACCATGGTGAGGACATATACATGGCCATCATGATGCCAGCCAGGCCAAGGGGCACCCCTACTCACCCTTCTGTGTGCCTGTGGTAGAGCTGTCAAAGCCTGCAACTCCTGAGATGGCAACCTCCTCCACGAACTGTAGCACCTGTTCCTCTAGAGGGGTGAGTTTGCGCTGCTGCTCTGGCAGCAACCTGCTGTTCCTGGCTCTCTTCTCCCACACTGACTGCCGTAACATCTTCCACTTCTTCTTTATATCCTCAATATCCCTGTTGTGGTGGTGGATGGCAATGACTCTCCTGACAATGTCACACCATGCTGTCAGCTGGGTGCTGGCATCCTCTGCCATGAAGAGGGCAGTGTGATGCTTCAGGATGAGCCCCAGGGTCATAGCAGAAGGCATGAAGTTCGCCTTCCGTGTTTGCTTTGCTGCTCTCGATGCCGTGTCTGGTATTGTATAGCTCACGCACTATGGCGGTGTTAGGCTACCTGCATAGGTTGTTTTACACATATGTGTTTACAATGTGCATTGGTGTCACAGCCCGTCCAAAGGCATATCTGGTACTCGCATAGGCTTTTGAGCGCTGATGTTTTGAAAATCTGCATGGCAACTAGCCACACAGCACTGCACAATGGCAACATATGCATACATGGATGCCCATAGTGGATTACCTGGGTAGGTCAGATAGCACAGTGTGCAGGCATGGCCACCGTGGCATGTGGACAGGTGCATGGCATTGCTCCAACCATGTACCTCTGCAGGCAGGGGTGCTCTGCATGTGTAGCACTGCTGTGCCACACCCGTGCTGCCCACATCCTGTTCTGCGTGGGTATGGTACAGTGGCGCTACTCATGCAGAGCTGTGCCTGTGCCCTTCTGCATGGGTATGGCACAGAGGCACCACCTGTGCAGGGCTGTGTCCATGCCCTTCTGTGCATGTGGTGCCTCAGTGCCATACCCATGCATATGGACATGCTCACAGGGCACACACACAAAAGCCCATAAACCCCAGACCCCCTTCCCTGGTCCCTGCCCCCACAAAATGGGAACTGTTTATTAACAAACCTGTCACAACTGTTACATTGGTGGCAACAGCAGCATACAATCAACAGAAGTACATACTGCAGACTGCCCCATTATGGCCCATTGCAGGACAAACACTGGCATGGGGATGGCCTATGGTGCAGGGGAGCCTTGCTTGTGCCCTCTTATTGCATCAGTGAGGGCATCCATATGCTCCACAATGGTCCATGCTGCAGTGCGCACCTCCTTCCCTGAGGAGCTGCACATCTGCCTCCATGGCAGCCAGAGCCCAGTCACCAGACATACAAGGGGATGGTGGTGCAGAGGGGCCTGGTGTGACATGTCCATGCCATGCCCATGGGTGCTGGGCCACTACTCCACTGCCTTTTGTGCCTGGTCCATGCCAAGCTATGTGGTAGGGATGTGGGTGGGCATAACTGTGGACAGTGGGGCACAGTTGGGGGTACAGTTCCTCCTCTGTGTCCCCCACCAGGTGCCTGCTGGATGTGTGCAGCACCGCACCACCATACCTAGGGTGCTTGGAGAGTGGTTCCTGCATCCCCCTCCATTCCCTCCCCCTCCTCCTCTAACTCCCCACCCTTTCCCTTAGCCCTCTGATCCCTCCTCCTCCTGCTCTGACTCCACATCCTGCTGCTGTACCATGGCCCTCTCACTGCCCTCTCCCTCTGTTGTGCTATCCTCTGACACAGTATCACTAGACTCCTCCTCCCCATCACTGCTGGAGGTACTGCTGGTCTCTGCACCCCTGGTTGGCTCTTCTGGCACTGCACCCCTGATCCTGGGTGGTGGGCATGGTGGGCCAGTGGTGTCTGGGTCCTCCCTGGAGCTGGCTGTGAGGGGGGTTATTGGTCCACACAGGCATGGCCCTGTGGTGGGACTGGTGCACCTCTGGGGGGCCCACGCATGCAGCACACAACCCACCTTTGGGGAACAGGGATGTGCCACCCCCACAGTGTGCACTGCATGCCCTCCACTTTGCCCACCTCCAGCCAGCTCTATTCTCCCCTTTACATGCCGAGCTGTGGCTTGTTGGCCCCCCTGGGCAATGGGCATGCACAGGGGGCAGTGTGGGCCAGAGTGCAATGTGCACCTGGGGCCACCACTGGGGCAGATGCCACCAATCTGTGCCATGCTATGGCCATGTGTGTGTGCACCTGCATGTATTTTGTGCCAACCGGTGCACACATGGAATAGTGGCACCGTGGGATGGCACAGCTGCCCAGAGCACATTCCCATCATTGTGTACAGAGAGTCCACCACCAGATGGTCTGCCTGCACCTGTCCAGCAGCCATGGCTGTCACCCTCTGCATCTACTAGGCTCCACTGTGTACCCCACTGGCCTTCCTCGGCTGCCAGCCGCTCCCTGATGCACTGCTGCTGGTTTGGTCACTTCCGGCTCAGTGTGCAGTAGTGGCACTTCAGGGCCTCCAGGGTTCCTTGCAAGCCATATTCACTGTGGGAGAGATAGGGGGACACACATGGGCTCAGTTTGGTGCTTCCATATCACCTGTTGTGCATACCTGTATCCTGCCTCAGTCTGATTGAGTGTCAAACAAATCTGATTGAGTTCTTTGACTGGGTGACTAGAAAACTAGATCAAGGGCATGCAATGGATGTGATCTACCTAGATTTCAGCAAAGCCTTTGATACTGTTCCTCATAGAAAGCTTATCAATAAACTCAACAGCTTGGGGATGGGTCCCAAGATGGTGAACTGGATCAGAACGTGGTTGACTGACAGAAGACAGAAGGTGACGGTAAATGGATCTCACTCAGATGAAAGGAAGGTGATTAGTGGAGTGCCCCAGGGTTCGGTCTTGGGACTGGTACTGTTCAATGTATTCATGAGTGATATTGCCAAAGGGATGAATGGAAAAGTCTGTCTTTTTGCAGATGACACCAACATTTGTAACAGAGTGGGCACCCCTGAGGGAGTGGGGTACATGAGGAAAGATATACAAAAGTCAGAAGAATGGTCTAATGCTTGGCAGTTGAAATTTAATGTGAAGAAGTGCAGTGTCATGCACTTGGGAAGCAGAAATCCAAGGAAATTGTATGCGATAGTGGGCGAGAGATTGGTGTGCATGGACCAAGAGAAGGACCTCTGTGTGATTGTTTCTGGCAATCTCAAGGTGGTGAAACAGTGTGACAAGGCAGTGGCAAAAGCCAGAAGGATGCTGGGTTGTATACAGAGAGGAATTACCAGCAGAAAGGAAGAGGTACTAATGCCACTGTACAAGTCGCTGGTGAGGTCTCACTTGGAATATTGTGTTCAGTTTTGGAGACTGTATTTCACAAAAAATATGAAGAGATTGGAAGCAGTTCAGAGGAAGGCAACCAAATGATTTGGAGCCTGCGTCCGAAGACTTATGAGAAGAGACTTGAAGACCTAAATATGTACACTCTGGAGGAGAGGGATAGGGGCGATATGATTTTGACCTTTAAATACTTAAAGACTATTAATGGACAAACAAACCTCTTCCAAAGATGGGGAAGCTGTAAAACTAGAGGCATAACATGAAGCTGCAAGGGAGTAAACTGAAAGGCAATGTCAGAAAATACTTTTTCACTGAAAGGGTGGTGGATACTCGGAATGCCCTCCTGATAGAAGTGGTGGGGGCAAACACAGTGACAGAATTCAAAATGGCATGGGACAGACACAGTGGATCCCTTTATAGAAACAGGATAAAATCAAAATAAGCATAACTATCTCTTATATCTGAACAAGTAGGGGTGATCTACACAGAGCTGTGGGTACACCCCTAAACAAAGGCATGGGGAGGGGTGACCTGCACGGAGCAGCAAGTGCACCTACTCTTGCCGCCTTGCTGGGCAGATTAGATGGACCATACTGGTCTTTATCTGCCGTCATATACTTTGTTACTATGTTACTATGGTGGCCTGCCCATCCTGGGTGCAGGGGCATACCCATGGGTAGCAGGTGTGGGGTGCATGTAATGGTATACCTCTGGCATCTGCCACGATATTCATGCCCACCGCTCCCCTGGCCCTTTGACACGTGCCATCTGGGCCACTGCTTCACCTGTGTCACCCTTCTGGCCCCTTCAGACACCTCTGCAGTCCTTCCCCCTTCCCTTACTCCTATCTGTTGCATTCAGGCTTTCCTTGGCACCATGGTACTTGGTTGTGGGCCATGTGTGTCCTTGGCTGTGGGCAAGTGTCGTGCCAGGGGGCACCCACTGTCTCAGGGGCCACATCACTACATGGTTTGTTATGCACCATGCAGGACAAAGTGTTGCAGTTTGTGCATGTACGTGCTAGATGTTTAAGCCTCCTCAAGACCAGGGGTAGAGATATTGGTGCTAAGGCTGGTTACAAAATCCTCTATGTGTTTCTCTGCATCGGGCACAGACAATATTAGCGTACCATTTTAATATGCACTGCTCATTTGTCTATAATTTAAATACTCTTGGCGTTAAGTGTGTGCGAGCTTTTCTTTTGCTGTTTATGAATGCGTTTGTCTCTTCTGCTTTTGACTGTAGCAGTAATTGTGCCTAAAAGTTGCGTTATCTGCACATAAAGGCCACGCTAGTTTTTTGCATTGGCCCGATAATTAGTACTTGCATCTGAGACTAAAATGGAACATTTATTGAGGTTCTTTTAGAAAGATGTGCTGGAGGTGAAAGATCAATTCTATACTCCAGTTCAGTATGATCTTGGAGTTCTGGGACATATCCAAGGCAACATTTTTCTCCTACCTCTAATGGAAAGAAGAGGGAATGTCATGGACTATTCTCAATGGTGGAATATTCAAAGGCACTTACACAGCTTGCAGACCCAAAAAAACATGTAAATACCTTGTTAGCATCGGGGAGTGCCAGAGACATTCCAGAGTGGTATCCCTTGAAAACCGGGCAGCGGTGATATTGAGCCGCTGCCCAGTTAACAACATGCAGCAGAAGTCAGATGCAATAAAGGCTGTCCTAATTTTCACCACAGAAGCTAAATGGGCAGTGGCTGAATATTGTCATTACCCAATTAGCTTCCCAGCATCCAGCCAACCTGGATATTCAATGCCAGGGAACAGATATAGCCCCTGCATTGAATATCTGGGTCTTGATGGTAGGGCTTAGGAAGAAGTAATTGACTATACTGGTCCCCTGTTATGGGATCTTTTATGCTTTTTAGAAAATGTACAGTTTAACTTGCATTTACTAGACATAAAATATTCCCTTTATACTAACATGCTTCAATTTTCTCCATTCCCTGGTTCTTCCCCAGTATTTGAAGGCTTGTAAGCATTCCTTCATTCAAGGGAGGATAATCTTTGGGATTTCTGATTCTGAAGTAGTGGTGATGATGTTTTTCTTGTCCCATATTCTTTCTTCTCCTAAGTCAGCTGTTTCATTTTTTGTGAAGTCTGTCTTTTGTTGTTTTGCCAAGTTATAGTCATGTTTAGTTTATTTGGTTGACACTTTGATGGGAATAGATTAGGACTTTAGAGGTGAAGATACAGTATCTTCTTATATTTTCTCTGAAGGGTTCTCCCATTGTAATTGCTCTGTCTGGTGGCCTGACTGCATAAGAGCACTGGAAAAAATAGGGTAACTGACATTCTTACCATCATCCAACGTGATTGATCTGTGAGATTTTCCACGTTCTTTCCTATTGTTTATACCCAAAATGACAGGAACCCCCTCCCCTCCCAATTTTGTATTTTCTCATGTTCTCAAAAGTATGCACTATTGAGCAGTAGAGTGCACAATTGAGTGATGGTGCACACTATTAGAGGGCATTGTCCCCCAAAACCATAGGCATTGGAACGAGGTGGGCCATATGGACCCTGGCCCCACAAAAGGTTTGTTCGCCAGCTGCAACCTGCATCAAAACTGCAATTGCAGCCTTCCCCTCCTGTTCTGCCCATGGGGATCCAATCTCCTGTGAACAGAAGAGAGCAGCCATGATTGTGGTTTCAATAACCATAACACCATACCGCCATAAACCCCAACCAAACACCCCACACTCCATTCAAATTTGCCCATACACTCATCAAAATCTCGCTCCCACAAGGCCTCACCAAGAAAGATCACAACCAGCGACCATCAACCAGAAGAAGAGACAAAGAGCTTCATCAAAGAAACCACCCCTCCTGTTGTTAAAGCTTACTTTCTGCCTAGTGGTAAGAAGGAAGGAAAGGTGAATGTGGGCCCGTTGGATATGGATATTTTAGATGTATCCGCTCTTTTGCAGTCACCTAAAGAAGCAGATTTATTAGTTTCCACTATGTTAGTGACCTTCGCAATTCCATCTGATAGGTATTGGATTTTAAAGCTTTACTTTAAAAAACGTTCTGCTTTATTTATGGAGAAGAGAATTGTGATGTTCCCAGATGTCTCTAGAGAGACTCAGAGAAGGCATAGAGCTTTTTTGTTATTAAGGCCTGGTGTTATTCAGATTGGTGCTTCATTCCTATTATGTTTTCCTTGTAAATGTATAATTTCCTTTAGAGCGAATAAGTATGTTTTTTTTCAACCGGAGGAGTTCTCCTCGTTTGTCAGTTTCCATTTAGTGACATCATCCCCTCTGGGAGTAGGGTCTCATTATAATTATTATTGCTCTGTCCTCCGCTTCTGTTTAGATTCTTTGGTTTCTCTTTCCTCTATAGATGAATACCGAGGATCCACCTGTCCTTTGTTGTTTCTTTTCTAATGCTGTCTCCCCAGTAAATGTGGGCTAACTATACTCTTGTTTGCTGTGTTTCATTGTATTATTTATTTTTATTATTGCTGCACAAGTAGTTGTTTTCTGTACAAGAGTTGCTTGATTATATGTTATAAAATTGCATAAACAAATAATAAAAAATAAAAATAAAAAAGAAACCATTGAACAAATGCCGACAGACTCCACTGACATAGAAGCACTCATAGAAAACTGGAACAACACCTTCAGAAAAGCAGCAATCATCCCCAGCACCCCAAAGACCAACATAACAAAGACACACATGCAGCGACCCAAGTCCAACTGGTATACCCCAACCCTCCGACTCCTAAAAAGACAACTCCGCAGACAGGAAAGAAAATGGCAAAAAATAAAACAAGACAGAGACAAAACACAATATCTACAACTGATGAAGAAGTACCATACTGAAACAGACAAAGTAAACCGAGAACACCATACCAAAATACTGAACACTGCCATCAACCGACCAAGAGAACTCTTCTCCATTGTACAGCAACTAACAAAAACACCAGCCACCGACAACCAAGACATCAAGGTCACTCACCAACAACTTGCCCAACACTACGAACAACTACAGCCACAACCAAATAACACCCAACCCCCCCACCCCCAATATAGATGCAAACATGGACACCCAGAGATCTATAATAACCATGGATGATCGCATAGACACCTGGAGCTCAATCAAATCAACGAAAGACAAATAGAGAACACCATAACACTGCTGAACACAACAAACTCCCCCCCTTGATCCCTGCCCCACATCATGGATAAAGGCAACCAGAAAAGAACTCAGTTGAATAATCACCAAATTCACACAAGAGATACTTCAGCAAGAAATCATGCCAACAAGCCTAAAAACTTCCTCCATTCATCCCATGCTGAAAAAAACAACTCTGAACATATCAGACCCGATTTCATACAGACCCATTGCAAGCCTACCCTTCACAGTGAAAATTATAGAGAAAACTGTTCAGTATCCACTCCCAGAACACATTAGAAACATAGAAACATAGAAACATGATGACAGAAAAAGACCACAAGGCCCATCTAGTCTGTCCTTCCATAACATTGACAGACACAATCTCCTAGATCCCCAGCAACACGGCTTTCGACTACAACACGGAGTGGAAACTTTACTAACCACATTAATAAATACACTCACGCAAGAAATGCAGCGGATCAACCTGTAATCTTCCTGAATTATCTCATCGGCCTTTGACACTGTGAATCACCAAATACTGCTACAATGCCTCTGCATGATCAGAATACAGGGAACCATCCACAAGTGGTTCACATCCTACCTCACTGACAGATATCAGAAAATAAGAATTGGAAACAACTCTTCAACACCATACAAGCAAACAAGGTGTACCACAAGGATCCACCCTCTCCGCTATGCTCTTCAACCTATACCTCTGACCACTCTGCACAACTATAAGAAGTCACAAACTAAACTTACATGTTTACGCTGATGACATTATGATTTATCAAAAACTAAAACCAAAGTAAAATACTTAGGAGTCACCATCAACCAACATGTAATCTTCAAATCACACATAAGAAAGACCACCCAAATAATCTACTTTAAGACGAAGACACTCCAGCGCCTCCAACCACTCCTTAAACAGATGACTTCTGTACCGTATTCCAAGCATCAATAATACTCCACCTGGACTACTGCAATGCCATCTTACAAGAACTGCCACATTCAACACTCTTACTTCTTTAGACAGCATTCCACTTAACAGTGTGAATTCTACAGGCGGCAACCAGAAAAGGACGCATCACCCTGATACTCAAATAGCTTCACTGGCTCCCCCTGCAAAACCCCATAACATACAAGACCATCATGCTAACACATAAAGCAATTCACTCAGTCCCCGCCCCCCCCCCCCCACACACACACCTACAAACACTCATACAGCCCTCACAATCACACAGAGCCAGAAGAACTTCGACAAGGAACACTCTCAGCATCCCCCACATCAAAGCAAAAGCAAATCAACAGTCATGCAAAAGAGCCTTCCAACTCTGTGCACCCTCCATATAGAACAGACTGCCGGGCCAACTCAAAAACAACCGCCTTGACCAGGAGAAAGGCGGTATATAAATACAGCTAAATAAATAAATACTCCTCCTGTCTGCCCATGGGAGATCAGATCCCCACAGGCAGAACAGGAGGGGAAGGCTGCGATTGCACCCTTGATGCAGATTGGCTGCCTGCATGGATCTGATCTGACATAGGCAGACAGGAGTCTTTACTGTGATGGGATCACCGTGAGCAGAACAGGAGGGGAAGACTGGGGGGGGGGGGGGGGCTAACAGCAGAGTTTGTGCGCAGCTTGGGGCAAAGTCAAGGCGGAGTTATGGCTGACCTTGGGCCCCTCAATCAAATAGTCATTTCACTGCCCCTGCCCAAAACAAAAAAAAATTAAAAAACACCTGAACAAAATGAAATTTTTGTAAACAACATGGGAAATTAAACAAAATACAAATGGTTGGCCTGCACAGCACTAACTCTTGCTGTAGAGTGTACTTAGCAGTTTCAGTAGATACAAGGTATATTTACAGTTTAATAATAGAACATCTCCTTTTGTGCAACTAAGTCTTAATCTACAAGTGTGTAGCTATAGTCAGAGTCTACCAAGGCTTAAACTATTTCTCATTCATGGTTTTCAGATAATCCCAGTGTCATCTGTATTGCTTAAGACTTCAATATTTATTTATTTATTAGTATATCATTCATGCCTTTCCAGTAGTAGTTCAAGGCAAGTTACCATCAGGTACTGTAGGTATTTCCCTGTCCCTGGAGGGCTTATAATCTAAGTTTGTACCTAATTTATATATAGAATGAATGAACAAAATTTTTGCCCCAAAGAATAACGGAGGGAGGTTTGGTTTACATGTTCTTTCTTTCATGGTCTAATATGATGTCAGGTGCATGCTGTGATTTACAAGAGGTAGGTTTTAAATGCTAATGAGTTTTCATGCAAAGAACTAAAATACAGGAATATCACCTTCTTAATAATGAGCCATAATAGGTAAGCTGGTGTTTGAGGAACATAAAGGGGATAAAATCTTCTGTAACTCTGTCCATATCCAAAAAGGATAGACCACGGAATTCAAATGTCTATAAAGTCAATTGGCAGAGAAAGCAGTCTACTATGTGTCTCTAACACTGACACCCCCCCCCCCCCCACACACACACACACACACACAATCCACTTCAATTTATTTCCAATTCCTACCTGTAAAACAAGAAAAAAAATGATTGGGAGCAAGGTTTCTTTTAACCTTTTCAATGTAATGAAGCAATATTAATTGACATATATTGCAACACTCAATGCAGCCTGGTGTGAAGAGTTGCATGATTCCTGTGTGAATTCATTTGTCAGCCCTGTCACTTTAGTCTCCAGACGTGTTATCTACTTTTATGATTTACAGGTATGGGGGGAGAAGGAGAGCTAAAAAAAAATGACATCACCATTTCACACCAAGCTAGATTCCAATTACAGCACTACCTTGATTAACAAATTTACAATTTCAAATACATAAAGGTTTAGACCTAGTGTTTCATGCTGTTAATTGATAAATGTGTGAAAGGATTGTAGTCATGCCTTTGCATTTTGGAGAGTTATTAAATAATGGAATAAGTCTACTATTTACTATTAGGAAAGCAGGTACCCTGTAACAGATTTACACCCTTTACACCTCTCTCCCTTCCCCCACACATTCTACCACTTCTTTAGGGCACAGAATAATTCTGACAGTGGTTATATAATCAACTTTTGGTGTTATATAAGGACTCCGAAATGCCAATAAGAATTATCACGCTAGTGTGTGCGTAGTGGAGTTGACTAATTCTGACATTTAAAAAAGAAGTGAGATCATTTTTTAAATAAATATTATAAATCAATCCCTGCCTCTTGGCCAACCAGAGATCTTCATTTCTCAACATCCCACCCTAAATATATCATAATAAGTATTTCATGCTGAACAGTGAAATGGAAATATAGCTTTGGGCTAACTGCCAAATAGCCAGCCCATTGCCTCAACAGTAGTAGTGCTTGCTATATAGAAGACCTGGCTTTGATTCCCAGGCCTCACTTCTGCTCCTCTGATTGGCTAGGAGTGGAGATGCTGCAAAGATAGGTTTATCTTTATTAAATGCTTAATATACTGCCTTTCATGTACAATACCAAAGCAGTTTACAATAAAATAATAATCAGAAAGGAACACCATTCTTAATAGAGAAGAGAAGGAAAAGTACCATGGACAGAAGAAAGGATTAGGAAATTAGGTAGCAGACAAGAGCAGGTGTCACCATTCACCAATACCAGTCTGGTCTCCCTAACACCAAGTGGAAAAGATGCATTTTAAAGGCAGAACATAATTTTTTATATGTGGCTTCAGTGTGAAGATCAGAAGGAGTGAATTCCATAAAGCAGTTGCAGTAAAGAGAAAAATCAGATAATCTTGCAGATTTGAATTGAGCAAGGGAATACAAGGTTAGTTTTCCTGAGCTGAACCAAGGGCTTTTATTGGAATGTAAGGGATAATGAAGGTTGACAAATATGATGGGCATTTGAAGTGGCATTTGGATGTCCAGAGCAGAACATCCAAAAAACGGGGGAGTGGCAGCAGTGCCTTCTGAAATCGCCCCATCTCCACCCATCAAAATGAATGTCCCAGTAACTGGTTCTGGAGTCAGGTCCATTGCAGATAGCAAAGCCAGGTGCATGCATGGGTGTAGGTCCTATTTATAAATGTGAATGTCCCCGAAGTGCATGTTCACAGAGCTGGGTACATGGAACGCCACTAGCAGTCGTGCCCTGACATTTCAGAAACTCAGACATGTGGTGGCAGGCCAGTAATATGTTTGGAGTGAATATTTACAGGAAGGTTTTTATGGCCAGGAAATATTAACTGCTGAAATATAAGCACAATTTTCTCTTCCCCCTGAAAGCATTCCAGCTATGATATGAGCACTTTTTTGCACCTTATTCAAGGTCAGTGGCAGGTATAAGCATGAATGCTTCAACACCTAGGGCCTGACATGCTGTGCCATTCTAAAATTGCTCCACCCAGGCACCCCTATGGTACCTGGGCATTCTCTCGCCAGGGCTGTCTATATACCTGGCTTTCTAAAATGGCTCAAAGGACATCACCATGATTTGCACATCTATAGTATGTGCCCATTTTCAGACATCCATTCATGAAAAGAGCTTTTAAATTGACCCCCTTAGTGTAAAGTGCTTTGTGAGCTAGACCCAGATTCTTGAATTGGATGTGGTAGAGGATGGGAAGCCAGTGGTACTGTATCAACAATAGAGTGATGTGATCATATCTGGCATGGGTGAGAAGCTGCACTGTGGTGTTTGGCAATGTCTGAAGATATTTGAGCTGAGATGACTGAATCCTGAAATAAACAATGGCACAGTAATCCAGCCAAGATATTATAAGGGCATGAATCAAAATGTTTTTTGCAAGTAAGATCAAGAAAGGAACAGAGAGCCTGGAATTGATGAAGTACTAAGACTGTAGGAGTCCATTTTCAGTGGCCGCAGCCAGCCCAACTAAAACGGCTGGCTATCATTTTAAATTAGACCTGGATATTAAGGGCCCGATATTCAAAGGCCTAGGTATGTGCTGCACATGTAAGGGCTGGCCTTACCCATGTAAAACTGTCATAACTGTGTAAACCACATATTCAACAAGGTGGCTTGAATCGTTGAGGCCCAGCTACCTGCACAGCACCAGGCACCGAAGCCTGGGGGCAGAATGGGGTTATGTCACGGTGAAACTTGTGTAAAGTGGATTTATGAAACCCATGTGTAGCTACATTGGACATCGTTAACTGCATAGCCGTAAGCGACTGCACCCAGTACATAAGACCACTGATAGTGAGCTCATCCAAATGGAAATGGGCAGAAATAGAGCCTGATTCTGCATCACGCGGGAATAGACGCAGCCACATGCGCAGAATTGCCCACATAGACGTGCTAGGTGTGGCCGGCACACAGAGTTATGTTGTACGAAGATGGGTATATGCCAACAATGGCATTGTACGTCCTCGTGCTCACTGCATTCTGAAAAGATGTACGTCTGTAACCCTGCCCGTTTCCACGATATACCCGCGAATGGCCACACCTCCCTTCAAAATGTGCAGCTTTTAAGTAGCTGTGGCCATGGACAGTGCTGTTATGAGGCAGAATTACAATGTAAGTTGATAATACCCATAGGAGGATGCAAGTTAGATGATAGAAACTAGTCTGTGGCATACCCAGAATACTACAAAGCAATCACAGTGCATTGTAATGTAGCAGGAAAACAGGTAGGGAGAGATCCATCTGGCACAAGTAGCAGTGCAGCACTACATACATGGCAGTAGATGACCTCCCTAGGTATGCATGGTGTGGATATCTCAGGAACACATCTGTACAATGCTAGGTAAGGACATGAACATAGCAGAATAGGCCCCCCATAGCGAATCAGACAAACATTTCTTATCACTAATAAAGGGCCAGTGGAATGACAGCAGTCAGCAGTGTAAGCACCACACAGACATGCCCAGAGACACCAAAGTCGCTCCCTACAACTATGCACATTGTGTAGAGAAATGCTGATGCACCTTGGCATGGCGTACTGTGTTCCACGCTTAACTCAAATATTAACAACCAATATTAATCTTATTACAATAATTTCTTTTAGCAGGCAAAAATGACCTCAGGAGGGCTAATATCCCTCATACAGTGACTAGTCACTATAGGGAAATAGCAGACGCTTCACATCACAGGTCAAATAGCCTATACCATCCAACCACATAGATATAACCAATTACATAAACTTAATACACCCCAAACATTTCACTTAGGAACCTATATCCAGTAATCTTCACAAGCATTCACCACATACATAACACACACCCATTAAAAGTGTCTAACTTAAATAATCATGGCAGTACATCTGGAGTCATCAGTGCAGTCCCAAAGCTGAAAAAACATAACACAAAATTACTCCCAAGTAAATGTAGGTTCACAAATAAAAGCACACTGTACTTATCTGAAGTAAGCAGCTTAAACAGCACACAGTCTCAACGGGACCAAAACCAACGGCTCTTCAGCACACTGCCCAAAGCCAGCTCAATGAACCAGCCAGAACTTGAGGAAAAACACTTCTCTTTCAGGCTCTAGACTTGAAACTTCAACTCTCCATGTTTGCCCTTGACGCAAGCTTCCGTTCGCCAAAAGGCTTTATCAAAAGGGCTTACAGTAATGGAACAAAAAAGCCTAGGTCTAACAAACTTTTCCTCACGTT
This sequence comes from Ichthyophis bannanicus, assembly GCA_033557465.1. NCBI lineage: Eukaryota > Metazoa > Chordata > Amphibia > Gymnophiona > Ichthyophiidae > Ichthyophis > Ichthyophis bannanicus. The sequence goes on from CM066037.1 coordinate 361,098,219, forward strand.
GAAAAGCACATCACAGCAACTCACCTACACTAAAAACACTCACCCACCAATCAAAATCTGCCACATCAGCAGCACAGAAGCAGGAAGCGGAGCTACAGAGGCCAGCCAGCAGAACACACAGATGGCCACTGTTACACAGTGTGCAACAGAATTAAAGAAACAGAGACCACTCAATCTTATCATTAAGTCCTTTTGGATACAAAGAGTTCAATTTATAAATCCAACGTTGTTCCAATTGTAGCAGTTGTGTTCCTCGATCTCCACGTCGGATATTAAAAGGAACATGATCAATTACAGTACATTGAAGATCTTCAAAGTTATGCTGAAACTCTAAAGAATGCTGCACTAATGGAGTGTCAGCACGCTGTTTATGTAAACTGTATTTATGTTCTGCCATCCTCACTTTTAAAGCTCTAGAAGTCTTCCCCACATACAGTAAAGGACATGAACACCACAAGGCATAAACCACAAATGTAGTGTTACAGGTAGTGGTAACTTGTAATCGGGGAGTACACCCCCTCTTAACAAAGGCAGCACATATTTCATTGGCCATCAGACTGCAATACGTACATCTTTGACATCGCACATGACATTTAGAAGGTTCTATAGTTGAAGATACACGTAATACAGCGGGGCACAAAGCATCTCGAAGATTGCGCCCCCTAGTGTATGCCACCCGCAGCTGACAATCCTTTAATATAGGACGTGAATTAATCAATGTCCATCTCTTCTGCAAGGTAGACACTATACGTCGAGATTGGAACAACGTTGGATTTATAAATTGAACTCTTTGTATCCAAAAGGACTTAATGATAAGATTGAGTGGTCTCTGTTTCTTTAATTCTGTTGCACACTGTGTAACAGTGGCCATCTGTGTGTTCTGCTGGCTGGCCTCTGTAGCTCCGCCTCCTGCTTCTGTGCTGCTGATGTGGCAGATTTTGATTGGTGGGTGAGTGTTTTTAGTGTAGGTGAGTTGCTGTGATGTGCTTTTCAACGTGAGGAAAAGTTTGTTAGACCTAGGCTTTTTTGTTCCATTGCTGTAAGCCCTTTTGATAAAGCCTTTTGGCGAAACGGAAGCTTGCGTAAAGGGCAAGCATGGAGAGTTGAAGTTTCAAGTCTAGAGCCTGAAAGAGAAGTGTTTTTCCTCAAGTTCTGGCTGGTTCATTGAGCTGGCTTTGGGCAGTGTGCTGAAGAGCCGTTGGTTTTGGTCCCGTTGAGACTGTGTGCTGTTTAAGTTGCTTACTTCAGATAAGTACAGTGTGCTTTTATTTGTGAACCTACATTTACTTGGGAGTAATTTTGTGTTATGTTTTTTCAGCTTTGGGACTGCACTGATGACTCCAGATGTACTGCCATGATTATTTAAGTTAGACGCTTTTAATGGGTGTGTGTTATGTATGTGGTGAATGCTTGTGAAGATTACTGGATATAGGTTCCTAAGTGAAATGTTTGGGGTGTATTAAGCTTATGTAATTGGTTATATCTATATGGTTGGATGGTATAGGCTATTTGGCCTGTGATGTGAAGCGTCTGCTATTTCCCTATAGTGACTAGTCACTGTATGAGGGATATTAGCCATCCTGAGGTCATTTTTGCCTGCTAAAAGAAATTATTGTAATAAGATTAATATTGGTTGTTAATATTTGAGTTAAGCATAGTACAGGGTTTGATTTGTATTTTGGATTATTGCTTCCCTGAGACAGCTTTGTGATGTACTGTGTTCCACGCCATCTTGCTGAGGTCTTATTGGTGACAGGGAAATGTATGGATAGGTACGTGAATGCAGACCTATCCTGCTCACTTCTGCCTGCTCTCATTTGCACCTGGTGATGCTGCAGTCAGTCTTATGGTCCAGATACTTGCCAGGCATACTTATTCCCCCCCGGTATGTGGATGAGCAATCTAGATCCCCCCATGCAGTCCCCCAACCACACACACACTCTCACTTGCAGTCCCACAGAAGCAGATGTCTGCCAACAGCATGCCCTGCACTAAATAACATAGATGATGGAATAAAAACCATAGATATCAGTACGTCCAACCTATCATCATACCTGATCACTACATTTCAAGATGCATACAGCCATAAACGATACCTACACAAGTGGACCTCAGACAGTCACAGGCAGTTTTAGGCCAAAACAACCCATCAAGTATATCAGCGTCAAGGGTCAGACCTCGTATGCTCATTGCAAATCATAGGTCCACATATGTAACCAACTGCAACAGTGACCTGTGGCATTTCTCATGGAGACAGAAAAAGACGAGGCAGAAAGGAATATGATAATACATTGTCCTGGATGCCTATTCCTTGGAGACAAGTAAGGATGTTTTGGTCTGTGAAGTCAGTCATGGAAGAAAGATCAGGTGAGACATTTAAAGCTGCATGGCCTCGAATGTGAAAACTGTGTACTTCATTGAGCAGAATGATTTCATTCCCATGCCCTGGTCAAAATCCTGATTGCTGCAGATACAGAATGTTGGTTTTCTCAACAAAGTTAGTGAGTTGGTGGAATATGCGTTTCTCATCAAGCTAGGAGATAAATGGGAGATTGGACACTGGTTGATAATTAGCAAATATTAAAGGGTTCAGTGTAGGTTTTTTTTTAAGGATTTGATGCACTAGAGCCTGCTTCCAAGAGGTAGGAACAGTCCCACTGGATAAACTATGATTAATAAGGAGGAGTTCAAAGGAAAGTAGGCTGAAAAACTGTTCTCCCACTTACTATGAAGAGATAGGGCCAAGTGGGCAGGTAGTCTTTCATATTCGAATGAACAGTTTCCGGAGAGAGAAATTACTCATGAAGTACGATATTCCATACTGGATCAGACCAAAATTATCAAGCCCAGTATCCTGTTTCCAACAGTGGCTAATGCAGGTCACAATTACCTGTCAGGTTTCCAAAAAGGTATACAGATTCCACCTTGCTTATCCTGGGGTAAGCAATGGATTTCCCTGGTCCTCTTTAATAATGGTTTATGGATTTTTCCTCCAGGAACTTGTCCAAAACTTTTTTAAACCCAATTACACTAATGGCCTTTACTACATCCTCTGGTAATGAATTCCAGAGTTTGATTATGCATTGACTGAAAAAATATTTTTTCCTATTAGTCTTTCTGTTTTTTGAAGGAGTAAAAAACCGAACTATTTTTACCTTTTCCATTCCATTGATTAATTTATAGACCTCTATCATATCTCACCTCATCTGTCTTCTTTCCAAGTTGAAGAGCCCTGACCTTTTAAGCTTTTCCTCAAGGGGTATGCTTCCATCCCCTTTACCATTTTGGTGACTCTTCTCTGTGCCTTTTCTAATTCCACTATATCCTTTTTAAGATATGACGACCAGAATTGCACACAATATTCAAGGTGCAGATGCATCAGGTAAAAACATGACCAGCGGTATATAAGGGTTGTGGAAGAGCTGGTGTTAGGGGACCATGGATCCAGGCTTAAGGTGGTGGACAGTGGGAGGACTGGTGTTAAAGTCTTTACATACGTTCTGGACCTTAGAACTGAAAAATATGGTCAAGGTGTCAGCAGAGAGTCCAACCAAGCTCACTGAGTAGTATGGGTTTAGGAGAGCTGTTTGACAATGGAGAACAGCTTCTTGGGGTTGCTTGCAGACTTGTTGATAAGACTGCTAAAGTAATGTCTCTTGGCAACTTGAGAGTGGTAATAATGATGACAGTCCTTAAAGTGTAATAAGTCTGATATGGATTTGGTCAAAGGCCAGTATCTCTTGGCCTTGTGTAATCGATGCTTAATGAGGCACAGACCAGCATGGAATTAACGATGCTTCTGAGTCCTTGAGTGGGAAATAGTATGGGAAGGTACAAGACTGTCAAAGGCTTGCTGCCAGCAGAGTTCGAGGACAGTGCTTGTTCCTCCAGAGGAAGAAATTCAAAATCCTCTGGAAGGTATGAGTTTAAAGGGGAAAGTGAGCTTATATTTTTATTTATTTATTTATTAGGACTTCTATACTGCTTTCTCTTACATTCAGAGTGGTTTACAGTATAACAAACAGTTTTTAAATAAAACAGTGGGAGCGGGGGCATGCATGAGCTTAGTTCAACTATTTACAGGATGAGCTATTTGCATTATATTACAAGAGAGGAGAGAGGTTAGATGGGGTGTTAGGAGGGATAGGAGGAAATCGCTTTTAGGGGTAAGGGCTTGTTTTTTTACTGTCATGTAACGTCTCCAAAATGCTCCACGTAGAGAGCTGTTTTCAATCTTTTCCGGAAGTCCTTGGAGTCGGAGGTGGCTCTTAGTTCATCTGGGAGTGCATTCCAAAGCCCAGGGGCTGCTAGGGATATTGCTATTCTGGATGTGGATTGATTGGATTTGGCATATCTGCTGGGGGTGCTGATTATATCATTGATGGTGCATCTTTTGGGTCTTGAGCTGTTGTTCATGTTAATGAGATTCTTCAATATGTCTGCCGATATGGATTGCTTGATTTTAAAAATGTTTAGTGCATTTGATCCGAGAGCTGATGGGGAGCCAGTGAAGGTGGTTCAAGAGGGGAGTGATGTGGTCATGTTTAGAAGACAGTTATAATATGGGCAGCGGTATTCTGTATCATCTGCAGTGGGCGGAGAGTTTGTTTGGGTAGGCTTAGGTATATGGGGTTGCAGTAATCCAGAATGGGCGTGATTATGGCCTGGAGCACGGTGCAGAAGTGTTCTGGGCTGAGTAGTGGTTTGAGCCGTCTGATGACACTCAATTTGTAGTAGGCACTTCTGGTTGTCTTGTTTATATGGGATTGTAGGTTCAGTTCACAGTCCAGGGTGACTCCGAGGTACTTCACTTCTGTTTTATTTATTTATTTATTTATTTTTATTTCTTATATACCGCACTTTTAATCAGTGCGGTTTACAAATGAACAATTCAAACACAATGATACAGTCAGCACTGGTTTTTTTACAATGAACAGGGTACAAAAAACTTGGCGGTAAACAGGGTTAACTATATACAAAAAATGTGGTGGAAAGTAGGATTAACTATGTACATGGCATTTTTGGTTAACTACATGGTAGTGGTAAATAGATATAATTATAGTACAGTATAAATACGGTATGGGTAAAATGTGCAAGTAGGAACCATCATGATTAGCCATTTTCCACCGGGGTCAAGTGGGCAAGATCAATGGGTATGGAGTGGTTTTTGAGCTGGATTGAGTCTGGTGAAGTGAATCCTGTGTTTTGTGTGACTAGGAGGGCCTCGGTTTTAGTGTAATTGATGTTAAGGTTATTTTGGTTTAGCCAATTTATCATTTCTTCTAGGCAGTTCATCACCTTCGTGTAGTCTGGGTTGTCAAGGTTGATTGGAGAGTAGATAATTATGTCATCCACGTATATGGTGTAGTGGACCTTGTTCCTTTTAATGATTTTACAGATGGGCTGAATAAATAGGTTGAATAAAAGGGCAGACAGGGAGGATCCTTGGGGTACTCCTTGTTTTGGCTGGAGCGGGGTAGAGGTGTTTGTTCCACATTTTACTTGCATTTGTCGGTTGTTGAGGTAGAAAGAGAACCAGCTGATAGTGGTGTTGTGCAGATCAATGGCTTTTAGTCTGTCTAGTAGGATAGGGTGGGAGACCATGTAGAAAGCTGAGGATATATTTATGAATATTAGGAGAAAGCCCATTTTGATGTTATCGATACCTCTGATCAAGTTATCAAGTAAGTAGATGAGTAGTATTTCGACACTATAGTAAGACCGAAAGCCATGTTGTTGGGGGTCCAGAGGAGCATGCGAGTCAATGTGGTCCTGTAGTTGGCGTTGTACAACTTTCTTAATGACCTTTGTGAGGAAGGAGAGGCCTGAGATGGGGCGGTATGTTGCAGGGTCGTCTTTCCTTGCGGTTGAGTTTTTGGGACGTGGTCGGACTGTAGCAAGCTTGAGGGTGCTTGGCATGTAGCCTTGAGATAAGGATTGTTGGCTGATTTAATCCATGCTACCGGACATGGATCTGATGGAGCGGTGTTGGCATTTAGCTCTGAAATGATTGTGTTATCTGATCGGTAGATGGTATGCTGAACTTTGCCCAGATCTGTTTGTTTTGAGTTGGCCTGCGGTGTTTTTGGGTGCAGCATCCTGGGAAGAGGTATATTTGGACTGAAGGTAGTCAGCAAATGTCTGTGGGTGTATGATTTCATCTTCTTTGTGAGTGGGTTCTTTCCTGAGGGTTCTTACAATCTCAAATAATTCTCTGGGTTTGTTGGCTGATTTGAGTATTAGATTGGTGTTGTATTCCTTTTTGTGTTGATAGATTAGGTTGTTGTATTATTGTTGTTTTGTTTGGTAGAGCTGCAGGACACTTTTGGTTTTGTTTTCTTGCCATTGTCTTTCAATTTTTCGTAGGGTTCTCTTTGCATTTCTTATTGCTCCTGTATACCATGGGGCTGTTCTGGGTCTTGTTTTTGCTGGTTCATAGTTTGGAGCGTTTGGTGCTTTCACTGCTGCAGTGATGGTTGTGTTCCAGTTGTTGATTAGTTTGTCCAGGTCACTGATGTTTTGGTTCAGGTTTGGGAGGATGTCTTGGAGGAAGCGGTCCTTATTGTAGCTCCTGAATTGTCTACATGGGTTGAGTTGTTCAGCTTGCTGGGTTGTGGTTGGGATCTGAATGTATAGCAGTATCATATAATGATCAGACCAGGGTACTTGAGTAATCTTTGGGGTTGAGACGTTGTTGCAGTTGAGAAGTCCATTTGGTATAAAAATGAGGTCTGGAGAAGAGCCATGCCGGTGTGTGGGTTCTGTGATTAGTTTGGTGTATTTCAGTTAGTCCATGACATTAAGGAAAGATTCAACCTCTTTGGTTGTTGTTGACTTGAGATTAAAATCCCCAAGGACCACCAGTGGTTTGTGGGGGTTGTTGACTGCACATACTGATTCCAGAGTTGCTGAGAGTTCATCTGAGGTAGCTTTTGGGGCTCTGTATGTGAGGTATATGGCCATCTGTTTATTTTCCATGATGGTGGTGTTGGTGTGTGTTGTGGTAGATGTCTGCAAGAGTTTAAATCTGAGGTTACTTCTAGCGAGGATAAGAACGCCTCTTCCCTGTTTGTGCATGGACAGTTGAATGTTGTATGTGTGGGTGGAGTAAGCTGATTGAGGACTACCTGATCTGTGGGAGAGAGCCAGGTTTCAGTTATGCATAATATGTCGGTTTGGTGTGAGTTCAGGTGGTCTGATATCTACGGATGCCAACCTTCAAACTATAAGTGATTTACTAGAAGATGTATGGCCCCTTGATGCTTTTTTAAACTTAAGTAGGACCTTAAGGAAGATCAGGTAGTGATCCATGCAGGCCAATGGAAGAATAGAAATCTTGAAAGGCTGAGGGAGGACACAAGGATCTGAAATAACCAAATCCAAAGTATGACTTACTACATGTGTAGTCCTGTGACATGCTGTCAGAGACCAATAGCTACAGGTCTGCAGACCTTCGACAACGATGCAATAAACCAACTTGTCTTCCTGGGCAAAGTAAGGAACAAACTCCTTTTCACGATGTCTGAACCATGAAGATGACACTCCTGGCAACAATAAATTCCTGCTTTTCAGCCTTGATCCGAGTAACTCAGTGGCATCTTTAGGAAGATTCAAGTCTCTTACCAAATCATTCATCTCCTCCTGAGAAAACAATTTTGGTCTTGTATCATCTTCAAAGTTAGAACTTGATTCGTCATCTGGTTCAGGTATGACTTCACCTTCATCGGAGCTAGGTATCTCTTCCAAGGTAGCAGGGGGCTTGGGTACTGGTATATCTGTGCCATGGGGGATGGGATGAATTGCCGAGTGAAGATTGGGGTATGAAATGGAATGCTTCCATTTGGAATTAAACCCTTTCACATAGCATGAACAAAAGTAACAGTCGTCACTATGGTTCTTTTGCTCTCGCCATACCATAGGAATCCCATAACAGAAAGATTTTTTCTTACCCTTGAACCAGTTTCAGAGGTCCTCAACACACCGTTTGCACACTTTATGAGGCACCCAGACTTTATCTTGATCTCCAATTTTTAGTCCAAAGTATGCAAAGTATACTTTTTTCACAAAGTCTGTACTATTCTGCTGTTGCTTCAACACTGTATATTCACCACAGATGAAACAGAAACTGTCTGGAGAATGAATACACTTTCGCAGAGCCATAACATAATGGTTGAAGAAAGACGAGCTAACACGAATTGCGATGAGAAAGTGTGAACAGCCTTGAACCGAGAACCTGATGATGATTCATGCACAAGTGTGGCATGCAGGAGAGAGCAGCTCTGTGTCTGTACACGAGACGTCACAGTGCTGGCCACGCCCCCCTGCACTGACAGGAGCTGCTGCTATCTGCCCTCTCCCTCCCACTGGATTCTTCAGGAAAGATTAACCCCCTTCTACCATTAGAAGCACAGACTTAAAACGTGCTTAGCTTATGTATATATTGCTGACCATCAGATTTACAGTGCTATATTTTTTTTTACATAACGCGGACAATCCCTTTAAGGTTTTTTTGGCATTTTATATCTTAAATGCACTTATGTGAATTAATTAGTAGTAATTTGAAAAAATTTGATAAATTTGAAGACAATTTTGCATGTTGTGGCAAATCATGACGTCTAGGAGTTTTTTCAATATTTTATTTGTTTTCAGCACACCAAAATACATGGAAATTAGATGAAAATGATCAAACAGCTTTTTAGTCGCAGACCTGTAGGTTAAGATATGATATTGCTACTTCTGAAAGTGACTGACAAAATTGATCCTAGGAGAGTGTGTTCAAAGAGGGGGGGGGGGGGTGGCACAATAAGACAGAAGTAAGTATTGAGCTGGATCAGGTTTCATGGCATACTTTAGTAAGGGATAAAACGTTGGAGTGAATAATGACCACCACTCCTCTCACTCTAGATACCAAAGACAAGGAGAAAGCTGATAAACCTGGAGGGAAACAATAGTTAAGGATGGCATAGTACCAGTTTCTGATCCAAATTTCATTTAGAAAGAGTGAGGGGGATTTTACATAGGACATCCCAAGCATGAGAAGGACATCCAAAGGGGGACATGCTGCAAATGTAATTATGGAACTGCGGATGTCCAGGGTGATTGCAAAATAGAATTGTGGGCAAACAGTAAAATAGATGCATGGGGCAGATGAGGTGGCTGCATGTCCAGCACATGCATAATACATTGATGAGGACATGCAAGGCACCATTCAGCTACACAGGCCCATGGATGTCCAGGTACGAGCAATGATACGCAACCATGAACAGCAACATAGAGCCAGAGCAAGAGGAACAGTGGAAAAGATGGCACCATGTCCAGTAGACTCCCAAATTTCTCCTACATGGAGACAAAATGGTTCTGCCACTTCATGCTTGCAGCAAGGACATCCGCCACGTGGGAGATGGTCTGACAGGTGGGAGCTCCACGCAACATGGCAAGCAATCTGCCAGACCCTTCACCAGTAAGTGTGGCAGAGGAGACAGGGTGTGGATATCAGCATGGGCAGGAGGGTAATGCGCAGCTAGCAAAAGTAGCGGCAGTCCTTGGGGTCTTGGACAGAGGGCAGTGGCAAGTAGGCTTGTGGGGGGGGGGGGACTGAGGGGACTGAAGGCGCACGAGGATGGCAAGGGATGGAAGGGCACACCGGGAAGACAAGTCACGGCCCAACAATAGGTGATAGGGTACAGCTGGCTGTAGCATGGGTTAAGCAGAGCAGTGCAATGGCAGAGGCAAACACAGATAAGAACATAACTGGGTCAGACCAAGGTCCATCAAGCCCAGTATCCTGTTTCCAACAGTGGCCAATCCAGGTCACAAGCACATAGTAGGTTCCAAAAAAGACACACAGGTTCCACAATGCTTGCATTTATTTTATGAATTTCTTTTTTATACCATGCTCTTTAGAATCAGTGTGGTTTACATGTATGCTAACAGGTACTTTTTATTCCACTGTCCCTGAAGGGCTCATAATCTAAGTGTACCTGAGGCAATGGAGGGCTAGGTGGCTTGCCCAAGGCCACAAGAAGTGGCCATGGGACTAGAGACCCCAGTCCCTCCAGCCTGAGGTTGCTTGTCCCCATGTGGGAATTGAACCCCTGGCCTTCTGGCCTGAGATAACCTGTCCCAACCACTGAGCCACTCCTCCCTCCTACTGTATTGGGGCAAGCAGTGGATTTTTTTGTGTTATCTTTAATAATCGTTTATGGATCTTACCTCCAGGAACTTGTCCAAAATTTTTAAACCCAGCTACACTAACAGCTTTTATTACATCCTCTGGTAACGAATTCCAGAGTTTGATTATGTGTTGAGAGAAAACATATTTTCTTTAATTATTCTTAAACAGGTTACATTGTAGCTTCATTGCATGTCCCCTAGTCTTTCTACTTTTAGATGGCGTAAACAAACAAACTACATTTACCCATTCCACTCCATTCATTAATATATAGACCTCTATCATATCCCCCCTCACCGTCTCTTTTTCCAAGTTGAAGAGCCCCAACCTTTTAAGCCTCTCCTCATAGGTGTATCCTTCCATTCCCTTTACCATTTTTGTCACTCTTCTTCATAAAGAGATCAAGGCATTAAGCCCCCCCCCCCCCCCCGTAGCTTACTAGAATATTATGACTTTCTCTGTAGTTAGCACAGTATAAGTTTGTATCAGTAATATTATGTATTATGCACATTGCTTTGTTCAGGCTGTGAATTGACTGACAGCAGATGCCTCCTTCATGGAAGAAATAGGTTATCTTAACCAGGAATGTGAAACTATCTGTTGTTCATTTGCTCTGAATGGGTGCCAGAGAGTCTGGCTAGGTGTCACTATGCACATGAATTACTATCCTGAGAGCAGATCAAGGCTGATACAAGTCAAGAGATGCTATAATTTGTTACAAGGACCTGTTTCTCCTCACAGATTTATGTTTGTGCTGATTTATGCAAATAATTCAATAAAAGGGCCAATTGAAGGAGTGAACACCAGGGAAGAAGAAGAACAACAACCCTCCGTAGACATCACAGAAGTTACCAGAACTGTGCAGGGAGGACATGGCCACACCACTGTCGATTGAAGAGTAACAAGCTGAAACAGACAGAGAGAAATTGCACTTTTAGCGCTCTGTCTCCTCTTCAGCCTAAGATTTCCAAGCATCTGTGATTCCAAGCATCTGTGTTTTTCTTTCTGATTAACAGCCATTCCTCCTGTCCAGCCATATGAAGAACCGAGGATATACGACCAGGTCTGGAAGTTGTACCCTGTGAGTTCTAAAATCTACAGTGTGATGCCTTTTACACTCGTATGGTGGACAGAACAAATCGTTGGCAGACACGTGAGTGGAATAAATGCCTATGTGGCACTAATAACCTGTGTGGATATTATAAACACCTGTGAGGCATTGTTAATCATGTGTGGATATTATATTCTGTGTGTTTTTTGAGCGCTCATAAATAATTGTGTGATAACTCGAGTTAGAAATTTATGTGCACTGTTGAAATGGGTAACATAAGTTGGAAAAAGCATAAAAATGATGATAACAAATTAAATGGTTGGCGGGTTGGCTGAGCGATTAGTGGACACCCAGAGGGGATGTCCAGTTAATGAAATTAAAAAGAAATATGGTACTCGAGCTCTGCGCTTCATGGGACGCTGGCATTCCATGACATCACAGAACCCCAGATTGCAATTCACTCTTGGAGGGACGTTTGCCTTAGATAAGTTAAAAAATTACTTGAGATATCAACTGTCTCTTGATAGTAAGACCCAGATCCACGCACATCCTGAGTGTGCTGTGTTAGACTAGTGGGTGGCTATGGCAAAAGAAATTAAAAATAGGGAACAAGAAACCCTGGTTAAGAGTTTAAAAGATCAGGTTTTTCTCTTGCAAGATAATTCTGTATAAAATGATTATAGTACTGTAAATGTATCAACTGCTCCACCCTCCTATGCAGAGGAATTTGAGGGTATATTCTGTGCCATGAGTACAGGACTGTCCTCCCCTATTCCTGGAAAGGACGAAGGACTAGAGCACAATGAGTTACTGCACTCAGCTCAGAGATAGAAGGAGTCAACGGCGAGGAGAGAGCTTTAAGAACAGAAAAGAAAGAAGTTAGCAAGTTGATTAGTGTATGAGAATGCACTTTTGTTAAAGGACAGAATTGATTTACAGTTGCAGGAAGAAATTTATACAATGACTAAACATGTGGTCCAGCAAGAGATTGAGCTGGAGCAGGCTTTAAAGGAACTCTCCAGCCTAGTAGCAGTTTGTAAAGATGTCTCTTTGACTTGTCAGAATCTCAGACCAGCTGGAAGGTTGTTAGAAAGGTTAAGTGTGGAGAAGCATGAGGGACCTATAAGGACCCACTTGGCCAATGCAAGAAAGATAATAAGCAAATTAAAAAGAGAAATAACGGATACAAGTGAAAGTGCAGAAAGAGCAAATCCTTTTAGACCCTTTTCAAGTGCAGGAAGCGGAATAATTACTCTTGCAACAAACTGGAGCCCAGCAGAAATTCATAATCTAGTTCAAAATTGTCCAAATCCTAGAGAAAAAACGAGGCAATTTATAGACTACTAGAGAGTAGACACCTATGATCCTACCAGGCCAGACATACGACATTTGATGACTGCAGTTTTTCTTAATCCCTCTGATCTTCATCCCTCTGAAAATCCTGTTAAAAATCCCCTTGTTCTGAGGAATTTAAGAAGTTTGTAGAACATAGGAAACAATCCATGAAAAGACATTTTCAAACTAAACCTGACCTTAACAAATTACGCTCTTTAAAGCAAGATAAGGGTGCAACTGTTTCACAGTATCTCACTCGGTGTTGCCTGGCTTTTAAGGATTTTTCCACTGATCAAGATATGAAGGGATTTTCTTCTATTTTTATGAATGGTATTTTGTTTGAGCTTTAGGGCATAGTTGAGAATGCTCTTCTGGAGTGGTCTACTAAAGCACCAGATGAGATTCTAGAATCTGCCTTACATGCAGAGCAACAGATTTTGTGAGGCAAGGAAACTGAGAAAATAAAACTTGAAAAGCAGAAACAGAAACGCTTAAATTTGCAGATTGCTTCCCTAGGGTCACAGCAAGTGATGGCCATAGCCCGCTCCAAGGGGATCCTGATGTATGGCAATGTACGTATTTGCTATGAATGTGGGCAGATTGGGCATATGATCAGAGACTGTCCGCGTTCTGCAGAAGACCATCAGCAACGAATGATAGGAACGAAGCCTGCATTTGCTGGAGCCCTCCAGCCTGATGTTCTGTAGTTTACCCCATGACCCCAGTATTAGCTCATGGAGGAGGCTGAGGACTTTGCTAGTGACTGACTATGTCCAGCCTGATGTTCTGCAGTTTACCCCATGACCCCAGTATTAGCTCATGGAGGAGGCTGAGGACTTTGATAGTGACTGACTATGTCCTTTTCTGACTACTAACATCAGAGGTCGTCATTATATTTTTCTTCTGGATACCGGAGCTTCTGTGTCTGCCTTATCCCTGTAAGATTTGCCTGCATCCCATGTGATAGCATAGAAGGTAAGCCTGTTATGTATAGTAAAGTTTCTTCTGTGCCTTTTACTATAGCTGAAAGACAATATAAAATGGATGTTCTAGTAGGGCATCAACTGCCTATTAATTTGTTAGGGAGAGACTTCCTTTCAGCCCATAACGCTGTTTTAACTTGTGACACTGGCAAGATAAGCTGTCAGTTGCTTCCCCTATGAGAACAGAACACTGAGAACACTGACTTACCTATTTTGCCTGATGAACTTTGGGTGGCACCGAGCAATGATGTGGGTCGGCTGAATATTCCACCCATTAAAATAACTTTGAAACCCGGTGCCCCATTGCCTCATGTTAAGCAATACCCATTACCAGAAGCTTCAGTTTTGGGTTTTTGTCCAGTAATACAGAATCTGCTTGATCAAGGAGTGGTTGTTCCCACATCCTCTTCATGTAATACCCCCATCCTGCCGGTCTTCAAGACCGATGGGAAGTCCTATAGATTTGTTCAAGATCTCCGGGCAGGAATCTGCATGATATTTGGACTCGCATCCCATCCACGGTTAAGTTCTTTTCAGTCATAGATGTAAACTCTGAGTTTTTTCCCTGCAATTACATCCTGCTTCAAGATTTTTATTTGCATTCACGTTTGTAGGTCAGCAATACACCTGGACCACACTTTCACAGGATTACACTGACAGTCCTGCATATTTTTCGCAGGCCTTAAAGCATGCTTCACAGGGAGTAAATTTGGAGGGAGGTTCTGTTTTGATACAATATGTTGATGACCTTTTGATATGCTCTGATGATCATGATGTATGTGTAAAAGACACCTTGATATTATTAAAAACGCTCTTTTGTTTGGGACTCAAGGTCAATAGGACCAAATTGCAATTTGTATTGCAAGAAGTGATTTTTCTTGTGGTTAGACTGACCCCTATAGGATGCCAACTTACTGCTCAGAGGATCCAACCAAAACTTGCTTTGTCTTTTCCTGTTACTGTACCTTTCTTACATAGGTTCTTAGGCTTACTAGTGCTTTGTCACCAATGGATCCCTGATTTTGCTTCCCTGGCACAGCCATTGTATGCTCTTCTGGGCAGGGGTGGCCTATTAGGTTTGATTGTACCTACTGAGGAATAATATGAAGCTTTTTTAAAAACTAGTTTTAAAGAAAATTACAAGTATAAAACTTGTGACAGAAACGTTGAATACAAATACAAATACCACAAGAAAAAATATAAAAATATTAGACAAAATTTTAAGCAAAACTTACAACAAAAAACTAAGTAAAATAATAATACCATATGTAAAACAGGACAAACTGCATATTCAGACTCAAGTAAGACCACAAAAATGAGAAGGAACATAGAACGATAATAAGTGGGGACCAATCAATAACAAAACAACAAGGAAATAAAGCATAGGCATACCTCTAGCACCAATTTACTGCGTTCACTGCCTCCTAACTGCTCCCTTCCCCCATAACCGGAGAGGCAAAGGTCTTCTTAAGGTCTATGAAGGCACGCAGCTGCTCAGGAAAGAAAAAGCTGTATTTAACAGCAAGATATAATATGTAACACTTACATGGATACAGTAATTGAAAACTAGTACCAAGTGTCACAGCCACCTGGCACATAGCCAAAAAGAGCTGCCTACGCTCCTGTATAGCTCGGCTCACATCTGGAAAGATCCTTAAAGTCTCACCCATAAAAGGTACACTAAACGTTTTTAAGAAAAGTGATAATATTCTGGAAAGATCTGACTCAAAAATAAAACTAACCAAAAGTGTAGATCTGTCTATAACTGAACAAGAGGAGTCATCCAAAAACCCAGACAAAGTTTCCCCCGAAGTTAGCTTAAAATATCTATTCAGGACCAGGTTTACAGGCAAAAAATAAACTAATGGAGGGATAACAGGATCAGGTATGAGCAACACCTCAGACATGTACTTCTTGAAGGTCTCTACTGGCGTCATATTCAATACTCTAGGAAAAATTAATATTCACATGTTCAAACTACAGAATTTATTCTCAAATTATTCAAGTTTTTGATGGAAAATTATTTTGTCTTTTACTAACTGGTCAATCACATCCTTAGATGCTCTCTCATCTTTAATAAGTTCCCCAGTTTTACCTTCAGTTACTTCAACGAATGCTTGATATTCACTGGAATTTTGTGCAACACTTGCACCAATGAGGAAACATCTGCAGCACATTTGGAAACTGATTTCAAGTCTCACCAATACCGTCCAGATTGATTGAAGGGACATCTCAGCTGAAGGCTCCAGGGAAACACTAATTTCCTTTTTAATCTCCCTTGATGGCACAGTCTTCGCAGCCATTCTGTCCTCCACCAGACCGTTGCTGGCCCTCCTCACCCATGGAAGAGGGAACTTGCAGCATAGAACAGGAAGCAGGATCCCCCACTTATCTAACCTCCTTGTCCGCTCGCAAGGAGGACTGCGAGTTGCTGACACTGGGGCCTGGATCCAAACCCCATAGCAGGGCACCTCCAGGTCGCGGCAGTGGATCAGTTGTTCCAAGCTCCAGTGCTGATGCCTCCCCACAAGCGCTCAGTGCAAGTGAGCCATCCTGCACCGCCTTCTCAAGTGCAAGGGCCTTCAAGAGCAACGCTTTGATCTGTTGCTGCTCTGCCGCCACAGATAACACCTTTGCCAGCTTGGCCTTAGTGTTTCCTTGCAGCGTGGGAGCCATAACGAGAAAAGGTAAGGAGAATAAGGAAAGACCGCAAAGCGCTGCTCTCTAGGGTGCTGTCATCTTGACTCTGCCCCTCCGGCAGTATGAAGCTTTTATGTCATTGAAATCTTCTCTGCTTGCTACTCCCTGCCTGCCTTTTCCCTTCCTTTTCATTTGTATGTCTCTACTACTTTTATTTCAGCCAGTTGTGTATTGACTCAGAAGTTTCCCACTGGAATGAAGCCCCTTGGTTATTTTTCCTAAACCTTCGATTCTGTCACAGCTGATCTGCCTCCCTGCTACCAGGCCCTAGCCTCTGTGTTTTTTTCTTTAGAAATAACATCCTTCCTAACTCTGTTACATGCTATTCATGTTTATGCCTCTCACTCTGTGGCTCATTTATTGCACCTTACAAAATTCCAGCCACTTTCCTCCTCTCGTCTCCTTTTGTATGAGTTCATCATTTCCCAAGCTCATGTTATTTTGCAAGAAATCTCTCTTTTACAGCCTGCAGCCTTGCTTTGTTCTTTGCCTGCACCTGAGGACTTCCAGTATAGTCCATAACATGACTGTCTTTTACAGGTTGTAGAGTCCTCTAAGACCAGGCCAAACCTTTCTCCTGTGCCCTTGTAGGATCCTAACTATGTTTATTTTTATGGATGCTTCATTCTTCCATAGTGAGGATGGCACTGTCTGTATAGGGTATGCAGTCATGTTAATCGATGTTTTAAATCAGGATCTTTGCCCTTCTCAAGCGCACAGCTTGCTGAAGTGTTTGCATTAATGCGTGCCTTAGATGTTTCTGCACACCTAGATGTAAATATACAGTATATACTGATAGTGCTTATGCCTTGGGAATCTTGTGGCACCTTGGGAACATTTGGGCTCAGCGGGGGTTCCTGACAGCAGCCCATCATCCCATTAAGCATGCTGCATGTGTTCAAAGACTATTGAAAGCTGTTCTTCTTCCTGCACAAGTGGCAGTTTTAAAGTGTAAAGGGCATAAGAAAAATCATACTGTTGTGGCACAAGGCAATAGCTTTGTGGTGAGAGAAGCTGCCTTGGGCCCATGGATTGCTGCCTCTCTTCTCCCCCTGGTAACACCTTCTACCAATCAGATGTCTCTGCAGCTTTTGCTTAAGCACCAATCAACTGTTCCTTATGAAGAAAAGACAAAGTGACTTTCCTTTGCTGCTACACCTGACACCAGGGCCGGCCCGTCCATTGAGCAAGAATGTTTTTTGCACAGGGCCCCGCGTTTCAGGGGGCCCCGCGCAAAGAACATTCTGCTTTTTTTTTTAATTACATTTAAAAAAAAAACCTGTCTCTGGCTGCTGCTGCGTCCGTCGCAGCAGCGGCAGAATGGCGTGTCCCGCGGGGCCCCTTCTCCTCGTCGAGCCCTCTGCAAGGGCTTTCAGATTCGCGAAGGGAGAGTGCTCCCTCGCGTCTCTGTAAAGCCCGCAGGGGCTAATGGGAAATTTCCCATCTGCCCCTCTAGACGCGAGGGGCTGATGGGAAATTTCCCATTAGCCCCTGCGGGCTTTACAGAGACGCGAGGGAGCCCGCTCCCTTCGCGACTCTGAAAGCCCTTGCAGAGGGCTCGACGGGGAGAGGGGCCCCGCGGGTCACGCCGGTCTGCCGCTGCTGCGACGGACGCAGCAGCGGCAGCAGCTAGAGCCAGGTTTTGTTTTTTTTTTTTAATTTGCCGGAAGGGAAGGGAAGGGGGGGGGGCTGATGGGGGATGGGGGGTTAGGACTGGAAATGTGCAAGGGGGGGGGTTAGGACTGGAAATGTGCAAGGGGGGGGTTAGGACTGGAAATGTGCAAGGGGGGGGGGTTAGGACTGGAAATGGGCTGGAGGGGGGGTTAGGACTGGAAATGGGCTAGGGGGGGTTAAGACTGCTAATGGGCTGGGGCTGATGGAGGCTGACTGGAAATGGGCTGGGGGGGTTAAGACTGCTAATGGGCTGGGGCTGATGGAGGCTGACTGGAAATGGGGTGAGGGGGGGTTAGGACTGGAAATGGGCTGGGGGGGGGTTAGGACTGGAAATGGGCTAGGGGGGGTTAAGACTGCTAATGGGCTGGGGCTGATGGAGGCTGACTGGAAATGGGCTGGGGGGGGTGTTAGGACTGGAAATGGGCTGGGGGGGTTAAGACTGGTAAGGGGCGGGGGGCTGATGGAGGCTGTCTGGAAATGGGGTGATGGGGGGGTTAGGACTGGAAATGGGCTGTGGGGGGGTAAATACTCGGAAAGGGAGTGGGGATGATGTAGGCTGACTGGAAATGGGGTGATGGGGGATTAGGACTGGAAATGGGCTGGGGGGTTAAGACTGGTAATGGGCTGTGGGCTGATGGGGGCTGTCTGGAAATAGGGTGATGGGGGTTAGGATTGCTAATGGGCTATGGGGGGGGTTAGGACTGCTAATGGGCTATGGGGCGCTAGGACAGGAAAAGGGCTGATGGGGAGGGGTTAGAACTTGAGGTGGGCTGATGTGGTTAGGACTAGTAATGGGCTGTGGGCTGATGGGGGGGGGTTAGGACTGGAAATGGGCTATGGGGGGCTGACTGGAAATGGGCTAATGGGGTTAAGACTGGAAGTGGGCTGATGGGGGGTTAGGACTGGTAATGGGTTATAGGGGGGGCTTAAACTGAAAATGGGTTGATGGGGGCTAGGACTGGTATGGGTTGGGGGATTGCTATGACTGGAAATGGACTGAGTGGACGGGCTATGGGGGCGCTAGGACAGGAAAAGGGCTGATGGGGAGGGGTTAGAGCTTGAGGTGGGCTGATGTGGTTAGGACTAGTAATGGGCTGTGGGCTGATGGGGGGGGGGTTAGGACTGGAAATGGGCTATGGGGGGCTGACTGGAAATGGGCTAATGGGGTTAAGACTGGAAGTGGGCTGATGGGGGGTTAGGACTGGTAATGGGTTATAGGGGGGGCTTAAACTGAAAATGGGTTGATGGGGGGCTAGGACTGGTAATGGGTTGGGGGATTGCTATGACTGGAAATGGACTGAGTGGACGGGGAGGCTTGAACTGCAAATAGCTGATGGGGAGGGAGCTTGGAATGGAAATGGGCTGTGAGGGAAGGGAGCTAGAACTGAAAATGGGCTGATGGAGCAGCTAGGATAGGACTTGAAATAGGCTGTTGGGGGGAGCTAAGATTGGAAATGGGCTGTGGTGGGGGCTTGAATTGAAATGGACTCATGGAGGGGCTAGAACTGGAAGTAGGCTCATGGGGGGGCTTGGACTGGAATTGGGCTGAGTGGAGGGGAGCTAGGATTTGACATGGGCTGATGGTGGGGCTAGGAAATGACTAGAAATGGGCTGATGGGGGGCTAGGATTGGAAATGAGCTGATGAAGGGACTCAGACTGAAAATGGATGGGGGAGCTAGGACTGGAAATGGGTTGATGGGGGGCTAGGACTGGAAATGGGCTGATGCAGGGACTAGAAGGGAATGGATGCTGGGTGAGACTGGAACTAGAAGGGAGCTGATGTTGGGGGAGGATTAGAATGGGATGGGGCTGGGAGAGTAAAATGGAGAGGGGAAAAATATTTTGTGTGGGAGGGATGAAAAATCTACAATTGGCCGGGTATTGGGAGAGTAAGTGGGGATTGAGGATGGAGGGGTAAAATTTGTGTGGATGAAATAAGAATGAGGAAAGAGCAAAAGGATAAAGATTAGTATGTTAAAGCAGATGTAGAGAGAGAGGATGGAAAGAAAACTAGAAGAGAGAAGAAAGGACAAATGGACAGCAGACGATGGAGAGTTAGCAGAAAACATGAAGAAACCAGAAGAAAGTGGCTGGAGCAATTGCAACTGAAAAAAAATGCACAAAAGGTAGAAATATATCTCTTTATTTTGAATTTATTAACTGGAATATGAAAGCTCTGGGAAATGTGCATCATTAACGTCTGCGCTTTGTTTGGTACAAGAGGAAATTGATTTATAGTTTTATTTCTACAGTGTTGTTGTACATTCCAAGTTTGGCTTTTGGGGTTCCCAGTTTAATTATTGCCTTCCTGTTTCTAAATTGCGATTCCTTGTTTGGTGATGGTCTATGTTCTGCATGTGTAACTGAGCTGAGGTATTCTGTTTATGTAATTCCTATTTGACATTGCCACTTGTTCTCTTTCCCCAGTATTCTCTGAAATGTACTGGTTTAATATTTGCAGTGTTTCCTTTTGATAGGTAGGGTCTGGTGCTTTGTGAGTCCTGGTAATGCTGTCAGGATACAGCGGGTTTGCTATGGGTTCTAAATGGGCAGCGTTTGTAGTAGTTCCTAATGTGCCTGGCGGTTGGCACTGGATTATAGTAATGTAGAAATCTTTTAGTCTTTCTTTATCCATACACTCATTAAGAGACATGTTTACTAAAAGTTAGTGTATGGTAACATTATGCAAATATTTATGCAAATAAGGCCACTTATGCAAATGAGGCCCCGCACCGAGTCTCCGCACATGGCCCCGCACCCCCTTGGGCCGCCCCTGCCTGACACTGAAGGACTTTGGAAAAAGGGGCACTTAATAGTTTGTCCCTCCACTTTATTGTATCCTATGGCTATGTTACATTCAAAATTGCATTTGTCAGTTAAAGCCATGTGTCATGCTTTCTCTGTTTTAATCCTGCTTTTCTTTCTGCAGCTAAAGCCGTAGTGGTGATCTGTCCTGCCTGTCTCTCTGCTGATTGTTCAGGGACAACGTTGCTGAAATCTTCCACCTCTCTACCCAGACCACAAGGCCCTTTCCTATTTTTACAGGTGGACTTTACAGATTTGTCTTGTGCCAGAGGGGGGGGAAGAAACAGTTACTTGTACTCACCTGTCTGTATTCAGGGTGGCCCAAAGCTTATCCAACTGCTTCTCTGTCAGCAGTAACTGCAATTAAATGCTTATTGTATCAGTTTATTCCGGTATGGGGTATCCCTTTGGTTCTGTCTTCTGATCAGGGACCAGCATTTGTATCCCAAGTATGGGAAGGGATTCAGGCATTTTTTGGTATTTATAGGTAACTGCATCCTCCTTATCATCCGCAAAGCTCTGGCCAAGTGGAACAGATGAATAAGACAATAAAAGGCATGCTCAGATCTCTGACTTCAGATTGGCTATCCTAGTATGTGAGCATTACCATTAACACATATACTTCCTGACAAAAAGCTTCCACCCCCCCCCCCACCCTGCAGCCCCACATAAACAAACACACACACACACTCACTAGCTCAGGTCATTCCATAGCTGAAGCTGCCAATCATGAAATGAGACTGGAAGGGAAGGGCTGACACATAATGAGGGCAAAGGGATGTGAGGATAGTGGCATATGGGAGACATGTGAAAATGCCATGGGCCATGAGCAGTGAGAGGCAAGGGCATGCTTGTGGGCATGCCTGAAGTTCCACAAAGCCCTACACCCCATGTCAGGACACATGCAGAGCACAATGTGCACATGGTTGCATGACGTGCTGGCACAAAGAGCCACAATAGAAGGAATATAGCCATACCATGGTCAAATAATACATAACTATAGATGGCAGCTATCAGAAAGGTTGTGCCTAGAACCAGGATGTCAGAAGCAAGGGGTGCAAATGTTCCCTGCAGCTCTTACCATGGCTACATGCCACAATTCTTGCACACCTGGATAGGGAAGGCCCTCAATACAAAGGCATTAGAAGGAGAAAGGTCAAGAGGATGGCATGGGAAGAATCAGTGAAATGAATATATCTGTAATCATGAGTTCTCCATAAGAATTTATGAAATTACCTTCATTATGTGCAAAATGTAATGCAGGAAAGTGCAAAGCCGATGTGCTGTCTAGAATGTGCCCAGCTGCCCTACAGTTAGTGGACAGGGCAGACATTTACCACAGAAGCCCACATTCCATGGCTGAGAAGACAATATAGGTGTATCCACACTACCTGCTGAAGTATGGAATATGGCACTGTGCACTAGGAAAACAAAACATGCTGCTGCCACAGCAGTGCAAGCTGAAGCCTCCCCTTAAACATCATCCCCCCCCATAAGCACTCCAAATACCCCAACAGTCTCTCTCCAATCCATTACAATCAAGTGCCCCCACAAACAAGCACCCATCACAATCAAGACTTCCCTAGGAGGATCCTCCAGGTGCACTCTTCCAATAGGAATGCCAGTAAACTGAAGCCCCCCAAAAGACTATACCACATTCCTCCACTCCCAAACCCCCTGATCTCCTCAAGTCTTATTTGGAGGCCTCTCTGTTAGTCTAGGGCACCAGGATGGGAGCAGTCCCCTTCTGCTTCTGCCCTGAAGATGCCAGGGCTCCAAATGGAAATTAAGCCCCTAGCAGTGGTCTCATGGTACTATTGCTAGAGGTCAGACTCCCATATAAGAACATTCACTATTTATAAGGAAGATTGCCCCTAATGATAATACTGCAATTAGCTTTTAGAACCCTAGCACCCCTCCCCCAAGATCTTGATTAACCTCAGCTGCAATCATCTTAGCACCATCCCTCCCAGAACAATCCTATAAAAATTCACTTTTAAATATTAAACTTTATTTGGTAAATAAATACATAATGAAGGAGATTTGAAAAAGCCACTTAGAAGGTTAAATGGACTATATGCATATTGCCCATTCTTCCAGAAGGTAAAAGTAGACACTTATGACTCTTTGGGTTTGTGTTAGGCATACGTAAGTACAGTGCTCTGGGAATATCGAAAACCCAGAGTGGCTCAATTTATAAGAACATAAGATATGCCATACTGGGTCAGACCAAGGTCCATCAAGCCCAGTATTCTGTTTCCAACAGTGGCCAATCTAGGTCATATGTACCTAGTAGGGACATAGCAGCCAGGGAAGAGCCAAGACTTGGTATACTATTTTTGTTTTGCTTTCTCTTTGGAATTACTGCCGATGCTGAGATCATTACAAGATGGGATATTCAAAGGGTGCTTTGTAGTATTGCAAACACAGAGAAACTTGCAATGGATATGCTATGGTTGTAGAATGGAGATAGTGTTTTTTATTTTTTTTTATTTTTTTTTTGTTGGGGAGGGGGTTACCTTTACAAAAGAGCTGCAGGCTACATTCAAAGACTACTAGTGTTCTTTTGCACAGGAACTATTTCCTTAAACATCTTCAGAGTACTGGCAGATGAAGTGGTCTTGGACATTTTTTATTAATCATGATATTTAAGTTTCCCTTAAAGGAACAGAGATACCTCAAGTGGTTATATATGATAAAGCAGCTGTTATTGGAGTGTTGCAGGATTTGCACTCAAGGATTTGTATATCATCCACCAATTCTCAGGCCCGTGTGCAGACCCCATCATGCACACGGACCTGAGATATACCCTATTTCCTTTTACTTTTTATATTTCATTGGAATGGGATATTAAAACTTGCAAAGGATGAAATCTTAAAGGGTCAGTTTTTTTATTGAGCATTTCAATTAATTACAATTGAAAAGAACAAACCGAGAATATGATATAGGAAAATAAAGAAAAAGAAGAAAAGAAAACAAAGAGAATGCAATTCATTTCAAATCAATATCAGAACATTAGCCATTTCATAACTAATTAATTACCCTCTTAAACTTGTTCCAGTCTGAAAGCAAGCCTAGGATTCAAAAAGTTCTCCAACTGAACAACCTGAAAAAAAAAAAAGATTTTTCCTGAAGTGTGATCAGATACTTACAGGGAAACTTCAGAAAAACAAGTTGTTCCCAGAGCCAATATTCAAGAATGCTAATTTTTTTGCCCCAAACATGTAAATCCTTCCTTTGAAAATACAACTTTAAAATCCTATTTTTATCCATTTCAGAAGAAATATATTCTGAGAAGTTTCTAAAAAAGCAGATAAATCCAGGCTATCAGGAGAAATAATTTGATCTAGCCCTCCTTCACCTTCAGTCTCCAGTTTCTAAGCATTAGAAATTTCTATCCCATCCAAATCTGGGCAGGATATAATTTTTTTCAAATATTTCTGAAAAAGAATTAAAGGAGAAAAGTAATGTGTTTGTTGAAAATTTAAACAGCGCAAATTTTTAGCTCTAGATAAATTTTCAAAATATTTGAACTGCCAACAAAGGGAAAGACTATCTTTCACAAAAGAAGATACAACTGTTTGTAAAGTTAGGGCTGAGACCCAGACTTCACTAAATGAGAATCAATATCAGTCAGTCAGTCTTGGAATGTTTTAGTGGCCTAGTGGTTAGAGCAACAACCTAGGATCAGAAAGACCAGGATTCAAATCACACTGACTCTCCTTGTGGCAAAACAAAAAATTCCAAATCATCCTGGGAGATTTGAACTTAGCATCAATTCCCCCAACCCACTTGAACTCCTTCTTTGAAGCCATGGACCAACTAGGCTACCACCAAATAGTAAGCAATGCCACCCATGATAGGGGAAATACCCTGGACATGATTTTCGTACCCACCAATCGTCAACCAAACTTAGAACCACCTAAGTTAAAGATAACCCAAGTCCCATGGTCCGATCACCACCAAATCGATCTCAGAATAAAATTGCCGTCCCTACCCAAAAATGCAAAGGAAATGAGAATACCTCACCCAATCAGGAAGTTCAACAAATTCAACAAAGAACACCTCATAAATACCATTTCATCTCACATAGATCTGAACTACATGGACCTGGATGATCTAACAAACAGATGGAACACGAACATACAAAATGCTTCAAACCCTACATTGAAAACCTCAGGTAATGCAAGCAAGCCCAGCTCCGAACCCTGGTACACGGAAACTCTAGCAAGATCGAAGAGAGAACTCCGCAAAATAGAGAGAAAATGGAGACAAACCAAATCCATCGAGCTCAAAACCAAATACATGACCCTTCTTACAAAGTACAAAGACGACGTCAACTCTGCTAAGAGAAACCATCACACTAACATATTAAGTAAAGCAATCAACAGACCGCGGGAGTTATTTGAACTCATCAAATCTCTTACTAAAACACCTCAAAGCGACAACCTAAACAACTCCATCAAGGCCCAAACATTGGCAAACCACTATGCGAGCAAACTAACTGCCACAAGACCTACACCCTACCATGACTCAACACTACTGACACCACTAAACAACCTTGAGACCAACACAAATCAAGACCAGTTATGGAAAGATTTCCACAAAATCGGAGACCAGCAAATTGCAACCATACTCACAAGCATAAACAGCACCACATCCCCACTCGACCCCTGCCCAGCAACCTGGATCAAGGCAGTGAAACAGGACATAGCACCGTACATCTAGCACATAGTAAACCTATCACTACAACAAGGATTCATGCCCACTGAGCTAAAGAAATCCGTCATAAGACCTATTCTAAAAAACAGTACACTCAGCAGAGATGACCCAGCATCCTACTGCCCAATATCAAGCATACCATTCCTAGCAAAGATCATTGAAAAGGCAATCCTATTACAACTCCAAGACCACCTGAACGACAATGCTCCTCTAGATGACCAGCAATACAGCTTTAGACAACATCATGGGGTCGAAACCCTATTACTAGTTCTACTTAACAGCCTACTCAAGGGCCTGGAAAACAAAAAGAAAATGTATATACTCCTATTCATCGACATCTCAGCTGCCTTTGATACAGTTAACCATCGAACCCTCATAAACAGAATCAAGTCAATAGGAATATCAGGAACCCCACTAAAGTGGTTCACATCATACATCTCAAACCGAATGCAACAGGTACAATTCAACGGCGAAAAAGCAGAAGCATTCTTTCAAACACAAGGTATACCACAAGGCTCTGCACTCTCAGCACTCCTTTTCAATGTATATATGCAACCACTATGCAAAATATTTACACAGCATAAAATCAACTACCACATTTATGCCGATGATATTATGCTGTACACACAACTTGACACTGACAACCCGGACTACAGCTCACTCGAAACATGTCTTGGCGAGATGCAAAACTGGTTACAACAAAGCAGCATGACAATCAACCACAAGAAAACTGAGGTGATGTATATCTCAAGGAAAGCAAATTTTGACCCACCTACATCTATAACCCTGTGCAACAACACTTATCAAACAAAGAAAGAAATAAAATATCTAGGAGTTACATTTGACTGCGACCTAAAAATGGAAACTCACCTGCACAAAACCAACAGGGCAGTCTTCTACAAACTGAGAACTCTACAACCCATACGGAATATTATTGATCCCCACGACTTCAGATCCGTTGCTCAAGCACTCATCATGCCACATTTCGACTATTGCAACGCCATTTTTCAAGGACTTCCTAAGAAAACCCTGAACATCCTTCAAATGGTACAAAATGTAGCTGCCAGGATCATCATGAGGAAAAGTCTTACTGAACACATTACACCAGTACTAATTGAGCTACACTGGCTCCCCATAGCAGCCCGCACAAAATACAAAATACTGACGACCACCTTCAAACTCATCCACAGCATAGCACCATCCTTCCTCGACACCCTAATCAGATTGCAACCATCCAACAGAAACAGGAGAACCATCAATTCCAACACCCTCCACACTCCAACAGATATCAGATCAGTCAAAAAAATCACTAGTAACAGGGCTTTCTCATACACAGCACCGACACTATGGAACCAACTCCCACCCGACCTACGAGCCAGCATTGATCTAGCCGACTTTAGAAAGAAACTCAAAACCCACCTATTTCAAAGTCATTTCAACCTGTACTAAACTTGCATGAGGGGCAACTCCCCCACAGCACCCCAGAAAACCTGTAATGTATAAATGTACATATGTAAATAATTATCCCCTTAGCTTAGAAGTAGTTAATTTTCTGCGTGATGTGCTAACCTTTCGAATCTTTATGTACAAATCAAAATTATTCTGTCTTGATTCGACAGCTTTTTCCATGTAATCTTACCCGCTTCTGATCGCTGGAAGGAGCGGTATACAAATGCTTGCTAAATAAAATAAATAAATAAATTGGGCAAGTCACTTAACCCTCCATTGCCTCAGGTATGACCTTAGATTGTAAGTCCTCTGAGGACAAAGATTACCTATAGTATCTGATTATAACTAACCTTGATCTACTTCTGGAAAGGTGTGAACTAAATAACTCTTTCATCCTGGTCTGCAAATTTTGCCACAGTCTCCTTGATGAAATCAAATTGTTGTAATGCACCTCTCAGGGAAGCCTCTGTATGGGATACCACCTCTCAAATAGCCTTCAAGGAAATATCTTTAACTTGTGTAGAACAGGACTCTTGCCCAGTGTCAGCACCAGCAACTGGAAGCTGAATAATCCTGTGCAAAGGTTTGGGCTTGGTGGGTGCAGGTTGATGGCTCCAAAGAAGGCTCGTGGGGTAAGGCCCCTACATGGGGGGTTAAGATTTCCTCTCCAAGGGTGGCCAAGTCACCTGCTTGGTTGACTGAGGAGGAGTCTTCAGTGCATGGGGTCAGCCCAGTGCCCCAAAGTGCACTGGGGGTAGCGGGACAAGGGCAAAGGGGGTTGGGTGGGTTGTTGATGGAGTGGAGGTGGGCTCTACTTCCAGGGTTCTGGTGGGCCAACTGATTCATGGGCAGCTGTTACCTGAGTTGTGGCCTGACACCAGCCACAGAGTGGAGGAGCAGCCATCTGGATGTAGCTGGGAGCAGCATGCTGTGGTTGGGAGCCAGTACTTCCAAGTTGGTATCTTTGTCTGGAGATTTCGGCTGTTGCGGCAAGCACTGTTGCTTCTCAGGGGGAGCAGCCCGGTAAGCATCACAAGAGTTTGCTGTGCACTTTACAGGACTGGAAATTTTTGAGGAATTTATGGAAGGTAGTCAGTCACATGCGTAGGGAGAAGTGCTTTGGGCATTCATGTGATATCGGTGTGGCTCAGATTCGGGATACTTTCGATTCTTGGGATTCATCGGATACTTCATCTGCTGACTAGAATTTTGATGAAGATTTGGATGGTTTTCAGCCTTTGGAGCCTAGGCACTGGCTGTTGGTGACCCTGGTGAGGGTTGTTTGAGTGGTTCCATTCAGGAGGCCTGCAATGTGCATACATTGAGTATAATAGCCCCATTTGATTGTCATGTTTCCCAGAAATTAAAGTCTAAGTTGTTGTGGGGGCATTATGTTGATACTTTTTCCCTCTTGGTCCATGATCAAGAGGTGGGATTTAAGAAGAAGTGTGAGGGTAGTAAGGAGGAGGGCAAGAAAAGGCATCCTAAGGTCTCACAAACTATTATTAACTGGTTGCTTGCTTTTCATGTTTTCTCTTCAATTTTGGGTGGAGCTCAGACAATGATTTATCTGGGTTTATTTCGATATTCAGATTTGATTTTGTGAGCACACAGGACCTGTGGTGGTTGGGCTTGGCTCAGTTATGATAAACAGTTTCAGAAGAGTCTTGCCAAGGATAAGTCTGATGCTTGGGGTTTTCTGGATGTTGATAATTGGTTGGCAGAGATGACCCCAAGTCATTTTAGTTTTGGTCACAGTGGTTTTCGTTTGTCGGCAGGATTGGCTGTTGGGGTGCCTGATGGGGGTATGGTATAGTTGGGGACTGCGGGGGGTAGCAGTGGCAGATGGGGTTCTGTGGGCAGGAACATTTTTCTTAATTCTGTGGGAATTTGCAAATTTGGATTGAACAATGCTTGTTTCCAATTTAACATGAGCAATTGCAAGCAGCCTGTTTGTAGGTTCAAGCATAAATGTTCAATGTATGGAGGTGGACATCCGGCCTTTTGATGCTTCTCGGGTGGTGGGAGACCATCCAGAGGGAAGCAGCCGAGGTTGTCAGGTCCGCCTGCTCCATTCATGTGGAAGCACTGAAGTATTGGCTGCAGGATTACCTGAACTGGAAGCTGCTCAATTGTTGTAGGATTGTTTCCAAGAGGGGTTTGCTATTCTGTTTTCCGGGCCTTCTTTGCATCATCTGTTGTGTAATGCTCTGTCTGTCCTGCGTTTACAAGTGATTGTGGCTGAGAAACTTCAGAAAGAGTTAGAGTTTGGAAAAGTGACAGGGCCATTTGATTGTCCATCTTTGCTGAATTTGGTTGTGTCCCCTTTCAGTGTTGTGCTGAAGAAGGAGGCCATGAAGTATCATTTGATTCATAATTTATCCTACCTGGCAGGGGGTAGTGTGAATGATTGTATTGATCCGGCTCTTTGTTCAGTGCAATATGCATCTTTTGACTCAGTGGTACTGCTGTTGCGGAGATTGGGGAAGGGTTGGTTGATGGCGAAAATGGATATCGAATCTGCCTTTTGTTTGCTCCCTATTCAACCCAGCTCTTTCTATTTGCTGGGTTTTCATTTTCAGGTGAAATATTATGTGGATAAGTGTATGCCTATGGGTTGCTCAATAATCTGTGCCTGTTTTGAGGCATTTTCTTAATTTATTTTTTGGGCAATCCAGTTGGCAGTGGGATCTGATTTCATGGTCCATTATTTGGATGACTTCCTTTTTGTGGGCTCTGCAAGTTTTGGGTAGTGTGCCCGGTTACTTGAAGTGTTTCAGCAGCTGATGTCTGTTTTCTGCTTGCCGCTTGTGTCTGAGAAAAAAGAGGGTCCCAGCATTGTGCTTACATTTCTGGGTATTGAGTTGCACTCTGTGCAAATGGAATCTCGTTTGCCTATTGGAAAAGTGCAGACTGGTGGGCTTGATTGAACTAGCTTTAGCTCATTCAAAGCTTACTTGAGACAGGTGCAGGAGCTTTTGGGGCACTTTAATTTTCTATGTTGGGTGATACTGATGGATAGAGTTTTCATGAGGAGGTTAGCTTTCTTAATTAGGGGAGTGGTCTATAAGCATCATTTTATCTGTGTGAGTGGTGGAGTGTGGGCAGATTTGACCCTTTGGTTGGGGTTTCTTTGGGAGTTCAATGGTGTTTGTGTCTGGCAAATGCCCACAGTATCTAACCATGATCTAGAGCTGTATATGGATGCTTCCTATGGATGTGACTTTGGGATTTATTTGGGGGGGTCTTGGTGTGCGGAGTCATGGCCACCTGTTTGGTGGGAGAGAGGTTGGTGCCGGAATACTGCCTTTTTGGAGCTGTTTCCATTGTGGGTTGCTTTGGTGATTTGGGGTGAGAGCTCATGTGTCATCGGACAGGGTTCTTGCATTCTGACAATATGACTGTGGTTCAGAATGTCAACTGGCAGTCTGCTAGTTCCCCATTGGTGATGGGTCTTTTGCGCTTGCTGGTTTTGTGCTGTTTGCAGTTGAATGTGTCGCTCATGGCGCAGCATGTCCCTGGGGTGGATAATGCAATTGCAAATTCCTTATCTCGTTTACAGTGGGCTCAGTACTGAGCTTTAGCCCCAGGAGCAGATGATTGCCCTTCACTTGTGAGAATGCTGAGATCTGTGTTGGCTGTGAATACTTGGAAGGCTTATGCAGCTGGCTGGCTGACAGCATTTTTGACTTCCTGCAATTAGGGTCTACAGACTTGGGATGCAAGATTGATCAGGGGGATGTGTTGTGTTTCATTGAGTGTGACTATGAGCAGCGGTTGTCACCCCATGTTCTTGCTGGTGCTTTGACAAGTGTCCCCTATGTGTAAAAAAATTCAGGGTTTGAGGCTCCTTTCTCTTTGTATTTGGTTTGCATGTTAGTGTGGGGTTATGCTAGAACCTGGACAGCTTTGTTGGGGCACCTGCCTTAGCAACCTATTCAGCATGATATACTGTGTGCCCTGTTGCAAGTCTTGCCTCAGGTTTTTTTTTCTTCATTTGAGATGCACCTATTTAGGGTTGCTTTTTCCTTTGTCTTCTTTACAGCTCAACAGGTTAGTGAGCAGGTGGCAACGTGCAAGACTGCTGGTGGTGAGCAGGGTCTGTGAACGGATGATGCAGTGGTGTTGCAGGATGAGGTGTGGTTATGTATTTGTCAAAATAAGATGGATCAGTTGGGAAGGAGGACCTGGGTGCATCTTCAATGTTTTCTTGGGCTACTTTCCTGTCCAGTCCAGTGTGCACATACCTTTTTGCTTTTTCAGGCATAAGGTGGTCTCTTTTGGTTGTGTCATGTGGGGAAAGATCCTGTGATCAGGCTTCAGTATCACCATACTGAAGTGTTCCCTAGAGGTGGCAGATTTGTGCCAGGAGTATTTTGTTGCTAATTCTTTCCAAATTTGGACAACGACATTAGCTGCCGCACAGGGTCTTTCGGTGCAGATGATTCGGCGGGTGGGGCATTAGCAGTCTAAAGCTTACAAATTGTATCTTTGTTAGCGTATGGGGTTTTGGGTTGTTTTTTTCTTATTCTGTCTCTTTCAGTTTTCTCTACAGGCTTGGCGAGGAGAGAATATTTGGTGTGTATGTATGGGCATTCTTTCATCTTCTGGGCTTGGAAGAGAGCTGGGTAGGAATGGATGGGACAGTTCCCATCCTGGTCTGTAGACTACCACAGATATCTAAAGGTAGGTTCAAGATGGATCTGGGGTGGAAGAGGGATGATAAGGCTATTGCGGGGGAGTCTTTGCTTGAGGGAGGTGGTTGGTGACCGAGTCTCTTGAAGGGGACTTCTTAGGGAAGGGGTTCTCTTGACGGGTATTTTTGGAGGGTCTTTTGGGTGGTCTGTTGAGGGTCTAATGATGAGGGGATTAAAAATCTGGAAGGTGTTACTGTTCAGAGAAGGTGCTGTCTTGGGAGTGTGCTATCTGGGGGAAGGGTTGGGTTGCACTACTGAGGCAGCAGGATTTTTATTTTTAAATATTTTACACTGGACCCACCCATGCCTTGGCAGATTGTGCTGGTTCACCTGCACTAACTGCTGAGGCATGTAATGTAAGCCCATGCTGTAAATGTTTGCGCTATATGATAAATGCAGGGCAAATGCTGACCATACACCCTGTATTTCCAAAACAGCTTTCACTTACCATACTTTAAGTTTTGCACTTAAGCTGTGGTTAGTGTGAGAACATAGTGGCCTTTGGTGAACATGTCCCATTGTGTTATAAGAGGATGGTGAGGATGGTGAAATGGCTGTAGAAAAATATGCCAAGATCCTGGGTGGCCAAAGATTTAGTAGGTTTAAAGAGATAGTACACAGATACTAATTACTAGGGAGGGAGGATTTATTTATTTAACTAGGCTTATATGCTGTTTTTCTACCAGTCAAATGGTGTACATTCAGGTACTGAATATATATTTTTCCCCTTGTCCCCAAAGGGATCATAATCTATGTTTTTGTACCTGAGGCAACAGAGGGTTAAGTGGCCTGCCAAAGGCCACAAGGAGCACCTGTGGAACTAGAAACCCCAGTTCTTTGTGGCCCAAGGTTGCTGTCTTCAAGTGGGATTTGAAACCCTAGCCTTTTGGCCTGAGGTAACTTGTTCAAACCACTAGGCCAGTCCTCCAAGATATTGTTGACTTTAATTTTGTTTGATTTTTTTAACATTTGTTAATTTTTTAGCATTCACTATTTCACTTTAGTGTGCACTAACATGAAATCAGATACACTAACATGAAGTTGCATATATTGTTTTGTTTTAGCAGTCATTATTTAGTACATGCTAACTGTAATAGTGTATGCTTAAACAAACTAAAACTCAGTGAAATGAAAAGCACATCCCTCCTGTCTACCTCAAAGAATCTTGCAGTGAATTCTGGTAGCAAGAATCAGCTCAACAGCTCTATATAAGATTGAGAGAGAGAGAGAAAGAGAGAGAAGACATACACAAGAGCATATTGTCATACACAAGACATACACAAGAGCAGGCCGTCAAAGCAGTATAAGATTTGAGAATCATATTCTCTGTATAGGGGAAAGGTGCAATTTGCAATGTCAGTTATATATGTTGAATGTTCTTGAGAACTATCATTTAGTGAAGAAAAAACAAACCACATGCAAGGCAAAATACATAGCTTTACACTTCAAAGTATGCTAACTTTTATTGCAGTTATTCATATTCCATAGGTTTTTAAGTCATGACCTATTTATCCTTTAGACAATTAAATTTAAAAAATATGTACATTTCTATAGCTTTCCCCCAATTAATATGTACATTTCTATAGTTTTTCCCTAAGATATTTGGAGAAAGTATTGAAATGAAACAGAACTGTGAATGAAGCGTATAGAAAGATCTCTGTTTTTTGCCCTTAAATCACATTGAAATCATATAATAGCATGCTTAATATGTTTCTTCCTTTGTATATATCTACTTCAGCAAGGCAACATTACATGCCCAAAAATGGACATTAAGACATGTATATTTTAATGTCAAGTAATGCATTTCATGTCTCAAATCCAGATCATCCTTATTCTTTGCTCATTAATGGCATATTAACCACTATTTGCCTTTCCAGGTCTAACTTTTTCAAACTCTGAATAGCATATACAGTATAATATTCACTCAGATTTCCTGAGTAATTATTTACCCGGACCTCTTTTCTGGCCTCTAAATGAGTGAATCAAGCCCATGATCTATAAGCACGTGGAGCCCGATATTGAACGAGGTGGTGATAGAGTCCTTACACAGATAAAGATACCCACGCAGGAAAAGAGCACAAATCATGTGCTAGGCGGTGGTCACATGGGCAAGCACTAAAAATGAGAGTTTAAAGCATGGCAGCAGCTGTGTAACATGCCATAGGCAGGCAAGCACAATAAGAGGATATTGGCTTAAGGGTGTGAGAGCCTGAGCGGCGAGAGTGACCAGGGGAAGGCACCCCAGTATAGAACAATGCAACACAATCCATGGACAGTTGAGGGCTCCCCTGAACACAACGGTGCATGGGTAATAACAGGGGAGGGAACATCAGTCCTGAATGGAAACACATGTATTGTTGCGCTGCCATACATGGGTGATGTGGGAATCTACCCATATAGTGCTGTTCCACCATACCCATGTAGTGGTGACAGCATCATGCAGGGATTTATTTATTTATTTAACATGTTTTATATACCGTCTTTCTACAAATCAAAACGGTTTACATAGAACAGTAAAAGGCAGTATATTTCAACTGTTTACAAGGAACGAATAACAGGGTACAGAATAAAACATGAACAACAAAATTATAATATACAATTAATTACGGTGAACAGTGAACAACTATTTACATATTTACATATGTATGTGCCAAGCTACGGATGGGAGTATTGGGTCTGTAGACTAGGGATGTCTGGCCTCCTTCCTGTGCAGGAACCCTCTCTGGCTGGGCTGATAGACAACAGCAGCATGGCATCCAGGAGGACTGCTAACTTCAGCCCTAATGAGGCAGAGGTCTTGGCACGAGCTGTACTCAGGTATAAGGGGATGCTCTACCCAAGGGGGAGTTGGATGCCCAACCTGAGACTATCCATGGCCATCTGGAGAGGGATCCAGCTCTGGTGCACAGGAAAGTAGCCATGAAGGGACAGGGAGCACAGTGGAGGGAGGGTCTGAGCTGCAGGCCAGGGCAAACACACAGGCACAGTCCTAGCTGTGGGACTGCACATGCAGACAGTGGTGGGGGGGACATGACACATGCCGGATCCAGCACCTATGTGTCACGGACATGAGCATGGCAGGGACAGTGCCGCATAGAGTATAACCCTGCCAGCTCTTTCTGCCAACAGCAGTATCCAGGCTCTGACACAGCATGCATGGAAGCCAGAGTTCCCTTTGGTAGGGGATGGTTAGCAATGGCACAGCCCACAGAAAATCCCACACCGCATGGGAACTGTAGTAGAGTCAAGACCCTGTTCAGGGGGAGACCTGTTATAGGTATGCAACTACAGCTGTTGCTGCTCCCAGCCCACACCCACTGCAGATGCTCAGCACCCACATCATATCACAGGCACAACAGCTGAATCGGTGCCAAACTGGAGATGTCCCAGAACCGAACAGATGTGTATCACTTGGCATGTACAAACCATGACTCCCTGTGCCCTACAGAGATGAACAACCCATGCAGCAGTGAGGTCTGTGTAGTAACGTATGACTAGTCCCACACTAAAGGAACATACTGCTACACTCTGGACCCCAACACTGTTACCTACCATGTTCTGTGGAAATATGCCCTGAGATTAGTGCAGCAGGAGGGAGGAATGGAGGGGGCATGCATGACATAGACAGAACATGGGATCTAGAGACGACATAGAGGGATGTGAGGTTGCAATGCTGAGGGAATACGGGCCCATGAGTCCCACAGGGGAGACACAGGTGAGAGGGGTGCAGATCCAGGGTCAGAGTTTGATTGAATAGCTACTCAGAGGACTAGGAAGAGCCAGGGGCAAAAAGGAGATGGTGAGGTAAGTGACCATGGAGTGTCCACAGAACCCCATGATCACAAGCAGCTGTTGATACAACCCAAGAGCTGCAACCCAAGGAGTGCCATGTGCCAATAGCCCACCCACAGTAATAGCAGCTGGAGGTGACCGATGTCACATGTATATGGTCTCATCAGTGATCACACCCAGAACACCATGGAACCACAGGGATGAGTAGTTCACCTGCCACAAGGCACTCACAGATGCTACAATTGTCAGATATAGGGAACTGTCCCCAGGAATGGAAGATACATGCCCCTGCTGCCAGGGTGGCCTGCTAACCAGTCATAAGCAGAGTATGTGAATGTACACTTGGAGAACTGTGCACATAAGGGTCTAATATGAACCCCCTACCTCTCATTCACAGTGACTATGGTATGCAATGCACCTTGGAGGCCCTCAAATACCGCTTCTGGACAATGTGATGCCAGTGGCTCCAACTGATGCAGCGTCTCGGGAGCAAGTGGCCACCAAAGGAGGTTATTGAGGCACAGGCCAGTCCCCAGTTGCCATAGCGAACAGCCATGCCTGAATGTACAGCTGACATGTGTCCTGCCCACGATGATTTATTTATTTATTATTTATTTACATTCTCTTATATATTGCGCTATTCTGCATCAGTGCGGTTTACATTGAACAAACTGAAATTACATTGAACAGAGCATTATAACTTGGAGATAACTATTTTACAGGGAACATGGGCTATGGAGGGTTAAGTGGCTTGCCCAAGACCACAAGGAGCACCTGTGGGACTAGAAACCCCAGTCCTTCCGGCCCAAGGTTGCTGTCCTCTAGTGGGATTTGAACCCCCAACCTTCCGGCCTGAAGTACCTTGCCCCAACCACTAGGCCACTCCTCCACTCCATGTATGATGATGTTGTGTGCATAGCACAGTAGGCATGCTACAGGTTTCATGGCTCCACCACAGTCACCCGCACCCACATAGTAATTGCAGGGAGCCATACAGCATGCTGAGCATGAGCCCAGTAGAGACTCCTTTTTGTAGTCAGGGCCACACTGTGTCTGCAGTCTCTCACAGTGCATGCCGTCCACATGTCTCACACACAAACAGCACTGTCCAATGTTCACTCAACGTGTAATCAAACTCTGGAATTTGTTACCGGAGGATGCAGTAAAAGCTGTTAGTGTAGCTGGGTTTAAAAAAGGTTTGGACAAGTTCCTGGAGGAAATATCCATAAACCATTATTAAAAGGGACCCAGGATATCACTGCTTGACCCAATACAAGCATTGTGGAACATGTGTCTTTTGGGGAAACTGCTAGGTACTTATGACCTAGATTGGCCACTGTTGGAAACAGGATACTGGGCTTGATGGACCTTGGTCTGACCCAGTATGGCATATCTTATGTTCTTATGTTGTTAATTTGGCACAGATAGTGAGGCCACCTGTCCCCATGGCCTGTGAGCAGGTAGACGAGCAGGGAAATACTGTCAAAAGCTTATGGTAGGAGGTTTTTGGGTGGTACTGGGGCACACCCCAATTAAACAATGTGTGTGGCCCACCTGCAAGCCCCCACCACACCCAGCTGCACCTACATAAGACTGTAGTGTGACATGGAATTGGCATAAAGGGGCACAAACCACAAGCAGTGAATCCACATGCACAGAGCAGACCTGCCCACTCAGCCACCCAAGGGAGGCCTACTGGCCTAAGATGGGGCCCATCAACCACATCAAGGCATATATGGGGGACATATATGCTGCTTGCAGAGGCACACAGGGGTGGGTAAGTGGGGGGCACTGGCAGGGATCATGCCTCATAGGTTGTATGTGCATGCGTGCATGCCCACATTTGCCTGTTCTTTCCGCACCCCTGTCGGATTTGCTGGCACACATGTAATTCTCCCCTATCCCTCTCCCTACAGCCAGTACCATGGAAGCCACAGGTGTCATTGGACAGCTACGAGCACCACCCCAGAACAGGCAAGCTGCACCAGCCCAGCATAGTGGCCAACCCACCCCCAGCAGCTCCTCAACCAGTGATGATGATGAGGAGACTGACATCATGGAGTAGAAGGACAGCTTCACGGAGGGTAAGACTGTGGGGGAGCCGGAGGCAGGGGTGAAGGCGGAGGAAGCAGCAGAGGAGACCTCAGAGGAGGGTGCAGAGGGTTTGGAGGAGCTGGAGGTGGAGGAGGCTGAAGGGGTAGAGGAGCAAGAGCTGGAGGTGGTAGAGGAGGAGGAGATAGAGGAGGTGGTGATGGAGGCTGAGAGGGAAGAAGGGGCAGCAGAGGGAGCAGCTGCAGAAGGAAAAGAGGAGCTGGAGGAATATGAGGGGTCTGAGGTGTCGGAAGAGTCAGAGGCATCCAAGGGGACAGAAGAGTATGAGCAGTCAGAGAAAATGCAGGGGTCAATTGGGTCAGAGGTGTCAGATGGCTTAGAGGGGTCAGAGGGGGCAGAGTTGGAGGCGATGGGGTCAGCAGGGGAGATAGGGGAGATTTAGACACCACACACCAATCGACCCAGGGATGGGGAAGTATGCACATGCCTGGCCACCACACCCATGAAGGAGGAGCAGTGGTGAAGCAATGGGTATCTGCAGTGCCTCACCCCCCACCCCCAGCCTGGCATGCCACCATACTATGCCCACACCTCAGGGGATGGCACAGCTGGAGTAAGAGGCATTGCAGACCCTGAGGCCCCACTGGCCACCCTCATGGTGGAGGTGAGCCCCCTCAGGGAGGAGGTACATAAGACAGCAAAGGCCATCTGCAGGGGCCTTGACACAATAGCTGTTACACTCAGGAACCACAGGCAGGCTCCCCTGGAACCATAGAGACCCCCTGTGTCAGAACAGAGGCAGATGTGGGTCACTGGCATGCAAACAGTGCTGCTGGGGACGTGTAGGTGTGTAGATGCAGTTGGGGTGCATGCCTGTGCATGCAGTGCCACTTCCAGGCTACTGTTATAGCCATTGTTGAATGTTTTGATAATGTTGAAATAAACATGTTTCTAGTTTGCAATCCCACTGTGTCATCATTGTAGCCAGCAGCAGAGCTATGTGTCTGCCATAGAGATGTTCGGAAATGTGGGTTGCATTTAGTGGGTCATGGGTTTAGCAGGGGTCCAATATCTGTGCAGTGGACCTGGGCCTGCACACATGTGTATGTTGCCTGCCCAGGCCAGGGTGGCATACATGCAGTGATGCACATGATTGAGATGCTGCCAGGGTATGTGCCCCTACCATGTGAGGGGATAGGCCAGAGCCCATGTCCCCAGGATGTGCCTGGTCAGGGCACAGGTGCCTGGCAGCAGGTACCACAGTGGTGGCCCAAGCCCAGACCCCAGACCCCCCTGCTCCCTCATAAAACGGTTTCTGCCCCCCCCCCCCCCCATGGATGCCAATTAGAGTCCTGTGATACCCAGCTATAGTAACTGCCCCGGGTATGGCCACTGTTTTAGGATATCAGAGCTGCATGATGCAGTGGGGAACCCCTGTCCTCTCCCCACACAGCAGTTTCATCTCATGGATATGAAGCCCTGATTGTCAGTGTCTACCCCAATCACTGCTACAGACCACAAGTAGCACAGCCACCCATGGGCAGCATCACTACAACTGCCATGGTGGATCAGCAGGGATAGGCAGACTTGAGGGTACTGGAGGTATGGTGGTAGGAAACCATGTGCACCAAACCATGCTGTTCTGAAATATCTGGTGTGGGTATGAGGATATCAGTGAACCATGGAACAGTACCAGATATGGCAGCATGTGGCAGTGGAGATATCTGGAGGGCAGTGAGAGCAGGCCACCAACTGCAGCTGTGTAGACCCATGCAATCCCATGCAGACCCCTAGGGGCAACGGGGGCACACAGCTGGGGTAACCACACAGGCCACCAACCCCATTCCCGTAGCACATCATACGTAGCCCATAGGCCAACAGACACTGCATGCTAACCCAGTCCGCAGTGCCTGTTGAGGGATGTCACCATATCTGGCTGTCACAGTGGGAAATGATAAACAGCTGGGCCTGCACTGTGCTATGATGGCACATAGCTGTGACCACCAACCCTCACACCCAGATATTCACTGTTGGGTCATGTGCACCCCTAGCAATGGGTGTGCCATACATGCCAGAAGCTTCAGCAGCTACCTTGGCAGCAGCAACACTGTATGCCACTTGCCTCTCTCCTGAGCTGCAGAGATATGGGTGTGTTCTCCCCTGCCTACTGCAGTGCCACAGCATCCTAGATAGGCAGCATACAATAGTGCAGCTGGCTGGGAAGGGACCGCCACCACCTGCCCCCATCTCCAGTCTGCCCCGGTCCACCCTGATGCTTTGTTTGAAACTTGGGGCATGTATGAAGGTTGAGGGAGGCTAATCAGCAGCACCAACCATGTTGGTGCCATTGCAGACTCCCTCGAGTGCAGTGACACACTGTATAGGGCTGTACAACATGTATGTGCCCCTCATAT
Organism: Ichthyophis bannanicus; assembly: GCA_033557465.1. Taxonomy (NCBI): domain Eukaryota; kingdom Metazoa; phylum Chordata; class Amphibia; order Gymnophiona; family Ichthyophiidae; genus Ichthyophis; species Ichthyophis bannanicus. The sequence continues at coordinate 361,138,065 of CM066037.1, forward strand.
ACCAGGCCCAGTAGTCCCCACTATCCATTACTCAGCACATGTGACCAATGGGGGTCACAACATATCACAGACCAGGATGGTGTTGGGCCAATCTGCTGGTGGTCTGTCCATGCCTCTGACTTGTCCCCCTCTGACAGTACAGACTGCTACATCACAATGGATGGCCTGTAGGTGCTGTCCCCCAGAGTTTTCATCCCTAGCAAGCTCCCAACTATGCATGGTTGTTGGCCCTGGTCTGAGGGCTGCACGATGGCCCTCTGGGTTGGCTGTGGTGGTGGGCTTTAGGCCTATGTAGTGGCTAATATGCATGTTTCTGGGAGGGATATGGGTGGGTGTGTGTAAGGTCTGGGATGACTATACCCAGTTAGCATGACTAACACGGGCACATGGCTCTAGTGGTGGGTATGCATGGGTATCAGAATGGCAGTGTCATGCCGGTATGCACGAGTATCATGCCGGTGTGCGTGGATGTCGTAACAGCGGTATGCCCATATATGACAGTGGTTAGCGATGAGCCTGCTCCTTGTGTCAGTCCTACATGGTTACGGATAGCTCCTCATTTTCATTTTACCTGGTTATCGTGGTCTACCCATGTACGTTTCAATATCCTCTCATTAGTGTTCTCCACGGTGGGGAGTCCTGATGCTGATATTCAAAGTTCCAGTGGCTGAAATGTTGCACAGGTAGCGGATATAGGTTTGGACGCGATGTGGTTATGCTGGAAATTATATCCATGCATGTTTAAAAGACCTATGTGGGTAACCTCCCACTGCCATAGCTCCTGAGCAGCTCAATGGCTAAGGCCGTGCCTAAGGATCCAAAGCATACCAGGAAGGCTAACTTCACTCCCTCAGAAACCTCCATGGCCCTGGGGCTCATTATATAGAGGCATACCTCTCTCTTCACATTGGAGGATGCAGACACACAGCTACAGGCATGGTGGGACATAGTCTGGAGGGTCAATGCCATCCACCACCACAACAGGGATGTGGAGGACATCAAGAAGAAGTGGCAGGTGGTCTAACAGGCTGCTAAGGAGAAACAGGCTGCCAATAGCAAGTTGCTACCAGAGCGCCAGCGCAAGCTCAGTCCCCTGGAGGAACAGGTCCTACAGTTTGGGATGATGTCATCATCTCTGGGGTTGCCGACTATGATAGTTCTGCTCCTGCCACATAGGAGGGTGAGTGCATGTTGCTCTGTGGCAGGTATGTACTCGTATCAGTGATGCGTGTGCCACAGTGCAGTTGACAGTGCTTAGTTGTTGTGCCATCACAGTGTGCCTCTCACAGAGTCCAGGCCCTGGCATGCTGTTTCATGGGAGATGCCTCATCCTCTCCCTCACCCCCATGTCCAATCACATTGTCGTATGTGTGGGCTGCAATGCCGTGCCACTGTGGGGTGTGTGGGTGTCACATTTGTGGGGTGTCACTTCACTGACAGCATTGTCTACTGTGTGTTGCTGTTGTGGCAGTGCTATACCTTCCAAGCCAGACATGATGGGTTCACTGAGACAGGGACTGTGTGCAACCAGCATGTTCATCTCAGTTTAATGGTGGGATAGGCCAGCACACTTAGTAGGGAGAGGGCAACCAGGAGACTCCATTTGGTGGAAAAGCAGGGGGTGGTCCAAGCCACCTGACATTGGTAATGTTGCCGGCACCTGGGCAATATACCATGCCATCATTCTGCCAGTTATGCCATTGTGGATGTGCCTGGCAGTGATATGGTCCATTATCCATCAGTGACAGCCATGGGCTCATCAGGCCAGTCTGTCATGGTGACAGTGACACATACTTGTGCTGTGGAGATAAGGAGAGGTATGTTAGGGGGCTTGACACTCACAGTGGTTAAGAGAGCATGGTTTAGATAGCACAGTTGTGGGGGACAGTGGGCCTATCTACAGTGTGTGTGCATCTTGGCCATGTTGCCTGTCATGTACAATGGGTCACACATACAATGTGGTGCCCTACCTCTCAGCCTGGTCCAGGCTTGGGGGGGGGGGGGGTGTACCCAGACTGGTGTCCGGATGCCACCATGTGTGACCTCTAGGGGTATATGGGGGGAGGCCGGGGCTCTAGGTATGGCTGTGCACAGCCACCCTCTGTAGGTATCAGCAGGTGGGGTTCCTAGCCTGTAGTGTCTTGCAATGTGTGCTATGGTGTGTTTATGCGCCCCACCATGGTTCTTTGCACACTGGGACTGTCTGTATGACCCTTGGATGGTTTGAGGAGTTGGTGTGGGGGACAGCGTGCTTCAATGGGTCATCCTGTCCATCCAACAGCAGAGCTGGTGGACCCAGGGCAGCCCCCCCTATAGCCACATTACACTGATGTACCCTGACCTTTGTCTCCCATGCTTTCCCACAGACCAACCAGTGTCCGGACCTTCCCAGCCTGGTGCTGATGAGAGGGTGGAGCATCAACCCCCATATCTGCTGACCACCTAGTGCAGCCAGGATGCAGCACAGCCACAGAGACTGATGTGGCTGCCAGGGAGGAGGAGCATGAGCCAGCTGAGCCACCTTTTGCTGAATTAGAATTAGACATTCTGGATGAGCCGACTGACCGTGGACAGGCTTTGGTGACAGCATCTATGCAGTGGCATGTTGCTGACTGTGCAATGCCAAATCATTATCATGACAACATGCAGGAAACTCCCAGTCACCAGGAAGCCAAGGGCGGTGGTGAGTTTCACTGACACTGGTAGTACCTGGCTTCGGGCTGTGGATGACTCCCAGTCCCCATTGAGGATGGTGCACAGCTCAGTGATTGTGCTACCATCAAGCTGGTGCTGCTAGTACACCTCCTTCTCTATGAATTCCAAGAAGCTCACCCTGGGCCTATGCACACTTGTGGCCTAGTACCTGTGCCTGGGGTGCTGGACCACTGCCTGCTGCTGTAATGCAGCATTTTGCTGCATCCTCCTCTGTGTATGGGGTCATTGGGTGCGCCTTCACCTCTGGAGGATCCTGTGCAGTACCCACATAGCATCTCTGGCAGTTCTGCATAGTTTCTCTTCTGCATGGGTTAGCAGATAGCCTTCCCGGTGTTGTGTCTCTCAGTATTACGTGGTTTTGCTAGTACACAGGTTACCCGCTAGCGTTCCCGGTGTCCTAAACACCACAAACCCTCGCCTAGGCTCGTGCAGTTTATAGCATCTTCTGGCCCTGCCGAACACATTCAAATAATGGTTTTACATGGGTATGATGTGGCCATGCCTCCACTACACCCCATTATGCCCTTATGGATATCCAGTTAGCGTTGCCTAGTTTTAGTGGATTTTTTGATGCAAGCTGTTTTGTTGAATATCTGTTATTCCTGGTTATAGCGTCCTTACATGGGTAAGTCGTCTTTTTCAGTGTTTAGCCTACGCCTAATGCTTCAAATATCAGGCCCGTGGAAAATATATTAGCATTATGCTCTGCCTAAGATGAACATAAGTCCTTTCCATATCTGCTGCTATACATCTGAAAAGATGGTGAAACATCAGAAGCATACAGGCACTTTCATATGCAAATGATCTGTCTGTGCATTTACTGAACATAATCTAAATGTTCATGTGATTACAATTTGCCTAGATTGATCCATTTGTGCCCCACATCCTTAAACCATTTTATACATCACTTTATTTATGTTCTAACGCCTACAACAAACTATTAAAACAAATCACTGTTACTCTGCAGGAATAGAATGATATGAGTCATATTCTTTGTGACATGATTATTATTTGCAGGCATTTCAATTATCCTTAGAAATGTCATTATGAAGTACTAAAAATTGTTCACCTAAGAAGTAAACCATGCCCTGAATTTGAACAAACAAATTTTCAAAAGTATATTTATACATGTGCATATACTTGATCTATATACTTTTTATGTTGCTTCTTTCCTGTCTCTACTGTTTCAAGAAGATGTACATGACAACATGACATCAGTGAATGCTGTTTGCTAGAGACCTATATATTCCCACCCCATGTTGGCCATGACCCCTAGCAGTAGTCTCACAGTACTATCACAAGTGGTGAATCTGCATGATAAGGACAATTGCTCCTTATATGGCAAATTGACTCCTAGAGGTAGTAACTCAAGACCACCACTAGGAGCCATAGCCACCCTTTTATTCCCTATACCACTATATAGGTACACAGAAGAGAGTACATCAAACCAAAGATCCTATATATGTGTATAATAATCACCCCTACCCCACTTCAAATTTCTCATTTCTTTCAGTTGACCATGTCACAGGGTCAATTAGCTTTAAGCCAGATGTGAGGCTTAGACAAAGAAGCAATAGACTTGCTAGTCAATTAAGTATTGATCTAAATAACAAAAGTCATTGAGAATCCACCAGTGGGTTCTGTCAATAACAGATCTTCAAATTTTCTCGCACAATTTTTGTCGGGGTCAACCGGCATGAGCAGGAGAGATTGAAGCTCCCCCCTCCGCGTCAGAAGAGCCCTTTTATTCAATAAGTACACAATCCCAAAATCATTAACCACAGTGTAATAAACACTAATGAACAGGCAATATTTGTCTTCCATAAGTAAGCACCAGGTTTTAAAATTGCACACGACATGCATGTTTCGGGCTCCCCAAGAACCCTGTGTCAAGTGTTCCCTTTCAGTAGTCGAAGTGATCGCCCTCCTAGAAAACGCCAAACCCAACGGCTCCTTTTGTGTAGCTAAATGGCAGCTGATTGGTTAACAGCATGTCATAGGAGGAGGGTCTTAAGACAGCCAACCTAATGAACCGGCCTCCCTTGAAACATGTAGAGTCCCTACCACTAACGATCACAGAATGAAAATGACAAAAAGTTGCACCACAAAAACTTACATCACAATAAACTCCACCAGTCATGTTCTAAGTTAAGCCCGTTGGAATCACTGTTTGCAGGCGGAAAATCCAACGTTGTTCACGCCATTGGTGTTGGCGTTCTCGGTCACCACCCCGGAGGGTAGCAGGAATCCAATCGATGATCCTCCATCTAAGATACCTGAAAACATGATTCATCTGTACACAATGCTTCACTATTGGTGCCGAGAGGGTCTTGGATTTGATTCTGTAGGCATGTTCCCCAAATCAAACCTTTACCGGGTGAATTGTCCTGACAATATACGCCAAATTACAGGGGCAAATCAGCATACAAACCACAAAACTTGACTGATGTGTAAAACCCCATAAAAGTGAAAGATTTTCCAGTGGTGGGATGAAACCACTGGGTGCCGTTGGGTTCGGCATTTTCTAGGAGGGCGATCACTTCGACTACTGAAAGGGAACACTTGACACAGGGTTCTTGGGAAGCCCGAAACATGCATGTCGTGTGCAATTTTAAAACCTGGTGCTTACTTAAGGAAGACAAACATTGCCTGTTCATAAGATAAGTGTTTATTACACTATGGGGGATGTTTACTAAAGTGCGGTAAACGTGACTAACGCGCGTTATACGACGTTAACGATCGTAAGTGCCGTATAACGCGCATACCGATGCGCTAACGACCGTTAACGTCATCCTACGCGCGTTAACCGTAGTTAACGATCGTAAAGCTCCGCGGCGCGTTAAAACAGCGCAGAAGGTGGAGAGTGGGCGGAGAGAAGGGGTCAATGGGCGGAGAGTGGGCGGGGAGAGGCTCCCCTCATACTAACGCGCTGAATTTCAGAGCTCAATTCCAACGCGAATGAAAACCTGTCGTTAAAGGCATTTAAAGGGAAGAGAAACCATTTCCGTCAGCAATGTACAGAAAAATCGGGGAAACCCACAAAACGTGAGCAGTGTGATACATGTGCACAGAACAAAATTTCACATAAAACGTTAAAAATGACCACAAGAAACATTTTAAAAAGCATAATTCAGCTGGGCAACAGTGATAGCAATGGGCAACAAGGAACAACACTCCCTGGAAAGCACCAAAATAAAAAGAAATGATGTGTGGAAGGGTCTACGCTCCGCAAACCCTTTCAAAGAGCATTACATTGTAATGGAGCTGTCCTGGGCGTGTGGTGTAATGTTTCCCAATGATATCATTGTTGCCCAGCTTGGTTATGGGTGTGCCCCTTTTCTGAGGTCCTTTCTGAGGTTTATGTGCACCTTTGTCTGCATACAAGGTAAATGAGGCCACAGTAAACCTGTTGCAGAGCAGGGTTTCTGACTCGTCAGGCCGGTTTAACTAACTCCAGGGACTGCACTGTCTCTGTGGCCACAATGTGGTGCAACAGACACAGCCAATGCTTGTAAGACCAGAGGGTCACAGGTTCAAATCCCAGCTGGGGCTCCTGCCAACCCAATCCCCATAGTTTTACCCACCACTAAACAGTGATAGTAAAGACACTCCTTTATTGCAGAGAACATACGCATGGCCTATATTTTACCACACCAAACACAGACACCAGAAACAGGCACAATACCTAAAGCAGAGTCCGCAAATGCAGTCCTGGAGGACCCCACACCATTCCGGTTTCATGCTGCCTCTAATAAAGATGCCTGTGCTGCATAGCTATGCACCACCCCCATGGTATGCAGATATAGCTCATGCATATTTATGAGGGACAGCATGAAAACCCGAACAGTGTTTGGAACACCAGGACTGGAGTTGGGGAACTCTGCCATAAAGCAGCAGCCAACAGGGACACACACCCACCCACAGGCCCCATTGGCCAATGCCACCTGGAGAGGCAAGACATTGGGCCCTGCCTGTATCTCCCAACACTAGCAGTTGCATACCTTAGCAATGCCACCCTACACCTGGGTATATGGTACACAGCTATCAAACGTTTCCTATGATAACTGTCAGATATCAATTCCTATGTTAAGCACATTTTGCTCATTGAGCTCCACCATAACAGTCATTCTGATGTCTGCGGTGTGTGCTGCAGGTCTGGTCTCTGACAGTGTTCACCACCCTGGGGAGTGACCCCCCAACAGTCTTGTGTACCATATCCATGCCTGTACTATGCCCAGGACTGGTGTGGTGGGTATGGCTGCTGACCACCTCTATAGTAGCACAATGCTGGCATAGGTGTGGGGGTGGCTGTCTGTCTATCCAGTGTGTGGAGGCTGCAAACACCTTCCACAGCCCACACTGCCAGTAATGTTGCCAGTATTGGGCTGCCAATGTGCATAATGAGGAGCAAGGTACCAAGGGTATAGGCCGGACAGGGTGGCCTGGCCAGAGTGCATCTGCACAGGGCATAGGGCAGTGACAGGCACATTGCAGTGCCCGGCCACCACCTACACAGACAAGGTGACCTCAGTATATCCTGCTGAGAGATCACTCTCATCCTGACTGTGCAGTGACCACAGCATGGCTAGGCACTCCCATAGTGCTATCTAGTATTTCTCTCATGTGATAAATATGGGTTTCCTTTTGGGGCCCAGTCACTGATGTATCTGCTTGCTGTGTATGCTGACATCCCAGTTCTGGGTGCAGGCATCTCCACTGGGCACTAGCAGACTGTTTGCAGCTGGTAGGTGTTGTGATGGAGTGGCTGATGGCTTGCACCAGGGGAATATCAGATAGTGGTGGGGTGCAGCCTAATGTCTGTCTGCTATTGTGTTATGGCTGTGTACAGAGCTGCATTGACTGCCCTGTGGGGTATCTGTTCCTCAGCAGGACTAGGGTTAATGTTCCCCTCTACTGCCACCTTTGCAGGGAGGTAGACTGTGGATCTTTTGATGGGAGACCCTGCTTGCCACCCTCAGCCCTGGGGGAGGGGGGGTGGTGGTGCATGGGGGCTACACCTGACTGAAACAGACAGAGATGTCCAAGGTGGTTCTGCAGAACCTACCTATCTCACACATTAACACTGCTTTGGACCTGCGCCATGGACGGTGCTGTGGACCTGGTGCTGGGCGCCTCACTGCACCCTCAGGGTGAGCACAGTACCCACACAATGTGACGGTGTGTAGCTACTCTGTGCCAGTACAACACACGGTCAGTACCCCCTACCAGGCCGAGGTGCTGTGGGGGTGCACATGGTCAGTCCCCCCTACCAGGCCGAGGTGCTGTGGGGGTGCATTCCCCATGGTGTGTTTCTGTGGACAGCTGATTTGCATGTGCAGTGCATCATGGGTGTGACTGACACAATCCAACCCTGTGAAACCCCAGCACCTGCTCACAGGCTCTGATAAACCATAGGCCATCACACGTACATCTGCTAGCATAATGCATAGGTGCAAGACACCCTACAGAGTCTGTAAAATAAGATGCCCACACTGGTAAAAACACACGTACCCACGCACAATTGTACGCGCGCAGCTACGCACGGGGCTACGCACGTACCAATGCACGCAACCTCGCATGCACCAACGTACGTGGCTAGGCACACTCCGAGGGTGTTTTTCTGACACCAATACTCAGCGTAACGAAAAACATGCCTCCTCTTTCCCTCTGTAATGTACAGGGTGATGCCTGGGACAGCCTTCTGCGTTAGGCACACTGGGGACTCGAACCCATGCTGCCTGTAACAGCGGTCAGTACCGTATCCATTGTGCTACAGCTCTGTTTCAGTGCTTTGTGTCTGTACGTCTTCTTACGATTAACGCGCAGTAACGCGGCACGGCGCCCGGTAACGCTCGTTAATTTTTCTAACGTGCGGTAGTGGTGACGATGTACCGCCCATGTCCTTATTTGGGGTTTCTTTCACTACCGCGGCTCCTAACGCGAATTGCACTAACGCAGTTTAGTAAACATACTCCTATGTTTTTGTTTTTTTTTGTAAATATTTTTTATTGAGTTTCAACAGAAAACACACACCAATACAATAATACAATTAATTTGCCCAACCCCCCCTACCCTCCCCCCCACCCTCCCCCCCCCCAGACTCTTAACCCCCCCCCCCCCCCGCCTCCTTGTGGATCCCTGCAACTCAAAAGAGAGACACTAGAACTCAACTAAAACTAGCAATGACCCGCTGTAATCATAGGAGCACCCACCACCACCACTACCCCACTCGAGCCCTAGAAACATAAGCATCAAGAAACCACCATTTACTTTTACCCGAAGCCAAAGGCAGGCTGTCAGTCCCTCGGCCATACCGCGGTCTCAGGGTATAGCGCTGGGTACTGACAGACTCGTGCACCCGTTCATATTTAGCAAAAGTGCAAACGAGATTCCACCAGTGATGGCTATCCAGCTGAGAAGAGTCCTTCCAATGAGTCAATATCACTTTCAAGGCCACTGCCATCAAAAAGTTAAATAAAAAACACTTCTCTCGGTTTATTTCTGGTACATCAGCTTGGGAACGAAGAATCACTGCCTTCCAAGACAACTTAGCCTGCGTTTCCAAAATAGTTTGGATCTTGCCCCAGACCTGTGCCCAGTAATGCTGAACGTGAGGACAATCAAAAAACATATGTTTCAAGGAACCCGGTGACTGACCACAAGACCAACACCTATTACCAACTTTCGGGTCCCACTTAGTGAGCCGAACAGGGGTAATACAAGCCCTGTGGATCAAAAAAAATAGGGATTGAGTCAGCGCTGCAGCACGGGATACCCTGTTGACCCTGAACCATACGTTTTCCCAAACAGCTTGGGGAATCTCAGAGCCTAGCTCCTCTTCCCATTTTGCCTTCACCCCTTCCAATTTAGAAGGAACCTGATCCCGAAGTCCTGCATAGAAATTAGACGCTACCCCCTTTCGGCTCACACAGCTCTCCACTGCCCCCTGCAGACCCCAACTCGAATCCAAAGACTGAGCCGTTACCCCAGCTTTGGCAAGACAATACCTCAATTGGATCCATTGAAACTGACAGCACCCTGGCAACTTAAACTCTCGCTGCAAGTCACCAAATGTTTTCCAAGACTGCGCCGAGACAAGCTGCCCCACTGTCCAAATACCCGCCTCTTGCCATTGTTTCCAAGAAATTACTCTCTTATTAATTTTAAAACGGGGATTATACCACACAGGCATTAAGAACGAGGGGGAATTGTCCGATCCCAGGGCATGGGCCAACTCCTGAAAAGCCTCCTGAGTAGCTACAATCACACTGCCCGCCGGGCAAGAATCAGAAAATCTCATACCTGCCGCTAACTCTATTGGAACGGGAGCCACTCTCCGCTTTTCAACCTCCAACCACACAGGGGGGGCATCCCCATCATCCCCTGCCATCCAACGCGCCCCTTGTTTAAGCCGAAACGCCTGATGATACAATTTGAAATCAGGAAACTGAACCCCACCCCTCTCTTTGGTAGCTTTTAACTTACAAGTGGCAATTCTAGGAGGCTTACCACGCCAGAGAAAATTTATCAACAACCTCTCATTAGAGCTATAAACCTTTGACGGGAACACCACCGGAAGCATCTCCAGCACATAATTCACCTTAGGAACCAGCACCATCTTTATGGATTCCAAGCGCCCCCACCACGAAAGAAACAAGGGGGACCAGTGCAACGTGAATTCCTGCACTACCTCCTGTAGTATACTGGAGTTTACCCGCACCGTTTCTTCCAAACAGGGGCAGTAGCGAACCCCCAAGTACTTAATCCCGGATGAAACCCATTGAAACGGAAAAGACTCTAACAAATGCGAACCAGTCAGCTTATTCATAGGAAACGCCACCGACTTAGACCAGTTGATTTTATATCCTGACAGATGGGAATAGCTATCTATTACCTCCAACACCTGACCTACGGATTCGGGAAGAACAAATAGGAGGAGATCATCTGCATAAGCAGAAATTTTAATCTGCAAATCCTCAACTACAATCCCACGCACCCCCTGAGATTGCCGAATCAGCAACGCTAATGGCTCCAATGCCAAGTTAAAAAGCAAGGGGGAAAGCGGGCACTCCTGCCTAGTGCCCCTAAATAACTGCAATGGCTGAGATAAGACCTGATTGGCCCAAATTCGCGCCAACGGATTATTATATAAGACCTGCACCATGCCAATAAACCTGTCTCCAAATCCAAACCACTTTAAAACCCGAAATAGAAAAGTCCATTCCAAGCGATCAAAGGCCTTCTCAGCGTCCAATGAGAGGCCAACCACCGGATAATCACAGCAATCCGCTACCCCCTGCAGATTTAACAGGAGACAAGCATTATCAGCCGTAGAACGGCCAGCCATGAAACCACACTGATCAGGATGTATGAGATACGCCATCACCTTTGCAAGCCTACGGGCTAGGACGGAAGAGTAAATCTTGTCGTCCGATTCAGTAACGAAATGGGACAGTAATTACCAACCTCTAGGGGGTCTCTCCCAGGCTTCTCTAGCACAATGATTGTGGCCTCACTAAAAGAACCCACTGCCGCCCCCGGTACAGATAAGAGGTGGAAGTAGTCCAATAAGTATGGGGCTAGCTCTTTCCGAAACATCTGATAGAATTCAGCGGGAATACCGTCAGGCCCGACCGCTTTACCTTTTACTGCCCCCTCAAGAGCCTCAAGTACCTCCGAACAAGTGATCTCTTTTTCCAACTCTGCGAGTTGAGGGGGAGAGAGAGAAGGATGAATTATCTCACCTAGCAAAGACTGAAAGCCCCCCTCACTGTCCGAAATGTCAGACGAGTATAACTTAGCATAAAAGGCATGAAACTCCACAGCAATCTCCCCATTATCAACCAAAACTTCCTTCTTACCACTCCTCAACGCTGCGATCCGAGCTTTCGCAACCCGGGGCTTGAGTGTATTTGCTAACAATTTCCCAGCCTTGTTGCCCTCTAAATAATAAGCCGACTGCTGCCCCCACAAAAGCTGCACTGCTTCCTCATGCAGCAGCTGATTGTACTGGAACCTCAGCTTTTGTAGGCGCAGGAGCACAGACGGGTCAGCCCTTGCCGCCAACAGCCTTTCGCCCGCCTTAATCTGAGCACCAAGGGCCTCGACCTTCCTTCTATTTACCCGCTTCAGTTTGATGGAGTAACTCGTGATTCTCGCCCGCATAGACGCCTTAAAGGCTTCCCACCAAGCCCAGACAGGGGTGTCATCCACTCTATTAAAGTCGAAAAAGGCTTTAATTTCTTGCTTTACAAATGCACAAAAATCCACATCAGCCAGCAAAGCCCTATCAAAAAAACCCCGTGGATTCACATTTTTTTCCACTGTCCCTGCCAGGGTCAGCGACACAGCTGCATGATCTGAAATATGCATAGGACTTATGTCAGCCCCCTCTACTATCGGAATTAAGGACTTGGAAAGGAGCAAATAATCAATTCGTGAATGCGACTTGTGAGGGAGAGAAAAGAACGAGTAACCTCTATCCTGGGGATGCAGTAATCTCCAAATATCCACAAGCCCCTCAGCCTCCATCATCGAGGCAACCACTGACGCGGCCCGGTGTGGCCTCCGCCTTCTAAAGGGATGACAATCAATCAGTGGATCCAATATGAGGTTAAAATCCCCTCCCAGAATAATGTCCCAAGCAGCACACCCATGGACCACTTCAGCTATTTTATGGAAGAACCCTACATCATCTGTATTAGGAGCATAGATGTTGAGAATCGCTAGCGCCCTACCATTTATTTGCACCAAGGCCAACGCCCACCGGCCATCCAAGCTTGCCTGGGAAGAAACAATGGTCGGCGTCAGCGCCTTCCGAATCAAAGTAATCACCCCATTCTTCTTCTGCCGAGCAGCAGCATGACTAACAACAGCATACCCTTCTGAGCCCAATTTGAGGGCCTCCACCGAGGACAAATGAGATTCTTGCAAAAGAACCACATCCGCCCTTTCCTTTTTACAATAAACCAAGATCTTCTTTCGTTTAATTGGGCTATTAATACCCTTCACGTTCAGCGACAACACTTTAAGTGTATTCATGAAAAAAACTAAGGACAGGGCACAGGTCTGATCGAGGAAGGCAGTACATTCTCCGAACCCTTAATACAAACACATTTCCCAACATATAAAAACCCCTAGGGACCCAACAAGGAGGCAACCATATAGCCCAACTAGGGACACTTATTGGGTGAGCCAATGCTGGAAGAAGCCCCACCCTCCCACCCCGTCCTCTGATAACAGAATACACCCAACAATACCCACCTGCCCCACTATAGCTCCACAATTGCCCCACATCCAGTATCTATGCCCAACGGGACAGGATATCAAACCGAAACCCAGCCACCCCCCAGTCCTATAAACCCCACAAATCACACCTATACATAATCATATCACACAACATATTACCATTCCAAAATCTTCTTCCCCCCCCCACGCCGCCCCCCAGCAGTACAATCATCCACAGCACACAAACTCCCAATCATACTCCCAACAGACAGCCACTGCGACCCCACATAATGCCTCTATTCAAGGTAACAAACAAAGTTCAGCCTTCCTGAGGCAGGCTCATCTCATCACTGCCGCCTCTTGCTCATCAATGAAGGCCCGCAACAGAGCTGGATCCTCGAAGGACCTGGTTTGGTTGTGTAGAGTGACCCTCAGACGAGCAGGAAAAAACAGGCCATATCTAGCCTGCAGAAGCCAGAGCCGTGGCCGGAACGCCAAAAGCTGTTTCCTCCGATCTACCGTAGCTTTGTGAAAGTCCGGATAAAACCCGATCTGCTGCTCATCCAATTTTACCGGAGCTGCCACCCTTGCTGCAGCTAAGATCTGCGCTGCTTGAGTGTGCCTCAGCACACATATGATAATTGGGGGCGGAGCTCTTACATTGGGGCCTGGATGGGATGGAATCCGGTGAACCCGCTCAATCTCGAAAGGCAGACTGAAAGTTAGCTTCAAAACTTTAGGAATCATCTGTTCCAGGAACAATTTCATGTTAGCGCCCTCCGCCCCTTCAGGAACGCCAACGATGCGTACATTATTTCTTCTGGACCTGTTGTTTAGCTCCTCCAGGTTCCTCTCCAAGGCCAGAATTTGCTTACGATTTGCAGAGACTTCTTTGAGACGCTCCTCGTGCATCTCCATCTTAACTTCCAGGCCGGAGAGCTTTTCAGTGAGCCCAGCAATCTGCCCTTTCAATTCTTTAAGCTCACCAAGATCCGCCTGCACACTACAGAGTGAATCCCCGTTGGCTGCCACCATATCTCGCACTGCTCGCAGTTCCGCCAGCAATTCCTGCATAGATGGAGGGGTTTCCCGTGAGGCCGCCATTTTTTGCGGCGAGGGGGGGTCCGACTTCTGCCTTTTAACGCCAGAATTCGCTCCCGGACCGTATTCCTACCATGTGGGTTTACCACTGGACATCTCCTACCTCGATTAACCCCTCTCAGGCTTGGCTGGCACTCTTAGAGACAGGGTATAGACAGGATTAAATCGCCGGGAAGGACGAGGATAAGATTTAAGCGACCATCTTCCTTGCTGTTGGCTCCGCCCCCCTATTACACTATGGTTTAATGATTTTGGGATTGTGTACTTATTGAATAAAAGGGTTCTTCTGACGTGGAGGGGGGAGGTTCAATCTCTCCTGCTCATGCTGGTTGACCCCGACAAAAATTGTGCGAGAAAATTTGAAGATTTGTTATTGACAGAACCCACTGGCGGATTCTCAATGACTTTTATTATTTAGTTCAATTCATTTGGAGTCATCTGATATCTGGGGGTTCAATTATATTGATAGTTAAGTATTGATGGCATAAGACCTCTCATCTTGCATTCATGTGCAAAGACAGCATACACTCAGCACAATTAATATAATGATAGCCGGACACTGCACACTCTGGCATGCAATAACATAAATCCTTAAGGTTAAAAAAGTCTGTATTACTGATGTCAAAAGCTCAAAGAGAAGTTTGAAGCTTAAAATTTCCTCTAAACATTTTTTTAGGATTTCTTATGTGCAAATCATTTGTTCCATATTTTTGCAAATAATTTTTGCCTTGGTCATAAAACCTGTTTTCTTAAAGAATATTTTCTTTCAAGTGACAAAACGCAACTAAAACTGTTGAATTACATGCCTTGTGAAAGTATTCACTCCCTTGGTTTTTGTCCTGTTTTGTCACATTACAACTTGGAATGAAAATGGAGGTTCATTTGGATGTTGTTAGGTAATGGACCTAACAATATAGTCCAAACTGATAAAGTGGAATGACAATAAAATACCTTGTATATATAAAAAAACAAGTAAAAAGTGAAAAGTTGTGAGTATATATGTATTCATCCCGTTTGCTATGAAATCCCTAAATAAGATCTGGTCCAACCAATTAACCTCAGAAGTCACATAGTTAGTTGATTATGGTCCACCTGTGTGCAATCAGTGTCACATGATCTGTCACATGATGCCTGTATAAATATGCCTGTTCTGAAATGCCCCTGACTCTGCAACACCACTAAACAAGCAACATAAAGGCCAAGGAGCACTCCAAACAGATCAGAGACAAAGTTGTGGAGAAGTATAGATCAGGGATGGATTCTAAAAAAAATCCCAAATTCTGAATATCCCATAGATCACGGACAAGGCAGGCATTAATCAGAGATGCCACAAAGACACCAAGGATAACACTGAAGGAGCTGTAAAGATCCACAGCAGAGATGGGAGTATCTGTGTATAGGACCATTTTAAGCTGTACATGCCACAGAACAGGGCTTTAAGGCAGAGTGGCCAGAAAAAAGCAATTGCTTACAGAAAGAAATAAGAAAACACATTTGGAGTTTGCACAACAGCATGTGGTGGACCCCCCAAACACATGGAAGAAGGTTCTCTGGTCAGATGCAAACACACTTCCCATCGCCCTGAGAACACTATTCCCACAGTGAAATATGGTGGTGGCAGCATCATGCTGTGGGGATGTTTTTCAATGGCAGGGGGAGGAAAACTGGTCAGGATTAAAGGAACAATGGATGACACTAAATACAGGGCAATTCTTGATGAAAACCTGTTTCAGTCTGCCAGAGATTTGAGATTGGGATGAAAGTTCACCTTCCAGCAGAACAATGACCCTAGACATACTGCTAAAGCTATACTGGAGTGCTTTAAAGGGAAACATTTAAATGTATTGGAATGACGTAGTCAAAGCCTAGACCTCAATCCAATTGAGAATCTGTGGCATTTATTTTATTTATTTATTGGAAAATTTTATACCACATTTTCCAGGAGATCAAATGCGGTTTACAGAGAACAAAACTTTGAATTGTACAGGAATGGTACATATTCATTTACATTTAACAGATAACTATATACATTAGAATAAGAACAATTAACTATTTAGCTATATACATATTGAATCTGGAGAGGTTAGATTATGTTTAGGTCAATTAGAGCTGCTCTGAATAACATTTGTTAGGTGAGTGGTGTCTGGAATTGACTGATAGGGTGTCTTGATTCTGTTCTATAACAGAGCTCAAAAACCCAAAGTTGCCAAATCAGAGACCACTAAGAAGAAAAGGGTAGCAATGACTCTCTTCTGCAGGATACAGAGGAAGCCATCTGCTGACCAAACATGATGTCCCAGGAAGTGTGCTGTCTTCCAGATGCCAAAATCTGAGATATTAAGGATAGTTTGCTGAGACTCATCAAGATTACTGACTATTATCCAATGCTTCTCCCACAGGTTGGCACAAATAATACTGCTAGGTATTTCTTTGTGCATATCAAGCATGACTTCATGGCTCTGAGTTGTCGTCTGAGTTGGCAAAGCATTGGAGGAAGAGGTACTGCGGCTTTCTTCAGGGTGAAGTGGTTAAGTAGAACAGACATCCGTTGCTTAATCACTTCACTCTGAAGAAAGTCACAGTATGGTGGCTGAAACGTTAGTTCCAGTTATGAAGATGCAGCATGACTCATAAAACTGCAAAGATTCTCTTCAAGCCTCACTGTTGAGGGTAAAGGCCAAGGCAGATAAACTTGCACCATGGAGATGAATGCATGGCTGCTTGGATGGTGTCATTGAGAGCATTTCAGTCTCTCGGACCATGAGGTGATTTTCCAAGGACTGCTGAGCAGAGATGGCGCCTACCTATCCAAGAAGGGTTAAAGTGTCTTGTGTACCAGACAGGCTAACTTACCGAACAGGACTTTAAAATAAGTTCATCGGGGATACGTGAACAAAGCCCCCAGGTAAGTAAAATTCCTCAGGTAAGTAAAATATTAAGGACTTGGATTTCTTTTCTCCCTATTATGATTTTATTTGTAAACCACTCTGAGGTTCGAAGGGCAGTATAGAAAGGTCTAATAAACCATAAACCATACTTCTGTAGAAATGGGAAAAAGGGGTAACATCTGGAAAATGGTACAGTATGTACATAGTATTAGGAATAAGATTCTGGATCTAGAGACTATAATGGAAGAAGTTGACTTGGATCAAGTGGCAATCATAGAGACATGATTTGTGGATAAAAATGACTGAGATATAAATACACCAGGCTATAAATTATTCAGGAAGGACAGAGAAATATTGATAAACTAGGAAGATGCATTACAACTGTTTGATAAACTGAAGAGTAGCAAATCACCTGGACCAGATTGTATATATCCAGGGGTGTTGAAAGAACTGAAATATGAGTTGCAGGCCTGCTATTACTAATCTGTGAACTACCAATAAAATCATCTGTAATACCAGAAGACTGGAGGATGGCCAATGTAATGCCAATTTTTAAAAAGGGGTCCAGGGGTGATCTGGGAAACTACAGACTGGTGAGCCTGACATCGGTACCAGGAAAAATGGTAGAAACCATTATTAAGAACAACATTTCTGAATATGTAGATAGTCATGGTTTAATGGGAGACAGTCAACATGGCTTTAGCCAGGGAAGGTTTTGTCTTACTAATATGTGTTATTTTTTTGAAGGTGTAAATAAAAAGGTAGACAAAGGTAGCTCGGTCGATGTAGTGTATCTGGATCTTCAGAAAGCCTTTGACAAGGTCCCTCATATGAGACTCTTGGAGAAATTAAAAAGTAATGGGATAGGATGCAGTGTCCTATAGTGGATCAGGAATTGGTTAAAAGATAGAAAGCAGAGGCCAGGACTAAATGGCCAATTTTCCCAATGAAGAAGGGTGAATAGTGGAGTACCTCAGGGATATCTGCTGGGTCCGCTGCTTTTTTTTTTTTTAACGTTTATTTATCAGTTTCACAGCACATCAAAACACACACCAACAGAATATAACATCCTAGTACTACAATCCCCCCAACATCCCTCCCCCCCCCCCCCCGGCTCTCCTAGGCTCCCATGTAAACGCTACTAGCGATAACAAGCCCCCGCCTCCAAGGAAAAAGGAGCCCCTTATCCTGCCACTAAGAACAGCAATACTTTACTTCTTAAGGGGAGACACTGCTTATATGAGCCCGTGCGGCAAAATTGTCTAGCAACCTCCATTTGTTCACAGTTATGCCCTCTTTATCCGGGTACTGGAGCTTGTTGTACAACTTCTCGTACTTAGCATATTTACACACAAGGTTCCACCACATATCCATACAAAGCCTTCGCGAGTCTTTCCAGTTTGCGAAAATAACTTTTAAAGCAATGGCAATCATAAAATTAAACAGGAATCGATTTTCTTTAGTTAGGCCCGAGACTTGTGCTGCTGATCTTAAGCAGATTATACTCCAGGACAGTACATCAGAAAATTGTAGTACAGACTGCATCCTGTTCCAGACAGGCTTCCAAAATCTCTGAACGTGAGGGCATTTGAAGACCATATGCATGAAAGTACCAAATTCTACTAGGCAGGACCAGCACTTACCCGACGCTGTTTTATCCCACTTAGCTAATTTAACAGGAGTAATATAAGCCCGGTGTAGGAAGAAAAACTGAGTCTGGGTAACTGCAGCTGACTTGGACACCCTCGTGACAGGGCCCCATATGGGTCTCCACGCACTCCGAGGAACAGGGCTCAACACCTCCACTTCCCATCCCCTTTCAAGCCCCTGTGAGTGAAAGGGGCTGTTATCTCTCAGAAACGCGTAGATTTTGGATGCGGCACCAGCACCATCTGCTAGCGCCCTCAGCATCGAATTAAACAATCATCTGATGACAGCGCCATAGCAGATATATTACCTGCTTTAAGGCTATGTTGAAGCTGCAGCCACTGAAACCGAGCCGAATTTGAGAGGCCATAATCTCGCTGCAGGGTACGGAAATCCTTCCATTCCGAACAGCCAAGCAAATGATCTAAAGACCAGATACCACAAGCTTGCCAATTCTTCCATGCAAACAACTTACCATTAATTTTAAGCTTTGGGTTCCACCATAAAGGTGATCCCCTAGTGGGACAAGGGACAAATAAGCCTCCTGAGTAGTGGATACCACTTTACCTGTTAATGACTTCTCGGGGTGTTTCATACCTAAGAGCAGCCGTAATGGGCAGGGGCAAACAATCCGCTTCTCTATTTCTAGCCACACTGGTTTGGAGTCCAGGTCCTCCTCACATGCCCACAGCGCACCCTGTTTTAAGAGGAACGCTTGATGATAAGACCGAAAATCCGGAAAATGGACTCCCCCCTATCTTTAGCAGCTTTTAATTTTCTGAGGCTGCTGGCCTGCCCATAAAAATCTAGACAAACATCATTCCACATCAGCATAAAACCCCGGGGCAAGCGGGCACGGGAGCATGCCTAACATATAATTAATCTTTGGCATTAAAGTCATTTTTATAGTCTCTAACCTTCCCCACCAGGAGAGATGTAGAGGTGACCAGGTTAGCACTGAAAGTTTTATAGCTTGTAAAAGATCGCTCATGTTTTCCTGCACAGCTTGCTCCAGGGGGTAGCCATACTTAACTCCCAGATATTTTATATTTCCTGTTTCCCAACGGAAAGGAAAAGGAGCTAAGTGATCTGCTGTAGCCTTGTCATTCATTGGAAAAGCAACGGACTTGCTCCAGTTTATTTTGTACCCCGATAACCCAGAGTAGTGTTCAATCAAATTTAGAATCTCAGGGATTGTGGAAGGTTGCGTGAAAAGCAAAAGATCGTCAGCGTAGGCTGAGATTTTAACTTGCCAGTCCCCGATTACAAAACCCCTGATGTTTTTATTTTGTCGTATTGCAATGGCTAACGGCTCTAAGGCCAAATTAAAAAGCAAGGGCGAGAGAGGACAACCCTGACGAGTACCCCGATGCAACGAAAAGGAGCGCGAAAGAGCCCCATTCGCACAAATTCAGGCTTTAGGGTTCCCGTAAAGGGCCCATATCATATTGATAAACTTTTGACCTAAACCGAACCATTCTAAAGTTTTAAACAAAAATGGCCATTCTAGCCTGTCAAAGGCCTTCTCAGCATCCAACGAGATGCCAACATAGGCATCTCCTAAAAGAGGAGCTCTTTCCAAAAGGTTGCATAAGAGCCTAGCATTGTCAGATGTCGCCCTTCCCGGTATGAAACCACACTGATCAGGGTGTACCAATCCTCTCATACCTTTAGAGAGTCTGCTCGCTAAAACAGTGGCATATATTTTGTAGTCCGCATTTAACAAGGAAATGGGTCTATAGTTCGCTACTTGAGTGGGATCTCTTCCGGGCTTCTCTAAAACCACTACCGTTGCCTCCCTGAAATTGCCAACCTCCAATGGGGATTTACCTAAAGCCTCATAATATATCAGCAGGTATGGGAGAAGATCATGGCGGAAAACTTTGTAGAATTCTGATGGAATACCGTCGGGGCCTACTGCTTTCCCCGATGCCATGCTATCGATAGCCTTACTGATTTCATCCCCTGAGAAAGACTTGTCCATCTCACACCCCAAATGCATGGGCAACTCAGGGTGATCCAACTGCTGCAAGAATTGCTCTAGGGCCTCAACCTCAGGATTGCTCTCAGAAGAGTACAGCTGCTGATAGAAGCCTCAGAATGCCTCTAGTATCTGCTCGGTGTTAGTCAAATTCCCGTGAGTTTGATCGACAATGACCGCAACACAAGCTTTTTCCTGCCTCCTCTTTAAGGGGTTGGCCAACAATTTGCCCCCTTTATTATTCTCACCATAATACCGAGATCGTTGCTTCAACAATACATGCTCTACCTCTGAGCTCAAGATCTCGTTATACTGATAACGAAGCCTTTGCAACCGGAGCATAATGCCTTTATCCGCTTGCTTGAACCACAGCCTCTCCCCTGCCCTGATTTGTTCCTCCAAAATATTCAATTTGGCTTTTATTCGTTTATGCTCTTTGATGGAGAAACTAGTAATCGTTGCCCGTAGATAGGCCTTAAAGGCCTCCCACCACGCCCAAAGCGAAGTGTCCAACAATTTGTTGGTACTAAAGTACCCCTGTATGGCTGCTCTAATTTCCTCCTGAAACTGAGGGTCAGCTAACATAGATCTATTAAAAGACCAGGCCTTCGACTGACCGTTCCCGTCCTCCCACTCCACTCGCAGGGAAATGGCAGCATGGTCTGAGATATGCATACCTAGAATATCGACGCTCCTCACCCCTGGGACCAACCTTTTAGAGATCAGAAAGAAATCCATTCTCGACCAGGATTGATGCGGGGGGGAGAAGAAAGTAAAATCCCTCTCAGTAGGGTACATAAGTCTCCAAATATCAATCAACCCTAGGGAAGTGACAAGACTCTTAAGAGCCACTCGTGCTCTAGCAGCACCCTCCACCCTCCCAGGATTTTTATCTACCAGGGGATCAAGTGTGACATTGTAATCTCCACCCACAATCATAGGAAAGGTGGAGTGTTCCTGCAACTCTCTAGTTAGCTATAAATAAAATTTGGGGTCATCTGAATTTGGCCCGTAAACATTTACAATGATAAAAGTCTCCCCCCCAATCTCAGTGGAAACCACCACCCAGCGCCCCTCTGCATCACAATGTGTAGCCTTAATTCTGCAGCCCAAGGTCTTCCTCCCCAGAATCACCACCCCATTTTTCTTTTGTAAAGCTGGTGAGGCCCCCAGGAACACATACTGCCTGTTCTCTAATTTTTTAGACTCTTCTAAATTTAAGTGAGTTTCTTGCAGTAAAACCAGGTCCGCCTGCTGGTGTTTACAATATGCAATTATCTACTTCCTTTTAATTGTGCTCTTAATGCCTTTCACGTTTTATTTTATTTATTTATTATATTCTCTTATATACCGCGCTTTTCTGTATCAGTGCGGTTTACATTGAACAAACTGAAATTACATTGAACAGGGCTTTATAACTTGGAGATAACTATTTTACAGGGAACATGGGCTATGGAGGGTTAAGTGCATTTACTTTCTCTTACGTTCAGAGAAAGTAAATGCACATCCCTAGCCATGATCACTCACACAAACATACAATAAGTACATTTCAGTATACACTATGGGCAGCCCATTACCAACATTCACAGTCCTACACTCCTCGGAGAGCCAATTATATCCCCAACAAAATAAAAACAACCCCCACGCAACCCAAATTGGGTAAACCAGCATTGGACTAGAAGACTGCCCGTCGAACCCCCACTGCACACAAAAAAAAAAGAAAAAGTTTAGGCCCTCTCCCTTAGAGACAGCCCCACCTGGCCCCCGGGCCACAAACAGTAAGCCCTCTTGGGCCAGAGAGTCACTCCCAGCACAGTTCTCTAGCAGGGTTAGCCCTTCGCATTACATGGCCCCTCCAGCTATACCCTGTCATGTCTCCGCCTGAAATACCATCAAGACAAAAAGTCATTGCATCTGAAGAGCCTCTTGATCTGCAATGAATCTTTCAAGAACCGCAGGGTCTTCAAAGTTCTTAGTGACGTTGTTGAGCGTGACTCGGAAACGAGCAGGGTAAAATAATCCATAGCGTGCTTGGAGACGCTGCAGTCTTTCTCTAAGAGCGAGGAATTGTTTCCTCTTCACCACTGTGGGCTTACTGAAATCAGGAAAAAAAGAGATTCTGCGGCCCTCAAACTGGAGAGCCGGACATGCCCTCGCGGCATTCATAACCTGCACAACCTGCTGGTGACACAAAACACAAAAGATTAGAGGCCTCGGTGTTCTAGACTGTGCATTCAGCGTTGTGGGAACACGATGTGCCCTTTCGATTTCAAATGGGCGAGCCATGCTCAATTTCAGCAACTTTGGTATCAAGTCCTCCAAGAACGCAATAGGGTCCTTGCCCTCCGCACCTTCTGGGATTCCTATAATGCGAATGTTGTTCCTTCGCGCCCTATTATTCATGTCCTCCAAGGACCGCTCTAAGAAGTCCACCTTCCTTACTCCTTTCTTTAACTGCGCCAGCTTTTCATCGTGCGCCGCGGCTTTAGCTTCCACCTTTTCCACTCTAGCCATCAGCAATAGCAGTTGCTCCTTTAATTCTTTGGTATCCGCTTGTAGCTCGCACAAACAGTCACCATTGGTATCTACTCGACTGCGCACAGCCCTAATTTCACTGAGGATTTCTCGGAGCCCCTCTTCATGCTCCCGCTGCGGCGCCATCTTGAGCGGGGAAAGCTTTTGACCGTTTAGCACCAGAGTTTTGTACACTGGAGAACTCTAACTTAGTTTGCTTGCCGCAGGCCATATCTCACAGCTGATTATGGAGTTTCCCTGCAAATCCAGGGAGGGACAGGATTTTCAGCTGGGTCGAGCGGGAGCTCTCTTCTAGGCGTCCATGCAGGTCCTTAGTTGGCTCCGCCTCCATCGGGTCTGCTGCTTTTTAACATATTCATTAACATATGAGGAGGAGTAGCCTAGTGGTTGGGGCAAGGTACTTCAGGCCGGAAGGTCGGAGGTTCAAATCCCACTAGAGGACAGCAACCTTGGGCCGGAAGGACTGGGGTTTCTAGTCCCACAGATGCTCCTTGTGGTCTTGGGCAAGCCACTTAACCCTCCATTGCCCATGTTCCCTGTAAGTATTAGTGTATGTGTCTCATATCCCTGCGTGTTAAATGTATCCCCCAATTGTGTTGTGACCGCTTTGATTGAAGGATAAGGCGGTATACAAAACTGTCTAAATAAATATTCATAAATGACCTGGAAATGGGAATAATGAGTGAGGTAATCAAATTTGCAGATGACCCAAAATTATTCAAAGTTGTTAAAATCCAAGAGGATTGTGAAAAATTGCTAGAGGACCATAATAAATTGTAAATCTGGACGTTCAAATGGCAGATGAAATTTAATGTGGACAAATGCAAAGTTATGCACCTAGGAAAGAACAACCCAAACTATGGTTACACGATGCAAGGTTCCAGATTAGGAACCTCATCCCAGGAAAAAGAATTAGGTGTCATCTTGGAAAACACCTTGAAACCCTCCACCCAGTGTGCAGTGGTGGCCAAGAAAGAAAATAGAATGCTAGGAATCATAAAGAAAGAAATGGAGAATAAAACAGAGGGTATTATAATGCCTCTGTATCATTCCATGGTGCAACCATACCTTGAATATTGTGTGCCGTTCTGGTCATGGTATCTTAAAAAGGATATAGCAGAATTAGAAAATGTACAGAGAAGAGCCACCAAAATAGTAAAGGGGATGGAGGGATATCCCTATGAGGAGAGGCTAAAAAGGTTAGGGCTCCTCAACTTGGAAAAGAGATTGCTGAGGGAAGAGATGATAGAGGTCTATAAATGAATGAATGGAGTGGAACGGGTAAACATAGATCGATTGTTTACGCCATTAAAATGCAGAAAAATTAGGGGACATACAATGAAGCTACAGTGTAAGCTATTTAAGACTAATAAGAGAAGATATTTTTTTCACTCAACGTGTAATCAAACTCAGTAATTTGCTACCGGAGGATGTAGTAAAAGCTGCTAGTGTAGCCAGGTTTAAAAAAGGTTTGGACAAGTTCCTGGAGGAAAGGTCCATAAACCATTATTAAAGGGGACCAGGAAAATCCATTGTTTGTCCCAATGCAAGCCTTGTGGAACCTATGTCTTCTAGGAAAACTGTTAGGTACTTGTGACTTAGATTGACCACTGTTGGAACAGGATACTGGGCTTGATGGATCTTGGTCTGACCCAATAGGCATATTTTATGATCTTATATTCTTAGGGTAGGAAGAAATAGATGAGGAGTGGCACTGTACGTAAAAGATAGGATTAAAGCAACAGAATTGCAGGGCTTACAAGGTAAGGAGGAGACACTGTGGATTAATCTCGAAAGAGGGAATGAAACATCCATTCACACTGATGTGATATACAGACCTCCTTCACAGTCAGAATAAATAGACATATTTAATTGAGAACATTCACAGTATGAAAGGAAAAGTGCTAATGCTAGGTGATTTCAATATGCCAGATGTTGATTGCGACCTCCCTGCTGTACAGTAGTGACATTTAGAAATAAGAAAATCCTGAATTCTTACAGAGAGAATGAAGATGGGAAATCCAGGAATGTAGGAGAGTATAATAAATGAAGAACAGGCCAATAAATCAACTGAAGAGGAGATAGAAAGGCAGTAGAAGGACCCAGAGGTGGAGGAATAAACGACTGAGCTCCTAGTCTGTATTGAAATAGATGAATATACTTAGAGGGACACTATTTTATTTATTTATTTATTTATTTATTTAACAATTCTTTTATACCGCGCTATTATAATCAGTGCGGTGTACATAGAACAAGAACATACTACAATGCATACAAGTAACATTGAGTTTTACATTGAACAGGGAACTTCAACAATAGGACAACCGGGGGAACTATGTACAGATTAACTTAATGGTATATACAGTAATATCAAATTACACTAGAGGGTTTGCCTCTGAATGGCTGCATGAGAGACTTGCTCCTAATCAGACCCTTACATTTTCCACAATAACATCAAAATATAGAAAGACTAGGGGACATGCAATGAAGCTACAGGGTAACCTATTTAAGACTAATAAGAGAAAATATTTTTTTTTCACTCAACGTGTAATCAAACTCTGGAATTTGCTACCAGAGGATGTAGTAAAAGCTGTTAGTTTATCTGGGTTTAAAAAAGGTTTGGACAAGCTCCTGGAGGAAAGATCCATAAACCATTATTAAAGGGGACCCAGAAAATCCACTGCATGAACCAATGCAAGCATTGTGGAACCTGTGTCTTTTGGGGAAACTGCTAGATATTTGTGACCTAGATTGCCAACTATTGGAAACAGGATACTGGGCTTGATGGACTTTGGTCTAACCCAGTATGGCATATCTTTTATTCTTAACAATGGCTGGACATTTGGAATGCAACTCATCGTGGAAGATCAGTGGTAAGAGATGTGGCATCGCAGGCAACAAAAATGTAGGCAATCAAACAGTATACCAAACAAAATGTGATCTGCTATTCCCAATCATAAGAACATAAGATATGCCATACTGGGTCAGACCAAGATCCATCAAGCCCAGTATCCTGTTTCCAACAGTGGCCAATCTAGGTCATACGTAGATAACAGTTTCCCCAAAAGACACAGGTTCCACAATGCTTGTATTGGGTCAAGCATTGATATACTGGGACCCTTCTAATAATGGTTAAGGACCTTTCTTGGAACTTGTCCAAACCTTTTTTAAACCCAGCTACACTAACAGCCTTTACTACATCCTACGGTAACAAATTCCAAAGTTTGATTACACGTTGAGTGAAAAAATATTTTCTTTTATTAGTCTTAAATAGTTTACCCTGTAGCTTCATTGCATGTTCCCTAGTCTTTCTATATTCTGATAATGTAAACAATCGATCTATGTTTACCCGTTCCACTCCGTTCATTAATTTATAGACTTCTATCATATCTCAACCCTCAGCCGTCTCTTTTCCAGGTTAAAGAGCCCTAACCTTTTTAGCCTTCCTTCATAGGGGTATCATTCCATCCCCTTTACCATTTTGGTGGCTCTTCTCTGAACCTTTTCTAAAAACGCTATATCCTTTTTAAGATATGGCGACCAGAATTGCACACAATATTCAAGGTGCGGTCTCACCATGGAACGATATAGAGGATTAGAGGCATTATATTATCCTTTGATTATTTTCCATTCCTTTCCTTATGATACCTAGCATTCTATTTGCTCTCTTGGCCACCGCTGCACACTGGGCCGAGGGTTTTAAAATGTTATCCACAATGACGCCTAAATCTTTTTCCTGGGTGGTGGTTCCTAATGTGGAACCTTGCATTATGTAACCATAGTTTGGGTTGTTCTTCCCTAGTTGCATAACTTTGCACTTGTCCACATTAAATTTCATCTGCCATTTTGATGCTCAGTCTTCCAATTTATCAAGATCCTCTTACAATTTTCCACAATCCTCTTGGGTTTTAACAACTTTAAATAGTTTTGTGTCATCTGCAAATTTGATAACCTCACTCATTATTCTCTTTTCCAGGTCATTTATGAATATGTCAAAAAGCAGCAGACCCAGCACAGATCCCCGGGGTACATCACTATTCACCTTTCTCCATTGGGAAAACTGGCCATTTAGCCCTACCCTCTGCTTTCTATCTTTTAACCAGTTCCTGATCCAAAATAGTACACTGCCTCCTATCCCATGACGCTTTCTGAAAGTCCAAATACACTATATCAACCGACTCACCTTTGTCTACCTGTTTATTCACACCTTCAAAAAAACATAATAGATAAGTAAAAAAAGATTTCCTTGTCTAAAGCCATGTTGGCTGTCTTCCATTAAGCCATGACTATCTACATGTTCAGAAAGTTTGTCCTTTATAATGGTTTCTACCATTTTTCCCAGGACTGACGTCAGGCTCACCGGTCTATAGTTTCCCGGATCACCCCTGGAACCCTTTTTAAAAATTGGTGTTACGTTCGCCATCCTCCAATCTTCAGGTATTACAGATGATTTTAATGAAAGTTCACAGATTAGTAATACAGTCAAACCTCGGTTTTCATGATTAATCTGTTCTAAGAAGTCTGACTAAAACCGAAACGTACGAAAACCGAAGCAATATTTCCCATAGGAAATAATGTAAATTCAATTAATCCGTTCCAGACACCCAGCTCCTGTCACTTCTCTCACCTGCCCGATCGTCCACAGGACAGCAAACACACAGATATTGTACTGTACGGCACTGCAACATCTCCTGCTTACATTGACAGCTACCCTGCTACCTCCGAGCCTGAGGGGGCGCTCCAGAGAACAGGCAGGCAGTGGAGAGATCGGGGCCTTCCTCTCTGTGCAATCCTTGCATCTCTGACTCTGGCTCGAGGATGTTGCTCAGCTGACTTTCGCTTCTCAACACGCGATCGGTGAGTCCGGGGGGTAGTGCTGCCGGGACTTCCGGGGGTAGTGCTGCAGGGACTGGGCGGGCAGTGTATACAGACCAGCGCCATTCTTTACGAAAACTGAGGCGATATCCGATAACCGAGACAAAATCTCAGTCAGAAAAGACGTCGAAAACCGAAACGTACGAAAACCAGGGCAAACGAAAACCGAGGTTTGACTGTAGCAGGTCTGCAATCTCATATTTCAGTTCTTTCAATACCCTTGCATGTATACCATCCGGCCCAGGTGATTTGCTACTCTTCAGTTTATCTAATAGTTGTAATACATCTTCCCGATGTATGAATATTTCCTTTAATTCTTCCGCACCTTTAAATACCACTTCAGTCATGGGTAACATCCCTACATCTTGTAAATAGTTATGTAAATAGTTACACTGATTACTATTTGTTCTAAATAATTACTATTTGTTTTAATTAATTACCCCGGTTTACCCAAGTTATTGCTCCTGTTATATGTAAAATACTCAGATATTGTATTCTGTCTGATGTTTTCTTGTTCTATGTAAACCGCGCTGATTATAAATAGTGCGGTATATAAAAGATGTTAAATAAATAAAATAAATAAATTAGTAAAGACCGAAACATAGAATTCATTCAGTCTCTCCGCTATTGCCTTGTCGCCTCTTAGTACCCCTTTAACCCCTCTATCATCTAATGGACCAACTGACTCTCTCACAGGTTTTTTGCTAAGAATGTACTTGAAAAAGTCTTTATTTTGCATTTTTGCTTCCACAGCAAATTCTCACTATCTCCAGGAACAAGCAGAAATGAGTCTTCACATATGGGGTACGTTGGTACTGATGGAGCCTGCGTGGGAACGCTCCCCAGCGTCCAAAAAGAAAGCTTTTAGGAGCATCCCACACGCATGCGCACTGCCTTCCCGCCCATTCACTTCCTGCTCATCAGTTTTCCATTTTCCGCAGAGCCAGCAGGATGTATTCCTGTCACCGCAGAAAATTCTTCTTTTTATTCTTACTTTCTTGTGGTCGTGTCTGCCTTCCCTCGACGCCACCGGTACCGCAGGTGCTTTTCTTTCTTTTACTAAAAAATTTCTTCTTTTCTCTACAAAATTTTTTCCTGTTTAGTGCCTGACGGTTTCTAGGCCTCTAGGCCTCTATACTTCCATTATGGAAAAGCCAGCCACTATCCTTAAGAAATGCTCAAAGTATGGCGGTACAGATATACTTTTAGACACTCATACTTGGTGTCTAATAATGTTTAGGTCCTTACCATTGCCCACTGGAGTGTCTCTCCTGCTGGAGCTCAAACAGAAGTCTTCAGGATCGAGCACAACTCGATACCTGGTTCACATCGGACTTGATGTCACCAGCCAGAATATCTTCTTTTTCACAGGATCAGATAACCAAACAAAAGTCTGTAAAGACTAGCCAGTCCTCGAGTGGTAGATCTCCTTCTAAGCATTGAGATGCCTCTGGCGTTGCCCTCGAGGACATTTTGGCAATAAAGCCCCAGCGGGAGTCTTCGGGATCCAAAGCAGTAATGGGGCTTCAGGTTGTTCCCGGGGTTCTTACCTCGATGAACATACCTGGGCCATGCTCGGTGGTTGTGGCCGCTTCGAGCGGTACCGACACCCCGGCATCGGCTATGGTGATGGATGAAACACTCCTCACCGATGAACGTAGTCTAGCACTCTCAGCTACTTCTGTACCGCTAGAGTTGCTGCAGACCGTTCCTCGAGTATCGGTATCGGCTTCAGTACCGGTACCGGTATCGACATCGGCACCGGTACCAGTATCGACATCGGCATCGGTACCGGTATCGGTACCGTCCATGCTTGCTTCGACAGACTCGCTTCCTTTGATGCCGAGCCTGGAATCATTCTCTAGCATTGAGGATTCGGTACCGACTCGTCTCAGTACCGACCTCGGCCGGTACCGAAGACATCGCTTTAAAGAAAATCCGATGCTTCATCCTTTCAAGTCTTCTGATCTCGATGACTGGGATGAATCCATCGGTACCAAGGTTGAATTCTCAACAATTCTAGCCTTTACTCCTCATTTTAGGGGGTCCTCCTCAGGGGAGATTTCTTTTCAAGCTTTTCTGCTTGATATGGCAAAGTTACTTGCCATTTCTATACCTGGTGAAGAATCCATACCAGGAGATTCAGAGACTCTGCAATCCCCCTGGATTCCAAAGGAGGGAATCATGCTTCCTTTGCATCAGATCTTACAGGATCTACTATTAAGAATGTGAGAAACTCCTTTAACGGTATCCCCACATTCTAAGACACTTGACACTATGTACAAGGTGCCACCTTCTCCAGGTTTTCAAAAGACTCAACTTCCTCATCATTCTATTGTTGTAGAATCAGCAATGAGGCATATTAAGAGTGCAAAGAAGCACTCCTCTTATCCGACAGGTCGTGAGTCTAGGACTTTAGATGCCTTTGGACATCGATGCTTTCAGGCATCCATGCTTTCAGCAAGAATTATCTCATATATTTTCTATATGGGATTATCTCTTGAAGAGGTCACAAAAAACTTAAAGCTTTTGAACCCTTTTCTTCAAGAACATAAAAGAGCAGACTATTTTTTATTAGTCAGTCATGCTCAAAATGTCTCTAAGTTCCTTATTCGTGCTTCCCTGGACTGTTTTGAGTCTATTAGCAGAACTTCTGCATATATCTGACTCTGAAAGATTTGTGACTGTCCATATTGATGCTGTTCCAGCATACCATATGAGTTTAAATGGACAACCAATTTCTATGGTAATTAGAAAATACCTTCTTTTACCGTAACTTTTCCGGTTACGTTACATCTGAAGCTCTCCATGTAAAGTCATTATCCTAAGTGACATCACTTAGGGAAGGCATTACTGATCTTCAAGAAATTAGAGGCTACAACGTCTACTACAAATGTTTTTTTCTTTCGTTTGGATAAAGGGGTCTTAAAGACCCATCCTTTTTCTGCAAGGTGTATTTCTACCTTTTCATCCAAACCAGTCAGATTTATCTCCTCTCTTTCCTAGAGCCTTATTCTGCTCCAAGGACAAAGAGCTTTAAACTTTGGCCTGCAGAAGCTTCAGCTTTTCCTCCAAAGTCCAATCTCTTTAAACTCCCCCAGTTTTTCTTCTGGGATTAATTCTAGCCATTAAGGCTTCTGACCTCTGCCTGTATTGCAAATTTTATTTTTCTCTACTTCACAGTGAGGTAATTTCTTTGAGGATAATCTACTGGCTTTTAGCAGCAAACCCATATTAGCCTCAATAAACACTTTCTCAATACTTTTGAGTAAAGTCCACATTAGAAAATTGGAATTCAATATTTGCTAACAACTATGGTCTACACAAGGACTCCCCTCTAGACACTTTGTTTAGTCAAGCTGTTCCACAGCACACCCTTTTTTATTCAACTCCTACCCTCCATCCCTTGGATGCCTGAGGTTCTGGGAAATAGCACGGCCCATCTATTAGATTTGCAACATGCTGGGACCTCCTCTAGGCATCTCTAGCTTGGGAGTCCCCATATGTGAAGACTCATTCCTGCTTGTTCCTGGAGATAGCACAGTTACTTACCTGTAACAGGTGATCTCTGGGAACAGCAGGAATAAGTCTTCACAACCCACTCACCTCCCCTAGGAGTTGTTCTCTCTCTCTCTAATTTGTCTACTTCCCTCCTTCAGACTCAGCTACAAACCCAACTGATGAGAGGGAAGTGAATGGGTGGGAAGGCAGCACACATGCTTGTGGGATGCTCCCAAAAGCTTTCTTTTTGGACGCTGGGGAGTGTTCCCGCACAGGCTACATCGGTACCGACGTACCCATATGTGAAGACTTATTCCTGCTGTTCCCAGAGATCACCTGTTACAGGTAAGTAACTGTGCTTTGCCTGCCTTATCAATGCCTTGCATTTGACTTGCCAGTGCTTGTGCTGTTTCCAGGTTTCGTCGTTTGGCTCTTTTTTCCATTTCCTGAAAGATGCTTTTTTTGACAACAACAGCCTCTCTGTTTATTCACACCTTCAAAAAAACATAATAGATAAGTAAAAAAAGATTTCCTTGTCTAAAGCCATGTTGGCTGTCTTCCATTAAGCCATGACTATCTACATGTTCAGAAAGTTTGTCCTTTATAATGGTTTCTACCATTTTTCCCAGGACTGACGTCAGGCTCACCGGTCTATAGTTTCCCGGATCACCCCTGGAACCCTTTTTAAAAATTGGTGTTACGTTCGCCATCCTCCAATCTTCAGGTATTACAGATGATTTTAATGAAAGTTCACAGATTAGTAATACAGTCAAACCTCGGTTTTCATGATTAATCTGTTCTAAGAAGTCTGACTAAAACCGAAACGTACGAAAACCGAAGCAATATTTCCCATAGGAAATAATGTAAATTCAATTAATCCGTTCCAGACACCCAGCTCCTGTCACTTCTCTCACCTGCCCGATCGTCCACAGGACAGCAAACACACAGATATTGTACTGTACGGCACTGCAACATCTCCTGCTTACATTGACAGCTACCCTGCTACCTCCGAGCCTGAGGGGGCGCTCCAGAGAACAGGCAGGCAGTGGAGAGATCGGGGCCTTCCTCTCTGTGCAATCCTTGCATCTCTGACTCTGGCTCGAGGATGTTGCTCAGCTGACTTTCGCTTCTCAACACGCGATCGGTGAGTCCGGGGGGTAGTGCTGCCGGGACTTCCGGGGGGTAGTGCTGCAGGGACTGGGCGGGCAGTGTATACAGACCAGCGCCATTCTTTACGAAAACTGAGGCGATATCCGATAACCGAGACAAAATCTCAGTCAGAAAAGACGTCGAAAACCGAAACGTACGAAAACCAGGGCAAACGAAAACCGAGGTTTGACTGTAGCAGGTCTGCAATCTCATATTTCAGTTCTTTCAATACCCTTGCATGTATACCATCCGGCCCAGGTGATTTGCTACTCTTCAGTTTATCTAATAGTTGTAATACATCTTCCCGATGTATGAATATTTCCTTTAATTCTTCCGCACCTTTAAATACCACTTCAGTCATGGGTAACATCCCTACATCTTGTAAATAGTTATGTAAATAGTTACACTGATTACTATTTGTTCTAAATAATTACTATTTGTTTTAATTAATTACCCCGGTTTACCCAAGTTATTGCTCCTGTTATATGTAAAATACTCAGATATTGTATTCTGTCTGATGTTTTCTTGTTCTATGTAAACCGCGCTGATTATAAATAGTGCGGTATATAAAAGATGTTAAATAAATAAAATAAATAAATTAGTAAAGACCGAAACATAGAATTCATTCAGTCTCTCCGCTATTGCCTTGTCGCCTCTTAGTACCCCTTTAACCCCTCTATCATCTAATGGACCAACTGACTCTCTCACAGGTTTTTTGCTAAGAATGTACTTGAAAAAGTCTTTATTTTGCATTTTTGCTTCCACAGCAAATTCTCACTATCTCCAGGAACAAGCAGAAATGAGTCTTCACATATGGGGTACGTTGGTACTGATGGAGCCTGCGTGGGAACGCTCCCCAGCGTCCAAAAAGAAAGCTTTTAGGAGCATCCCACACGCATGCGCACTGCCTTCCCGCCCATTCACTTCCTGCTCATCAGTTTTCCATTTTCCGCAGAGCCAGCAGGATGTATTCCTGTCACCGCAGAAAATTCTTCTTTTTATTCTTACTTTCTTGTGGTCGTGTCTGCCTTCCCTCGACGCCACCGGTACCGCAGGTGCTTTTCTTTCTTTTACTAAAAAATTTCTTCTTTTCTCTACAAAATTTTTTCCTGTTTAGTGCCTGACGGTTTCTAGGCCTCTAGGCCTCTATACTTCCATTATGGAAAAGCCAGCCACTATCCTTAAGAAATGCTCAAAGTATGGCGGTACAGATATACTTTTAGACACTCATACTTGGTGTCTAATAATGTTTAGGTCCTTACCATTGCCCACTGGAGTGTCTCTCCTGCTGGAGCTCAAACAGAAGTCTTCAGGATCGAGCACAACTCGATACCTGGTTCACATCGGACTTGATGTCACCAGCCAGAATATCTTCTTTTTCACAGGATCAGATAACCAAACAAAAGTCTGTAAAGACTAGCCAGTCCTCGAGTGGTAGATCTCCTTCTAAGCATTGAGATGCCTCTGGCGTTGCCCTCGAGGACATTTTGGCAATAAAGCCCCAGCGGGAGTCTTCGGGATCCAAAGCAGTAATGGGGCTTCAGGTTGTTCCCGGGGTTCTTACCTCGATGAACATACCTGGGCCATGCTCGGTGGTTGTGGCCGCTTCGAGCGGTACCGACACCCCGGCATCGGCTATGGTGATGGATGAAACACTCCTCACCGATGAACGTAGTCTAGCACTCTCAGCTACTTCTGTACCGCTAGAGTTGCTGCAGACCGTTCCTCGAGTATCGGTATCGGCTTCAGTACCGGTACCGGTATCGACATCGGCACCGGTACCAGTATCGACATCGGCATCGGTACCGGTATCGGTACCGTCCATGCTTGCTTCGACAGACTCGCTTCCTTTGATGCCGAGCCTGGAATCATTCTCTAGCATTGAGGATTCGGTACCGACTCGTCTCAGTACCGACCTCGGCCGGTACCGAAGACATCGCTTTAAAGAAAATCCGATGCTTCATCCTTTCAAGTCTTCTGATCTCGATGACTGGGATGAATCCATCGGTACCAAGGTTGAATTCTCAACAATTCTAGCCTTTACTCCTCATTTTAGGGGGTCCTCCTCAGGGGAGATTTCTTTTCAAGCTTTTCTGCTTGATATGGCAAAGTTACTTGCCATTTCTATACCTGGTGAAGAATCCATACCAGGAGATTCAGAGACTCTGCAATCCCCCTGGATTCCAAAGGAGGGAATCATGCTTCCTTTGCATCAGATCTTACAGGATCTACTATTAAGAATGTGAGAAACTCCTTTAACGGTATCCCCACATTCTAAGACACTTGACACTATGTACAAGGTGCCACCTTCTCCAGGTTTTCAAAAGACTCAACTTCCTCATCATTCTATTGTTGTAGAATCAGCAATGAGGCATATTAAGAGTGCAAAGAAGCACTCCTCTTATCCGACAGGTCGTGAGTCTAGGACTTTAGATGCCTTTGGACATCGATGCTTTCAGGCATCCATGCTTTCAGCAAGAATTATCTCATATATTTTCTATATGGGATTATCTCTTGAAGAGGTCACAAAAAACTTAAAGCTTTTGAACCCTTTTCTTCAAGAACATAAAAGAGCAGACTATTTTTATTAGTCAGTCATGCTCAAAATGTCTCTAAGTTCCTTATTCGTGCTTCCCTGGACTGTTTTGAGTCTATTAGCAGAACTTCTGCATATATCTGACTCTGAAAGATTTGTGACTGTCCATATTGATGCTGTTCCAGCATACCATATGAGTTTAAATGGACAACCAATTTCTATGGTAATTAGAAAATACCTTCTTTTACCGTAACTTTTCCGGTTACGTTACATCTGAAGCTCTCCATGTAAAGTCATTATCCTAAGTGACATCACTTAGGGAAGGCATTACTGATCTTCAAGAAATTAGAGGCTACAACGTCTACTACAAATGTTTTTTTCTTTCGTTTGGATAAAGGGGTCTTAAAGACCCATCCTTTTTCTGCAAGGTGTATTTCTACCTTTTCATCCAAACCAGTCAGATTTATCTCCTCTCTTTCCTAGAGCCTTATTCTGCTCCAAGGACAAAGAGCTTTAAACTTTGGCCTGCAGAAGCTTCAGCTTTTCCTCCAAAGTCCAATCTCTTTAAACTCCCCCAGTTTTTCTTCTGGGATTAATTCTAGCCATTAAGGCTTCTGACCTCTGCCTGTATTGCAAATTTTATTTTTCTCTACTTCACAGTGAGGTAATTTCTTTGAGGATAATCTACTGGCTTTTAGCAGCAAACCCATATTAGCCTCAATAAACACTTTCTCAATACTTTTGAGTAAAGTCCACATTAGAAAATTGGAATTCAATATTTGCTAACAACTATGGTCTACACAAGGACTCCCCTCTAGACACTTTGTTTAGTCAAGCTGTTCCACAGCACACCCTTTTTTATTCAACTCCTACCCTCCATCCCTTGGATGCCTGAGGTTCTGGGAAATAGCACGGCCCATCTATTAGATTTGCAACATGCTGGGACCTCCTCTAGGCATCTCTAGCTTGGGAGTCCCCATATGTGAAGACTCATTCCTGCTTGTTCCTGGAGATAGCACAGTTACTTACCTGTAACAGGTGATCTCTGGGAACAGCAGGAATAAGTCTTCACAACCCACTCACCTCCCCTAGGAGTTGTTCTCTCTCTCTCTAATTTGTCTACTTCCCTCCTTCAGACTCAGCTACAAACCCAACTGATGAGAGGGAAGTGAATGGGTGGGAAGGCAGCACACATGCTTGTGGGATGCTCCCAAAAGCTTTCTTTTTGGACGCTGGGGAGTGTTCCCGCACAGGCTACATCGGTACCGACGTACCCATATGTGAAGACTTATTCCTGCTGTTCCCAGAGATCACCTGTTACAGGTAAGTAACTGTGCTTTGCCTGCCTTATCAATGCCTTGCATTTGACTTGCCAGTGCTTGTGCTGTTTCCAGGTTTCGTCGTTTGGCTCTTTTTTCCATTTCCTGAA
Organism: Ichthyophis bannanicus; assembly: GCA_033557465.1. Taxonomy (NCBI): domain Eukaryota; kingdom Metazoa; phylum Chordata; class Amphibia; order Gymnophiona; family Ichthyophiidae; genus Ichthyophis; species Ichthyophis bannanicus. The sequence goes on from CM066037.1 coordinate 361,174,649, forward strand.
AGATGCTTTTTTTGACAACAACAGCCTCTCTGACCTCACCTTTAAACCATGCTGGCAGCTTTTTGGACTTCCTTCCACTTTTCTTAAAGCGTGGAATACAGCTGGTCTGGGCTTCCAAGATAGTATTTTTCAACAACACCCAAGTTTGATGTAAGTCTTTAACCTTTGCAACTGCTCCTTTTAGTTTTTTCTTAACTATTTTCCTCATTTTATCATAGTCTCCCTTTCGAAAGTTAAAAGGTAGCACTGTGGATTTTCTTACTATCCCTCCTCCACTAATTAAATCAAATGCAATCATGCTATGATCACTATTGCCAAATGGCCCCAACACCCTTATTGATTGCACTAGATCTGGTGTTCCACGAAGGACTAGGTCTAATATGGCTTCCCCTCTGGTCAGTTCATGAACCAGCTGCTCCAAGAAGCAGTCATTTATTTCATCTAGGAACTTTACCTCCCTAGCATGTCCTGCCGTGACACTGACCCAGTCGATACTGGGGTAATTGAAATCACCCATTATTATTACTGCACTGTAACTTTTGTTAGCTTCCTTGATTTCTTTGAGCATTTCATCATCCATTTGTTCATTCTGGCCAGGCGGTCGATAGTACAACCCCACTGCCATTGCCTTCCGCTTTTTACATGGAATTTCAATCCACAGAGATTCTACAGCAAATTTTGTTTCCTGCAAAAGTTTAATCCTTTGTGACTCAATGCCCTCTCTAACATAGAGCACAACCCCTCCACCAATTTGATCAGCTCTATCATTATGATATAGTTTTCACCCAGGTATCACAGTGTCCCACTGTTTGTCCTCCTTCCACCATCTCTCTGATATTCCAATGATATCTAACCTCACATTTAGTGCTATATATTCCAACTCTCCCATCATATTTTTTAGACTTCTAACATTTCCATACAAGCATTTTAGAGACTGTATTTTATTCATATTAATTTGGCTATTGTTAGACATGGGTAATGTGGGATCTTTAAGCTCTGTCTGCTCCATTCTCGAAGGCATTTGGGCTACTTTACTCTTTTTTGGAACCTCTCTGCTTTTGGTAGTATCCTTCAAGGATACATTCTTCCGAACCATCCGCTCTTTGGCGACTGTTGGCTTTCCCCTATTATCTAGTTTAAAAGCTGCTCTATCTCCTTTTTAAAGGTTAATGCCAGCAGCCTGGTTCCTTCCCGATTAAGGTGAAGCCCATCCCTTCAGAAGAGCCCCTCCTTTCCCTAGAATGTTCCCCAGTTCCTAACAAATCCAAAACCCTCATCTTTGCATCATTGTCTCATCCACGCATTGAGACTCCAGAGCTCTGCCTGTCTTTTGGTTCCTGCGTGTGGAACAGGAATCAGTTCGGAGTACGCTACCCTGGAAGTTCTGGATTTCAACTTCCTACCTAAAAGCCTAAATTAGCCTCCAGATCTTCCCTACCACATTTCCCTATGTCATTGGTTCCGACATGTACCAAAACAGCAGACTCCTTCCCAGCACTATCTAAGACCTTATCTAGGTGGTGCGTGTGGTCCGCTACCTTCACACCAGGTAGGCATGTTACCAGGCGATCCTCACGTCCACCAGCCACACAGCTATCTACATGCCTAATGATTGAATCTCCAACTATAATGGCTGTTCTAACCCTTCTCTCATGGGCACATGGTCCTGGAGAAACGTCCTTGGTGTGAGAGGGTTTTACATCACCTAGAGGACAGGTCCTAGTTACAGGATCACATCCTGCCTCACCAGGGTGGTTCTCTCCTGTCACATGACCTCTCTCCTCCATGGCAACAGGGATGCTGCCAGACTGGAGGTGAAACTTCAGGACTATATCCCTGTAGGTCTCATCTATGTACCTTAAGTCTTCCAAGTCTGCTACTCTAGCCTCTAGAGAATGTACACGTTCCCTGAGAGCAAAGAGCTCCTTGCAGCTAGTGCACACGTAAGACCTCTCACCAACTGGGAGAAAATCATACATGTGACACTCAATGCAAAAGACTGGAAAGCCCCCATCTCACTGCTGGACTGCTGTCTGCATCTTAATTTTAAGCTTGTGTTTAGATCTTTACTAAGGGTTGCTATGGATATTTATACTAATAAAACTGTACCTAATATGTTTAATTAAGCTTCAGGTTAAGAAGGTATATTAATCTCAGGTCCTTAGTGTATGACTGATTTGGGTAACGAGCTTCACCTGAGAGCACCTCCTGTCCTTTAAGATGTGCCAGTACCTATAAAGCTACAATTGTCCCAGGGGTGGGTGGGTATTGGGGAGGGAGGGACATAACACTTATTAAAAGAGGGCTGCTATACACAGTACCCTGTCCTGTGCTGCTGAGGTAAGCTGTGACTAACTTCCTGGGTGATTAACAGTCCTTGCTTGGATAGAAGGAGTCTTTCAAAATGGCCTTTTGACCTGCCACCTGCTGTTAACACCTATTGAAAAGGTTTCACAGGTCTCTTGCCCCCTAGGTAGAAGGCCTCTTTGTAAAGGTCTCTAGAAGACTTTATTTGTTGCTCAAAGAGTACTGACCCTGTTTTGCCTTTTATGCTAAGCTATATTCTGATTTGATTTAAATTATCACTCTTTGCTGCTGCTAGGCTCTGAATTATTATGAAATTTAAACTGCAAGCTTTCTGCTGGGTTCTAAAGTACTTTGCTGATACTAGGCCCTGAGTGACTATTACATTTAAAAACTACAAGCTCTCTGATAGGTATGAAATGTAACCAGAAAGTTATCTTCTGTGTTTTAAATTTAAACTTAAACTGCTGCTACTAGGCCCTGACTGATTTAACAAAAAACAGTGGGTTCACAGATTAATTAGCTTTAATACAAAGAATTCCTTTCAGAAAATTCCCAGAAGTATATACTCACAATTGCATATCTCTCTCCAGAAGTAAAAGTCCCCTTTTCTAGTCCTTCAAGACTAATAAATAATTAATTTTGTGTATTTATTTATTTATCTCACATCCACTGATCACCAGATGGTGTGATTTAATACTAGGACTAGGGTTGATAAAAGCCATTCAAACGTAAGACTTTAGGAAAACTAATTTTGGTAAGATGGGACAATACCTCAAGGAGTAGTTTGCGGGATGGGAACAGCTGGAAGATATAGAAAATTAATGGGCAAAACTGAAAGGGCTATTTTAAGGGCAGCAAACCTTTTTGTTAGACAGGTAAATAAATGCAAAAAGAAAAGGAGGCCACTATGGTTCTCAAAAGAAGTAGCTGAAAAGGTGAAGAAAAAGAGGATGGCCTTCATAAAATGCAAGAGATCACAGAGAGAGGAAGACAAACATCTATATTTGGAAAAACTTAGAGAAGATAGCAAAGTAATTAGGAAAGCAAAGATACAAAACAAAGAAGAAATAGCCAGTGCAATAAAATGGGGGGAGGAGAGAAATAAGTGCAAAAGTGGTATTGCAGGCTCAAGGGAAGCAATATTACTTATTATTTAGACAGTTTTGTATACCACCTTATCCTTCAATCAAGGTGGTTGCAACACAATTGGGGGATACATTTAACATGAGGGGATATGAGACACATACACTAATACTTACAGGGAACATGGGCAATGGAGAGTTAAGTGGCTTGCCCAAGACCACAAGGAGCAACTGTGGGACTAGAAACCCCAGTCCTTCTGACCCAAGGTTGCTGTCCTCTAGTGGGATTTGAACCCCTGACCGTCTGACCTGAAGTAACTTGCCCCAACCACTAGGCCACTCCTCCCTCTGTGGAAGAAGGTGAGGATAAAGCAGAATTGCTTAACAAATTTACAGATAAAGGGTCAGGAGCAAGACCTCAGAAAACACCCACAAATAGGAACAGAAGTGAAGAGCATATTGAACGATTTTCAGATGACTGTGTTCATGGGGAACGAGCTAAACTAAAAGTAGACAGAGCAATGGGACTGGATGGAATACATCCGAGAATACTGAGGGAACTTGGGGAGATTCTAGCAGCTCCACTGATTGACATTTTTCAATGCCTATTTGGAGTCAGGAGTGGTGCCAGAGGACTGGAGAGAGGCACATGTGGTCCCTTTACACAAAAGTGGAAATAACGATGTGGTTGAAAACTACAGGCCAGTTAGTTTAACCTCAGTGGTAAGTTGTTGGAAGTGCTGCTGAAAGAGAAAATAGTGAGCTTTCCGGAGTCCAACAGATTACCGGATCCAAGGAAGCATGGATTCACCTGATACAGATCTTCTCAGACAAATCTGATTGATTTCTTTGACTGGATGACCAGGGAGTTAGACAGAGTGAGAGCCGTAGATGTGGTGTACTTAGATTTCAGTAAAGCCTTTGACACCGATCCACACAGGTGACTTTTAAACAAACTGAGTACCCTAGGGATGGACCCTAAAGTTAATGCTTGGGTTAGAATTTGGTTGACTGGGAGGCAACAAAGGGTACAGGTAAATGGAGTTAACTCTGAGGAAAAGGAGATTACCAATGGTGTGCCGCAGGGATTTGTCCTTGGTCCAATTCTTTTTAACATCTTTGTTAGTGATATTGCAGAAGGGCTGTCGGGTAAGGTTTGCCTGTTTGCAGATGATGCCAAAATCTACAATACAGTAGACACCCAGAAAGATGTAGATAACATGAGAAGGGATCTAGCTAAGCTTGAAGAATGGTCTAGAATTTGGCAGCTGAGATTTAATGTTAAAAAATGCAAGGCCATGTATTTGGGCTGTAGAAATCCAAGGGAGTGATACAATATAGGGGGTGAAGCACTTCTGTCCACAAAAGAAGAGCGGGACCTGGGAGTGATTGTGTCTGATGATCTTAACTAAACAAGTAGAAAAGTTATCGGTGAAAGCTTGAAGGATGCTTGGGTGCATAGGGAGAGGAATGGCCAGCAGAAGAAAGGAGGTGATAGTGCCTCTGTATAAGTATTTGATGTGACCTTATTTGGAGTATTGTGTGCAATTATGGAGACCGCACCTTCAAAAGGATATAAACAGGTTGGAGTCGGTGCAGAGGGTGGCTACTAAAATGGTTAGTGGTCTTCATTTTAAAGTATATGAGGACAGACTTAAGAATCTTAATATACATACATTAGAGGAAATGCGGGATAGAGATGATATGATTGAGATGTTTAAATACCTCCTTGGCATAAACGCACAGGATGAGAGCCTTTTTCAATTGAAAGCAAGCTCTGCTATGAGGGGACATAGGATGAGGGTGAAAGGGGATAGACTCAGGAGTAATATGCGGAAATATTTCTTTGAGGAAAGAGTGGTAGATGTGTAGTAGCGAAGTGCATGCAGCGAATACACCAGGAGTCTATTTACTAGAATTCAAAACAGTTTATTTGTGCACAGTCTCAGACGCTTGTCAATTGTCACTTTCAAAATGGTCTGAGCATGGCGTTCAGTAAAACAACAGCTTTTATAGCTTTCTTCATCAGTTCTATACAGACAGACTCCTCATTGGTCCCGGTGGCCCCCTCACCCCCCATCCAATGGAGGCCCACACCGCTTTCCCCCTGCTCTCAGGCCTTCCTAGCCATGGCTCAGTATCTAGACATAACATATTCTGCCTTGCTTTTTGCTTACAAGGTCACTCTACAGTACAGAAGCTGTGTGGAAAGCAGGATTCTGAAATACATCTGTGAATAACATAACAAACTCAATGGAAAAGTTTTACTTTCTTATCAGAGCAGCTTGAAGCAGATTTCTGTTTTCTCTGGCTTTCAGCTCTGTTCAGCTATAATATTCTGAAGTGGGGGTTGGGGACTCAGGCCTAACCTACAGGCTTCTGCTACATAACATACATTTACAGGCTATTCTAGGCCATAGCCTATCACATTCCCCCCTTTGATTATTCTCACCCGCAAGTGAGAAAGGGTGAGAATTAAATCACATATGGTACTCTACACTAGGGTGGAGGGATCACTTTGTGGTATAGGGTTAGGGTAGTAATGCCACATGGCTAGTATCTGCGAATGGGCCTTGCGTTCAACAATTCTATCAATGGTTGAGTTCAGCATACGCAAGCATAAGGGAAGGAAACATGGGACACATAAGCACACAGCCACAATTAAGAATACTATCAATACAAGTGTCTTCAGGCCGCCCATACTTGAAAACCACAAATCAAACCAGCCATCAAGTTGCAAGCCATGCCAGGTTTGGACTGGGACATAAGTTTGTTTTCTCATGTGATTGGCTATGTCTTCTACAACTTGCCCTTCATTATCAATTTGCAAACAACAGTTAGTTAAATTAAGCTTACCACATACGCCCCCTTCAGCTGCAAGCAGATAATCTAATGCTAAGCGGTTCTGGTAAATGGCTGTATGCATCTGTGTGGCTTGTTTGGCTAACAAGGTTAGTGCTCTACTAGTTTCATTGGTTATAATTTCAACAACAGCTTGCAAACGTATAATACGGTCCAACATATACACAGGAGTGCGGTAGCCCCAAGAACCATCTTGTGCCCAGGTAGCAGGTCCATAGTAAGAAACAATTCTCTCTGGCGGCCATTCTTCAGAGGTTGCATCCCATTTGTCCCACTGGCCGATTTTGAGAGCCTCTCACTTCTGTCGGCTTTTGTACACAGGGAATCCCAATTGTTCTCCGTGGGAAAGGGGCAAAAGGAAGAAAGATGGTCGTATAGTTCCTAGAACACACGCCCCTCCCCAATTGGCAGGGAGTTTAGCATATGCTTGAGTGCCACAAATCCAATAAAGTCCAGGTGGAGCTTTCCAGGTGCTATGCGTAGCCAGATTTGTCCATATCCTGGCCAAGTGAGGAAAGACGATCAAAGGATTAGAAGGTTCCGGAGTATTGGCACCTGACCACCAAGATGTCTTCTCAGTAGTAGCATTGTAATATTTCTGGTTCAAACAGACCAACTGTCCTACTAATGCAGTCAATTGTGGTCCTGCTCGTACAAAACATTGTTTACCCACTATGGAGTGGGCGAGGACCCATTCATTGGTAGTGTTATGAACATCAGTCTGGTTATATGGTACGGAATAGTTTAGTTCTTGTGCTTCCCAAGGCCATTGGTCTCCCATCTGAGTTCCTCCACAAAAGAGACAGTCTGAGACATGGAGGCTGGAGGCCACAGCTCCAGCTAGTTCGATGAACAAATTCTGCGAAGTGTGGGGAACTACAAATTCTGCTTTCATGGCCTCGTGGAAGGTATGATGTATGCGATAAGGTGAAGAAACATGAGTCTTTACATTCAGTTGGATGAATACGATGGTTCCAGGATCAGTTCCACCTCCTGCAATGCGCAGGCCAAATCGAAATCCTTGCTTCCATTGACTGGGGTCAAAGATCTGGAGTCGTAGGGGATTGCATGTACTCTTCTTGCACTTGTTGGGTTCTAGTAGGGGTAATCTTTCCAATATAGCTTTACGCTTATCTCCAGTTTGTCCTGTAGGGCCACCAGACCAGGTGGCATAGTACACACAGTCCCACTTCGGACAGTAGTAATCTGCTTCTGATGATTTGCTATACGTTGTTGGTGAGTGTGTTCCAGTGCACATTCCCCATCCGTATGCACCTTCAGGACACATATATTTCTCATCATAATAGTAAGCTTGTTCCCATGATCCACACCTGTAGTAATTATTTCTGTTAATTAAGTCACAAGCATCAAAATACAGGTACGCAGGTTGGGTGGGATCAGAGAGTTGACTTGTAGCGTTGACGAGGGTTCCATCTTCATCATTCCATCTCAGTTCCAGGACATAGTAAGATGGATTCTGTTGAGGTCTGAAGCAAGTACGAGTCTTTCCCTTTGTACAGACGTTCAGTTCTGTACCATTATAGATACACTGGCTGACTATGCCAGTACAAGTATAGTAAGAGTGATAAAGTAGAGTCTGAGTGACCTGCATTCCAGTTCGGGTGGTGGTTATACAGGCTGCACAAGGGGGCAAGGCAATAAGGGTTCTCAAGTGTCCCAGGGCTACCGCAAGAATAAAACAGTAATTAGTAAGCATCATGATCATAGTCTCTAATAATTGATGAGGTAGGTAATGGTTGATTGAGGTAGATAGATAATGGTTGATTGGTTGATAGAGTCTGCAATGTGGATACGCAAGAAATGGCCAGCCATCTCAGACCTAATAATCAAAAGAAATCTAGACATTTTAATGGTCACAGAAACTTGGTTCTCAGACTCCGATTCAGTTATAATAAACCAACTCACACCACCTAATTACTCCACCTACACATGCAACAGAGCAAATAAAAGAGGAATAGGTGTTGCCATTATAGCAAAAACTGACCTCCAATATCGCACAATCACAACCAAGAGCACAAAACAATTAGACATTATCTCAATATACAACAACTACAATACCATCAACCTTATATATATTACACCAAACTCAACATCTGAAGAACTATCCAGTGTAATTGACTTAGCCTGCAACCCAGTACACCCAGAGAAACCTAACTGGCTAATGGGCGACTTCAACCTCCCTTCCATACAAACTGCCCTTTCTAATACATTCCTAGACGCAATGAAAAACCTCAACTACAACCAACTCATAAATCAACCCACTCATCAACGTGGCAATGTGCTTGACCTTGTCTTCGCTCCACCCACCTACATGTCCACGAATGATGATTTCGACCTATCCATCACTCCGGTCCCTTGGACAGATCATAGCCTAATAACACTCACAATACCAGCATATCAGGTCCCATCACCTGAGACAGCAAAACAGTCACCAACAAACTCCACACGCTTCAAACCTCTCAAGGAAGAAGAAATCAAGAAACACATACTTCCAAGGCTCAATCAACCTTCTACCAACATCAATGACATGGTCAACACATGGAATAAAACCATCAACCAATACGCTATACTACCACCAGCACGTAAAAACCCAACAACAAAGGACAATGTTGTAAAAAGACCATCTGCACCATGGTTCTCCCAAGATCTAAGGAAGTCTCTTAACATCTTGAGGAAGATCGAAAGAAAGTGGCGTAAATCTCATAACTCAACAGTTCAACAAACATACTTGACCCACCTGCGAGCCCATCGTGAAGCAATATGGAACACAAGAAAATCCTACCACGCTGAACTCCTCAACCGCTCCCTAAACAAACCTCGGGAACTCTTCAATCTAGTAAAGTCACTAACTACAGAACCATCACCACCTCAACAGAAACCCATAAACCCGCAGAAGTACGCCAACTTTATACAATCTAAAGCTATCAGAACAGCAATTTCATCGCCAAGTCCACCCCAACAACACGTACGAGTTTCCCCACTACTAAAGCTCTCACCGCCCTCAGCCAAATACGTTGAAGACATTATAGTTAAAATGAATACCACCACAGCACCCAACGACCCTTGCCCAGCACACTGGATAAGAGCTCTGAGATCCGACTTTAGTCCAGTCATAGCAGATATAATAAAGATGTCCTTCTCAACAGGCATCTTCCCATCAGCTCTAAAACAGACTTCCATAAGACCGCTGCTAAAAAACAATCAACTAGACCCATCAAAGGAAGAATCATACCGCCCGATTTCTAGTATACCGCTTCTATCCAAAATAATTGAGAAAGTAACCAACAATCAAATACAACAACACATAGACACCTCCTCACCCCTCGACCCCAGTCAGCACGGATTCAGGGAAGCCCACGGAGTAGAGACATTGCTGACCACATTAACCAACACACTCATCAGTGGATTAGACGACATCAAAAAAGGCTTTGCCCTAATATTCCTCGACATATCTGCAGCATTTGACTCTGTGGACCATGAAATACTACTAACCCGTCTATATGACAAGGGAATCCACGGGCTGGCATGGGAATGGTGCAAATCATACCTGGAAGATCGCTTGCAACATGTCAGGACTGCTACAGGTACCTCACAACCTTTCCAGTTAAAACAAGGAGTACCTCAGGGCTCTTCCCTATCAGCGCTGCTATTTAATATTTATATGCAGCCTATATGTAACATCACTCGTTCCTTTGGCATATCCTCGTTGATCTATGCAGACGATGTGCTAATATTCACACCAATCAACGTCAAGCTCCCAGACTACACAACACTAGTAGATTGCTTTAACGCAATAGCAGACTGGCTCCTCACCCAGAATATGCGCATAAACTACAAAAAAACCGAAGTTCTGATAGTCACGAAAAACAGAGCATTCTCACCCCCTGAGACCCTAAAAGTACGAGACGCAGAGCTCCCAATCAAGCCCTCCATAAAATACCTTGGAGTAATACTTGACCAGCGACTGGATTTTAAAGAACATATCAACCGCACTGTGAAAACCATTTATTTCAAAATAAGGACTCTGCGTCATCTGAAAAACATGCTGGAACCAGACAGCTTCAGAACCATATTTCAAACCATAGTCACACCCCACTTTGACTATGCAAACATAATACTCCATGGTCTCCCAAAAAATACCCTAAATACATTACAACTAGCCATGAATGCCGCTGCCCGGGTGCTATACGGTGCTTCAAAGGGCGAACACATTACACCCATCCTAATGGAGCTTCACTGGCTCCCTATATACTGCAGAATAACATATAAAGCTCTTCTCATGGCCTTTAAAGCGATAAATACTATAGCTCCTTCATCAATTTCAAAACTCATCCATCCAACTCCCAATATCAGATCCAGGAGGTCAGCAGCGGCAAATACCCTAGTTACACCACATGAGACCACAAAATGCAAACATTCAACATCAGACAGGGCCTTTGCATACTACACACCCAGATGTTGGAACAACCTACCCCCCAACATAAGAGCTATTACTGACCTCAAGCATTTCAGAAAAGCCATAAAACACCACCTCTTCATTCTGCATTTCCAAAGCACATCATCATCCCTCTAACAGGCACAGTAAAAATTGTAAATACCTTATTTACTCAAGATGTAACTAAGAAATTATATCCTCTGTATATAGGTTTTTTACAAATATGTATAAAGTCTCAATAAGTATACAGGTTCATTACAAATATGTACTAAGTTTTTACAAAAAATTTACAAATATGTACAAAGTTTCCCAAAGTTAAATTCCCAGTTGAATTCTCCTGTTATATGTAAACTCATCACAGTTTGTTGCTTGCAATGAGTATTTCTGTTTAATGTAAACCGCGCTGATGAAAAAGAGTGCGGTATAAAAGAACACTAAATAAATAAATAAATAAATAAAATAAATACTGCAAAACTGAAGGACGGCTCTTTCGTTGATGTCCAGGAGTAGGTTGGCAAAGTCTTTACGATGATGGATCTTGTCTTCGCAGTGTGAGTCGCAATGGTGATGCAGGATTAGCAATCGAGGTCCAGGGGTGACTCTCAGGAACTGCTGCTGGCTTTACTCGACTGTGGTGGATCCAGGAGTCGATTTCTGCCACTTTGACTGCTGTTGAGGTTGACAACAAGACGATGAATGGCCCTTTCCAATGAGGCGCCAATGGTGTCTTCTTCCACTCTTTTACCCACACCGAGGCTCCAGGCTTGAAAGGATGCAAGGGCTCTGTTAGATGGATAGGCAACCGGTCTTGCACCCAGGCATGAAGGCCCTGTAAAACAGAACTTAGAGCCAACAATTCTTGCCTAGTGATTACTGATCCAATTTGATTCATATCCCCCCTTATCCCCTGAATTATGGGCGGGGGCCTCCCATACAAAATCTCAAACGGGGATACTCCTAATGGCGTGGTGGGGGCTGAACGTATCCGGAGAAGGGCTATGGGGAGAGCTTGGGGCCATTTCAGGCTGGCTTCTTGACAGAGCTTAGATAACTGAGACTTCAGGGTTCGGTTCATTCTCTCTACTTTCCCTGAACTCTGGTGTCTATAAGCTGTGTGTAACTTCCATTGTATTTGCAGGGCATGGGCTAGCTGCTGGGTTACTTGTGATACAAAAGAGGGCCCATTGTCAGACCCCATGGTCAAAGGTATTCCGAATCGGGGGATGATCTCATGGAGCAAGGCTTTAGTGACTTCCTTGGCCTTCTCAGTTCTAGTGGGAAAAGCTTCCACCCATCCAGAAAAGGTACAGACTAGGACTAACAAGTAGCGATATCCATTCGCTCATGGCATTTCTGCAAAGTCTATTTGAATATTCCCCATGGGGGTAACTCCTACTGACTGAGCTCTTGGGGGTGGGACAGGACCTTGTCGGGCATTGTTCTTGGCATAAGTCACACATCTTCGGGCTACTGAGGTGGTCAGAGGTCCCAGCAACGAGATATAAAAGTATGGTTTTAGAGCATCTGCCATTTTGGTTTTTCCATAGTGTGTGGCTTGATGAAAGGCTTGGACAAAGGCAGGGCCTAGGGCTTCGGGAATCACGGTCATACCAGGGGGTGAGCTCCCTTCAGGCGGTGGCAACACTATCCATCCAGTTTCCGATAGTTGCCCCCCTCATGTCGACAGTAATGGTCCATCTCTGTCTGGGTATATCTGGGTGTCCATGCACTAAGAGGTACTGGAAATATGGCTGCTTGAATTGTTACACTAGGGGTAGTGATTTGTCCAGCAATAGCTGCTTCTTGGGCTGTGGCATCGGCAAATCTATTTCCTCGGGACACTTCTCCATCTCCAGTTTGATGGCCTCGACAATGCATTACGGCAACGCGTTTGGGGGTCCATACTGCTTCCAATAAAGTCAATATTTCTGGGCCATACTTGACAGACTTGCCTCCTGAGGTGATTAATACACGCTCCTTGTACAGGGCTCCATGGGCATGTAATGTTGTAAAAACATATTTGGAGTCTGTGTAGACGTTCAGGCTGATTCCTGTTCCAAGTTTGAGTGCGCGTGTGAGGGCTATCAATTCAGCCTTCTGCACTGAGGTTCCTGGGGCCAGGGCTGACGATTCTACTACCATGTCCAGGGTCACCACTGCATAACCAGCACATCACCGTCCTTCGACTATGAGGCTACTTCCATCCACGAAGAAAGTTCTGTCTGGGTGGTCCAAAGAGATATCAGTTAAGTCTGGGGGACTTGAATATACAGTGTCCATTACTTCCAAGCAATCATGGTCAGGAGGGCCTGGACTGGTTGGCAATAGGGTAGCTGGGTTCAGAGTTTGGCTGACACTCAATTGCAATCGAGGATTCTCACATAGCATGCTTTGATATTTCAACATTCGAGCATTAGTGAGCCAATTGTTTCCTTTGTGTTCCATCAGGGTTAAGACAGCATGTGGTACAGTGACTTGAAGCTCTTGTCCTAGGGTGAGCTTGTCCACTTCGCTCACCAAGAGGGCTGTGGCTGCTACAGCTCTCAGGCAAGGTGGCCATCCTTTGGCACCAGGATCCAATTGTTTTGACAGGTAGGCTACAGGTCGCTGCCAAGACCCAAGAGGCTGAGTCAAGACTCCCGATGCGTTTCCACTTGACTCATGGACATATAGGTGAAAGGGTTTCTGCACATCTGGTAGTCCCAAAGCCAGGGACGACATCAACGCTGTTTTTAGGGATTTGAATGCTTTATCTTGTTCTGGGCCCCATTCCAAGGGGGATCGTTCCGCTCCCTTTGTGGCTTGGTACAAGGATTTTGCCATGAGCGTGAAATTTGGTATCCATATGCGGCAATAGCCTGCAGCTCCCAGGAAAGCCCGCACCTGCTTTTTGGTGGTGGGGGTTGGATTGCGGCATACTGCTGCCTTTCGTTCAAGACCTAATTTCCGGGTTCCTTTGGACAGATGGAACCCTAAGTATTTCACTTCTGTCTGACACAGTTGCGCCTTGGCTCTCAAAACCTTGTAGCCAGCTTCATTCAAGAGGTGCAAGAGATCGCTGGTAGCTTGCACACAATCAGTTTCGTTGTTGGTGGCTATAAGCAAGTCATCTACATATTGGAGTAAGATTCATTTTCCCGGAGTCACAGGGTAACTTGACAGATTTTGACTGAGGACTGCACTGAAGATAGTGGGTGAATTCTTGAATCCTTGTGGTAATCGAGTCCAAGTGAGTTGTCCTCGTCGTCCTGTGGTAGGGTTTTCCCATTCAAATGCAAACAAAAGCTGACAGGCAGATGCCAGGCGTATACAGAAAAAGGCATCCTTTAAGTCCAGAACAGTGAAATGTGTGGCTTCTGCTGGAATCAGTCCCAGGAGGGTGTAAGGATTTGGTACTACTGGATGTATGGTTTCAACTGCACTGTTCACTCGACGCAGATCCTGCACTGGGCGGTAATCACCCGTCCCAGGCTTCTTGATTGGGAGAATGGGGGTATTCCAGGGTGATTGGCATTCTCTAAGGAGTCCATACTGCAGTAGTTTCTTCAGGTGGCGATGGATACCTTCAATTGCTGGTTGTGGGAGGGGATACTGACGCACATGCACTGGTTCTGCTCCTGGCTTAAGGGTGACAAGCAGAGGAGCTATATTCTTTGCTTGGCCAGGTGGATTATTCTCTGCCCATACTCCAGACGGGACTGCAATGCTGGTAGGTATACAGGAGCTTGCTGCTTTGGATGTAGGTAAATAGAACCGCCATTCTTCTTCTTGGGGGACAGATAACACCATAAGGCTAGCAGGTTTTGAATTTATAGTCATTTCCATTTTTCCCTCTTCAATGAAGGATATCTGTGCTTGAAGCTTTGCAAGCATGTCTCGGCCCAAAAGGGGAACTGGGCATTCAGGCATATACAGGAACTGGTGTGTTATCGTCTGTCCCCCTAGTTCACAGGCGTGGTTCTGCAGAAAAGGTCTTGTGGTTCTCGTTCCAGTAGCTCCCACAATTGTGACAGATCGAGAGGACACAGGAGCCACAGGTTTGGCTACTACTGAATGCTCGGCCCCTGTGTCTACCATAAAGTCCATATGCTGGTCTCCAATCTTTAATTTGACCATAGGCTCCTGGAGACCTAGGACGAACTTGGAGCCCGGTCTGGCCTAGTCGTCATCATCCATAGAATTGTTCTCGGCGGTTGCCACTCCCGCTATGGCAGTCTCTTCTCGCTGTTGAAACTGCGCGCGCTGCATCCCCCCACGCTGCTAGAATCGCCCCCCCCCCCCCGCTCTCCTAGTATCCCGCATCCCCTCCAGGGGGTGGAGTTAATGTTCAGGCACTCGTTCTTCCAATGTCCTCCTTCCTTACGATAAGCGCACTGGTTCACACCTAAGGGGGGCCGAGCACTCCCCCGGCCCCTTCCCCGGCCCCTTCCCCATCCTCTGGCTCTTCTATTAGGATATCCTCCTCTGCGTCCTTCCATTAATGCTGCAGCGAGCAGCGAGCAGCGAGCTTTCTTCTTCATCTTTCTTTCACTTTCCCGTTGGCATTCTTGATCACGATTCACAAATACCTTTTGTGCGACTTCCATTAACTGTATTGAGTTCATGCCCGCAAATCCCTCTAATTTCTGCAGTTTTCGTTTTATGTCTCCCTGGGACTGACTCACAAAAGCGGCGTTCACCATACGTAAGTTCTCCTGGGCTGCTGGATCATATGGGGTGTAAAGTCTATAGGCCTCAGCCAATCATTCATAGAAAGCAGCTGGACTTTCATCTGGGCGTTGAAGAACGTCCGCTACTTTCCCAATGTTCATAGCTCTCTGCCCTCCCTTCTTTAGGCCCTGCAGTAAGGCATGGTGGAACCGGGTGAGGGCCTTCTCTCCGTCATCACTATTTGGGTCCCATCCGGGATCTTCATTTGGAAAATCTGCGGCTGCTGCCCGTCGGGGATCTAGGTTTCTCCCATCTTCAGGGTTCTCTTCCAACCATCTAGTGGTTGCTCGCACTATCCGTGCCCGCTCTTCAGTAGTAAAGAGGGTAGCCAAGAGCTGGCGACAGTCAGACCAGGTGGGCTGGTGGGTTTGCATAATACTGGACATTAACTCTGTCAAATCTTGAGGCTTTTCAGTATAGGAGGCATAATGTGTTTTCCAGTTCAATAAATCTGTTGTGGTGAAAGGCACATAAACTGGACTGGTTGGTTCGACCACAACCTGACCCTCTGCATTTACAATAGGTAATCCTGGGACCTGCCGCAGTGGCATTTGGCGAACTTCTCTCTGGCCCGCTGTCCTGCTTCTGAAGGCGTAACGCAGATTAGCGGGGGTAGTGCTGCTGGTGCTTGGACTAGTGGGTGGCCCTGGACTGGCATCTGACCCTCCGCTAGCAGATCCTTTAGGGGATGATGGTTCTGTTGCAGAGCTCTGCCCAGGGCTTGCAGCGCTCTGCTCAGGACTAGGGCTCCGACTCTGGGGAAGGGGGTGGTCCTCGGGTGGTGGAGGTGGTGGGTGATCGGGTGGAGGTACCTCAGCTGGGGGTTGTCTTTCCACTTCTGGCTCTACTTGGGGTACTCGTGGAGCCGACGGGACTGGAGTATACAGAAAAGTGGGTGGATAACTCGGGACCTCTGGAGGCTCTGGGGCTGCAAAAATAGGGGGCTTTTCCTTCTTAGCAGGGACTTCCGTTGCAGTTGCTAACATAATTCTACTCTGCCCCTTACGGCAACGCTTTATCCAAGGGGGTTGCTTCTCACAGATAGCTAGCCAGGAATCTATATAGGAAAACTGTTCGGAACTATATCTGCGCACCACCTGGTGCACTCAGGACACAATTTGAATATCAAAAGTACCTTCTGATGGCCACACGGCATCCAGCGCTGGCCACACCCTACTACACAATATTTCTAAGCGGGTCGGTGACATTTTTACCCCATAATCACCACTAAACCCCTTCTTAAAATTCGTGATCATACAGTTCAACGGAGTTTGTACGGACTCCGCCCCTCCCATTATAACATATGACGGACAAGACAGCAAACAGAAAAGATGGGTAGGATGGCTGCGGGTACGGGGTCCGCACAGCCCACGGAACAAGGAGGGGGACAAACACCAGACGCTTCCTCCTTTTCGCGACCTGGGCGCAGTCGCCTGGCCAGGAACTGCACTACTTAGGAGTCCGCTCTCACTCGGCCTGTATTGCAAGACCTCTCAAGCACACTTCACACAACCAAACTTGCTAGCATTTCCCAAATTCCAAATTCCCGGGCTAACTGACTAAACCAAAATTACCAAACCAAAAGGGTCAGTGGCTTCGCCCCGCGCATACTCATGCAGGGTTACTAGGACTGCCCTGGAAGTTGATCAGACTCCCTTTACCTGTTACCATACCATATTAGTCTCGAGACTTTCCCAGAGCTAACGGACTAAGAACCAGAAAAATCAATACTCACCGGATCCGGTAGCTAATGCGCTGCGCAACCAGTTCCACCTTGGGTTGAATCCTGGACTCCCCTCCGGGTTCGAGGTGTTGGCCGGCCGGACCCAGCAAGCCGCCAAGGCAGGGCGGAACCCTCCGATGCAAGGGGACCGGCGGCGCCTTGGCTCCTCTCCGCTGTACACCGGCTGTGGTCCCAGCCGGACCAAACCTGGAGGCGGTAATACGTGGTAGTATTCACTTGCGCACCATTCACGTACCCCACCCTTCCCGGTCAGGGAACCAATGTAGTAGCGAAGTGCATGCAATGAATACACCAGGAGTCTATTTACTAGAATTCAAACCAGTTTATTTTTGCACAGTCTCAGACGCTTGTCAATTGTCACTTTCAAAATGGTCTGAGCATGGCGTTCAGTAAAACAACAGCATTTATAGCTTTCTTCATCAGTTCTATACAGACAAACTCCTCATTGGTCCCGGTGGCCCCCTCACCCCCCCCCCCCCATCCAATGGAGGCCCACACCGCTCTCCTCCTGCTCTCAGGCCTTCCTAGCCATGGCTCAGTATCTAGACATAACATATTCTGCCTTGCTTTTTGCTTACAAGGTCACTCTAGAGTACAGAAGCTGTGTGGAAAGCAGGATTCTGAAATACATCTGTGAATAACATAACAAACTCAATGGAAAAGTTTTACTTTCTTATCAGAGCAGCTTGAAGCAGATTTCTGTTTTCTCTGGCTTTCAGCTCTATTCAGCTATAATATTCTGAAGTGGGGGTTGGGGACTCAGGCCTAACCTACAGGCTTCTGCTACATAACATACATTTACAGGCTATTCTAGGCCATAGCCTATCACAGATGCATGGAATAGTATCCCAGTGGAGGTGGTAGAGATGAGGACAGTATCTGAATTCAAAACAGCATGGGACAAACACAGAGGATCTCTAAAGGAAAAAAGGGGACTATTGTAATGGTTGATATGGAAGGGCAAACTAGATAGGCCATGCGGTCTTTTTCTGCCATCATGTTTCTATGCATCTAAAAGTATGACCAAGTTCTCCACCATATTTACAGATCTGCACCAGTCCATGGTGTGTGTGGAACAGAGACTGGAAAGGATGGAGCAGCGGATGGAGCTGATGCAGGGAGGCATCAAACAAGGGCTGAGAGACATTGTGAATGCAATGAGAGGTGGTTTCTCCACACTGACTCAGTGTCTACAGGCTCTCATAGCTTCCAGCTCCTGCAGACACATCAGCAATCCCGGAGTGAGGTGCAAGCAGGCCCTAGCTTCCGGCAACCATCAGCTGTCCCACCACACCTGAGGAGGAATTGTGGAAGACCTAGTCCCAGGCAAAGGATCTGTGATCAGGTGCTGCCCGGACACATTGATACCTTTCATGGCACACTTCCTTCACCTCTGTATAGTTGCTGTACAATGCTGGTTGCAACCTGAATGATTGACCCCACAACTGCAAGCCTGGCAAATCATGAGGGATTAATGCATTCGGGTGCCTAGACATTGATGTTCACATTGTTTGTGCAAGCTGGTATCAGACAGCCGGGCATGCATCAGTGGTCAGGCATCCTCCAGGTTGACCCAGACACACAGTATACATCAATAGGACCGTGTGTGTAGGACTGCTGCAGGATAATATGTACAGATGAGAATTGCCTGTCCATAGGTACTGAGCTGCATCCGATGATGATGGCGGTTACTGAGTGGACCTCTGCACCCCTTTGGAGCAACCCAGCAAGCTACCATGTAACCATTGTTAACCATCATCACAATGACATTGTGTGAGACACATCCTGCAGACCACTGTGGGAACCATGTATCATCACTGTTGCCACCTCAGATAATGTAACAGCATACTTGGACATGCAGGGGTGACACTTATGGTGAACACACCTGCCCTAGTGGGGCTGACACACATCACATGGTGTCCATTGATTGTATACTTGGACTGCCAGGTGACTATTCCTCTGCACATCTCATTTCATACTGCACAACCTGACATGAGACATTGTTTTCTCATGCACACAAACAATTGTTATGTTTACATAAGAACATAAGATATGCCATACTGGGTCAGACCAAGGTCCATCAAGCCCAGTATCCTGTTTCCAACAGTGGCCAATCTAGGTCATATGTACCTATCAGTTTCCATGTTCATCACCAGAGTTTATCAACATGATACCTGCACATGTTGGGTCTATATCATATATACCACTAGTGCACTGTATAGGACAGTCACCAGTGAGTCCTAGGCTGTGATATGAGACACACCCATACATGGTATGTAATTTTTCCATCATGGACAGGTCTTTGACCAATGGCCTGCTAACGCTGGGCTGTGACATGGCTACTCACAGGATGGCTGACCATGAGATGGGGGTATCCTCTACAGATACCTGATGTGAATCCTTTCCTTGCCTCCATTGGTATTTCTGGTCTCACAGAGATGGAACCTGGAGGAGTGAGTACACACTGTTCTGACATCTCCCTTTGTATACCTCAACTGACATGACTCACCACTAGCACACAGGTGTGCACCCATCCCACACCATAACTCATCCTACATCAACTGTTAGTTTTATCTGTCACATGCCTTGTGGGATGTGCCGCACAGTGCCTTACAGGTCACATCAGATAAGTGGACCATCAGCATTGGCACCTATAAGCTCAGATCTGCAGTCATGGGCATGGAAGGACATAAGTGGGGGAAGGAGGGGAACAGCGCTGCAAGTACTGACTCCCCATCACGCAGTTGGTTGGGGTCGGACCCACCTGCACTCCACTGGCACCACCACCCAGGGAACCAGCAATGCCACAGCAAAGATGAGCCAGCCAGCATGGAGGAGAGGTTAGGTCATCCTTTGGCACAGTGGACATCTATGAGGTGTTGATTTCTGTACATCCAAACCACTTGCACAGGAGCAGTTACAATGATGGCTAATGTTACAACATAACACACAAAGCAAGTAGAGTGTAAAGGTCACAGGTGCTTTATTCAATACAAACCCCTACGCATTTCAGCAACTGCCTTCTTCAGGGGCTACAAATCTTCAAAAAGAAAATCATATAATATAATAAATAATAATAAATAAACATAATTAAAATAATAAAAACATTATATGAAAAAAACAGTTATAAAAACACAATTAAAAAACCTCAGCTAAAACAGTCAAAAAAACATAAGGCTAATAACTTAATAGAGTGCGTAATACCAACATAATAGAAACACCGAATATGAAGACCCAAGTAGGGACATCAGTACCCAAGATCGGAAGTGCTATGAGCCCTATAAGGAACATTGTGTTTGCCTAGATGTCCTTTCATGGCTGATTCCACCCGCATTTTTTGCCTGCAATGAAAGAGTTATATGTTGAGGGCATCTGAACCTACATCATCAATGATTTTGTAGTAGGTTTTACAATATTAGCCATTTTCATGATGCGCATGCAAATTGGTGAATTCACCTTTTTTGGTGCCAAATGGAAGCGAGTTCAAAAGAACTACTATTCCGCCGCACAAGCTTTGTGAATTGTTGGATTACAGCACACAGACTAATAGACTATAATGTGTTTGTCTGCTTCTTGCAGGGTAAGAAAAGTGTATGTGTTTCAATAGTTGTTTTAAGCATCTGTGATGCTTCTGCGCTGGTTCAGACTGATATATTGTAAACATACGCTCATGCTCCTCCCGACCTTTCATTTATGGTTTGGTTCAAAAAAGAACAATTTTATCTTCCTGTTGGTTTTACTATAAATACATGTTTTGCCATTAATTATTAGAAGCATCTTTATCATTACCCTGATTGGTCTCTCTCTGGCTCTGAACTCCTGTTTGTCCCTTGTGAACACATGCCATTTTCTCCTTCCCCCCATTTTTGCTGGTGTTTCCAAATGTATTTTATTATTCCCTTTCTTATATTATGGATATACATATAGATGGGAATTCATACACTGTTAAATGATCTTTTTATGTTAAAAAAGTAAGGTCATGCATTTGGGCTGCAGGAATCCAAGGGAGCAATATAGTATAGGGGGTGAATTACTTTTGTCCACTAAAGAAGAACGGGACCTAGGCGTGGTTGTGTCTGATGATCTTAAAGTAGCTAAACAGGTAGAAAAGGCAACGGCAAAAGCTAGAAGGATGCTTGGGTGCATACGGAGAGGAATGGCTAGCAGAAAAAAGGAGGTGATAGTGCCTCTGTATAAGTCTTTGGTGCAACCTCATTTGGAGTATAGTGTGCAATTCTGGAGACCGCACCTTCAAAAGTATGTGAACAGGATGGAGTCGGTGCAGAGGGTGGCTACTAAAATGGGTTAGTGGTCTTCATTATAAAGCATATGGATCTTAATATGTACACCTTAGAGGAAAGGCGGGATAGAGGTGATATGATTGAGATGTTTAAATACCTCCGTGGCATAAATGTTCAGGGAGAGAGCCTCTTTCGATTGAAAGCAAGTTCTGCTATGAGGGGACATGGGATGAGGGTGAAGGGGGATAGATTCAGGAGTGATATGCGGAAATATTTCTTTACAGAAAGAGTGGTGAATCCGTGGAATAGTCTCCCAGTGGACATGGTAGAGATGAGGACAGTAACTGAATTCAAAAAAGCATGGGTCAAACACAGAGGATCTCTAAAGGAAAAAGGGGACTGTTGTAGTTGTTGATATGGAAGGACAGACTAGATAGGCCATGTGGCCTTTTTTTGTCGTCATATTTCTGTGTTTCTATGTTTGATTTTTTACAACCTATTACTTTAAGTGATTGGTGTTTTTATTAAGACAATTTTCCCACAGTGTGTCATTTGTGAGTACCACTCTTTGATCACACATCTGGGGATATTTCAGCCAGAAACCAAACTTGGTATCTCCAGGAACAAGCAGGAATGAGTCTTCACATATGGGTACGTCGGTACCGACGGAGCCTGCGCGGGAACGCTCCCCAGCGTCCCAAAAAAGGAAAGCTTTTGGGAGCATCCCACAGCGCCTGCGTGCTGCCTTCCCGCCTTTCCTAACCGCCTCTCTCCAGTTCTTCTTTTCCACGGAGCCAGCAGGTCGTGTTCCTGTCACCGCTGAAGAAGTTCTTTATTTTATTTTATTTCTTTGGTCGCGCGTCTGCCTTCTTCGACGTCGGACCGGTAGCGCCGGTCTTTTCTTTCTTTTTCTTAAAAAAAAAAAAAGATATTTTCCGTTCCACTTCAGTGTATTTTTTCTTCGTTGGGCCCTAGGCCTAACAGAAAATTCCTCATGGAAAAGCCCGCCTCCGGGTTTAAAAAATGCACTAAGTGCAGCGGTACCATCTCTGTTACCGACACCCATGACTGGTGTCTTAAGTGTTTGGGTCCTGACCATTCCATCACGGATTGTCCGTCCTGCTCCATGATGTCTAAAAGAGGTTTACAGAACCGAGCAGCCAAGCTCAGTACACTGTTTCCCTCTGATGCAGCTTCGGTGGCATCGACGTCTTCCAGGGCTTCTTCTTCCTCCTATGGATCTCAGGTAACCAAACATAAGTCCAGCCGGTCCTCGAAGGGTAGATCTCCCTCTAAGCATCGAGATGCCTCCGGGCTTGCCCTCGAGGATCCTGCACCGGCAAAAGTACCCCGGCTGGAAGCTCCAGCTTCCAAAGCTCCTCCTATGGGGTCACAGGTTGACATCGATGGCACGGCCTCGACCGATCACCTGTTGCAATGTTCTAGAGTACCAGTGGAATCCGCCGGTACCGACCTCCAGACATTCATGGCGTCAATGGATCAGAATGTTCTGACCATGCAGCGTGCCATTACGGCATTCATACAAGCTGCGACGCCGCTGGTACCGCAACAAGCTTCGTTGTCGGTACCGGCTCCAACACCGGCTCCGATATCGGTTCCGGTGCCGGTACCGGTTGCATCGACATCGACATCGGCTTCGGTGTCGACTGCAGCGGTACCCTTTCCGATGAGCAAATCACAGCAGAGCAGTGGACCCTTTCCATCATAAGGGAGGGGTACAAACTTCATTTCTCAAACCTTCCTCCTTATACCATGGTGAGACATTTCAATTCTCCAACATCTCTTCTCGACCTTCTGGGTCAGGAGATTTCTACCCTTCTTGCCCAAGGGGCAATAGAAGAAGTGCCTATTCTTCAACAGGGCTCAGGGTTCTACTCCCCCTACTTTCTAATTCCAAAGAAAACAGTGGGCTACAGACCCATATTAGATCTCAGAGAATTGAACAAATTCCTATGCAAGGAGAAATTCAAGATGATTTCTCTAGGTACTCTCCTTCCATTCCTTCAGAGTCAGGATTGGCTTTGTTCTCTAGATCTCAAGGATGCGTATACCCATATACTCATCCATCCAGCACACAGAAGGTTCCTTTGGTTCCTTTATCTGGGAAAGCACTACCAATACAGGGTGCTTCCTTTTGGTCTGGCCTCTGCTCCAAGAGTGTTCACAAAATGCATTGCAGTAATAGCTGCATTTCTACGCATTCTGGGAATATTCGTATTCCCATATTTGGACGATTGGCTCATCCGAGCTTCATCCCAATCAGAGGCCCAGATTTCCCTAGCCTGCAAAATGCGTGTTCTGCAGTATCTGGGACTGGTGATAAACATTCCAAAGTCCCAACTCACCCCTACTCAGTCTCTAGAGTTCATAGGGGCCTTGCTGTATACCACAACTGCAAGGGCCTATCTTCCCCAGGCCCGTTGCCTACACTTAGTGCAGTTAGCCTCTCAGAGTCAGTTAAAGACCCATCTAACTGCTCGAGAGATGTTACAACTGCTAGGCCACATGGCATCCACTGTGCATGTGGTCCCTTATGCTCGCCTTCACATGAGAGCAGCTCAATGGACTTTGTCCACCCAGTGGACCCAAGCATCAGGGGGTCTGTCAGACAAAATAGCAACCTCCAGGCGCCTCTTTTGGTCTCTCCAGTGGTGGAAGTCCACTCAAAATCTGTTGCTGGGGTTCCCCTTCCAACAATTGTTACCCCAAGCAATCCTTACAACAGATGCCTCTCCAAAGGGTTGGGGAGCTCATCTTCAAAACCTCTCCACCCAGGGCATTTGGTCTCCACAGGAGACCTCTCTACATATCAACATCTTAGAGCTCAGAGCAATTTTCTTAGCTCTCAGAGTCTTCCATACCCTGCTCAGCTACAAGACAGTCCTCATTCACACGGACAACCAAGTAGCCATGTTCTATGTGAACAAGCAGGGAGGGACTGGCTCTCTGTCGCTTTGCAATGAAGCTCTGAGATTGTGGGCCTTCGCCAGAGAGCATCAAATTCATCTTCTGGCAGTATACCTTCCAGGAGTTCAAAACTCTTGGGCAGACAGACTCAGTCGAGTTCTGTTTTCACACGAATGGTCCCTTCATATGGACCAGATAGTCAGAATCTTTCGAATTTGGGGAACCCCGGACATAGACCTCTTTGCAAGTCCGTGGAATGCCAAACTTCCACGATTCTGTTCCAGAATTCCGTGTCAGGGAGTTCAGGCCAGGGATGCCTTCCTCCTTCATTGGGGTCAAGACTTCCTGTACGCCTTTCCACCCATTCCCCTAATTCCCAAGAACCTGTTCAAGCTTCAGAGAGATCAAGGGACTATGATTCTCATAGCTCCACGTTGGCCACGCCAAGTGTGGTACCCTCTACTTCTGCATCTCTCTCAAGCTCCCTCCCTGGACTTGGGGTCTGCTCCAGATCTCCTGTCTCAGGAGAGGGGAACGTTGTGGCACCCAAACCCCCAATCTCTCCATCTCAGGGCTTGGTTGCTGAAGGCTTAGACCTTCAAGATTGGCATCTTTCTCAGCAAGTAAGGGATATCCTTCATGCTTCCAGAAAGCCTTCTACTAGACGTTCCTATGCTTTTAAATGGAAAAGGTTTACCATTTGGTGTGCTGAGAAGGGTATTAACCCTCTAGCAATACCTTTGAATTCTTTACTAGAGTATCTCCTGCATCTTTCCCATGCAGGCCTCAAAACGAATTCAGTAAGGGTCCATTTGAGTGCTATTGTAGCATCCCTCAAGCCTCTCAATGGACAACCTGTCTCCTCTCATCCTCTTATTGCAAGATTCATGAGAGGCCTTCTTTTAACTAAACCTCCCATTAGACCACCTCCAGTGGCATGGGACTTGAATCTGGTTCTTGGTCAGCTCATGAAGCCACCCTTTGAACCCTTAACCTTCCAGGAAAGAAATTTCAAGGAGGTAGTGGCTATCTTTCTTATTGCAGTCACCTCAGCTCGCCGCATCAATGAACTGCAGGCCTTAGTGGCTAATCCACCTTATACAAGGTTCTATCATGATAAGGTAGTCCTTAGGACCAATCCACACTTTATGCCTAAAGTGGTCTCACCTTTTCATCTTAATCAAGAGGTGTATTTACCTGTCTTTTTTCCAGGTCCTCATGCATCAAGTGCAGAGAGGAATCTTCATACCCTGGATTGTAAGAGAGCTCTTGCTTTTTACTTACAAAGGACACAGCAACATAGAAAGTCTTCTCAACTCTTTGTTGCTTTTGATCCCTCTCATTTGGGACTTCCAGTCTCTAAGAGGACACTGTCCAATTGTATTGCTCAGTGTATTTCTTTCGCCTACCAGAGTAAGAACCTTTCTCTGGAGGGCCATGTCACAGCTCATAATGTGAGGGCCATGGCCACCTCTATGGCTCATCTAAATTCTGTGTCCATCGACCAGATCTGTCGAGCGGCCACCTGGGCCTCGGTTCATACCTTCACAGCCCATTACTGTTTGGACAAGGACTCCCGCCAGGATGCCTTGTTTGGTCAGGCTGTTCTCAAACACCTGTTCCATGCTTAATCAACTCGTACCCTCCATCCCTGGTTGGATGCCTGAGATCCATGGGAGGAGGTAGAGCCCTTCTCAGGGTCTCACAACCTTGGGGATCTCCCAGGCATCTCTAGCTGGGGAGTCCCCATATGTGAAGACTCATTCCTGCTTGTTCCTGGAGATAGCACAGTTACTTACCTGTAACAGGTGATCTCTGGGAACAGCAGGAATAAGTCTTCACAACCCACCCACCTCCCCTAGGAGTTGTATCTCTCTATCTATCTTTCCTTTCCTCTCTCTCTCTTTGTCTCAGCTTTAAAACTCGAACTGGAGAGAGGCGGTTAGGAAAGGCGGGAAGGCAGCGCGCAGGCGCTGTGGGATGCTCCCAAAAGCTTTCCTTTTTTGGGACGCTGGGGAGCGTTCCCGCGCAGGCTCCATCGGTACCGACGTACCCATATGTGAAGACTTATTCCTGCTGTTCCCAGAGATCACCTGTTACAGGTAAGTAACTGTGCTTTACATGCAATGATGAAGGATTTTCTCTGCATTGTACATAGTTCTGCATGGACACACATATTGATCAAAGTGCAACCCATATTTCATGCTGTTCATATGTATTTATTGACATTTCTCTTTCAGATATCCAAGGAAGGACTATCACATCTTGCTCAGACCCCACTAAGCAAAACACCTCTGTAGAACACCACAACATTGTATAGCAAGCCCTCAATGTGGGGGGATGTGGTGCATGATGGCTCTCCATTTTGCACAACAGAGATGTGACTTCTGGTCATAAGGAGAAGTGTGACTGTATCATCACAAGATGGGATAAACATTTCTTCTTATAACCCTCCCTTACCGACCAGAACCCAAGGGATTGCTGGGTGTCCTAGAACACATCTCCTGCCTTTTTATAAAACATGGGACCATGACAAGGATTTCTGAACAGTTAAACAGGTCCCATAGCAGGGACCCTGGGCAGAAGGGCCACATCGCCTTCCTCCAGGGTTGGTTGATCCTAGGGAGCTCAGACTACATTAGACCTACATAATCCTGTCTGCCTGCTAAGCAACCCTGCCATGAGAGGCCATGTGCTCAGTAAACACATCCAGCAATCTCAATAGGATTCCTGTCGGGATCCCCCATACATGACTGGACAGGTTGAACCATGGACCCCAAGAAAGAAAGACTTGGGACATATGGTGTGCCAAGGTGATGGTCAAATGTTTCTTCTGGCCATTTGGTAACATGGTCCACATGTGTTTCCTTAGCATCTCCACAGATGGCAGAACTGGTGACCTCAGATCAACAGATGGTATCAACATCACATGTTCTCCAAATGTACAATCTTACTGACCAGCAACAGGTAGTCCCTAATCTGGGCCTTGTTTGCCTGGTGAGGTGGTCCAACCTGTTCAGCCAAGCAGAGAGTTCTGCCATCATACTCTCCTAATGGTTGTGAAATATCAGCTAATGCCATGTGGAGCACAATCCATTCACATGTTCATATACATTGTGGAGGTGGGGTAATGTAACATATAGATGTTATCCACCAACAGATACAGACACTGGGAATGACAAGGCATCATTGGAGGAAATCATTCGGTATGTGTGCTGCAGACCCATTAAATACAACAAAACCTCAGTCGCATAGCGCCTAGTGAATGCTAGTTTCACATACAGAGAAACAACCACTATCACTTTAGATATCTCTATGTATTTATTTCCACTAGCCCCAAAAAGTGGTATGTTGGTCATTGAACTACGATGGTTCCACCCAAAGTAGGCCAACTGGAGACATTTACTGCTGGGAAGCTTTAAACAGACCAATACCAATTGCAACATGTCAATGTTACTTTGCTTGCAAAGTGGGCACCTAGTGGGAAAACTGACTATGCATATGGCGGATGATACATGTCATGAGCAGTGTTACATCTGATTAGGCATAAGAGCATAAGAACATAAGATATGCCATACTGGGTCAGACCAAGGTCCATCAAGCCCAGTATCCTGCTTCCAACAGTGGCCAATCTAGGCATAAGTACCTAACAGTTTCCCCAAAAGACACAGGTTCCACAATGCTTGTATTGGGTCAAGCAGTGATATCCCGGGTCCCTTTTAATAATTGTTTATGGACTTTTCCTCCAGGAACTTGTCCAAACCTTTTTTAAACCCAGCTACACTAACAGCTTTTACTACCTCCTCCGGTAACAAATTCCAGAGTTTGATTACACGTTGAGTGAAAAAATATTTTCTCTTATTAGTCTTAAATAGTTTACCCTGTAGCTTCATTGCATATCCCCTAGTCTTTCCATATTCTGATGACATAAACAATCGATCTGCGTTTACCCATTCCACTCCATTCATGAATTTATAGACCTCTATCGTATCTCCCCTCAGCCGTCTCTTTTCCAGGTTGAAGAGCCCTAACCTTTTTAGCCTCTCTTCATAGGGGTATCCTTCCATCCCCTTTACGATTTTGGTGGCTTTTCTCTGGACCTTTTCTAATAACATTATATCCTTTTTAAGAAACGACGACCAGAATTGCACACAATATTCAAGGTGCAGTCATACCATGGAACAATACAGAGACATTATCCTTGTTTTATTTTTCATTCCTTTTCTTATGATACCTAGCATTCTATTTGCTCTCTTGGCCGCCGCTGCACACTGGGCCGAGGGTTTTAACATGTTATCCACAATGACGCCTAAATCTTTTTCCTGGGTGGTGGTTCCTAAAGTGGAACCTTGCATCGTGTAACCATTGTTTGGGTTGTTCTTTCCTAGGTGCATAACTTTGCACTTGTCCACATTAAATTTCATTTGTCATTTGGATGCCCAGTCTTCCAATTTATCAAGATCCACTTGCAATTTTCCACAATCCTCACGGGTTTTAACAACTTTAAATAGTTTGTGTCATCTGCAAATTTGATAACCTCACTTGTTATTCCCTTTTCCAGATCATTTATGAATATTTCAAAAAACAGCGGACCCAGCACAGATCCCTGGGGTACTCCACTATTCAACTTTCTCCATTGGGAAAACTGGCCATTTAGCCCTACCCTCTGCATTCTATCTTTTAACCAGTTCCTGATCCACAATAGTACACTGCCTCCTATCCCATGACTTTTTAGTTTTGCCAAAGGTCTCTGATGAGGGACCTTGTCAAAAGCTTTCTGAAAGTCCAGCTACACTATATCAACTGACTCACCTTCGTCTATCTCTTTATTCACATCTTCAAAAAAACATAACAGATTAGTAAGACAAGATTTTCCTTGTCTAAAGCCATGCTGGCTGTCTCCTATTAAGCCATGACTATCTACATGTTCAGTAATTTTGTTCTTTATGATTGTTTCTACTATTTTTCCTGGTACTGACATCAGGTTCACCAGTCTATAGTTTCCCTGATCACCCCTGGAACCCTTTTTAAAAATTGAGATTACATTGGCCATCCTCCAATCTTCAGGTATTACAGATGACATGGTGAATGGATAGTTGACATAACAGGTGCATGGATAGTTGACATAACACAGCCCCCCACCCCCCCCATGGGAAGCCCACATGTCCTAACAATTGATATTCTCATCCACAGTTTTTATTCTCCCCGGCTATGTTGAGGTGCACCCATACTGTACCAACCAGCATACTGACATTTGAGTATCTGAATCATAGACACCAGTCTCTGTACAGTCTCACAGCACACATCTCCAAATGTGATGCTGGGGAATCCGCCTCCTCTTGTAAGTGTTCTGAGAATGACAGAATGTTCAAGGAGTTCATGGTTGCCAGTGACACAGCCATACTTAGCCCATGCTCTGGCCACTAGTCAATTTGAGCCAAAGGGGGCACCATGTACTTAGACACTTCAAGGACACTTCAAGGATCTTGACACAGAAGAACTCATTCAACAGGGTGACAGCTGAATTCAAGAGCTCTCTCCAATCGACACTGAAAGCTGCGGATTGGCTCAGTACCTTTCCCAACTTGTCCTGAGCTGTGGAGGAGCCTTGCATTACCTCTAGTTGCCAGTCAATGACAGTCGATATCCTCACAGCATGCTCGTTTATGGAGGATGTAACCTCCTCCACAGTCATTGTTTGCACTGGGAGAGCTATCTAAAGATATTGTGAGATAAGATATAGTTACTGAGTCCATGATTGCATGACGCTTGGGACATTGACATTCACAGTACTGACATATCCTGAGGTGGGGCAGGACGCACCATTACTGGCAGTGTCAGCCGGAATTGCAGCATCGGCCCAATTGATACCTGTATATGGGTCGTCCAGGGCTTCCTCCCCACTTTTGACTTCACTTTTATGTTGGCCATGTACAGCAGAGGCATATTCTTCTACTCTGCTAGCCATCATCATTACACGCCCCATTGGTCTTTTCCTTCTGGGGGGTTGGGGAGGGGGGGTTGTACTGGCCTTGGGTTGACTAGCTGTCCCCTGCTCTTGCATCTGTTAGGGACAGACAAAAGACATGACTTTCACACAGACTTATCACTTTGTTGTACTCTTTATTAGGCCAAAGCAGAAGCCACAAGGGAGGCTGATAACCACACAGCTTCTCTCTCGTGCTTCAGTTTGTTCACAGCTAGACAACCCTTTGGAAATGTAGGCACACACATCATAGTTTCCACACAATAATGTTGATCTACTAGTTCAACACCCCTGTTCATGACATAACAGTTTTACATTGTACCAAACTGATGTTTTCCACTGTTAGGTAAACAAATTTCCCATGCACTCTTGCTATTGGCATTATCCTCTTTATAGGTTCTCCGCCATTTTTGTGACTTCTTGTCATATGAATTTCTTATATATGTCCTTGTACATGTTGAGCTGCACCCCCACCACTACACATCTTTCTTTGAAATATCATTATCAGATCCTTGTATTTTGGTCCTGTAACAATCATCTGCACATTCCCCTCTAGCAGCCACTCATCTCATTGATATTTCTCTGTAGGCCCCTGATGAAGCACATACATGATGCTAGTGATGTCAGTGACATGGCGGTGGCCCACATATGTTATGCTTCCCCTGAGATTGACAGAAACATTATGTCAGCATGCAGATACAGGTGGGGCCTTGGTTCTTACCCCAGTATCGACATGACTGCAGAGTGTAACAGCTGTGTCAGGTCCTCCTCAGGCATCCAGGCCTCTGTAAAATAATAGATACTATACATGAGCATGCTGGTATAGTATGAAGAGGCACAAGTTTGGATATATCAGTCTATATGGCTACAAGTTTACATAGGGCATACTCACAGGCAAACAGCTGCTGTATGAGTTGTCCTCTGGTCTGAGTGCCTGCCCCTGTGTTCTCCCTGGCACATGCAGGCCAGCTTTCTGGATCATACTCAAGGTCTGGGTTAATATTGACTGGGATTCTATGCCTGATTGCAATGTTGTGTAGTATGCAGCAGGCCACTATGATCTCAGCCACAGCGAAAGGCCGGTATTGTAAGGCATCACCAGAGTTGTTCATTAACCTAAAGCAACTTTTTAACATGCCAAAGGTGCATTCTGTGACAGAGTGGGTTGCAGCATTGCCTCATTGTACCTGAGCTCTGCACATGTCCTTGGGAACTTCACATGGGTCAGCAACCAGGCCCTGCACCCATATCCTGCATCACCTGTGGGGAGGAAATTAGAGAGTGTTAGATACATTGCATATGTGGGCAGCTGCAGCCATACTGCCTGTGTGATCCTTGCCAGTGCAATTCTTGCGGTGGAAAGCTTGATACATATGACCAGTGGTCTTAGGACAGGTGGAGCCATAGGGTGGCCAATGGGTGGGATCACAGTGTACACATGGCCTAATGCACAACAAGGTAAGTTTTTGGAATGTGATGCCCAATAATCTCAGTCCAGGTACTGGATCGCTTCCAAACGCTGACCCTGCTGACACTGGAACTGCAATGCTGCAGAGATGTGGATTCTATAGGTTGGTCAGAGTTGGGGAGTTTGGAGTATCCTGAAGTTTGCTTCTATGAGATGGTGAGATAATCAGGTAGTCCAGCTGTTGTGACTATCCAATCATGATGCACTATAGGACCTGCAGTGAGTCTCACACTGTGTACAATGAGGGACTCAAAGCAGTATGTTTCAGTGGGCTGCCATAGCACTGACACACACCTAGGTTGGAGCCAAGATAATTTGACATGGGTTGTCAATGCCTCATGTTCCAATTGGGGTTTCCTACTGATACCAGATGCACATGACATGCTTGACCCAGTCCTGGCTTAGAACCAATTGCATGCAGGGAGTAGTAGGCAGCAAATTTCAGATGGATTCAATAGAAATGTATTCATTACATTTCTTTGCATTCATTGGTATGACCCAAGGTCTGGATCAGGCTTGTGGGCCAGATCTGGGGGCAGTTGGGAAACCTAAATCCTTGAGTGGGAATGCTGCAAAGTGCTGCCATCCACACATTCTCTCTCTGATGCATTTGGGAATGTGCGGCCATAAGAACATAAGAACATAAGATATGCCATACTGGGTCAGACCAAGGTCCATCAAGCCCAGTATTCTGTTTCCAACAGTGGCCAATCTAGGTCATACGTACCTAGCAGTTTCCCCAAGGGACACAGGTTCCACAATGCTTGTATTGGTTCAAGCATTGATATCCTGGGTCCCTTCTTAATAATGGTTTATGGACCTTTCCTCCAGGAACTTGTCCAAACCTTTTTTAAACCCAGCTACACTAACAGCCTTTACTACATCCTCCGGTAACAAATTCCAGAGTTTGATTACACGTTGAGTGAAAAAATATTTTCTTTTATTAGTCTTAAATAGTTTACCCTGTAGCTTCATTGCATGTCCCCTAGTCTTTCTATATTCTGATAAGGTAAACAATCGATCTACGTTTACCCGTTCCACTCCGTTCATTAATTTATAGACTTCTATCATATCTCCCCTCAGCCGTCTCTTTTCCAGGTTAAAGAGCCCCAACCTTTTTAGCCTTTCTTCATAGGAGTAGCCTTCCATCCCCTTTACCATTTTGGTGGCTCTTCTCTGAACCTTTTCTAAAATTGCTATATCCTTTTTAAGATATGGCGACCAGAATTGCACACAATATTCAAGGTGCGGTCTCACCATGGAACGATATAGAGGCATTATAATATCTTTTGTTTTATTTTCCATTCCTTTCCTTATCATACCTAGCATTCTATTTGCTCTCTTGGCCGCCGCTGCACACTGGGCCGAGGGTTTTAACATGGTATCCACAAGGACGCCTAAATCTTTTTCTTGGGTGGTGGTTCCTAATGTGGAACCTTGCATCGTGTAACCATAGTTTGGGTTGTTCTTCCCTAGGTGCATAACCTTGCACTTCTCCACATTAAATTTCATCTGCCATTTTGATGCCCAGTCTTCCAATTTATCAAGATCCTCTTGCAATTTTCCACAATCCTCCTGGGTTTTAACAACTTTAAATAGTTTTGTGTCATCAGCAAATTTGATAACCTCACTCGTTATTCCACTTTCCAGGTCATTTATGAATATGTCAAAAAGCAGCGGACCCAGCACAGATCCCTGGGGTACACCACTATTCACCTTTCTCCATTGGGAAAATTGGCCATTTAGCCCTACCCTCTGCTTTCTATCTTTTAACCAGTTCCTGATCCACAGTAGTACACTGCCTCCTATCCCATGACTCTTTAGTTTTGCCAAAAGTCTCTCATGAGGGACCTTGTCAAAGGCTTTCTGAAAGTCCAGATACACAATATCAACCGACTCACCTTTGTCCACCTGTTTATTCACTCCTTCAAAAAAACATAACAGATTAGTAAGACAAGATCTTCCTTGTCTAAAGCCATGTTGGCTGTCTCCCATTAGGTCATGACTATCTATATGCTGAGTAATTTTATTCTTTATGATGGTTTCTACCATTTTTCCCGGTAATGATGTCAGGCTCACTGGTCTATAGTTTCCCGGATCACCCCTCGAACCCTTTTTAAAAATTGGTGTTACATTGGCGATCCTCCAATCCTCAGGTATTAGAGATGATTTTAATGATAGTTCACAGATTACTGATAGCAGGTCTGCAATCTCAAATTTCAGTTCTTTCAACACCCTTGGATGTATACCATCCGGCCCAGGTGATTTGCTACTCTTCAGTTTATCTAATAGTTGTAAGACATCTTCCCGATGTATCGATATTTCCTTCAATTCTTCCACACCTTTAAATACCACTTCAGTCGTGGGTAACATCCCTACATCTTCCTCAGTAAAGACCGAAGCAAAGAATTCATTCAGTCTCTCCGCTATCGCCTTGTCGCCTCTTAGTGCTCCTTTAACCCCTTTATCATCTAATGGACCAACTGACTCTCTCACGGGTTTTTTGCTACGAATGTACTTGAAAAGGTCTTTATTTCGCGTTTTTTGCTTCCGCAGCAAGCTTCTTCTCAAATTCTCTCTTTGCCTGCCTTATCAATGCCTTGCATTTGACTTGCCAGTGCTTGTGCTGTTTCCAGGTTTCATCATTTGGCTCTTTTTTCCATTTCTTGAAAGATGCTTTTTTGGCAACAACAGCCTCTCTGACCTCAGCTTTAAACCATGCTGGCAATTTTTTGGACTTCCTTCCACTTTTCTTAAAGCGTGGAATACAGCTGGTCTGGGCTTCCAAGATAGTATTTTTCAACAACACCCAAGCTTGATGTACGTCTTTAACCTTTGCAACTGCTCCTTTTAGTTTTTTCTTAACTGTTTTCCTCATTCTATCATAGTCTCCCTTTCGAAAGTTAAAGGGTAGTACTGTGGATTTCCTTACTATCCCTCCTCCACTAATTAAATCAAAGGCGATCATGCTATGATCACTATTGCCAAGTGGCCCCAACACCCTTATCTCTTGCACTACATCTGGTGTTCCACTAAGGACTAGGTCTAATATTGCTTCCCCTCTGGTCGGTTCATGAACCAGCTGCTCCAAGAAGCAGTCATTTATTTCATCTAGGAACTTTATCTCCCTAGCATGTCCTGTTGTGACACTGACCCAGTCGATGCCGGGGTAATTGAAATCACCCATTATTATTACTGCACTGTAACTTTTGCTAGCTTCCTTGATTTCTTTGAGCATTTCATCATCCATTTGTTCATTCTGGCCAGGCGGACGATAGTACACCCCCACTGCCATCGCCTTCCCCTTTTTACATGGAATTTCAATCCATAGAGATTCTACAGCAAATTTTGTTTCTTGCAAAACTTTAATCCTTTCTGACTCAATGCCCTCTCTAACATAGAGCGCAACCCCTCCACCAATTTGATCAGCTCTATCATTTCGATATAGTTTGTACCCAGGTATCACAGTGTCCCACTGGTTGTCCTCCTTCCACCATGTCTCTGATATTCCAATCATATCTAACCTCTCGTTTAGTGCTATATATTCTAACTCTCCCATCTTGTTTTGTAGACTTCTAGCATTTGCATACAAGCATTTTAGAGACTGTATTTTATTCATATTAATTTGGCTATTGGTAGACATGGGTAATTTGGGATCTTTAAGTTCTGTCTGCTCCATACTCGAGGGCATTTAGGCTACTTTACTCTTTTTTGGAACCTCTCTGCTTTTTGTAGTATCCTTCAAGGATACATTCTTCCGAACCATGCGCTCTTGGGCGACTGTCGGCTTTCCCCTATTATCTAGTTTAAAAGCTGCTCTATCTCCTTTTTAAAGGTTAATGCCAGCAGCCTGGTTCCATCCCGGTTAAGGTGAAGCCCATCCCTTCGGAAGAGCCCCTCCTTTCCCCAGAATGTTCCCCAGTTCCTAACAAATCCGAACCCCTCACCTCTGCACCATTGTCTCATCCACGCATTGAGACTACGGAGCTCTGCCTGCCTATTGGGTCCTGCGCGTGGAACGGGAAGCATTTCGGAGAACGCTACCCTGGAAGTTCTGGATTTCAACTTCCTACCTAAAAGCCTAAATTTAGCTTCCAGAACCTCCCTACCACATTTTCCTATGTCATTGGTACCAACATGTACCAAGACAGCAGACTCCTCCCCAGCACTATCTAAGACCTTATCTAGGTGGCGTGTGAGGTCCGCTACCTTCGCACCAGGCAGGCATGTTACCAGGCGATCCTCACGTCCACCAGCCACCCAGCTATCTACATGCCTAATGATCGAATCACCAACTATAACTGCTGTCCTAACCCTTCCCGCATGGGCACTTGGCCCTGGAGAAACCTCCTCGGTGCGAGAGGGGTTTACATCACCTGGAGGACAGGTCCTAGTTACAGGATCACTTCCTGCCACACCAGGGTGATGCTCTCCTGTCACGTGACCTCTCTCCTCCATGGCAACAAGGATGCTGCCAGACTGGAGGTGGGACTTCAGGACTATATCCCTGTAGGTCTCGTCTATGTACCTCTCTGTCTGTCTTATGTTTTCCAAGTCTGCTACTCTAGCCTCTAGAGAACGGACTCGTTCCCTGAGAGCAGAGAGCTCCTTGCACCTAGTGCACACGTAAGACCTCTCACCAGCTGGGAGAAAATCATACATGTGACACTCAATGCAAAAGACTGGAAAGCCCACATCCCGCTGCTGGACTGCTGTCTGCATCTTAGTTTTAAGTTTTTGTTTAGATCTTTAAGTTCTATATGTACTAAAGGGTGCAATGGATATTTATACCACTAAAACTGTACCTAAGAAGTTTAATATACCTTGTTCACCTGAAGCTTAATTAATCTCAGGTCCTTGGTGTATGACTGATTT
This sequence comes from Ichthyophis bannanicus, assembly GCA_033557465.1. Lineage (NCBI taxonomy): Eukaryota > Metazoa > Chordata > Amphibia > Gymnophiona > Ichthyophiidae > Ichthyophis > Ichthyophis bannanicus. The sequence goes on from CM066037.1 coordinate 361,211,308, forward strand.
GGGTAATGAGCTTCACCTGAGAGCACCTCCTGTCTTTTACGTTGTGCAAGTACCTATAAAGCTGTGATATGCCCAGGGGAGGGTGGGTGTGGGGAGGGATATAACACTTATTAAGAAAGGGCTGCTACACAGTACCTTGTCCTGTGCTGCTGAGGAAAACTATATTCTGATTTGATTTAAATTATAGCTCTTTGCTGCTACTAGGCTCTAACCTATTATGAAATTTAAACTACAAGCTCTCTGCTGGATTCTAAATTTAACCAGAAAGCTCTCTTCTGTGTTTTAATTTGAAACTAAAAGTACTTTGCTGATGCTAGGCCCTGAGTGACTATGAAATTTAAACTACAGCTGTCTACTGGGTATGAAAGGTAACCAGAAAGTTCTCTTCTGTGTTTTTAAATTGAATCTTAAACTGTTGCTACTAGGCCCTGACTGATTTAACAAAAAAAAATAGTGGGTTCACAGATTAATTAGCTTTAAAAGAAAAAAAATTCCTTTCAGAAAAATTCCCAGAAGTATATACTCACAATTTCAGATTTCTCTCCAGAAGTAACAGCCCCCCTTTCCAGTCCTTTTCCGGTCCAGGTCCCCCTCCCCATCACAACCCATTTCCAGTCCATGTCCCCCCCCCCCCATCACAGCCCATTTCTTTCCAGTCCAAGTCCCCCCCCCCCATAGCCCTTTTCCGGTCCAGGTCCCCCCCCCTTTACAACCCATTTCCAGTCCAAGTCCCCCCCCCCATAGCCCTTTTACAGTTCAGGTCCCCCCCCCCCATCACAGCCCATTTCTTTCCAGTCCAAGTCCCCCCCCCTTAGCCCTTTTCCGGTCCAGGTCCCCCCCCCCAATCACAGCCCATGCAGTCCTTGGCCCCCCCGACCAGCACCGCAGCTGTCTGAGAGGCTTCAGAGGGAGCCGGGTAAGCTCGCCCGAGGCCCCGGCTCCCTCTGTACAGCCGCCAGTGTGAAGAGCCTTTTCCTTCACGCTGGCGGCTGTATCTGTAAAGCCGCAATTGCTGGGAAAGGTTAAAGGCAGTTGTACATATTGAATCTAAAGCTATCTTCAGAAACTGCTTAAGTGAGTCTTACCTACATTAAATCACAGTTGAAATATGTGGAAATTAAATATTTATTTGAACGCACAAATAGTCTGAACACCTGTAGCCACATAATTGTCTTTAAAATATCATTTAAGCAGTTAATTTAATGTTATTTAACAAAATCCAGCAAAGAAGCCATATCTTGTTTTCTTCTGTTTCGACTCATGAGCTCTCTGCTGACCGTCTGACCCCTAATATAATGTTCCCTCCTCTCCTGATTGTATACATGACCAGCAGCCTCATTTTTACACACCTTTCTATGGACGGGGTGTGTGATGGCCAGTCTGGAACCACTATGGGCTTACTCAGAAATGCCTTGATCTCTGCTGTTGTCATGGTACAGGTAAGAGGAGGATCAGAGATTCTGGAGCTCCAGTCAAGTAATTGGATGAGTGTAGTTGCCTCAGTGTTGATGGATGGTGTTTTCCTAGGTCACAATGCTGTCTCCAAGGTGAGTCTTCTCTTTCACCTCTGATTTTCAATATCTTCTCTACTGCATTTCCTCTCTCCTGTTCCTCTTCATTGCACAACATAGCTTGCAGAACAGATTTGGGGTAAACATACCAAGGGGTAAAAGGGGGACGTTACAGGGGACTTTTTGTGAGGCAGGGCTGCCTACTAATCTGAATGTGGGAACTGAGTAAGTTAACCTTTCTTGTAATGTGTCTCAGATTTTAGCCCAGTTGTGTGCTTTAGTGATTGGGGGCAAGTGATTTGTGCCTTCAATCTGACCTGGTTGTACACAATGAGATGTGCACTGCGGACCCACTCATGCAATATGGTTCCATTGTGGCACAGGCCAGACTGCCTGATACTCTCACCCCTGCAAGAGTGCAACATGGTATTACAGCACCTCAGTTCTGGACATGGTTACACTGGCCTTTCTGTGACTGGGGACAGGGTCACTAGCATTGATTGTGCTGCCTTCTCAATTGGGTGTGGTTCAGTTACATTCACAGTGCCCAGAGGTGTCAGATGGCTCAGTGGGCTGGAATTGGGAAGCTACATGCTTGATGCTCCAATGGTCAGTGGATCAGGCCTAGGCTTATCTTTTTCACATACATTTACTGTGTGGCTCTACTTCCCATAACAGGCCCCATTCTCATATTAGCATTTTAGGTGCCCAGCCTTGCCTAGTACATTTACTGTGTGGTTCTATTTCCCAATACAGGCCCATTTAGTGTAGCCAATGGACTCCAGATCTTAGGGATACCCTGATCCTTTCCTGTTTTTACTTACTAGCTTCATGGACTTGCTATCTGGATTTCCTTTGAGAGGTCAGCAATGTAAAACCAGGACTGGATCAGGGTTCTCTAAAATCTGGAGCCAGTTGTTCAGCATAGACCCCATTCTCATATTAGCTTTTCAGGTGCCCAGCCTGGCCTAGTACTTTAACTGTGTGACTCTATTTCCCATAAAAGGCCCCATTAGGGTAGGCAACTGGCTCCAAATCTTGGACCCTGCTCTATTCCAGGTTTTACCTTACTAGCTGCATGGAATTGCTATCTGGATTTCCTTGGTGAAATTAGCAATGTGAAACCAGGACTGGATCAGGGTATCCCGAAATTCTGGAGCCAGTTGGCTCAGGGTTGCTTCTTAGGCATCCCTGCCTAAGTCCCATTCTCATATTAGCTTTTCAGGTGTCCAGCCTGGCATGTGTGCTACACTACTGGCAAATATAAAATTATGAGAGGTCACTCAACCAGTAGCAAGCCATGTCCACAATGCCTCTCCTCAAATTGTTGGAACAGTGCTGAGTGATGCCGGATGTAGTAATTGTGAGTTGACCCAGCAAACCTGGGCACCACATTCAGTATGCACATGTTTGCATCTCACACTACCTGCACATTCAGGGAATGGTAGTGCTTCCACTTAAGGAATACTGCTTCCCTGTCGCTGGGTGGGATAAGTGCCATATATGTGCAATCAATGGCTCCCATCATGTGTGGTAGCCCTGCAATTCTCTGAAATTGCTGTTTGAGGGTCACCCACTGTTGCCTTTCATTAGGAAATACTATGTAGTTTCTGACCCTCCGCATCATGCCTCGCAGTACTTGGTGGAGGCATCTGCCAAAGATGGCCCTGGACATTTCTCTAACTGTAGCCTCAGATGTTTGGAAGCAGCTAGAAGCAAATAAATGTAGCACACTCAGGAGCTTTGTCAGCCCTGGTATGGCACGTGACCAGGCTGTAAGAGGCTCGAGGCCAGTCTTAAATCATGAAAATCTCTCTTATGGCCCTTGTGCTCAGCCTGTAGAGGGTGATCACCTAGTCCTCAGGGAGGCCGGAGAGGGTGGCCCTATCTCTGTAGATATGGGGCCTTCTGGACTGTACTTCCCTCCTCCAAGCATGCAGGGTCCACTGCTCTTCAAGCTGGTGCCCCTACCACCTGAGCAGGGGCAGAGGGCAGGGATTGGTCCAGGTGTTGTGGGGCCTCCTCAACTGCCTCATGTCCTTCACCATCTAGCCATGAAGCTACTTATGCTGCTATAAAGTAGGCCATGATGTAGCAAGGCATAGGCCCCAGCCCACAGTAATTTATAGGCTAGACTGTGGGTTGACCCTGCTGAACACACATGGCTGTCGTTTTGCTACTGCAAATGGCCATTAGAGTGGATCAGGCCCACATAATGCCAGCTCTGAGCTGGCATTCCAGTTCCACACAGCTGTGGCTCTAATGCCCACTAATCAGGACTGGCATTAGTGTATCCCTGCTAAGGCTGCCCACTCTCCACCCAGTAATCACCCATTCTCTGCCTCTTTTGCCCTTGCTTGGTGCTGCAGGTTAGCTCCCATTGTGGCTGTGTTATCAGCACATTACACCCATACCACCCGCAGACATCTTTAGCGCCATTTAGTATTCATACCCCTTAGTCTATAAGGATTAGTATAGTATGAAAGTCTATGCATGTATGTAGTTTGTATGAGGACATATGTAGTTAGTATGGTGCAAGTGATTAGAAAGTATTGTGTGAAGTGCTTAATTATAAAAAGAAGGATTTTTTTATGGACAATAAACTGGTGAGAATGATCTAATGTTGTGAAGTAATATGTCATTTAATGACTATGTAGGAGGAGATGAGACTCTATGATTGATTTTGCAGTATTAATGTGCTTGTACAGCTAGGGCCCAATTTTCGAAGGAATTTACACAGGTAACTGCCCTAGTTACTTGTGTAAATATCTTATCCGGGAATTTCAAAAGGCACTTACACGGGTAGTGCCTTTCAAAAATCCCAGATGTCCATAATGCGCCCAGATGCTAAATGGTTAGCATCGGAGCATGTTAGGGGCATTCGGGTGCAGAGCAGGGATGAAGAAAACAGCTAAATGTCTAGTAGAGATTTTCGATGCTACCCGCTTAACCCTCTGCACCTTAAAGTTGGCGAGATTTTTTTCCTCGCCTATCTGTAAGATGCAGGAGCTAAGCGGCTAGCATCAAAAAACGCTGCTACCCATTTAGCCTCAGTGGCTGCCAACACATCCAGACAAACCTGGATTTTCACTTCCGCCTCCATGGAAGTGAAAATCCAGGTTAAAGAGCTAAGGGTGTCAGCGGGCAGGCCGCAGCACATAGCCTGCCTAATTGAAAATCGGGCCCCTAGCGGTTTTTTTTCTATTTAGGTTTGTGCTATATATGTGATCTCCAGGAACAAGCAGGAATGAGTCTTCACATATGGGGGTTCGTCGGCGCCGACGGAGCCCACATGGGAATGCTCCCCAGCATCCAATCAGAAGGCTTTTGGGAGCATCCCTCGTGCCTGCGCGGTAGCTTCCCATCCTTCCCACTGCCTCTCCCCAGTTTTCGTTTTTCCGCGGAGCCGACAGGACGTACCTCCTGTCACCGCAGAAACATTTCTTCTTTTCTTGTTTCCTGTGGTCGCGTTTTTTTTCCCGCTGACTCTGGCACCGCTGGTACCCCCTTTTTTCCTTATTTTTTGTTTTCCTTGATTTTCCTTCGAGGAGCATCCTCCTCGTGCTATTCTGAGGCCTACCGGGCTTTCCAGCATGGAGCCTTCTTCACCTAAGAGTCGGGGCCGAGGAGTCGGGGCCGAGGCCGAGTTCCGCGGGCCCGTCGGGGACGTCGCTCCCTTCGATGCCCCGCTTGGAGTCAATCCCGGGCTCTGACGATGCAGTACCGGCTGCCTCGAATTGGGACTGTCAGTAGAGCGATTCCTCCCGTGCACCAGCCCCTCCACCTCGGCCTCCCCTGGGATAGCCCCTCTGGGAGAGCCGTCTTTTCAGGACTTCCTCCTTGACATGGCGGACTTGCTCGCCATTCCTATCCCGGGCCCTTCGCTAAGTCCGGATCGTAATGCTTCTTTACCATTGCAGGAATATCTCTTGGTTTCTTTCTCGGGCTGCCGTGGACTCTTTTGAGTCAGTTAGCAGGTCCTCTGCTGTAGCCATAGGGGCGCGTCGTACAGCCTGGTTGCAGGCTTCCGACTTGTGCAGCTGGGCACAGCATAATCTGGGTACTTCCCCGTGCACCGGGGAGAACCTCTTCAATGGCGAGGCTTTGTGTCAGGTTGCTCAGTGCTCCGCCGACCTGTTTGGCACTGGCCGCCCGCGTCCCTCCCCCTCTCCCGGGGGTAGGAAATGTCCTTCCCGACCCTCCTTTCCGAAGAAGAGGAAGTTTCATCCCTCTGCCCACCTGCCGGGTGCGCCCATGCCAGGGACGTCTCATACTGGTCGGCAGTGCCAGGGCTCGCGCCAGGCTGCCCATGCCAAGCAGCCTTAGGCTCCGGTATGCGGCAGTTTGCGCTTAACTCCTCTTACCAGAAGTTACTGTCCAGTTCTACACTGGGGTTCTTTTCAGCGTGACAAGCAGTTCGGCTGCTTGATTGGGGGTATGGAGCCCCCTCCCCCAGGGGGGGACCCTTCCCACACTAGGTTAGCCTGGCTCCTCAGGGCCATGCTAGTCTTCTTCGGACTTACCCTCGGGTACTTCCCTCGGATTCCCCTCTGCCTGGTTCCCCCGGATTGAGGGGATCGCGCACTGAATCTCCTTCTCCCAGTGTAGGCCTCGGCCGCTACTCGCCGAGCATGGCCGAACCAATCCTCGACAGGGCCGGACCACCCCCCCCCCTGGTCCGTGTCTCCGCTCTTGCAGAGAAACCCCTGGGTCTGTCAGGTTACGGTGGACAGGAGTCCCACTGACCCATGTCGATCCCTGGCTCCGCTCCCTGCACTCTTCGGAGCGGCGGAGGGCTTTGGCCCTACCCCCGAGGGGATTTGTTTATGTAGGCCGGAGATGACCCCCACGGTCACACCGTGGCTATAGGGTTTTCTATCCTCCTGCCTTCCCTGTGGTACGGAGGACACATTTTTTTGTGTGGCTGTCAGGTGGACGCCTCAGGGGCCTACGTACTCCTGATGTGCTCCTCCCCAACTGATCTGGCGGTCACGCAACCATACTGCTGCTCTCGCCGATCTGCCCTGCACCATGCACATCGGCCCATCACATAGGATGGCCCTCCCCCCGCCACCTTCCAGGTGGGCGCCCTCCTGTGGATCAAGGGCCGAGTTGGCAGTATCGTTCTCACGTGTGCATACCGGTTTAGTAACCTGGGTGGGCGCTCCCGGGCCCACCTATAGCCCGATATACATCTATACCTGTATTGGATATATATCGGTACAGGTGGGCGCTTTTGGGAATTGTTATAGCGCCCTGTGTCTTACCGACTATCTCCCAATTGTCGGTACTGACGCTTTGTTTTTTCTTACGGGGTCTGGCCGGCCCGCTTGCCTGCGTTCTGCGGCTCGGGTGCTCGGACCGGTTATGCTTAAACTTGCTGTGAAGTCAACAGCCCCTTGGATTACGCCTCTTTGTCTGGAGGTTTTCGAACCCAATGTCTTCCTATCCCTTGCCGGCTAGGGTAGACAGTGTACCCCTCGGTATCCCGGGGTACACTCCTGTTCTTCTCCGGGCTGGGTTCTCCCAGATCGGTCAGTCTTCTGATTAGTCCTCCGGATTGGGGACTCTGCTCCTACTGGAGTTCTCAGCTTCTCTTAGAGCTCCTCGTGAAGACCTGCCGTCTTTCCGGTGCCGGTTGACACCTGCGTCTCCAGCCCGCCCGGACTGGGAACTTCGTCCTCTTGCGGTGAAGTTCCCTTGAAGACTTCGCTAATGCATCTACAGTACCCGTCGCAGCTCTGCCTTCTACAATCCAGTAGGTAAGCTCTAGATTGTGCTAGATCATTAACGGTTTAATGATATTTGACGTGGTTTTGAAGACTTCCCTGTAGTCTTCGGTTGCTGTGCCTTGGCAACTCTTCTCAACTCCTACCCTCCATCCCTCAGGGGATGCCGGGGATCCAGGTTGGGCGATGCCGTCCTGTCCAGGGGCGCGCATTCTGGGATCTCCTCTGGCACCCTCAGCTAGGGAGTCCCCATATGTGAAGACTCATTCCTGCTTGTTCCTGGAGATAGCACAGTTACTTACCTGTAACAGGTGATCTCCAGAACAGCAGGAATTAGTCTTCACAACCCACCCACCTCCCCTAGGAGTTGTAACTCTCTCTCTCTTCCTTCCTCTCCTCTCCTTCTGTCTCAGCTATTAAACGCAACTGGGGAGAGGCAGTGGGAAGGGCGGGAAGCAACCGCGCAGGCACGAGGGATGCTCCCAAAAGCCTTCTGATCGGATGCTGGGGAGCATTCCCGTGCAGGCTCCGTCGGCGCCGATGAACCCCCATATGTGAAGACTAATTCCTGCTGTTCCGGAGATCACCTGTTACAGGTAAGTAACTGTGCTGAATGGGTTCTCTGAGTCAATGGATTGGAAAGAGGAATGCATTGTACATTACAGTAATAACTAGATAGAAGAAGACAGCACAGATAACTGATAGCAGCAACAGCTTGGCAGGCAGGGCTGTATGTTTATAGTAGCTATGCTAGAGGAGAAATTGCTGAGTTGTTCAAAGCCTTCTTGCCAAATAACAGCAAGCCTTGTTAGAGAAGTTACATTTAAAAAAGTTTGTAGTGAGAAAACAATATATGGTTAAAGCAAAGCATGATAATTTTTTTTCTTTTCCTTATAAATATACAAAAAGAGCAACTTTTGATTTTAACTGGCAGCGGTATTATTGAGAAATAAATCAGCATGATCATGATTTTATTAAATTGTTTAAGATTATTTTGCAGAGATCCTGGATGTATTTATTTATTTATTTAACAGCTCTTCTATACCACGCTCTTTATCATCAGTGCGGTTTACAGTTAACAATTTGACTCTAGGACAGGAATAGATCTGGCCTGAGTTTACATATAACAAGGAAAGTAACATGGAATTGAACTGGGGAAACTATATACATTTTAAGCAGAGAAAGATTAATGTTGGTATTCTATTTACAATAATGTACCTCTGGAAGCAGTACAACTGTTTGATTACAGATACTGTATGGTCTGTATTACATGTTATGTAAATTCATATTTTGTAATTCATATTAAGGGATTGGGTTGTGAGGATGGAGGAGGTGAGGCGTTATTTGGTTATGAGAAGTGCATAAGGAACAGATGGTGCTTGAGGGCTTTTCTGAATTGCCTGAGGTCGCTGATCGATCTGATGCTGGGAGGTAGGTTGTTCCAGCATCTGGGGGCGTAGAACGCGAATGCTCTGTTATTAGTTGTTTGAGCACATTTTATGGTTTCCCTCGGGATAATTAGTGTATTGGAAGCTAATGATCGCCTAGATCTGTTGTTGGGGGTGTGAGTGAGTAGGTCTGAGATTGAAGTGGGAAATATTTTATTAATGGACTTCAAGGTAATGAGGAGGGCTTTGTATGAGATCCTGAAACTTATCGGAAGCCAGTGTAGGTCCCTTATGATGGGGGTTATGTGGTCTCTCCTTGAAGCTCCGCACAGGACGCGGGCAGCGGCATTCATAGCTAATTGTAGCGGGTTTAGGGTATTCTTGGGGAGGCCGTGGAGTATAATGTTTGCTTAGTCAAAATGGGGTGTAATTAGTGCTTGGAATATTGTGCGGAAGTTCTCTGGTTCCAACATGGGTCTCAGGTGTCGTAGAGTCTTGATCTTGTAATAGATGGCCTTTACAGTGTGGCTTATGTGCGCTGTGAAGTCTAGCTGCTTATCCAATGTCACACCCAGGTAGCGTATGGTAGGCTTGCTTGGAAGCTCTGCATCTCTTACTTTTAGGGTCGAGGGGGGTGAGAAGTTTTTGTTTTTTGTGACAATTAGGACCTCGGTTTTTTTGAAATTTATTAGAAGATTCTGGTTGAGAAGCCAATCTGTTATTGCGTTGAAGCAATCGACTAAGGCTGTATAATCAGGAAGTGTGACATTGATGGGTGTGAACATCAGCACATCGTTTGCATAGAGGAGGCAGGATATACCGAAGGAGCGGGTGATTTCACAAATTGGCTGCATGTATATGTTAAAGAGCAGCGCAGATAGGGAGGAGCCTTGGGGTACCCCTTGCTTTTGCTGGAAATGTTCAGATGTGTTGGAGCCGATCCAAACTTGTTGCCATCAGTCTTCTAAGTAGGATTTACACCAGTCCCATGCGAGACCCTGGATTCCCTTCTCATGGAGTTGAGTTAGGAGTTGGTCATGGTCGACTGAATCAATTGCGGCGGCAATGTCGAGGAAGATTAGTGCAACGCCCCTTTTGATGTTGGCTATCTCAATGATAAGTTCGTTGGTTAGGGAGGTCAGGAGTGATGTGGCTATGAGATATAAAGGAATGATGACAAACACTGTACACCAGTAACCTAGGTGGTATTTTAATGAGAGTGAATGGAACATAACCACAGGTACAGATGTTTGAGTGAAAAGATGTTTGAGTGAAAAGATGCACCTAAACTCATTACAGCTATCCTTATGCCATCACTGCTATGTAGGTAGCTCTATGTCCCTACATGTCTGCTAGGTATGGGAATTTGGACACATACCAACACATCATTGCACACATTCTGTCATATACTCACTGTGCTTTCCCTCATACCCTCAAGCAACTCCTGCAGATATGTGACATCTTCTTGCTCAGCTCCCTGCCTTTCTGCACAATGCATCCATCAGTTGAGGGAAGGAATAGGAGGTTAGAGAACATCTTCCAATAAATAAAATGCTATGCAGAGCCCAAAGAGGGCTACAGGGATGCACCATCTATCCCCGCCACAAAACTCCAGCACACATCTCATGTGGTAAAGGCTGTGAAGAGACATACATGGTGATGTGTGGCCACCATGCAGCATTGACACAGATCACGTACATGTGTTTTCATCACCAGGCACAAAGTATGCAACCCTCATCATTTTATCCAGTCCCAGGTATGGCATCACTGTTCAATGCCCTGGACAATGACATATCCCTATGCACTATACAAGCACAGGAATGAACTGCCACACATGGTCATGGGTATGGTCGGAGGCTGCTGATCCCCTGACAGCCTCCCACCAATGAGTGACATGGCCATCATGCAGGTGTGGCTGTAGCTCTGGGAACCTCCCCCATTGCTGAGATGACCATCTGTGCTAACATCCAGTTTGAGCTGGTATACAGATGCCCCTGCTGCTTCCTGCTTCTCACACAACTCATGCCACCCTTCACAAATCACTGAAAATATACAGCTATTTTTCACCATGTCTCAAGCAGTTTCCTCAAGAAAGGGCTGCCACTTCCCTTGTTTACCAGATGCAGCAAGTGTTCAAAGAATCTAATTCCATGAAAACCCCCTGCTTTATTGCTTGACCATGTTTGTGCCACTGTCTGCTACAAAGAAACCTGGATACAATATGCTCTATTTATGCCCTATGTGCCTGTCCTGCAGCATTAACCTTATTTCTGCTAAGATATGGATCAATGTTTGACTGCCAACCATGACCAAGATGTGTGGCAAAACCCATCATACCCTCCTGCTGTTGCTCCTCCTTTAGACCTGCAACCTGTTCCTTTCTTGGTTGACTGCCATCTATGTGCTGTCAGGGAGAGGTAGGCATATGTAGCATTCTAATTACGGGTCCCTATCAAAGCCAAACAATGATACTTCATCCAATAAAATAATTGGCTTTACTTAATTAACCATATTGCAGTAGTCTTTTACTCAGCAATAGCAAGGTGGAAAGCAAAAATCAGAAAACTCGGCGAATCCCCAGATATCACCTTCCGGCAAACTGAGATGAAGCAATGAGTTAGATACATCAACGGTATGCTACTACCTAAATCACCTTCCGTAGACAGAGTTCAATGGCCATAGTATGTTTCACAAACAAATTCTTACAACATTACTCAAAATTCATATAACATAATTCACAAATGAGTCACAAATGGCACATGACCTCCGTCCTAAAACAGCAGGCTAAAAAAAACCCAAGCCCACTCAGACATCTTTTCTTGCGTTTTGCGTCAGCTGTTTCAATGGGATCAAACTGAACAACAATAAATATTGCTTAATATACATACCACAAATCACGAAAAAACCCTTTTATCCAAACTGAAACAGAATACTTTCTACTTACTTATCCAGCTTGATCAGAATTATACCGAATCTCACCAGGAGACTAGAAACTGAATAACATGCATCATAACTTCTCCAGTTCAATCTTCTCCACTGTTGATCGACCAACGCCACGTAGGCATATTAAAGTTTCTCAAGCCTTACCCATTAACCACGTCACCCAATCCTTACAGAGTCAGCACACCTGAAAAACTAAAACCCATATTGAAAATAGAGCTGGTACCTACTCAATTGCAGAATTAAACAATTAAAGCAGTTAACCAATCTCCTTCCTAGAAAATATCTAATCCTTATTCATCGTGCAGAAAATATATATTTGCACGAATCATACACAAGCGCCCCAGTCTATCCCTGAATTCAATCTATCAGGCAAAATCATTCCTAACTGAAAAATCCACCGTTGTTCTTTATATAAAAAGATACTGATCATGCGTTTTCTGCCCAGATCCAGAGAGTACTCGTTCAATACTAAAACGTTGTAACTCCACAAAAGTATGTTTATGCAATAAACAATGATCTCCAGGAACAAGCAGGAATGAGTTTTCACATATGGGTACGTCGGTAGCGACGGAGCCTGCGCTGGAACGCTCCCCAGCTTCCCAAAAAGGAAAGCTTTTGGGAACATCCCACAGCGCCTGCGCGCTGCCTTCCCGCCTTTCCTAACCGCCTCTCTCCAGTTCTACTTTTCCGCGGAGCCAGCAGGTCTTGTTCCTGTCACCGCTGAAGAAGTTCTTTATTTTATTTTATTTCTTTGGTCGCGCGTCTGCCTTCTTCGACGTCGGACCGGTACCGCCGGTCTTTTCTTTCTTTTTCTTCAAAAAAAAAAAAAAAACCTTTCCGTTCCACTTCAGTGTATTGTTTCTTCGTTGGGCCTTAGGCCTAACAGAAAATTCCTCATGGAAAAGCCCGCCTCCGGGTTTAAAAAATGCACTAAGTGCAGCGGTACCATCTCTGTTACCAACACCCATGACTGGTGTCTTAAGTGTTTGGGTCCTGACCATTCCATCACGGATTGTCCGTCCTGCTCCATGATGTCTAAAAGAGGTTTACAGAACCGAGCAGCCAAGCTCAGTACACTGTGTCCCTCTGATGCAGTTTCGGTGGCATCGACGTCTTCCAGGGCTTCTTCTTCCTCCTATGGATCTCAGGTAACCAAACATAAGTCCAGCCGGTCCTCGAAGGGTAGATCTCCCTCCAAGCATCGAGATGCCTCCGGGCTTGCCCTCGAGGATCCTGCACCGGCAAAAGTACCCCGGCGGGAAGCTCCGGCTTCCAAAGCTCCTCCTATGGGGTCACAGGTTGACATCGATGGCACGGCCTCGACCGATCATCTGTTGCAATGTTCTGGGGTACCGGTGGAATCCGCCGGTACCGACCTCCAGACATTCATGGCGTCGATGGATCAGAATGTTCTGACCATGCAGCGTGCCATTACGGCATTCATACACGCTGCGACGCCGCTGGTACCGCAACAAGCTTCGTTGTCGGTACCGGCTCCGACACCGGCTCCGATAATCGGTTCCGGTACCGATACCGGTTGCATCGACATCGGCTTCGGTGTCGACTGCAGCGGTACCCTGTCCAATGATGCCTATCGGTACCGATCCGGTACCGATGACTCCCGATGTCGATACCACCCGGTATGCGTATCGTGCTTTACAAGAGCATCCAGACAGGCGATATTTCGATTCCTCCGAAGACTCTGATGCATCGGAGGCCTGTGTCGAAGCATCTGTACTTCTTCCTCAGGAGCCTTCTTCTCCAAAAAGAAGAATGTCCCCTCCAGAAGACTTGTCTTTTCAAGACTTCATAAGGGAAGTGGCCAAGGGACTTTCTATCTCAGTAGCCCCTGAGTCAGAGCCTAGAGCCAAAAAATTGGATATTTTGCAATATTCCAAGGCTCCTAAAGAAGCAACCACTTTGCCAGTTCATGAGATCCTTTATGACCACATGATAGGCATATGGGAGACTCCTCTCACCATCTCTTCTCATTCTCATAGGTTGGATACCATGTATCGTGTCCCTCCTTGTCCTGGATTTCATAAAACTCAGCTTCCTCACCATTCTATTGTGGTGGAGTCTGCTATGAAAAAGTTAGAGTGCAAAGAGGCACTCATCTGCTCCTCCAGGAAGAGAATGTAGAACCTTAGATGCTTTTGGCAGGAAAATTTTTCAAGCCAGTATGCTTGTTGCCAGAATCAACTCCTATAGTCTCTATATGGGGATGTTTCTGAAGGAAGTTACAGATCATCTGCAAACTTTCCTCCCTTTTCTTCCAGAAGATAAAAGGGAAGACTTTCTTACCTGGCTTAAGCATGCCCAGGATGTTTCCAAATTTTCTAACCCTGCAGCCTTTGACTCTTTTGAGGGAGCCAGCAGAGCCTCGGCCATTGCCATAGGTGCACGCAGAATTGCTTGGTTACAAGCTTCTGATTTGGAACCCTGGGTCCAAGATGGATTAGGAAATCTTCCTTGTACAGGTGAAAACCCGTTTGGCAAAGATTGGCAAGCAAAGGCCACTCAGATGGATGCAGAAAATTCTGCTTTGGATAGGCTTTCAAACTCTACCTCTAATCCTGTCCAGAAGAGGTTGTTCAAAAAGACATATTTTCCCAAGAAGGGAAGATATTATCCTGCTTATGGTCAGCAGACATCTTCTGCAGGTCGTTTTGCTGCAAAGCGTCAACAACCTAAACAGGCCAAGTCTAAGGCTGCAAGGCCTATTGTAGCCCAACAGCCTCAGCCTTTGACTTGCACCTACAGGGCCTTTGACTTGCACCTAGAGAACTTAGGCTTTCTGGCTCTAAAAGAACCAGAGCCTCTCACCATTCCAGGAAGGTTAGCTCACTTTGCTCCCAGATGGGAGCAAATCACAGCAGAGCAGTGGACCCTTTCCATCATAAAGGAAGGGTACAAACTTTATTTCTTAAACCTTCCTCCCCAAACCATGGTGAGACGGTTCAATTCTCCAACATCTCTCCTCGACCTTCTGGGTCAAGAGATTTCCACCCTTCTTGCCCAAGGGGCAATAGAAGAAGTACCTCTTCTTCAACAGGGCTCAGGGTTCTACTCTCCCTACTTTCTAATTCCAAAGAAAACAGGGGGTTACAGACCCATATTAGATCTCAGAGAATTGAACAAATTCCTATGCAAGGAGAAATTCAAGATGATTTCTCTGGGTACTCTCCTTCCATTCCTTCAGAGTCAGGATTGGCTTTGTTCTCTAGATCTCAAAGATGCGTATACCCATATAATCATCCATCCAGCACACAGAAGGTTCCTTCGGTTCTTTTATCAGGGAAAGGACTATCAATACAGGGTGCTTTCCTTTAGTCTGGCCTCTGCTCCAAGAGTGTTCACAAAATGCATGGCAGTAATAGCTGCATTTCTACGCACTCTGGGAATATTCTTATTCCCATATCTGGACGACTGGCTCATCCGAGCTCCATCCCAGTCAGAGGCCCAGACTTCCCTAGCCTGCACAATGCGTGTCCTGCAGTATCTTTGGACTGGTTATAAACATTCCAAAGTCCCAACTCACCCCTCCTCAGTCTAGAGTTCATAGGGACTTGCTGGATACCACAACTGCAAGGGCCTATCTTCCCCAGGCCCGTTGCCTACGCTTAGTGCAGTTAGCCTCTCAGATTCAGTTAAAAACCCACCTAACTGCTCGAGAGATGTTACAACTGCTAGGCCACATGGCATCCTCGTGCATGTGGTCCCTTATGCTTGCCTTCACATGAGGGCAGCTCAATGGACTTTGTCCACCCAGTGGACCCAGGCATCTGGAAGTCTGTCAGACAAAATAGCAACCTTCAGGCGCCTCTTTTGGTCTCTCCAGTGGTGGAAGTCCACTCAAAATCTGTTGCTGGGGTCCCCCTTCCAACAATTGTTACCCCAAGCAATCCTTACAACAGATGCCTCTCCAAAGGGTTCGGGAGCTCATCTTCAAGACCTCTCCACCCAGGGCATTTGGTCTCCACAGGAGACCTCCCTACATATCAACTTCTTAGAGCTCAGAGCAATCTTCTTGGCTCTCAGAGTCTTCCATACCCTGCTCAGCTACAAGACAGTCCTCATTCACACGGACAGCCAAGTAGCCATGTTCTATGTGAACAAGCAGGGAGGAACTGGCTCTCTGTCGCTTTGCAACGAAGCTCTGAGATTGTGGGCCTTCGCCAGAGAGCATCAAATTCATCTTCTGGCAGTATACCTTCCAGGAGTTCAAAACTCTTGGGCAGACAGACTCAGTCGAGTTCTGCTTCCACACGAATGGTCCCTTCATATGGACCAGATAGTCAGAATCTTTCGAATTTGGGGAACCCCGGACATAGACCTCTTTGCAAGTCCGTGGAATGCCAAACTTCCACGATTCTGTTCCAGAATTCCGTGTCAGGGAGTTCAGGCCAGGGATGCCTTCCTCCTTCATTGGGGTCAAGACTTCCTGTACGCCTTTCCACCCATTCCCCTAATTCCCAAGACCCTGTTCAAGCTTCAGAGTGATCAAGGGACTATGATTCTCATAGCTCCACGTTGGCCACGCCAAGTGTGGTACCCTCTACTTCTGCATCTCTCTCAAGCTCCCTCCCTGGACTTGGGGTCTGCTCCAGATCTCCTGTCTCAGGAGGGGGGAATGTTGTGGCACCCAAACCCCCAATCTCTCCATCTCAGGGCTTGGTTGCTGAAGGCTTAGACCTTCAAGATTGGCATCTTTCTCAGCAAGTAAGGGATATCCTTCATGCTTCCAGAAAGCCTTCTACTAGACGTTCCTATGCTTTTAAATGGAAAAGGTTTACCATTTGGTGTGCTGAGAAGGGTATTAACCCTCTAGCAATACCTTTGAATTCTTTACTAGAGTATCTCCTGCATCTTTCCCATGCAGGCCTCAAGACAAATTCAGTAAGGGTCCATTTGAGTGCTATTGCAGCATCCCTCAAGCCTCTCAATGGACAACCTGTCTCCTCTCATCCGCTTATTGCAAGATTCATGAGAGGCCTTCTTTTAACTAAACCTCCCATTAGACCACCTCCAGTGGCATGGGACTTGAATCTGGTTCTTGGTCAGCTCATGAAGCCACCCTTTGAACCCTTAGCCACTACCTCCTTGAAATTTCTTTCCTGGAAGGTTATCTTTCTTATTGCAGTCACCTCAGCTCGCCGCATCAGTGAACTGCAGGCCTTAGTGGCTAATCCACCTTATACAAGGTTCCATCATGATAAGGTAGTCCTTAGGACCAATCCACACTTTATGCCTAAAGTGGTCTCACCTTTTCATCTTAATCAAGGGGTGTATTTACCTGTCTTTTTTCCAGGTCCTCATGCATCGAGTGCAGAGAGGAATCTTCATACCCTGGATTGTAAGAGAGCTCTTGCTTTTTACTTACAAAGGACACAGCAACATAGAAAGTCTTCTCAACTCTTTGTTGCTTTTGATCCCTCTCATTTGGGACTTCCAGTCTTTAAGAGAACACTGTCCAATTGGATTGCTCAGTGTATTTCTTTCGCCTACCAGAGTAAGAACCTTTCTCTGGAGGGCCATGTCACAGCTCATAATGTGAGGGCCATGGCCACCTCTATGGCTCATCTAAATTCTGTGTCTATCGACCAGATCTGTCGAGCAGCCACCTGGGCCTCGGTTCATACCTTCACAGCCCATTACTGTTTGGACAAGGACTCCCGCCGGGATGCCTTGTTTGGTCAGGCTGTTCTCAAACACCTGTTCCATGCTTAATCAACTCGTACCCTCCATCCCTGGTTGGATGCCTGAGATCCATGGGAGGAGGTAGAGCCCTTCTCAGGGTCTCACAACCTTGGGGATCTCCCTGACATCTCTAGCTGGGGAGTCCCCATATGTGAAGACTCATTCCTGCTTGTTCCTGGAGATAGCACAGTTACTTACCTGTAACAGGTGATCTTTGGGAACAGCAGGAATAAGTCTTCACAACCCACCCACCTCCCCTAGAGAGATACAACTCCTATCTATCTTTCCTTTCCTCTCTCTTTGTCTCAGCTTTAAAACTCGAACTGGAGAGAGGCGGTTAGGAAAGGCGGGAAGGCAGCGCGCAGGCGCTGTGGGATGCTCCCAAAAGCTTTCCTTTTTGTGAAGCTGGGGAGTGTTCCCGCGCAGGCTCCGTCGGTACCGACGTACCCATATGTGAAGACTTATTCCTGCTGTTCCCAGAGATCACCTGTTACAGGTAAGTAACTGTGCTTTCTACAATCGGCGCTTCACGTCATTTACAATGTAACTTACTTTTGTGCTCGCCTACTCGAATACAAAAGGGAAGAATAGTTTTCCCTATGTATAGGAGTTTACACGGACAAATAATTCCGTAGACTACATAATCAGAAGCGCAAGAAGTTCGTGACCTTAGGAAATACTGTCTTCCATTATAAACAAATTGATCAGTTTCCCACATCATAGAGTAAAATGCACAATGCCCACATCATAGAGCAAAATGCAAAATGCCCACATCTCATATGTCCTAATTTCCCTACCTTGTCTAAACCTACTGGTTCTTAAGTATTCTTAAAAGATACTGCCTGAGTCTTATAATCTTCAACAGAAGAACAATTTTGTCTGTACCTAATGAATTGAGAAAATGGTAAGCCTTTTAAAAGGCTCATTGAATGAGCACCTGAAAAACGCAAAAAAGTATTCCTATCGGTGCTTTTCTTATACACTGACGTGCCCCAAGAATCTCTTTGTCTAAATATCCTCACATCAAGAAAAACTATTTCCTCAGAGTTATAACTGATAGTAAATTTAATATGAGAATCTAAGGTATTCAACCATTGGTGGAACTCTAACAACAAAATTACTGAACCTTCCCATAACATAAACACGTCATCGATATACCAACGCCATACCTTCATACAAGAAGAATATGGTGAAGAATCCAATCATTGCTGTTCATATAACCCCATAAACAAGTTCGCCACCGAGGGGGGCAAATGACGCCCCCATTGCAATCCCTGCAATCTGTTGAAAAATGCATCTATCAAAACTAAAATAGTTCTTACAAAGTGCCAACTCTGCACATTTCATCAGGAAATCCAACTGTGTGTCCCCTATATCCTCTCTCTGTAATAACCCTGATTTAATTGCATGTAAAGCCGCAACTTGCGGAATGCTAGTGTACAACGCCTGTACATCCAAGTTTACCAGTAGAATAGACTGATTTGAAGCCCATTCCAATGCATCATTCAAAATCTGTTAAAAAATGCATGGTATCGCATATATATGAAGGAATTGTTACCAACAAGGGACATAAAAAAGAATCAATTAAAATTGACAAAGGCTCCAGGACTGACCCACGAGTTGACACTATGGGTCTACCTGTTGGTCATGTTAAATCCTTATGAATTTAAGGTAGTAAATAAAATTTTGGTATATTCGGAGAAATTACCTTCAGAAATGTCAATTCTTTTTTGGAAATAATATGCATATGATATGTCTTAGCCATCAGATCCTTAATCTTATCCTGCAATTCCCCAGTGGGGTCAACTGTTAATTTCACATATACAGCAGGGTCTGATAGTTGACGGTAAGCCTCATTCAAATAATTTACTATCAATTATAACTCTGAGGAAATAGTTTTCTTGATGTGAAGATATTTAGACAAAGAGATTTTTGAGGCACGTTAGTGTACAAGAAAAGCACCCATAGGAATACTTTTTTGCATTTTTCAAGTGCTCATTCAATGAGCCTTTTAAAAGGCTTACCATTTTCTCAGTTCAATCTGTTGAAGATTATAAGACTCAGACAGTATCTCTTAAGAATGATTTCTTGAGAAGGGGATACCCCGAGATAGTTTTAGATCGCGCATATAAAAGAGCTCTACATAATGATCATGGTTACTATCTCCCAAGAAGCGAGTGCGAGGAGATGATGATCATATTAACTTTATCTCTAGGTATTCCCCATTTAGTAAACAGATCCAGTTAGTTCTGCAGAAACACGTCAATGTTTTACGCACAGTACCAGGATTGGAATCAAAACATTTGTGGTGTGTATGGCAGCGTAATTCTAACTTGAAAGAGATATAAAGTCCTTCGTCTTTGCGACCAGTAGGGTTAGACATGGTAGGGAAATTAGGACATATGAGATGTGGGCATTGCGCATTTTGCTCTGTGATGTGGGAAACTGATCAGTTTGTTTATAATGGAAGACAGTATTTCCTAAGGTCACAAACGTCTTGCGCTTCTGATTATGTAGTCTATGGAATTCTTTGCCCGTGTAAACTCCTATACATAGGGAAGACTATTCGTCCCTTTCGTATTCGAGTAGGCGAGCACAAAAGTAAGTTACATTGTAAACGACGTGAAGCGCCGATTGTAGAACACTGTTTACTGCATAAACATACTTTTGTGGACTTACAATGTTTTTGTATTGAACGAGTACTCTCTGGATCTGGGCAGAAATCGCGTGATCAGTATCTTTTATATAAAGAACAACGATGGCTTTTTCAGTTAGAAACGATTTTGCCTGATGGATTGAATTCAGGGATAGACTGGGGAGCTTGTGCATGAGTCATGCAAATATGTATTTTCTGCACGATGAATAAGGATTAGATCTTTTCTAGGAAGGGGATTGGTTAACTGCTTTAATTGTTTAATTGTGCAATTGAGTAGGTACCAGATCTATTTTTAATATGGGTTTTAGTTTTTCAGGTGTGCTGACTCTGTAAGGATTGGGTGACATGGTTAATGGGTAGGGCTTGAGAAACTTTAATACGCCTACGTGACCTTGGTCGATCAACAGTGGAGAAGATTGAGCTGGAGAAGTTATGATGCATGTCATTAAGTTTCAAGTCTCCTGGTGAGATTCGGTATAATTCTGATCGAGCTGGATAAATAAGTAGAAAGTATTCTGTTTCAGTTTGGATAAAAGGGTTTTTTCGTGATTTGTGGTATGTATATTAAGCAATATTTTTTGTTTTTCAGTTTGATCCCCTTGAAACAGCTGACGTGAAACGCAAGAAAAGATGTCTGAGTGGGCGTCGAGGTTTTTTTAGCCTGCTGTTTTAGGACGGAGGTCATGTGCCATTTGTGACTCATTTGTGAATTATGTTATATGAATTTTGAGTAATGTTGTAAGAATTTGTTTGGGAAACGTATTATGGCCATTGAACTCTGTCTACGGAAGGTGATTTAGGTAGTAGCATACCGTTGATGTATCTAACTCATTGCTTCATCTCAGTTTGCCGGAAGGTGATATCTGGGGATTCGCTGAGTTTTCTGAGGTTTGCTTTCCACCTTGCTATTGCTGAGTAAAAGATTACTGCAATATGGTCAATTAAGGAAAGCCAATTATTTTATTGGATGAAATATGTAGCATTCTGACTAAGTGGGATGTCAGTGATGAAATGCATGCTAGTAGTGGCTTTTCCTTTTGTCAGATCTACCAGCTGCTGTTAACACAACTGATTATACGGGCTGCTTAAGAAAACCTGGATATTCAGAACTTATCCAGCATTGAGCACTGAATATATGGTCTTTCTGGTCATTGTCTTGCTCTCTGGTCAGTGGTGATATTCAGCTGCTAATCAGTTGGAGGCAAGATCCCCGGCTACCTCAGTGAGGCTCCAGTATGGAGCTGCAGTGCCATGCATCCCATTGCCATGGCACCGTGGCTCCATTCAGGAGCTGCAAATGCCTGCCGCTGCAGATTTTCTTCTTTCCTCGCAGCCAGACCCTCAATCCAGCCTCCCATGGCCAGGGTCTGGCTGTGGGGATCTTCCTGCACTCCCTATCTTTTTTTCCTGGCTCGGCGGCATGATCAACCGTCTAAGTTCATGGCCCCGGATGTACAGAGCAGACCTCAGAATCGGTTCTGTACATCCAGGGTTGTGGCCTGCCCATGCCTCACCCTCACTCCACCTCAGAAACACTCCCTCCTGTCCCCATCTAAGCCTCCCCATAAAAACATGCTGTTCATACAGGGAGGCATTAGCCAAAGCCGGCAGGGGATCAAATAGCAGGGATGGACATCCAATCCAGACATCCACCCCGCTATTCACTGTACTGAATGACCCCCATAGTGATAACCAGTTAAAGTTAGGCTAGCCACTGAACTGGCTTAACTTTAACTGCTTTAGTTATACAGTTAGTGGCTTAATATCGCTGCTGACTAGATATTGACTAGGACCACACTGATTTGCCCACAGACCACTCCAGATTTAACAGGGTGTTTTTAATGCAGTCTGGGGGGATATTTAGCAGCACTATGTAGATAATGCCACCAAAAATCAAGATCGCTGCATTTTAATCAGTTAGCAGGTCTGTTAACTGGCTAAAATGTTTTGAATATGCTCCCCCCCCCCCCCCCCACACACACACAGACCTTCTCCACCTCTTCAGGGGATGGTCTTCCCTGATGAACTGGGGATGCTGCCTGCCACCTGCTCCATGACAATGGTGTCAAATGCCACTCCATGTTTTCCATGGTGGCTTGCTTCAATGTGCATCAGCCTGCTGCCATGCCATCTGGCTGAAGGAAGAAGGTAAGAGCTCTGCTAGAGAAAGGGAATTATTTTAACCTGTACTTATCCACCACTGCTATTTCCACTCTTGGATGGGGTCCCCAACTTAGGATAAACCCTCTCCTTTGGAACAAGCTGGAAAGGGTGCTGTTTTTCCAAATGGTGCAGCATGCCAGATGTTTGTAAGATGAACCATCAGCTCCTTCTGCTATTGTGCTGCCTACAGTAATTGCTTTCTGCATACCACAGGTCATCAACCATTTTAAAATGCTTTTGATATGTGATATGAGAATTCTCTTGTACTTCCTTGGATGGGGTTTCTGCCCTTGGTGCTGCTGCTGGACCAGTGGCTGGGGGCAGAGGAGAGAATGAAAGGCCAATGTCATTTTTATTATTCTCTACTGACCCCTTTACATGTGCCATGATTTTGGCCTTGGCATTACCAGGATCACTTTCTACCTTCTCACCAACAAACTTTCACTCTAACAATCACCTTTGCAACAGCCTCTTCAGCCATCTGAAGTTGCAGATATAAATCCCACCCCACAGATTCATTAGATTCTCTACCTACCAAGACCATCTCTACACATTTTTCAGCAGGGAATATAGTATGTATGCTGTGAGGCTGAATTACCATCATCTGCTGCTTCTCTCTTGTCTCGCTATCCTGCACCATGTCGATCTCCCTTTGTCCCTTAGTGGAGATGACACCAGATATGGGCCTTGCTCTTCCACAGTTGAAACAGAAACTGCAGCTCATTCTACTCTCTTTTCTTCTTTCTTTAGCTTGGATGGTGGTCTGAGGAGTCCATAATGATATCTTGGGAATGTCCTCTCTCTTCTGTGCACGTGTGTCAGCACTGTTCTCACCTTCCCCTCTTTCTTTATTTCTATGACCATTTAATTTTCCAGATTTACCATTCCCAAGTATTATGATATGCCTCAGCTTCACCTTGCAGTGCTTGCCCAAGTTGAACAAGACTGCATGCTGATAATCTTGGAAGGACCAGAGGAAGGTGGATGTGTTATCCCACTGCTTATCAGCTATGTTGCATTTGCAGCTATAAGGCTTTAGTGGCACTGCGTGATTTCCAAGGGCTGCTCATCTACTGTAGCTTTTTACTTGTAAATTTTTAACTTTTACCTTCAAAGTTTACTATTCTGTGAACAGTGGAATGGAACATATGTATACAGAGAGAGAGAGTAAGATGCCCTGTGCCCTGCCAACCTCACAGCTGCTGTCACAGACAATATACAAAAAATATTGCTACACTATATCTTGTGCTTCTGCAGTGGAATACATTTTGATACAGTAAGGTCTGCCACTCACTCTGCATTCTCTTAAAGTGCAAAGACACTTCCTTTTGAAGCCCCTATTGAGGCACTCTGCCTAAGAAAAAGGAAGTAAAAAATGCCTTCTGTGAAAAAAAAGCTTGAAATCTCTTCTTTCTTTTATATAGTTATGTGCTTTTATATAGTTAGACAGAGACCTCAGACACAAGTAAAGCTTGAAAGTTTTTGATTTTTTTCTCAGCTTTAAAGTCCTCCTTTGCTAAGGAGCTAGCACCAGTACTCCTAGCAAAGCTGATATGTTTTGTTTTATTTTTTTTTGTAATCCTACCCCTGACACAGCCAAACTCCTATCTTTCCCTTAGAATCTTTAAGCCTGCACCAGCACTCCTTCCCTCCTCTCTGAAAATCAGAGTGCAAATGCTTGTGTATCCTTTTATGCTGTTGTGACATCATCAGCTATGAGATTTGCAGAAGTCAGATAGGGATAGCTTTCTCTGGCTGCCTTTCAAACATTTTGAAGTAGGATTGGTTGAAGTACCTCAAGCTGGCTGTTGGTGACTGCTCCTTGACCTGCTCTCCCTTCCAGCATGGCTCCAGAAAGTCTGGGTGTGCATGTATGAATGGTAAAAATTTTTTGAGCATGCATGCTCATTTAGTTGATGCCAGGATGAATTGAAAATCATGATTTTAATTGATTTTTACCATTCATATGAAAACTAATGCACATGCCTAGAATTCTATGAGGCCATTTACACTTGTGATTCACCACATATGAAACTGAAACAACATGTATAAATCTAGGTGACTCCCTATAAAGTTGCTCCCTTAATGATGTCAAATCAATATTGAGCTGCTGCAGTTGCCAGCCACCACAGCTAAAAAGCCTTGGATATACAGTGCTGAATATTCATATAATGTGGCCAGAGCTGCTGCTATCTGTATAGCAGCAATATAGAGTACCACCATACTGATAGGTTATCTGAGTAGCCTTAAGACAGCTTCATCTCATCTCTGTCCATGGACCACCCGACATTATCCCGATAGTGCCAAGGCCAAGACAGGATATTCAAGAGCACTAGTCATACAGTGCTTCTGAATATTCCAGTCAGCAGTACTGAATATCAGGCCCAATGCATTATTCTGCCACGTCAATGATTGACCCTGTGTAACAGAATAAAAGAATGCATCACAGCTCCAACTGGCAGACTTTTGTTTATATTATGTTGTCTCTGCAGCAGAATGGAGAACTGAGTTTAAGAGAAAAAATTTCCCCTCCCTAATCAATGGGGTTAAGCATCACTGAAAGTACAAATATGTAGACATCAGCTGACACTAATACCTGCACCATGTTCCCACAATATAAAAACCTTTTAAAGCAAGTAACACAATTATACCACCTACAAACAGAGCAGAAAATGAGCAGAAACTGACAAGAGATAAGTACACTGCTTCTACCTGCACTTAGTATACAGCGGGAGCTCATGGCTGGAACATTTACCCTCTCACTCTTCGAAAAAAATGAAATAACTGTGGTTTGGGGTTTTTTTTGCTGTTCTTTTGAAACATACTCAAAAGAAAACAGAAAGAAAATGATAAGAAAACACAATAGATCAAATACTGAGTACCACATAAAGAGGGTTATTCTATAAACCACCACCACAGTTAACGTGCATTGCCACTTATGTATTTGAGGCCTATTTCATATAGTGACATATGTGCTTACTGTATTTTATAAAATAAGGACATAAAGATGTGCCTCAATCTAGTTGTGGCAGTTATGCCTGATCTAGAGCAGGCAAAAATGCCCACAGCTAGGTTAGTCAAATATGTGCATCAGTTTTAATAATTTATAACTTGTGTGCCTAACTTCAAACTCCTCCCAAGCTCCACCCCTATGCACTGAAAGTAAATGCAATAGAAATTACGTGCAAGCTAAAACACATACACATAACTGCCCATACTTGAGCAGAAGTCGTTTAATATAGGGAATAGGTATATAAATTCAGTCTCTAAAGAGCAATTTATAAAACATTTTCCATGCATAAAGCTTTTTATACACATGATAAAGGACTTTATAAAATTGTGTGACTTCAAAAAAGCATAAATGTAGGCACACAGAAAGAATGACATATTCATAAATGACCTGGAAAGTGGAATAACGAGTGAGGTGATCAAATTTGCAGATGACACAAAACTATTTAAAGTTGTTAAAACCCAAGAGGATTGTGAAAAATTGCAAGAGGATCTTGATAAATTGGAAGACTGGGCATCAAAATGGCAGATGAAATTTAATGTGGACAAGTGCAAGGTTATGCACCTAGGGAAGAACAACCCAAACTATGGTTACACGATGCAAGGTTCCACATTAGGAACCACCACCCAGGAAAAAGATTTAGGCGTCATTGTGGATACCATGTTAAAACCCTCGGCCCAGTGTGCAGAGGCGGCCAAGAGAGCAAATAGAATGCTAGGTATGATAAGGAAAGGAATGGAAAATAAAACAAAAGATATTATAATGCCTCTATATCGTTCCATGGTGAGACCGCACCTTGAATATTGTGTGCAATTCTGGTCGCCGTATCTTAAAAAGGATATAGCGATTTTAGAAAAGGTTCAGAGAAGAGCCACCAAAATGGTAAAGGGGATGGAAGGATACTCCTATGAAGAAAGGCTAAAAAGGTTAGGGCTCTTTAACCTGGAAAAGAGACGGCTGAGGGGAGATATGATAGAAATCTATAAATTAATGAACGGAGTGGAACGGGTAAACGTAGATCGATTGTTTACGTTATCAGAATATAGAAAGACTAGGGGACATGCAATGAAGCTACAGGGTAAACTATTTAAGACTAATAAAAGAAAATATTTTTTCACTCAACGTGTAATCAAACTCTGGAATTTGTTACCGGAGGATGTAGTAAAGGCTGTTAGTGTAGCTGGGTTTAAAAAAGGTTTGGATAAGTTCCTGGAGGAAAGGTCCATAAACCGTTATTAAGAAGTGACCGAATATATCAATGCTTGACCCAGTACAAGCATTGTGGAACCTGTGTCTCTTGGGGAAACTGCTAGGTACATATGACCTAGATTGGCCACTGTTGGAAACAGAATACTGGTCTTGATGGACCTTGGTCTGACCCAGTATGGCATATCTTATGTTCTTAATGTACCTACTTTTTACATGATCTGTGTGTAGTTATTCCAGGAGATAGTTTAGATACAGTGGAGTCTATTCCATCCCATGAATAGCGGGGATGGACGTCCCCCTTGCCGTCCCCGACTAAGCCTCCATGTACGAACAAGGAGCTTTTACAGAGAGGCTTAGATGGGGGTGGGAAGGGGCAGTGCGGAGGTGGAGTTAGGGCGGGTAGTGGGTGGTCTGCAGCCCTGGACGTACAGGGCCGATTCTAAAGTCAGCCCTGTACGTCCGAGGCTGGCAGATTGGAGGTGAAATAAGTCCCCCTAGACTTCAGGGGACGAGAGGCCCAGCCAGGGACAAAAGGTGAGGTGAGTGCAGGAGAATCCTCGCAGCCTGACCCTGGCCATGGGAGGCCAGATCGGGGATCAGGCTGTAGGGAAAAGAAAAAGTAGTCGGAGGCTGGGGATCGTGGCTCCTGAATGGAGCAGTGGTGCCATGGCAACCAGACACCATGGCGCCGCAGCTCCATTCGGGAACCTGACTGAGTTAGCTCAGTACGTGCAAGTCAATTGGAATAGGGACCGGCCTGCATGACCTGACCCTAGATGTGATTCTAATCCTGCGGGGGCTAGACGTGCCACACCGAAACTGAATAGCGTCTACCTCTGTGCGTCCAGTTCCTATCAGAAGCAGAGCCAGGACGTACATTACAGAATGTGCCTCAGTGAAAGTAGATTTGTAAAGTATACATATATATTTTATAAATGCAATGTGTGCCTTCAAGTCAATGCTGACTCCTAGCAACCTAGCAACCCCTGTGTTGTTTTCACAGATTGCCAGACCTTTCTCCTGAGGCAATGGAGAGTTAAGTGACTTGCCGAAGGCCACAAGGAATACTACTAGGCATTGTATGCTGGTCTTTTGGTTACCAAATCACTGTTCTAACCATTAGGCTATTCCTCCACTCGCATTTTATAAAACACGTGGGTAAATGTGTTGAGTACACACACATATTTAGTCCTTTTTCAGAGAAATTGTAAATTTGAACTTGGCATTTAAATGCTTTTGGGGTTGGTTCTAGAAGCTGATTTTATAAAGGCACATAGGAACATATGTTGTCTTTATAAATAGCCTTAAAATGGGCACCTTGTGGACTTTCCTCATAGCATTCCTTTAAGGGAATAAGTTTATAAAGGTTTTTCTCTAGGTAAAGCTTCTTGTTCATGCAGAAAAGAGCTTTTATAAAATTTTGCACTCATATATGTGTGTATAAGTATGTATACATCTGCTTCAGGGAAATCATCCTTTAAAAATTGATCTAATATTCTAAATTCTGTCAATCCATGCCATATATGCAATAAAATCTTCCATTCCATGACCCACACTCTTCAGCGTCTTCACCATAACATTTCCAACTCTTTTCAATATGTCAGCATCCTACATCCAGGGTATTTCTTAAGATGCGGTATTAACCATACCTCTAGACTCCTTCGACCAACCCAAAGTGGGCCAATTACAAACTTTTCACTAAAGCCCTTTTTTAAAAAAATGATCTTTTATCCCAAACAATATGCTAAAAATAATAAAACTAGATGTTCCCAATATTGTAATCATATCATTTCAGGAAAGCAATTTAAACCAGAGTCATCCAGTCCATGTCCATATATGGCCACCTTGGGCTTTCATACCTAATCAACGGTTGCTGGCTTGTTCCTTATAATGTAAAAGACCATCCAAATCCTCTCCTTACTAGTTAAATTAAATGTTCTCTGTTATCTGCCAGCATAGATCTGTAATAGAATGGCTTAATGTTCAGCCAAAGGTGCAGTAAAATTAAAAGTTTAAATTCTTCTTTTATGCTCATTTAATCTTAGACTGGCTCCTCAGTAAGCAGACACAGCCACAATGCTACAGAAGGCATGTGGATATCAAAGGAGACATCTTGCAGCCCCAGCACAATGTCCTACTGCATATGCAGTTAGATAGCAAGCCACAGTGTAGCCTGAAAGGAGAGCAAGTTTAGCTGCTGGGATGAAGCAATGGGTTGAGCACCAGGGGAACCAAGTGCAAATCCCATCACTAGGCCATACATTCAAGTGGTAGGAGACCCAAGTGATAGGATAGGACCACAGATCCAAAGAAATGCCATGAAGAGACCCAATCAGCCTGAGTGCAAACCCAGTTGTTGGCTATGTGTTGATGTTTTTCCAAATAGTCCCCTCCCCCCCCCCCCACTCCACCAGCTTCAGCTGCTTCCAGAGCATGTCATTCCAGGTCCCATGTTGCAGTGATGGCAGCTGTATGGAGAGTGTGATATGGTTATGGCAGAATGGGATGGACATTCATTGGAAATGTCACACAGCAGGAAGAGGGAGAGGATGTGATGGCAGGGACTTGCAAACATCATCTGTGGATAAGCATTGTCCAGAATAAGTGTGTGGTAGGGTGACGTGCACCAAGATATAGAGATGTAATGGACCAACAGAGAGCTATGGCCAGATTCATGAGTAACTACCCCCAATGGCCTCTCCACCAACATCTCTGGCATGTGACGGAGGATATCCTCTATGGAGCTGGCTAATGACCCCTATTGTGGCACGCAGGAATGAAACAGAGGAGTGAAATAATAGAACCCATGGAACTACCAGAGCTGTGATAGAAAGGATGTTTGGCCAGTTGAAGATTAGGTTATCATAGTCTCCCTTTCGAAAATTACTACCTTTTAACTTTCGAAAGGGAGACTATGATAAAATGAGGAAAATAGTTAAGAAAAAACTAAAAGGAGCAGTTGCAAAGGTTAAAGACTTACATCAAGCTTGGGTGCTGTTTAAAAATATTATCTTGGAAGCCCAGACCAGCTGTATTCCATGCTTTAAGAAAAGTGGAAGGAAGTCCAAAAAACTGCCAGCATGGTTTAAAGTTGAGGTCAGAGAGGCTGTTATTATCAAAAAAGCATCTTTCAGGAAATGGAAAGCCAAATGACAAAAACTGGAAGCAGCACAAGCATTGGCAAGTTAAATGCAAGGCATTGATAAAGCAGGCAAAGAGAGAATTTGAGAAGAAACTTGCTGTGGAAGCAAAAACGCATAAAAAATACTTTTTCAAGTATATTCACAAATGTCTGAGAGAGTCAGTTGGACCATTAGATGATAGAGGGGTAAAAGGGGCAGTAAGAGGGGACAAGGCTATAGCGGAGAGACTGAATGAATTTTTTGCTTCAGTCTTTACTGAGGAAGATGTAGGGACAATACCTATGACTGAAGTGGTATTTAAAGGTGATGCTGCAGAAGAATTGAAAGAAAAATCGCTACACCGGGAAGATGTATTACAACTATTTGATAAACTGAAGCGTAGAAAATCACCTGGACCAGATGGTATACATCCAAGGGTGATGAAAGAACTGAAATATGAGAATGCAGACCTGCTATTAATAATCTGTGAACTATCATTAAAATAATCTGTAATACCTGAAGATTGGAGGATAGCCAATGTAACGCCAATTTTTAAAAAGGGTTCCAGGGGTCATCCGGGAAACTACAGACTTGTGAGCCTGACATCAGTACTGGGAAAAATGGTAGAAGCCATCATAAAGAAAAAATTACTGAACATTTGTAGATAGTCATGGCTTAATGGGAGACAGCCAACATGGCTTCAGACAAGGAAGATCTTGTCTTACTAATCGGTTATGTTTCTTTGAAGGTGTGAATAAACAGGTAGACAAAGGTGAATCGGTTGATATAGTGTATCTGGACTTTCAGAAAGCCTTTGACAAGGTCCCTCATCAGAGACTTTTGGCAAAACTAAAAAGTCATGGGATAGGAGGTGATATACTATTGTGGATCAGGAACTGGTTACAAGATAGAAAGCAGAGGGTAGGGCTAAATGGCCAATTTTCACAATGGAAAAAGGTGAATAGTGGAGTACCCCAGGGATCTGTACTTGGTCCGCTGCTTTTTAATATATTCATAAATGACCTGGAAAAGGGAATGAGTGAGGTTATCAAATTTTCAGATGACACAAAGCTATTTAAATTTGTTAAAACCCAACACGATTGTGGAATATTGCAAGAGGATCTTGATAAATTGGAAGACTGGGCATCTAAATGGCAAATGAAATTTAATGTGGACAAGTGCACATTAAATGCACATTAAGTGCACATTAAATGCACCTAGGAAAGAACAACCCAAACTATGGTTACACGATGCAAGGTTCCACATTGATTTTGGCGTCTTCTTTATCTTTATCTTTATTTGCAAAATTTGATAAACCGCCCAGGCCGGAGCATCAGTACAATACAAAAGGTAAGGCTACTGAATACAAAGTTAGAAAGGAATGCCAAAAAACCAACAGGACAGGGAGAGACAGTTAATAAGATAGAAAGCAGAAAAGGCCCGAAGAGGGGCGAGAGGACGAGAGAGGGGAGGAGGAAAAGAAAAATGGGAAGCGGGCATATGGGGAAAATGGGAAGCAGGCATATAGGGAGGTATTATGAGGGGTGGGGAGCGCGGATGGGGGATAACAAGTTAAAACTCTCCATCCAGCGGCGGCCAAGAGGCAAATAGAATGCTAGATATCATAAGGAAAGGAATGGAAAATAAAACAAAGGATATTATAATGCCTCTGTATTGTTCCATGGTGCAACCGTACCTTGAATATTGTGTGCAATTCTGGTCGCCGTATCTTAAAAAATATATAGCATTATTAGAAAAGGTTCAGAGAAGAGCCACCAAAATAGTAAAGGGGATGGAAGGATGCTCCTATGAAGAAAGGCTAAAAAGGTTAGGGTTCTTCAACCTGGAGAAGAGACGGCTGAGGGAAGATATGATAGAGGTCTATAAATTAATTAAGGAAGTGGAATGGGTAAATGTAGATTGATTGTTCACGTCATCAGAATATAAAAAGACTAGGGGACATGCAATGAAGCTACAGGGTAGCCTATTTAAGACTAATAAGAGAAAATATTTTTTCACTCAACGTGTAATCAAACTCTGGAATTTGTTACCGGAGGATGTAGTAAAGGCTGTTAGTGTATCTGGGTTTAAAAAAGGTTTGGACTAGATCCTGGAGGAAAGGTTCATAATCCATTATTAAAAGGGATACAGGATATCACTGCTTGACCCAATACAAGCATTGAAGGAATCTGTGTCTTTTGGGGAAACTGCTAGGAACTTATGACCTAGATTGGCCACTGTTAGAAACAGGATGCTGGGCTTGATGTACCTTGGTCTGACCCAGTATGGCATATCTTATGTTCTTATGGACAGATTTGGGAGCAAGCTACTATACAGCCTCAACAGTATCTGTGAAATATTAATGGCATGCTGCTTGTTGTACAACCTTACACTGAGGAGGTGACAACCTATGCCACCATAAGACCAACTGGTGGAGAAAGATACTGAGGAGGAACTATCCATAGGCTATAAAGAGATGGACCAACCATATAAACAAGGCCAAATAGCCAGGAATGAGCTCATCAAGACACATTTTATGTAACAATAAGGTCTTTATTGCCATCATGCCCTCAAAAACACATATACAGGTGGTGTTCCTCATCCATTCTCATCATCAATGACACCACACATAACAGAGACCTCCACCTGCATCCCCTTCTTCCTTTCATGCCCATATATCTCAGTTGCTCCACTACCACATATTATCTACCCTCACACAGTATTACAGCAATCCCACCCACAGTTGCTTATATCCCCTATACACAGGGCTTAACTATACACAGAGACTTGGAACAGCACGTTTTGAACACACTTAGAGGTTTAACTGATTTTTATCTGAAAGGACATCTGGGAAACCAGTTGATGATTTAACAGATACCTAAGCTCCACCAACTGAACAATGGCTGGGAAAAATCATATCGCCAAAGCTGTTGCCCCCATTACAGCTTCTGCCTCTGTCCAGACAGAGGTCCCAATGCCAGTTGAAGACCATTTCCTTTTGCAGGATGCCTGCAGACAGAAGCTCTCAGGAAACAAGTGGAGAGAGAAGTACATTGATGTGATGCTTCTTGCAACATCCAAGTTCTCTTCTACAGCACCCCGGCTCACCACTAGCTCTCCCGGCGGGGATCGAGTGAGCCAGGACACCGGGACAGCCTCCTCCAGCTCCACTGGCCCAATCGGGGCAGCCGGCGGGACTTTTAAAAGCTGCGCCATTCCGGCACATGGCCCTCTATTCTACAGCACCCCGGCTCACCACCAGCTCTCCCGGCAGGGATCAAGCGAGCCGGGCCACCGGGACTGCCTCCTCCAGCTCCAGCGGCCCAATCGGGGCAGCCAGCGGGACTTTTAAAAGCTGCACCGTTCCGGCATGTGGCCCTCTCTTCTACAGCACCCCGGCTCACCACCAGCTCTCCTGGCAGGGATCGAGCGAGCCGGGCCACCGGGACCGCCTCCTCCAGCTCCAGCGGCCCAATCGGGGCAGCCGGCGGGACTTTTAAAAGCTGTGCCGTTCCGGTATGCCCATGCCTGGCGGGCCTGCGCCCGAGGGTCTCGCCAGAGGGCCCTTTGGCTTGGCCCTTAGGCACAGGCCTGACAGGCCGGGCCCATAAGAAACCCACCAGCTCTCGTTACCCACTTCATTCCGCCTCCAAACGGTCAGCGCTCCCAACCCACTAACAGGGTCGCCTTCTACCTCCAGGCCTTTAAACCCCCAGGCTCTCTACCGCTTCGAGGCTGAACTCAGCTGGGTAATCCCACAGATCCAATACAGACCGAAAAAGGCACGTAATCAAATCGCTGCTCCAGAAACTGTAAGTCAACCTCAGATGTCCTCAGCTCACAAGAAATTGTACTACTGTTTAACATTTGAATTGCGTAACAAATTATTAACCTTGAGTACCAACATGCTAGCCCTTCTGTATCTTTAAGTCGATTTGTTTAACCATAAACTGTGTTTTCCCACCCCACGCTTTCCCAGAAGCGCACCTACCGACCCCAAAACAATACTCAGTGACCTAAAGCTAACCCAGCACACCTACACACATGGCTACCTCCTTATTTACTTTTGCTCTAATTTACACACTGGCCAGCACTTTCCATGACTCTACCGTGCTCCCACATGGCTACCACCCTATCCAACTAATCCACAGTGCAAGCAGGAAACACTTCCGAAACCATTTCCAACTACCCCCAAATCCCTACCATAGAAGACAGACACACTTACTTTATGTATCTCTAGATCTCATAACCCCCACAAAAAGCAAAGAGATAGAGCCTCAGCGAAATCTCAGGTGCACCCTCATCAACGCACGCTCGGCCTGTAATAAATGGCCA
Source organism: Ichthyophis bannanicus (assembly GCA_033557465.1). Lineage (NCBI taxonomy): Eukaryota > Metazoa > Chordata > Amphibia > Gymnophiona > Ichthyophiidae > Ichthyophis > Ichthyophis bannanicus. The sequence goes on from CM066037.1 coordinate 361,245,074, forward strand.
GTAATCACAGATTTAATAGCCAACCTCAACCTAGATATACTAATGGTCACTGAAACATGGCTTTCTGACACTGACAACGTCATATTAAACCACCTCACACCACCTAACTTCTCAATCTACACCTGCAACAGAGAAAGCAGAAGAAGAGGAGGTGTCCTTGTACTTGCAAAAACTGTGCTACAATATTGGACTAACTTAACCAAGAGCACGCAGCACCTGAACACACTAACTATCTCCAACAAATCCAATACTATCAACCTCATTTACAGGGCACCAGGCGTTGAATCAGATGAGCTCTCAGATATCATTGACTTAGCCTGTAACCCTGAAGACCCCACCAAACCAAACTGGCTGTTGGGAGACTTTAATCTCGCTTCTATCCAACCTGCCCTAGCCAACACCTTCCTAGAGGCAATGATCAACCTCAACTACAAGCAAATTGTGGATGATCCCACCCACCAACGAGGGAAACTCTTGCATCTAGTCTTTGTCCCTCCTACAGATACGAGCAAGATAAGCCAAATTGAGCTTTCCATCACCCCTGTCCCCTGGTCAGACCACAACCTGATAACATTTCAGATACCAGCGCAACAAACCGCAGGCAGCCGCTCAAATACAAGGGAAATGTCAAAAACTGCCCGCTTCAAGCCGCTAGAGAAAGAGATGATCAAGAACCTCGCACTCCCAAAACTTGCCCTACCAACAGTCAACCTCAACGAAATGGTTACCAAGTGGAATGATACCCTCTCCTTATATGCTCAACAGCCGGCCATTAATAAACAAGCAATACCTGACAACCGAACGGCTAAAAAGCAGTCTGCTCCATGGTTCTCTCCCGAGCTACTATCTTCCCTACTCCACCTGAGAAAACTAGAGAGAAAATGGCGACATACCCGTAGCACCTCTGACCAAGTCACCTATTTAGCACATCTGAAACTCCACAGGGAATCAACATGGGTCAAGAGGAAGGAATTCCATGCTGAGCTCCTAAACCATTCGCTAAATAAGCCACGTGACCTCTTCAACTTGGTAAAATCCTTAACCAACCAACCATCTCCACCACAACAAGAATGTATTCAAACTCAGGTGTACGCGAACTACATTCAATCCAAAGCAATAAAAATAATCACCGCCACATCACAAGAACACTCCCAGACCTCCCACATGCAGTCTCCACTCACCAAACTCTCACCTCCTTCAGCAAAAACCATTGAGGACATTATCGCCACCATCAACACTACGACTGCTCCAACTGACCCATGCCCAGCTCACTGGATCAGGTCTATGCATTCAGAACTCAGTCCATTCATAGCCAACATCGCAAAGTTGTCCTTTGCAACTGGAGTTTTCCCAGATGCTCTCAAGCATACATCCATTCGACCATTACTAAAAAACAACCAGCTGGACCCAAAGAGAGAGGATTCTTACCGACCAATCTCTAGTATCCCATTACTAGCTAAAAGTCTTGAGAAGATGACCCAGAGACAGATCCAGCAGCATATAGATTCATCTTCCCCATTGGACCCATGTCAACATGAATTCAGAGAAGCCCATGGAGTGGAAACTCTCCTAACTATATTAACCAACACACTTATCAATGGGATAGACAGCATTAAGAAGGGCTTTGCGTTAATCTACCTCGATATAGCGGCAGCGTTCAACTCAGTAGACCACTCGCAGCTCCTTATGCGGCTTCATGAGAAGGGAATCCAGGACCGTGCATGGGATTGGTGCAAATCCTACCTAGAAGGTAGATGGCAGCAAGTTTGAATTGGTAACACTACATCCAAGCCCTTCCAGCAAAAACAGGGAGTACCCCAAGGCTCCTCCCTCTCTGCTCTGCTCTTTAATATTTATATGCAGCCTATTTGTGACATCACCCATTGCTTTGGCATATCTTGCCTCATGTACGCAGATGACGTTCTATTGTTTACACCTATAACTGTCACATGCCCGGACTATACAGCGCTAATCAACTGCTTCAACGCAGTAACGGATTGGCTTCTCAATCAGAACCTCCGTATAAACTTCAAAAAAACGGAAGTCCTAATAGTCACAAGAAATAAATGCTTCTCACCTCCACCAACACTAAAGGTTAGAGACGCAGAACTTCCAGTCAAGTCCAACATATGCTATCTAGGAGTGATATTGGATCAACAGTTGGACTTTCAAGGAGCACATTAAGCGCACGGTAAAAGCTATCTACTTCAAGATCAAGACCCTGCGTCACTTGAGACCCATGATGGAGCCCAATGACTTCCGCACCATCTTCCAAGCGCTAATTACACCACATTTCGACTACGCTAATATAATACTACACGGCCTCCCCAAGATTACCCTAAACCCTCTACAGTTGGCTATGAATGCAGCAGCCCGTGTCCTGTGCGGAACCTCAAAGAGTAACCACATTTCCCCCATCCTAAAAGAACTCCATTGGCTTCCAATAAGCTGTAGAATCTTATATAAGGCCCTCCTCATTACCTTCAAGGCCTTCAACAAAATGTCACCTGCATCAATTTCTGACCTTCTCGGACACACCACAAACAACAGATCTAGGAGATCACTAGCTGCAAATGTGCTACTTACTCCAAGTGAATCTACAAAACTTAACCAGTCAACCATCAATAGGGCATTTGTGAACTATGCTCCTAGGTGCTGGAACAAGCTCCCTCCCAGCATGAGAGCAATCTGTGACCTTAAGCAGTTTAGAAAGGCCCTAAAACATCACCTGTTTCTCATGCATTTTACACAGCTAGATGTCCCCCCCCATCAACCCCCCCGCCCCCACAATCTCAAACCTGTGCTATCTGATAACATAGAACTTACAGCGAATTTAGCACCAACAAGTAAATTGTTCGAAATGTAAATAGTTTCCCCCAGTTTACCTCCATGTTAAAGCCCTGTTATATGTAAACAAAGGCCAGACTAGACTGAGCAAGTATTATATTGTTTTAATGTAAACCACACTGATAACAAAGAGTGCGGTATATAAGAAATGTTAAATAAATAAATAAAGATATGGACCAACCATATAAGCAAGGCCAAATAGCCAGGAATGAGCTCATCAAGACACATTTTATGTAACAATAAGGTCTTTATTGCCATCATGCCCTCAAAAACACATATACAGGTGGTGTTCCTCATCCATTCTCATCACCAATGACACCACACATAACAGAGACCTCCACCTGCATCCCCTTCTTCCCTTCACGCCCATATATCTCAGTTGCTCCACTACCACATACTATCTACCCTCACACAGTATTACAGCAATCCCACCCACAGTTGCTAATATCCCCTATACACAGGGACTTGGAACAGCACGTTTTGAACACACTTAGAGGTTTAACTGATTTTTATCTGAAAGGACATCTGGGAAACCAGTTGACGATTTAAAAGATACCTAAGCGCCACCAACTGAACAATGGCTGGGAAAAATCATATCGCCAAAGCTGTTGCCCCCATTACAGTTTCTGCCTCTGTCCAGGCAGAGGTCCCAATGCCAGTTGAAGACCAGTTCCATGTGCAGGATGCCTGCAGACAGAAGCTCTCAGGAAACAAGTAGAGGAACTCAGAGAGGAGGTGGCGAGGCTGAGGAGCATTCAAGAGAGAGAGAAGTACATTGATGTGATGCTTCTTGCAACATCCAAGTTCTTCAGCAGTGGAGAAGATGGGAGCCTACAGAATGACAAAGGTTGGACACAAGTCACCAGGGCCTGCAGAATCGCCAATCCAACTTCTCCAGCCCTTAAATTGAAGAACCATTATGCAGCCCTGGAAGCGGAGGAGGTAAAAACATCCCTGGAAAGAAAAGAACCAGATCTCGAGCACCCCAAAGTTGCAGAATCAGTGACCACAAGGAAGCGAAGGGTAGTGGTGGTTGGTGACTCTCTTCTGAGCAGTACAGAGGCATCCATCTGCCGACCAGACTTGATGTCCAGAGAGATATGCTGTCTTCCAGGTGCCAGAAATCTGAGATGTTACAGAGAGTTTGCTGAGAATCATCAAGCCCACTCTTACCCAATGTTGCTAATCCATATCGGCACAAAAGATACTCCCAGGTATACTTCTGAGTGTATCAAAAGTGATTTCATGGCTCTGGGACACAGGGTGAAGCAAATAGGGGTTCAGGTGGTGTTCTTTTCAATCCTCCCTGTTGAGGGTAAAGGCCAAGGCAGAGAAGCTCACATCCTGGAGATGAATGCATGGCTGCGTGGATGGTATCATCGAGAGCATTTTGATTTCCTGAACCATGGAATGCTGTTCCAAGGGTTGCAGAGCAGAGATGGCATCCATCTGTCCAAGAAAGATTGACATGTCTTCAGTGGCAGACTGGCTAATCTACTGAAGAGGGCTTTAAACTAGATTAATTGGGGATGGGTGAAGAAAGCCCCCAGATAAGTGAAAGCCCCCGGGTAAGTGAAACATTAAATACCTTTATGGAAATGGGTAAAAGGAACAACATATGGAAAGTGGTGTGTATAAATGCTCGTAGCATTAGAAATAAAATCCCAGAAGTTGAAGCTTTAATGGGAAATGCTGACTTGGATTTAGTGGCAGTTACAGAAACATGGTTCACAAAAAACCATGACTGCAATGTAACTATGCCAGGCTATACTTTATTTTGAAAGGACAGGGTAGGAAGAAGCAGAGGAGGAGTTGAATTATATGTAAAAAATAATATGAAAACTTTGGAACTACAGAGCTTAAAAGGGAGAAAGGAGGCACTGTGGGTTAAACTAGAAAGAGGGAAAGAGAAATCTATTTGCATTGGCTTGATATACAGACTGCCCTTACAGGAGGAAGAGGTGGACGGAGAGTTAATTGAATACATACCCAGCATGGCTAGGAAAGAGGAAGTGCTACTGATAGGGGATTTCAATATACCAGAGGTTGATTGGCAAATTCCTGCTGCAGTATTATCTAGAAGTAAGGAGATCCTGGACTCTCCACAGGGAGAAAGATTCAGGCAACCGTTAACAGAACCCACACGTGAAGGAGCCATACTGGGCTTGGTGCTTACCAATGGAGAAAGTGTTTCTGATGGTATAGTAGGAGATCATTTTGCATCCAGTGATCACCAGATGGTGTGGTTCAGTATTAGGACTAGGGCTTTTAAAATCCATTCAAAAGCGAGGTTCTTAGACTTTAGGAAAACTAACTTTGCCAAGATGGGCCAATACCTCAGGGAGTTGTTAGCGGGATGGGAACAGCTGGGGGATGTAGAAAAACAGTGGGCAAAACAGAAAGGGGATATTTTAAGGGCAACCAACCTTTTTGTTAAAATGGTTAATAAAAGTAAAAGGAGACCGCTATGGTTTTCGAAATAATAACACCCACAAACAGGAACAGAAACGAGGGATATCTTTAACAATTTTCAGAAGACTGTGTTCGTGAGAAACTATCTTAACTTAAAGTATACAAAGTGATGGGACCGGATGGGATACACCCTAGAATACTGAGGGAACTTGGGGATGTTTTAGCAGCTCCACTGACTGACCTTTTCAATGCCTGTTTGGAGTTGGGAGTGGTGCCAAAGGACTGGAGAGAGGCACATGTGGTCCCTTTACACAAAAGCGGAAGTAAGAATGTGGTTAAAAACTACAGGCCGGTTAGTTTAACTTCGGTGGTGAGTAAATTATCGGAAGCACTGCTTAAAAAGAAAATAGTGAGATTTCTGGAGTCCCGTGGATTACAGGATCCGAGACAGTATGGATTCACCAGAGGCAGGTCTTGTCAGACAAATCTGATTGATTTCTTTGACTGGGTGACCAGGTAGTTGGACCGAAGGAGAGCCCTAGATGTGGTGTATTTAGATGACCATAAAGCCTTTGACACCGTTCCTCACAGGGAACTTATAAACCAACTGAGCATCCTAGGGATGGACTCTAAAGTTACTGCTTGGGTTAGAAATTGGCTGGGTGGGAGGTGATAAAGATTACAGGTAAATGGAGCTCAGTCTGAGGAGAAGGAGGTTACCAGTGGTGTGCCCCAGGGATCTGTCCTTAGTACAATTCTTTTTAAGATCTTTGTTAGTGATATAGTGGAAGGGCTGTTGGGTAAGGTTTGTCTCTTTGTGGATGATACCAAAATATGCAATAGAATAGACACCCAGGAAGGTGTAGATAACATGAGGAAGCTTGAAGAATGGTCTAGAATTTGGCAGCTGAGATTTAATGTTAAAAAATTCAGGTTCATGCATTTGGGCTGCAGAAATCCAAGGGATAGAGTATAGGGGTGAAGTACTTTTGTGCACTAGTGGGACCTGGGCTTGATTGTGTCTGATGATCTTAAAGTAGCTATACAGGTAGAAAAGGTGACGGCAAAAGCTAGAAGTATGCTTGTGTGCATAGGGAGAGGAATGGCCAGCAGAAGAAAGGAGGTGATAGTGCCTCTGTATAAGTCTTTGGTGTGCCCACATTTGGAGTATTGTGTGCAATTCTGGAGATTGCACCTTCAAAAGGATATAAACAGCTGGAGTTTAGTACAGAGGGTGGCTGCTAAAATGGTTAGTGGTCTTCATTATAAAGCATATGAGGCCAGACTTAAGGATCTTAATATGTACGCCTTAGAGGAAAGTCAGGATAGAGGTGATATAACTGAGACGTTTAAATACCTCCATGGCATAAATGCACAGGGGGAGAGCCTCTTTCGTTTGAAAGCAAGCTCTGCTATGAGGGAACATGGGATGAGGGTGAAAGGGGATAGATTCAGAAGTGATATGCAGAAATATTTCTTTATGGAAAGAGTGGTGGATCTATGGAATAGTCTCCCAGAGGTGGTGGTAGAGATGAGGATAGTATCTGAATTCAAAGAAGTATGGGACAAACACAGAAGATCTCTAAAGGAAAAAAGGGGACTATTGTAGTGGTTGATATGGAAGGACAGACTAGATAGGCCATATGTTCTTTTTCTGTATTCATGTTTCTATGTTTCTATCCCCTCACACATCTCTGGGACCACAGAATTCACCCACACTAACCCATTTATGTATGTCTATGAAAGGCTCTTGATAAGAATATAAGAACATAAGATATGCCATACTGGGTCAGACCCAGTGTTCATCATGCCCAGTATCCTGTTTCCAGCAGCGGCCAATCCAGGTCACAAGTACCTGACAAATTCCCAAAAAGGTACACAGATTCCATACTGCTTATCCTGGGGTTAGCAGCAGATTTTCCTGGTCCTTTTTGATAATGATTTATGGACTTTTCCCCCAGTAACTTGTCCAAACTTTGGTAATATGTTCAAATATATTTATTTACTATATTTTATGTCATTTGGTGGATATTATTAAGAGTTTTGGACTTTATTTTCATTGTTATGCTTTTCAGCAGTGGTCAATCCATAAAGCATCAGGACTGAACCCAGACAAATCACAGAGTGGGATTGTGTATTTTCTTAGGTTTATTTAAATATTCTGCCCTTGAAGGTTTTTAGTCAGGTTAGTGGATCTCTTATTGAATCTTTATTCTCACATTACTCGAGTAGCTAGGAATGGCATTTTTTTTTATTGAGGCAATTGAAAAGATTGATTTCTTATTTAGATAGGGGGATACTAGCTACCAACATCTATGCCTTGGTAATCTCAAAGTTGGACTGCTGCAATATCCTACATGTGAGGTTATCCAAGAAGGAACAAGACATTTGCCGTTAGTCCAAAATGCAGCTACTGGTTGTTGGTAGGCTGTGGCATGAGGGATCATATTTCCCTCTATCTGGCATAATTGCACTGGTTACCTAAAGCTGAGATGGCCCAGTTTAAATTAGGCTGGTTGGTCATTAAAGCTTTATATAGTTTGGGCCTGAAATAATAGCAAATGTGACTAAATTTGTATGAATCAACAGCAGTTTAAATTTAAAACAAAGAAGAGAGCTTTCTGGTTAAATTTAGAACCCAGCAGAGAGCTTCTAGTTTAAATTTCATACTAAGTCAGAGCCTAGCAGCAGCAAAGAGCTTTAATTTAAATCAAATCAGAATATAACGTAGCATAAAAGGCAAAACAGGGTCAGTATTCTTTGAGAAATAAATAAAGTCTTCTAGAGATATTTACAAAGAGGCCTTCTACCTAGGGGGCAAGAGACCTCTGAAGCTTTTTAAATAGGTGTTAAAGCCAGGTGGCAGATCAAAAGGCCATTTTGATAGACTCCTTCTCTCCAAGCAAGGACTGTTAATCACCCAGGAAGTTGGTCACAGCTTACCTTAGAAGCACAGGACAGGGTACTGTGTAGCAGCCCTAAGTCTTATTTCCCTCCCTCCCTCCCCAACACCCACCCACCCGTGGGATAATCATAGCTTTATAGGTACTTACACATCTTAAAGGAAAGGGGCTGCTCTCAGGTTCAGCTCTTTATCCAAATTAGTCATACATTAAGGACCTGAGATTAATTAAGCTTCAGGTGAACAAAGTATATTAAATATATTAGGTACACTTTTCTAGTATAAGTATCCACAGCAACCCTTACTAGGTAAAGAACTTAAAGATCTAAACACAAGCTTAAAACTAAGATGCAGACAGCAGTCCAGCAGCGAGATGGGGGATTTCCAGTATTTTGCATTGAGTGTCACATGTATGATTTTCTCCCAGTTAGTGAGAGGTCTTACGTGTGCACTAGGTGCAAGGAACTCTTTGCTCTCAGGGAACGAGTCCATTTTCTAGAGACTAGAGTAAGAGACTTGGAAGACATAAGAAAGACAGAGAGATACATAGACGAGACCTACTGGGATATAGTCCTGAAGTCCCAGCTCCAGTCTGGCAGCATCCCTGTTGCCATGGAGGAGAGAGGTCACGTGACAGGAGAGCATCACCCTGGTGTGGCAGGAAGTGATCCTGTAACTAGGACCTGTCCTCCAGGTGATGTAAAACCCTCTCGCACCGAGGAAGTTTCTCCAGGGCCATGTGCCCATGAGGGAAGGGTTAGGACAGTCGTTATAGTTGGTGATTCGATCATTAGGCATGTAGATAGCTGGGTGGCTGGTGGACGTGAGGATCGCCTGGTAACCTGCCTGCCTTGTGGGAAGGTAGCGGACCTCACGCGCCACCTAGATAAGGTCTTAGATAGTGCCGGGGAGGAGTCTGCTGTCTTGGTATATGTCGGTACCAATGACATAGGAAAATGTGGTAGGGAAGTTCTGGAGGCTAAATTTAGGCTTTTAGGTAGGAAGTTGAAATCTAGAACTTCCAGGGTAGCGTTCTCTGAAATGCTTCCCGTTCCACATGCAGGACCCAAAAGGCAGGCAGAGCTCCGGAAATGCGTGGATGAGACGATGGTGCAAGGATGAGGGTTTTGGATTTGTTAGGAACTGGGGAACATTCTGGGGAAAGGAAGGGCTCTTCCAAAGAGATGGGCTTCACCTTAACTGGGATGGAACCAGACTGCTGGCATTAACCTTTAAAAAGGAGATAGAGCAGCTTTTAAACTAGATAATAGAGAAAAGACGACAGTTGCCCAAGAGTGCATGGTTTGGAAGAATGTATCCTTGAAGGATACTACCAAAAGCAGAGAGGTTCCAAAAATGAGTAAAGTAGCCCAAATGCCCTTGAGTATGGAGCAGACAGAGCTTAAAGATTCCAAATTACCCATGCCTACCAATAGCCAGATTAATATGAATAAAATACAGTCTCTAAAATGCTTGTATGCCAAATGCTAGAAGTCTAAAAAATAAGATGGGAGAGTTAGAATATGTAGCACTAAATGAGAGATTAGATATGATTGGAATCTCAGAGACATGGTGGAAGGAGGACAACTAGTGGAACAATGTGATAACTGGATACAAACTATATCGTAATGATAGAGCTGATCAAATTGGTGGAGGGGTTGCGCTCTATGTTAGAGAGGCCATTGAATCAGAATTGATTAAAGTTTTGCAGGAAACAAAATTTGCTGTAGAATCTCTATGGATTGAAATTCCATGTAAAAAGAGGAAGGTGATGGCAGTGGGGGGTGTACTATTGACCGCCTGGCCAGAATGAACAAATGGATGAAGAAATTCTCAAAGAAATCAAGTAAGCTAACAAACGTTACAGCACAGTAATAATAATGGGTGATTTCACTTACCCTGGTATTGATTGGGTCAGTGTCATGGCAGAACATGTTAGGGAGATAATGTTCCTCGATGAAATAAATGACTGCTTCTTGGAGCAGCTGGTTCATGAACCGACTAGAGGGGAAGCCATATTGGATCTAGTCCCTAGTGGAACACCAGATATGGTGCAAGAGATAAGGGTGTTGGGGCCACTTGGCAATAGTGATCATAGCATAATTGTATTAGTTTAATTAGTGGAGCAAGGATGGTATGAAAATCCACAGTGCTACCGTTTAACTTTTGAAAGGGCGACTATGATAAAATGAGGAAAATAGTTAAGAAAAAACTAAAATGAGCAGTTCCAAAGGTTAAAGACTTACATCAAGCTTGGGTGTTGTTGAAAATTACTGTCTTGGAAGCCCAGACCAGCTGTATTCCACTCTTTAAGAAAAGTGGAAGAAAGTCCAAAAAACTGCCAGCATGCTTTAAAGGTGAGGTCAGAGAGGCTGTTGTTGCCAAAAAAGCATCTTTCAGGAAATAGAAAAAAGAGCCAAATGACAAAAACTGGAAACAGCACAAGCACTGGCAAGTTATATGCAAGGCATTGATAAGAAAGGCAAAGGGAGAATTTGAGAAGAAACTTACTGCGAAAGCAAAAACATATAATAAAGACTTTTTCCAAAGACATTGATAGCAAAAATACAGTGAGAGAGTCAGTTGATCCATTAGATGATAGATGGTTTAAAGGGGCACTAAGAGGCGACAAGGCAATAGCGGAGAGACTGAATGAATTCTTTGTTTTGGTCTTTACTGAGGAAGATGTAGGATGTTACCCATGACTGAAGTGGTATTTAAAGGTGCTGAAGAACTGAAGGAAATATCGATACATCGGGAAGATGTATTACAACTATTAAACTGAAGAGTAGCAAATCACCTGGACCAGAAGATATACATCCAAGGGTTTTAAAAGAATTGAAATACGAGATTGCAGACCTGCTATTAGTAATCTGTGAACTATCATTAAAATCATCTCTAATACCTGAAGATTGGAGGATGGCCAACGTAAAGCCAATTTTTAAAAAGGGCTCCAGGGGTGATCCAGGAAACTACAGACCAGTGAGCCTCACGTCAGTACCGGGAAAAATGGTAAAAACCATCATAAAGAACAAAATGACTGAACATTTGTAGATAGTCATGGCTTAACGGGAGACAGCCAACATGGCTTTAGACAAGGAAGATCTTGTCTTACTAATCTGTTATGTTTTTTTGAAAGTGTGAATAAACAGGTAGACAAAGGTGAGTTGGTTGATATAGTGTATTTGGACTTTCAGAAAGCCTTTGACAAGGTCCCTCATCAGAGACTTTTGGCAAAACTAAAGAGTCATGGGATAGGAGGCAGTGTACTATTGTGGATCCGGAACTGGTTAAAAGATACAAAGCAAAGGTTAGGGCTAAATGGCCAATTTTCCCAATGGAGAAAGGTGAATAGTGGTGTACCCCAGGGATCTGTGCTGGGCCCACTGCTTTTTGACATATTCATAAATGACCTTAAAAAGGGAATAACGAGTGAGGTTATCAAATTTTCAGATGACACAAAACTATTTAAAGTTGTTCAAATCCATGAGGATTGTGGAAAATTGCAAGATGATCTTGATAAATTGGAAGAATGGGCATCAAAATGGCAGGTGAAATTTAATGTGGACAAGTGCAAAGTTATGCACCTAGGGAAAAACCACCCAAACTACGGTTACACGATGCAAGGTTCCACATTAGGAACCACCACCCAGGAAAAAGATTTAGGCATCATTGTGGATAACATGTTAAAACCCTCCGCCCAGTGTGAAGAAATGTCCAAGAGAGCAAATAGAATGCTAGGTATTATTAGGAAAGGAATGGAAAATAAAACAAAGGATATTATAATGTCTCTGTATCGTTCCATGGTGCGACCACACCTTGAATATTGTGTGCAATTCTGGTCACCGTATCTTAAAAAGGATATAGCATTATTAGAAAAGGTTCAGAGAAGAGCCACCAAAATGACAAAGGGGATGGAAGGATACTCCTATGAAGAAAGGCTAAAAAGGTTAGGGCTCTTTAACTTTGTAAAGAGACGGCTGAGGGGAGATATGATAGAAGTCTATAAATTAATGAATGGAGTGGAACGGGTAAACGTAGATTGATTGTTCACATTATCAGAATATAGAAAGACTAGGGGACATGCAATGAAGCTACAGGGTAAACCATTTAAGACTAATACAAGAAAATATTTTTTCACTCAATGTGTAATCAAACTCTGGAATTTGTTACCGGAGGATGTAGTAAAGGCTGTTAGTGTAGCTGGGTTTAAAAAAGGTTTGGACAAGTTCCTGGAGAAAAAGTCCATAAACCATTATTAAAAAGGGACCCAGGATATCAATGCTTGACCCAATACAAGCATTGTGGAACTTGTGTCTTTTAGGGAAACTGCTAGGTACGTATGACCTAATTTGGCCACTATTGGAAACAAATACTTGGCTTGATGGACCTTGCTATTTATTTATTTAACATTTCTTCTATACCGCGCTATTTTAGATCAGTGCGGTTTACATTCAACATCAACTATACAATGCAGGCACTCTGAGTTGTATTTACAATGAACGGGGAGATCAACTTGGAAATAACTGGGGAAACTATCTACATTGTATTTACACTGGTACCTACTTTCAGGCTATGATCCAGTATGGCATATTTTATGTCCTTATGTTCTGAACCTTGAAATCTCAAGGGGAAATTCTGTTACAGGTCCCTTGTATAAAACAAATTAGCCTTGAGTGTGGTCTTATTTTTCTGGAACCAACTTCCAAGGGAGATGAGGGAAATTGTTGCTTTCTTAAAGTTTCATAAATTTCTTAAGACTTTTAGAGTATGAATTAGTAATTTTTTTTGTTGTTAATTTAATTGCAAGTTTACATTGAGTATTCAGTAGAGATTATTTTAATTGTTAATTTTGTTATGTAATTATATCAAAGCTCAACAAATCCCAAGTGCCATTTTGCCATGACTAAAAAATATCAGACCTGGCAGCTAGTGCTTGCATGCAGAGAATATGGTGAGCCTATTTCAAAACAGAATCAGGACCACACAAATGATGTGGATCAGAGGCAACCTGATAGCCAAATCAAAGTGGCAGCCTGTGATATGATGGTATCAGCTAAGCGGAAGGGGATGTCATTGTTCCATTATGATCTGGGGCAGCATCTGCTCTTTATTATTTGGGGGCCCTGGTCTAGGAAGTTCTCTATGCCAAGCTCTTCCATGGAATGGAGAGAGGAGAATCAAGTGTTGGAGGGAAGTTCTGGAGGTGGATTGAAGCAACCATTTGTACTACAGCATGGTTTTCTCAATGACTGTGAAACTCAACAAATCCTCAGCACTCTGCTTGCCTTCCCTTAATTCACTTCCACTGACAGGGGGAGAACGGAGATCCTGTCAGGGAGGCTTTGATTTAAAGCAGCAGAGTACCAGCCATGGTGGATTCTGCAGTCGACAGGTATTGAACAGTTTCTAGGAATGAAGTCAAAGTCAGCGGTTTGCACGTGCACTGGCCTTGGTTGCTGACAATTCCTGTGTGCTGCTGCTGCTCTTCAGTTCACCCTCTGGTGTTCAGGAGCTGCAGGTATATCATCCCTTGTGTTTACTATTACCCTGCACATATTGCTGGAGTCCAAAAGTTTGTGTGAAGCAGGAGACAGTGGGTAAGTGAAAGTGGAAGGTTTTCATGGCTAAAATCAGGGCCAGTGCTACCCGGTAACCAGGGTAAGTGTGGCAGGGGAGGTGCCATCCTCTGGGGGGCACCATTGCTAGAAGCCCCCCCCCCTAGCAGGGCTTGTCCTAGGTATGTGTGGCCCTGTGCATGCCTGACCAGCTTCAGAAGGAGCCAGTGAGTCCCAAAGCCTGACACCTGTGCAGGAGACAGGAAGTGCCCCTTTTTAACCAGTATGTGTGACTTCTCACAGCTGTGGGTGTAAAGGAAAACACTGCTGTTTACTCCCATGGCTGTGCAGAGGTGAACCATGGCATCAAACTTCGGGCCTCACTGGCTTCTTCTGGAGCCGATCAGGTGCGTGCGGGGCCCCTTGTGGTGTGGGGCCATGTGTGTGTGGAGGAGGGAGCCCCTGGCACTGTAAAAGGACCAGGGCTAGAAAAGGAAAAGAGCTAATGATGGGAAATGAGGAGACTACTATTGAAAGGGAGATAATGCTGCGAGGAGCTGGGATTGGAGGGGGCTGATACTGGGGGGCTTGAACTGGAAATGGGATGATGCTGGGGGGATAGAAAGACAATTGCAAATTAGGATTTGCTTCCCTCTCCAAGAGGCTTCCCCCTCTCACCTACATCCCCATCTGTGTCTCAACATTAGCCTCCTTCCACCTGAGAAGGGTGCCCTACAGCTTCCCCACCCATGCCACCCTTACTGCTTAGCCACACACTGCTCCCCCATGATCACATGCTCCCAGAAGATGTCTACCACTGACCCATCACTGACCCTGTCTTGCATCAGAGGAGCCCTATTGGCCAGCTGCTGCCCTCCGTTTCACAGAAGCCCTCCTCTCCCTAACTCCCACCCACCAATACCTTTACTCTGTGTCATGTCATCCCTTCCCCTCTGCTGCTCTTCTGTCCCCTCACTATACTCTGTTTCCTTTCCTTCCAGGGCTGGCAGCTGTCCACACAATCTCTTACATCTTCTGCAGGGTTTCAGAGCAAGCCATGTTACCATGGACTAGGGAAACCTCTTGTGCCCAGTCTCAGTTGGGACTAGACCTGCAGACATTGCTTGCGCTATGTACCCCCCCCCCCCCCCAAGTAGAGTGTTGGCACTCCTGTTTGTATGAAATGTTTCAGGGCAAATATGTATAAAACCACATTGATGGACTCGTGTAAAGGAAACTGACCTCTAGCACAGTGGACCTATGCCATGATACTCCTGCAATGTGTGTCGCAATGTTGTGTTTTCAGGCAGAGTGGCTTACCATGCTTGATGCTGTGCAATTTGTATGCTGGCTATATGGACCATGACCAAACTATCATTTAATCTTTTTATGTTTGGTTGCATTCAGGGCCTCCCCCATAGTGGCACTGGTCAACTTTGTGCACATCCATACACCCATTGTTATCAAGCCATAAAATGCAGGTCCAGGGATAGATGCGTTTGTAAGCTATACATGTCACATGTGATAACCAGGGGAAATCAGATTGTGCACTGATCATACTTCTTGTTACAAATGCTGTATCAGAGCTGTGTAGAGTACAAGTGACTGATAAGTGATGTGAGCATGATACCACACTGACATGAATGTTTACAAACAGTGAGTATAATCTGAGAGTCACACCACAGCTGCTGACGTCTGTCAACAGCATGCAGCTATTTTGATGTTCTACAGAAATAGAGATCAGTTGGTCTTTCCAGCATGGGTAGATGACATCATAATGGGCAGGAAATGCACATGGGTACACAGTCCTGCACAGGCATCATCTACAAGCATAACAGGCAGTATTGAGGTCATTCCAGAACATGGTTTGTACGTGCAGAAGGGATGTTTATGTGCCAAAAATGTCCCCAACTGTATTCTGAAACACTGCTGATATGCACATCCATGGCATTAGCACAGGGATCTCAGAAGGGGCAGAATGGGGGCATGGTCAGCCACAGAAATGTATGAAGCTGTCTAGGCTGATAGACCCAATTCTGATCCCACGGGCATGTCTAGCCCCCACGGGATCAGAATCGGGTGCTACCGCTGCACGCCCCAATTCTGCCCGGCCGTACAGGAGTAGGACGTGCAGAATTGAATTGGCCTCTAGGTGTTTCCCAGAAATTTCCAAAAAAAATCTGCTTATCTCCAGGAACAAGCAGGAATGTAGTCCTCACATATGGGTATCGTCGGTACCGACGGAGCCTGCGCGGGAACGCTCCCCAGTGTCCAATAGGAACGCTTTTGGGAGCATCCCTCAGCACATGCGCGCTGTCTTCCCGCCTTTCCAGCTGTCCCTCTTCAGTTCTTCGTTTTCCGTGGAACTGACAGGACCTATTCCCTGTCACCGCAGAAAATTACATCTTTGAACTTCTTTCTGTGGTCGCGTTTGCCTACCGCACGATGCCTACCGGTACCACCGGTTCTTTTATTTTCTTCTAAAAAAAAAAAACAACTTTCAGTTTTCTTTCAGAAACTTTCCTTTTTGGTGCTAGGCGCCATTTTGGGCACTAGGCCCCATTTTCCTAAATTATGGAAAAGCCAACTAGTGGCTTTAAAAAATGCACTAAGTGTGGCGGTACCATTTCTGTCACTGTCACCCATGATTGGTGTCTAAAATGTTTAGGACCTGATCATTCTCCAACTGAATGTCTCTCCTGCATGGGGATGACCAAAAGAGGAAGACAGAAATGGAATGCAAAGCTCAGTACCCTTTTTTCTTCGGATGCCAGATCCATTGCATCGACATCGTCGAGGGCCTCTTCTTCCTCCTATGGATCTCAGGTAACTAAACATAAGAGCCAGTCCTCAAAGGGTAGCTCTCCTGCTAAGCATCGAGAGGCCGTTGGCATTGCCCTTGAGGGAACCACACCGGCAAAACAGCCCCAGCGGGAGGCTTCGGCTTCCAAAGCATCGACGGGGCTTCAGGATGTTCTCCAGGCCCCAACCTCGCAAGAACTACCTGTGCCATGCTCAGGGATTCCGGCCGTCCTTACTGTTACCGACACCCAGGCATCAGCAGCATCGATAGACCAGAGGTTCCTCGCTATCGAATGCAGCATCGCGGCTCTTCTCTTGGCAGCAGTACCAGTGATCCCAAGAGCACCGGTGCCGACATCGACACTAATGCCGGTACTGACAGCGATACAGACACCGGTATCGACACCGGTGATGCCGGTACCGACGGTGCTGGCGCCGGTGGGAACTCTTCCTAAGCCATCTCTGGCTGGAGGGGACAAAGTGGTACCGGCTCACCTCGGTACCGACCTCGATCGGTACCGGGATCGTGCTTTGCAAGAGCATCAGACTCAGGAATACTTTGATTCCTCCGATTCTGAAGACTCTGACAATTCTGCTGGCACTAGAGGGTTTCTTCTAGAAGATCCCTCTTCTCCCCAACCCAGAATGTCACCTCCAGAGGACATGTCTTTTCAGGATTTCATCCGTGATATGGCCAAAGGTCTTTCAATCACAGTAGCTCCTGAAGAAGAACCCAGAGCAAAGGAATTGGAAATCCTCCAATATCCTAAAGCTCCTAAGGAGGCAGCTACTCTGCCTATCCATGAAATTCTGCATAACTTGATGCTCAGAATGTGGGAGACACCTCTGACTACTTCTCCTCACTCTAGGAGTCTTGATACTATGTATCGAGTCCCACCATGTCCTGGATTTCAGAAAACTTAGCTGCCACACCATTCAATGGTAGTGGAGTCAGCCATGCGTAGGATGAAAAGAGCTAAAAGACATGCATCCAATCCTCCAGGTCGTGAATGCAGGACTCTGGATGCTTTTGGATGCAGAACTTTCCAAGCTTCCATGCTTTCAGCTAGGATCAGCTCATATATCCTATATATGGGAATGTTCCTCAAATAAATCACAGGAGATTTGAACTTATGAGCCCATTTCTCCCAGATGATAAGAGACAAGACTTTATTACTCTGGTTAAGCATGCTCAGGATGTCTCCAAGTTTGTCAATCGTGCTATTGTCATTGGTGCACGATGGATTGCCTGGCTACAGGCATCAGACTTGGAGACTTGGGTACAGGCCAAGTTAGGCAACATTCCTTGCACGGGAGAGAATCTCTTTGGCAAGAACTGGCAGGAAAAGGCTAATGAGTTAGATGCTGACAATTCTACCTTAGATAGATTGTCAAAGTCTACAGCCACTCCAGCCAAAAGAAAGCCTTATAAAAAACCCTCTTTTAGAAAAAAGAGGAAGTTTTATCCTTCCTATACCCATCAGACTAAAGCTCCATGGTCAGGTTGCCCTAAAGGGACAAACTAGACAACAAAAGAAACCTAAGGGCCCGAGAGCCCAACCAGCTGTCCAGGTTCAGCCCCCTCAAGGGCTTTGACTCCTTCCTAGAGAGCTTAGCCTTCCTGCCTCTGAGGGGTCCTCAACCCCCCAATATTCCTGGCAGGTTATGCCACTTTGTCAACAGATGACATCAGATAACAGCAGAAGATTGGACTTTGTCCATTGTAGGGGAGGGATGCAAGCTTCATTTTCCTTTTCAGGGGAAGACATTTTCAGTACAGGGTTCTTCCTTTTGGTCTGGCTTCAGCACCAAGGGTATTCATGAAATGCATGGCAGTAGTGGCTGCATTTCTACGAACCCTGGGGAATTTTGTCTTCCCTTACTTAGTCGACTTGCTCATCCGAGCCTCCACAGTGACAGAGGCCAGTACTGCACTGTCTCGTACAATGCGAATCCTCCAATACTTGGGATTGGTAATAAACTTCCCGAAATCTCAACTAGTTCCTTCCCAATGCCTAGAATTCATAGGAGCCTGTCTGGATACCAGACAGGCAAGGGCTTTCCTTCCACAAGCCCACTGTCTTCGCATAATGCAGTTAGCTTCCCAGGCAGCAAGCAAATCCTCCCTCACTGCTCGGGAGCTACTGCAGTTACTGGGACACATGGCATCCACAGTTCATGTAGTTCCATATGCTCGCCTCCACATGCGAGCAGCTCAGTGGATCCTCTCCACATAGTGGACACAGGCCATGGGGCATTTGTCGGCAAAATAACAATCTCTCAACGACTAATTTTGTCCCTCCAATGGTGGCAATCATTAGAAAATCTGACAGTAGGGTCTCCTTTCCATCAACCCCTCTTTCAGGCCACCCTAACAACAGATGCATCACAGGCGGGTTGGGGAGCACACCTGAATCATCTCTCTACCCAGCGCACCTGGACTCCACAGGTGGTTGGTTTACACATAAACCTCCTGGAGTTAAGAGAAATTTATTTAGCTCTTCGAGTGTTCCACGTCCAGCTCAGCTACAAGACAGTCCTAGTCCAGATGGACAATCAGGTAACCATGTTCTATGTGAACAAGCAGAGCGGGACGGGCTCTCTGTCATTATGCAATGAAGCTTTACGACTATGGGCCCTCGCCAGAGAGCATCAAATTCATCTTCTAGTGGTATATCTTCCAGACATTCAAAACCTTTGGGCAGACAAACTCAGTCGAGTACTGCTACCTCACGAGTCGTCACTCCACCTAGACCAGGTGGCAAAGATATTTCATCTCTGGGGTACTCCAGACATAGACCTCTTTGCAAGTCCACTGAATGCCAAACTTCCCCGGTTCTGATCCAGGATTCCGGCGCAAAACTGTCAGGCAAGGGATGCCTTCCTCCTTCACTGGGGTCAGGACTTCCTTTATGCCTTCCCACCCATTCCCCTCATCCCCAAGACACTCTTCAAACTTCAGAGAGACAGAGATCGCATGATTCTCATAGCACCACGATGGCCACGCCAAACATGGTATTCCCTGCTTCTGCATCTCTCTCAAGCGGAACCTCTGGAGTTAGGGCATGCTCCAGATTTCCTTTCCCAGGAGAACGGGATGCTATGGCACCCGAATCCCCAGTCCCTGCACCTCATGGTCTGGTTGTTGAAGGCTTAGACCTCCAGGATTTCAACCTGTCCCAGCAGGTAAAAGATATCCTCCAGGCTTCTAGGAAACGTTTCACAAGAAGATCTTATGCCTTCAAGTGGAAACGTTTTGCTATATGGTGCTCCAAGAAGGGATTAAACCCCCGGGTCCTACCCTTAGAATCGATACTAGAGTATCTCCTTCACTTATCGAATTCTGGGTTAAAGACCAATTCGGTAAGCGTTGTCGTGCACCGTCCTAGTGGCCAGTGGTCGTAAGGGTAGGTGGGACACAAAAATTATTTTATTATGAGAGGAGAGTCTTTTAAGAGCCAGGTGTAACCTGGTCTTAGCAGTTCAGCTCCTAACTAAGAAAAATTGTGAATGCAGAGTAGAGGGTTAACAAGGCATTTATTTCCCTTTACGCATAAGATTCAGCTGGGTTACAACCTAAAGAAAAAGTCCTTAACTTCAGGAATGAAATCAACTCAGGTTAACAGAAAAACTGTTATGCTTCACAGTTGTAACAATGCTTAGTTAAGCTTTCCAGAGTAAAGCAAATGTTTCAGCACTCTTCTTCCACTTAGCAAATGAATAACATTCTGAAGATAACATATATCATTCACAGGTTTAACAGTGACTCTGCACTGCCAGAAATACACAAAGAACAGTCCATCTCTTCCTGAGATAAAAGGCTCAGAATTATCTCTGTCTGTATCAGTGGTTTCACTGGCTAAAATTTCTGGCCAGGCACTAGTCCTGTTCTCTGGATGTTTAAAGAGTTCCTCTAGTGTTTGCCAATGAGCATGGCCTACCCTCGGGCGTTGGCTACTTGGCTTGTGAGAGGTAGCTTTGCTTTCCTTTCTCACAGGTTTAGCATTACTTTCAAAAGGCTTTTTATAAGGTAAGGTTTTCTTCATAGAAACAGAGTCAGCATACCTTGGCTCCAGCAGCATATAGAACTGGGATTTCCTCCTTCCCACAGTTCTTCAGAAACACAATCCCTGTGCCAGTCTCCTCTCCGAAAGCTTCTGTTACCTTTTGGTTTAGCCCCAGGTTCCTCTGGTACAAGTAGGCTTCTTTCTTCCACTCTGCTTTGCCTCCAAAGGTGATTGTTCCTTTGCCCAGCACTAGTTTCCCAAGTGCTTCTTTCTGCTTGGTCCTTGCTTGTGGTGCTTCTCTCTCGTAAGCCTTCAGCTTTACCTCCAGCTCCACACCTGCAAGCACTGCTCTGCCCTCTCCAGTCTCCAGTCTTCCGTTTATAAAGCTCTCCTGTGTTTGAGCTTCCCGGGCTGACTGTCAGGTGCTCTCAATTAGCTAAGTGTGTCCACTCAGGCTCTGTGAGTGCACGCCTGCTCCCTCTAGCTGTTCTGTATGGATATTGCATCTTGTGCACATCTTTTCCTTCATGAAAAACAGCTTCTTCTCCTGCATTTTTGCTTTCATCAGCCCCTGCTGCATGACAGCGTCCATCTTATAAGCCTCTAAATGGACAACCAATTTCCTCTCATCCACTCCTATCAAGATTTATGAGAGGCCTTTTATTAACTAAACCTCCCATCAAGCCACCACCAGTAGCATGGGATCTAAATCTAGTTCTCGGGCAGCTCATGAAGCCACCTTTTGAACCTTTAGCCACTACAGCCCTTACGTTTTTGACTTGGAAGGTCATCTTCCAGATTGCAATCACCTCTGCCTGTCGCATTAGTGAATTGCAAGCTTTAGTGGCTGATCCTCCTTATACTAGATTTCATCATGATAAGGTTGTTCTTTGAACTCACCCACACTTTATGCCAAAGGTGGTTTTGCCTTTTCATTTAAACCAATCAATTTATCTTCCTGTATTTTTTCCGAGGCTTCATGCCTCTAATGCAGAAAGAAACCTTCATACTTTGGATTGTAAAAGGGCCTTAGCCTTTTACATTCAAAGAACACAGCAACATAGAAAGTCCTTGCAATGTTTTGTAGCTTTTGACCCTAGTCATTTGGAACTTCCAGTCTCCAAAAGAACTTTATCTAAATGGATTGCCCAATGCATATCCTTTACTTATGAGAGTACGGGTCTTCCTCTTCAGGACCATGTCACAGCTCACAATGTGAGAGCCATGGCATCTTCTATGGCTAATCTCCACTCTGTGTCTATCGATGACATTTGTCGAGCAGCCACCTGGGCTTCGGTACACACCTTCACAGCCCACTACTGCCTAGATAAAGCCTCCCGTCGGGATGCCTTCTTTGGCCAAGGTGTTCTTCAAAATCTCTTTCAAACCTAAACCAACTCCTACCTACCAACCCTGGTGGGATGCCAGAGATCCATGGGAGGAAGGATTCTCACTTTCAATGGTGGCACCTTCCTGGGGATATCTCCCTGGCATCTTCAGCTAGGGAGTCCCCATATGTAAGGACTACATTCCTGCTTGTTCCTGGAGATAGCATAGTTACTCACCTGTAACAGGTGATCTCCGGGAACAGCAGAAATTTAGTCCTCACAACCCACCCACCTCCCTTAGGAGTTGTATCTCTCTCTCTCTCTTTGTCTCTTTCCTCTCTCCCTCTATCCTTTCACTCAGCTACAAACTTAACTGAAGAGGGACAGTTGGAAAGGCGGGAAGGCAGTGCGCATGTGCTGAGGGATGCTCCCAAAGGCGTTCCTATTGGACGCTGGGGAGCGTTCCCACGCAGGCTCCATCGGTACTGACGATACCCATATGTGAGGACTAAATTCCTGCTGTTCCCGGAGATCACTTGTTACAGGTGAGTAACTACGCTTTCTCTGCAATACATCCCATAATGGCTGTGAAAATGTGTTTTGAACTGGCATGACTGCAGTATGGAAAAACACAAGATGCAGTTTTAAGGTACAGAGAGCAGAGGTGAAGGAAGGTTGGAAGGTATGGACACAGTAATAAACATCCCTACAGAAACATTAAGAAGAGCAATCATGTTTATTCTGGCTATGCTTAAATGTGCTGTTTGTGCTAAAGGATCCAATCTAGGGGACCCTAACAATTCCCATGTTCTGAAAAATGGGACTGCTGATGTAGGGATAATATGAGCATGAGCAGGGAAAGGAATCTTGTTTGGGTAAGAAAAGGAGTTCTTCTATTTAGTCCTGGTACCCCATGCTAATTTGTTATGTCATAGCTGTTATGTATAGGTTCAGGGCATCTTTTTGGCAGTATTATGTTGTGACAGAAAGTGAGAGAGTGTGTGTGTGTGTGTGTGTGTGTGTGTGTGTGTGTTTTGAGGAGTGCCCGGAATCTAGTGTACTCATCTGCAATGCAAGGGGGATATGAAAGCCTGGCCAGTACCTGGACCATATGGATGACTGCAGCTTCACCAGGTGCCAGTGTGATCAGGCAGTCAAAATCAGAGAGGGTCCACTATAGCTAAGTGTCAAAACGTATCCCTGTCAATAATAAGGAACTCTCAGAATAAGGGCATTCAACAGTGAAACAGCATTAATTTAGTTATTTATTTAACCAGTTTTCTATACCACCTTATCCTTCAATCAAAGTGGTTTACATTATGTAATCACTACAAACAGGTACTGGATACAAATGCATGTCCATAATGCACATTTCCTGGGACCAATGGTGTTGCTTTTGAGCATGTATTAGTGCTGTTTGCACTGCTGAATGCTCTTATTCTGAGGGTTTCTTATTATTGATAGGGATATGTTTTGACATTTAGCCATAGGGAACCTATGCTGATTCTTTCTGGATTATTTTTCATAGGATACTCTAATGAGATCTGATATCGTTGGCAGAGTAATAGAGCACCCATACATCTACTGTGCCAGGCACCATGAGACATGACTGATGTTGTGCCAACATTCCCCTTATTGTACCTTGTGGCCTACATCCCTACTCAGGCATGGATCAATGAGAGCTGTGAGAGTAGTGATATATCTGGCATCTGGCTACTTGGTGTCATGGCACAGGGATCTCCCCTCCCATGCCCACACAGGCCTGACCAGAGGAGCAGTGCCGCAAAGCAGACTGTGGGAAAGCAGACAGGGTTGCCTCACAGATAGTGGATGTATACAGACCGACATGCAAAAGGTGTAGCTGCTGTGAGAAATGCCAGTACCCAGATAGGTGGGCCTCAGATGCCATAGCCAGAAGGCCCTGCTCTTACTGATCATTTATATAGCGCTACAAGGTGTATGCAGCACTGCACATAGGCACAAAAATATGGCTCAGTGGAGCTTACAATCTAGTCAGGACAGACAACACAGCAGCTGTGAAGAGGATATATCCAGGGGGAATGGTCAGGAAACACAAGGGACTTAGGTGCATCAGATCCAACAGTAGCAACAACGAGCTGAGTGTTCAGCCTGGATTTGAGTGGGGTCAGAGACGAAGCCTGATATACAGACTCAGGTGGTTTGTTCCAGGCATAAGGATCAGCAAGGTTATAGGTGTGATGGCTGGATTTGTCAGTAGAAGAGAAGGACATAGATAGAAGCAATCTGACAGAAGAGCGGAGTTCCCGGGGAGGGGTGTAGGGAGAGAAAAGAAGAGAATAGTAGTGTAGAGCAGCAGAATGACTTCACTTATACGTCATAGACACAAAAACAACAACCTGCAAACAACCAACACCTCGGAAGAAACTACCCGGTACCAAGAATGGTCCACCTTCAGGAGCATAGAAGTCAAGCAAATCATGAACATAATCTCCAGCTTAAGAACCACCATCTCCCCACTCGACCCATGCCCAGCTACCTGGGTCAAGGACATAAAACAGGAAGCTGCCCAATTCGTCACCCATATAGTGAACCAATCGCTATCGCAGGGGCTAATGCCAACGCACCTCAAAAAATCCATCATCTGACCCATACTGAAGAACAAAACCCTCCACAAGAGCGACCCTACATCCTACCGCCCAGTATCAAGCATATCTTTCCTTGCCAAGATCACTGAAAAGGCAGTGCAACAACAACTGCAAGACCACATAGATGACAACAATGCCTTCGACGTCCACCAGTATGGCTTCCGACAGCATCATGGTGTAGAAACCCTCCTCTTAGCCCTACTGGACAAACTACTTAAAGGTCTGGAAGAAAGAAACAAAATGTACATGCTCATTTTCATAGACATATCAGCTGCCTTTGATACTGTACATCACCCCACACTACTAAACAGACTCGCGACAATAGGCATTAGAGGCACCCCTCTGAAATGGTTCTCCTCCTACATATCCGACAGAATGCAGCAAGTCCACTTCAACAACGAAATGGCCTCACCATTCCCGCAAACCCAAGGCATATCTCAAGGATCGGCCCTGTCTTCCCTCCTTTTCAACCTTTATCTACGACCAGCTTGTAAAATATTCCAGGATCACATGATCAGTTATCACATCTATGCTGATGACCTAATGCTATATACTCAACTTGATGCCGACAACCCGAATCTCAGTCAACTGGAGAAAAGCCTCAGTGAGCTCCAAACCTGGTTGCAACAAAATAATATGTCCATAAATCACAAAAAAACGGAAGTGATGTGCATGTCCAGAAAAACTGACTTCAACCCACCACCAACAGTCACCTTGAACAATAATGTCTACGCCACAAAGAACGAAATAAGATACCTAGGCGTGACACTGGATTGCCACCTGAAGCTGGAAAAACATCTCTGAATTACCAATCGAGCCATTTTCCACAAGCTTAAAATCGTGCAACCACTACGTAATATCATAGATCACTCTGACTTCAGGACCGTAGCACAAGCCCTCATCATTCCTCATCTGGACTATTGCAATGCCATACTACAGGGTCTGCCTAAAAAAACCCTCAATACCCTCAAATGGCGCAAAATGTGACAGCTACAATCATCATGGGGACCGGCCTGAAGGATCATATTACACCAATACTAATAGACCTACATTGGCTCCCAATCACTGCACGCATACAATATAAAATCATTATCACCACATTCAAGCTCATTCATAATATAGCACCCTCTTACCTCAGCACCCTTATCACTTTACAGCCAAATAACAGAAGCAGAAGATCTCCAAACCTCAATACCCTCCTGGTCCCGGGGAGCCTGAGATATGTCAAAACAAACACCAGCAACCGAGCATTTTCATTTATAGCGCCTCTGCTATGGAATCAGCTACCATGCGAACTGAGAGCAAGCAGTGACCTGATGGACTTCAGAAAAAAGCTTAAGACTCATCTTTTTCAGATGCATTTCTATCCTGCCTAATCACCATGTACTCACACTGGCTCACAACAGACACAAAGAAAGAACTCCGTGTTCTGGCCAACAATATACACTAGCGTCATGTAAATATGTATATACATGTGAAATTACTAGCCTGCAATCAAGTGTAAATCATGTAATTCGAGTGATTTGACCTGTACATTTCCACTAAATCATGTTGTATGTTTCAATTCCCGGCCTGTACAGCCGCACCTTATGTATAGCAAACCGCTGCTGATCGCTGGAAGTAGCGGGATACAAGTGTACACTAAATAAATAAATAAATAAATAAATCAACATTTGTTGCTCAGCAATATTGTGCATCCTTTGGGGAACTGCAAGGTTGGTTCCAGGTTTTGTGCACTTAGTAAGAGTCCCTCCCTAGCAGTATAAAGCATGTTTGTAGATATGACCAGGGTAGGAATCACTGAGGCCAGTTGCTAATGCCACATACCATTTGATACAAGATATGTCCTGACATACTGTACATGTTCATATTTGCATCCTCGTATACCATATGGGGTGCACTGGAATTAACTAGCACTTTTTAGGACATGAGAAGGACTGGTATATGGTCTAGGTTGCAGCAGCTGTCATTTCTCATTGGTATTTATGCCTAGTGTGCATCAGCAAACTACTATCTGTGATGAGCAGCTTAGGAGATGCACGTTTTTCCCAAGGGGCGTGGAATCTGTGGGTACATCATAGGGAAAGGCAGGATCCAAATGAGTTTAACTTTTCAGAATCTGGTGGGCACGGGTATGTCCACAATGCTTATTGATGGGGACATGTTTCTCCATTAGATTGCAGGGGTCATGCCTGCGCCCGTGTGCGAGCTGAGCCCCGGATAATGCATGGGCCAGCTGAATAGCGCTTGCATGTACTGTACCATATCAAACATGCCTATCTCCATGATTCCAGACCCATGGGAATGTCCAGATCCACAGATATGGAATTAGGTTCAAACGGGGCCTGTTTTTAACGTAGACGTGTCTGCAGGCCGAACATGCACATTCTGCTTATGACAATGCATTCATTGAACTGCCTTCTTTGGATGTACAATCATGGCCTCAGTAAAACAAGGCTATGACACAGATGCTTATCTCATTGCATCAGCCTTTCTGTTGTGCAGCTGCCATTGTTGGGTCATGTGCTAATCTTGGTATCAGTGTGATAGCCAAAGTAGCATGCAGGCAGGCATGCACAGTACAAACATTGACTGTTTTACGAGTTAAACATGTAATTGGAGATGGCGATGAACATGTGGTTATCTTTGCATTACATGTTCACCATACCACACTATACTATGTATGTGCAAATGGTTTTTCCCTGTGCTGAGCATTTTGTGGCAGTGGACAAACTACTGTGCTCCAGTACAGGATGTGGTTGTTTAGGGTTTGAGATGATGCTGAGCATTATTTGATTCTTGCACAGGTGCTGGTCCCTCCAAATGCCAGCTCCTCCACCCACTGCAGCAGCAGAAGACACAGAGGACAGAGAGGAGGCTGCCATCCCCCTGGCAGATGTGGATATGTCCGGGGAGGTGACAGAGTTGCTGGCAGGGGACAATGTGGCAATACAGCCACATAATTGGCAAGAGAGCTGTCAGTCACCCCTATCTTATCTACCCCTCAGCCCCAATGTACTCCTGCAGAGGATCTTCCCTACCTCCTTACACCCTGTCTCCCTCCTCATGTTGCAATATGGGCTCCAGAGAAGGACCCACCCTTACCCCTTTTGCCACTTCCCTTTGAAGCAGCAGATGCTTCTCAGGAGGATCTGCCCTTCCCAACTCCCCCACCTCCCCTTGAACCCGTAGCTGGAGGGGACCCAAGGGTGGGCCCTCAGCTGCTCCATAATTGACCTCCATGTGGTGATGTGCCTGAGTTTCCTGCAATTTCAGCACCAGTCAGATCACACTCATCGGTTAGTTGCCAGACCCCATGTTGCTGGCACATGGGGACCACCAGCCATGAGTATGACCTCGCTAGTGCAGTGCATCTACTGGTACAAAGACTGAATACCCTGGAGGAGGATATAGAGCTGCAAATGACCTCCAGTGCAAGGTTGTCCAGAGATGCTGAGTTGATGGAAGACAAGATGTGACGTCTCAGGCATCACCTCCGCAGTCGCTGGACAAACTTGCCCTTGAGTGAGGAGGAGTCTCCCTGAGGGTCCTCTCTAGCCAGGGGTCCAGCCCCATTGTCAATCCCCTTCTATTCCTCCATCCCCTCCTTGACCGATCATTAACATGACTATCTTGAAAGTTCTCTGATGACACCGGAGGGAGCCGCTGCAGCCGCCGAGGAAACAACTCCCCTCACAGCGCTCCTGCCCAATCCGGGCAGTGGGAGAGGAGGGGAAAGGTAGCCCGCCTGCTCAAAAGCGGCGTCCCTCGCCACCGGAGGGAGCCGCTGCAGCCGCCGAGGAAACAACTCCCCTCACAGCGCTCCTGCCCAATCCGGGCAGTGGGAGAGGAGGGGAAAGGCAGCCCGCCTGCTTAAAAGCGGCGTCCCTCGCCACCGGAGGGAGCCGCTGCAGCCGCCGAGGAAACAACTCCCCTCACAGCGCTCCTGCCCAATCCGGGCAGTGGGAGAGGAGGGGAAAGGCAGCCCGCCTGCTTAAAAGCGGCGTCCCTCGCCACCGGAGGGAGCCGCTGCAGCCGCCGAGGAAACAACTCCCCTCACAGCGCTCCTGCCCAATCCGGGCAGTGGGAGAGGAGGGGAAAGGCAGCCCGCCTGCTTAAAAGCGGCGTCCCTCGCCACCGGAGGGAGCCGCTGCAGCCGCCGAGGAAACAACTCCCCTCACAGCGCTCCTGCCCAATCCGGGCAGTGGGAGAGGAGGGGAAAGGCAGCCCACCTGCTTAAAAGCGGCGTCCCTCGCCACCGGAGGGAGCCGCTGCAGCCGCCGAGGAAACAACTCCCCTCACAGCGCTCCTGCCCAATCCGGGCAGTGGGAGAGGAGGGGAAAGGCAGCCCGCCTGCTTAAAAGCGGCGTCCCTCGCCACCGGAGGGAGCCGCTGCAGCCGCCGAGGAAACAACTCCCCTCACAGCGCTCCTGCCCAATCCGGGCAGTGGGAGAGGAGGGGAAAGGCAGCCCGCCTGCTTAAAAGCGGCGTCCCTCGCCACCGGAGGGAGCCGCTGCAGCCGCCGAGGAAACAACTCCCCTCACAGCGCTCCTGCCCAATCCGGGCAGTGGGAGAGGAGGGGAAAGGCAGCCCGCCTGCTTAAAAGCGGCGTCCCTCGCGGGCGCGCCCGTGCCTGGCGGGCCCGCGCCTGAGGGCCTCGCCAGAGGGCCCTTTGGCGTGGCCCTTAGGCACGGCACAGAGGCGCACAAAAAAGCAAACACCCAACAATCCCTCCCCCCCGAAAAAGCCATGCTATGTTCTACAGACACCTCCACCACCGAACCGAAGATCAACGACTCTGCAAGGAAAAACCTCACCATCCCCGAACCCCAGCCGAGGCCCGAAGCCAAGCAGCAGGAAACAACTAAAATAATCAGCAACGCCGACAGGAGCACAGGAGAACCCAACAAGGAGCAGACCGAGGCGAAGGACGTCAGAACCGCAAGTAGAACTCTCTCAGTACACCACACATTCCCTACCTCCAAGCTCACACCTCCACTACACACACTCCAACAGACCCGGCCCTCCCCCCCCACGGGACAGGCTCCCACAACAAGACGCCCTACACAGATCTGGCTCGCCCTCCACGGGACAGGCTCCCACTCCAAGACGCCCTACACAGATCCGGCTCGCCCTCCACGGGACAGGCTCCCGCACCAAGACGCCCTACACGGATCCGGCTCGCCCTCCACGGGACAGGCTCCCTCCACGGGACAGGCTCCCTTCACGGGACAGGCTCCCACACCAAGACGCCCTACACGAATCTGGCTCGCCCTCCACGGGACAGGCTCCCTCCACGGGACAGGCTCCCGCACCAAGACGCCCTACACAGATCCGGCTCGCCCTCCACGGGACAGGCTCCCACTCCAAGACGCCCTACACAGATCCGGCTCGCCCTCCACGGGACAGGCTCCCTCCACGGGACAGGCTCCCGCACCAAGACACCCTACACGAATCCGGCTCGCCCTCCACGGGACAGGCTCCCGCACCAAGACGCCCTACACAGATCCGGCTCGCCCTCCACGGGACAGGCTCCCGCTCCAAGACGCCCTACACAGATCCAGCTCGCCCTCCACGGGACAGGCTCCCTCCACGGGACAGGCTCCCGCACCAAGACGCCCTACACGAATCCGGCTCGCCCTCCACGGGACAGGCTCCCTCCACGGGACAGGCTCCCGCACCAAGACGCCCTACACAGATCCGGCTCGCCCTCCACGGGACAGGCTCCCGCTCCAAGACGCCCTACACAGATCCGGCTCGCCCTCCACGGGACAGGCTCCCGCTCCAAGACGCCCTACACAGATCCGGCTCGCCCTCCACGGGACAGGCTCCCGCTCCAAGACGCCCTACACAGATCCGGCTCGCCCTCCACGGGACAGGCTCCCTCCACGGGACAGGCTCCCTCCACGGGACAGGCTCCCGCAACAAGACGCCCTACACGAATCCGGCTCGCCCTCCACGGGACAGGCTCCCTCCACGGGACAGGCTCCCGCACCAAGACGCCCTACACAGATCCGGCCATCCCTCCATGAGACAGGCTATCTCACCAGATACAACTCTCTCCAAACAGCCAACAGACGAAGACTTAAGAAAACAGGCATCACCTTAACAGAACATCAAAAAAAACCAACATGCACGCCACATACTTCCTCCCACTCTACCTACTAGTTACACAAATCCTCCCACCAACCACACACCCCCACCACCCACAAGCAAACACAACATGGCACCCACCAACTGTATTGCCATATTTAGAATCACGGCACATATACAAAGAGACACTCAGAACCTCCCATGCAAAACGACCATACAGACACAAACCAAGCTCCCACACCTGCTCAAAGGAAACACATGTAACAGCAACCTCCTCAACAGAGACAACCACGATAGAGCTCATAAATGCCAGATCCGTCTGCAACAAGATACACACGCTTGTAGACCACATTGAAGAGCGACAGCCCGACATAATATGCATCACAGAGACATGGCTCAACAAGACGGACAATGTTCTACTCAACCAACTAGTACCAAACAACTACTCAGCGTACAACTGCCCACGCACCAACAAACGTGGAAGAGGAGTCCTGATAATAGCAAAATCAAAACTAAACTTCAAGACACAGAGCCTCACCGATACACAGCACTGTAACACAATTAGCATCAAAAACAAGAGCATTGCAATCTGCCTAACATACAGGGCACCCAGAGCTCCACCCGACGAACTGGCCTTCACACTCGAAGAAGCCTGTGCCATAACAACAAACAACAAACCAGCGCTGCTGATTGGAGACTTCAACCTAAAATCCACCAATGCCAAAGACGCAGAGGCCTTCCTTCAAGCAATGTCCTCACTTCAATTCACACAAATAATCAATGCACCAACACACAGACATGGATCATCGCCAGACCTCATATTCACATCCAATTACCTAACATCAAGAGACCTGATTTCTCCACCCACCATTACCCCAGTACCATGGTCTGACCACTACTTAATCAAGACAAGGCTGCGGTCACAAGAGGCCCAGACGATCGAAAGAGCAAACATCTCACACACACAAAGACGATTCAAGCGTTTTGACAAGGACGAATTCATACAGGACACAATACAACACCTGAACACTTCTACAGATGACCTGGAGGAACAAGTCTCCAGCTGGAACAGCATTTTAGCCAACGCTGCCACACCATCCAAGGGTGGGACCGAGAAACAATACCACAACAGGAGACAAAACAAACCATGGTACTCAACAAAAATACGACAGGAAAAGAGGGAACTCAGGAAGATTGAACGGAGATGGAGAAAAAACAAAACAACTACCGACCAGCATCTTTATCTAACGAAGCAAAAGCAATACAATGAACACATCAACCAATCAAAGAGGGAATTCCACACAAACATGATAAATACCTCCATCAACAAACCCAGAGAGCTTTTTGAAATAGTAAAGATCCTCACAAAAGAGCAAACAACTGAAGGGGAAGCACAAATTGATCCACAGGAATTCGCCGACCACATCAAAGAGAAATTTCACTCCACAGAACAAACAACGCCTAGTAGAACCACAAGAACGGACGTATACCCCAAAACCTGGGGCACATTCTCCTCACCCTCAACAGAACAGATATCCCACATCATCTCTACAATCAACACTAGCACCGCTCCTACAGACCCATGCCCAGTGTCATGGGTCAAAGCCACCAAATCAAGCCTCATCCCCACCATACATAAAATAGTACACGACTCACTCACTCAAGGAATCATGCCAAAGCAACTAAAACTTGCATCAGTAAGACCAATCACAAAGAAAACAACTCTCGACAAAAAAGATCCAGCAGCGTACCGACCAATCTCCAGCATACCCTTCCTCGCAAAAATCATTGAAAAAGTGGTTCAACTACAACTGCAGGATCACATCGACAAACATGAAACACTCGACGACAACCAACACGGATTTCGTCCCAACCACGGTGTCGAAACGCTACTGATCTACCTCTTCGACAGCATCCTAAGAATAATTGACAATACCAGGAATGGAATCATAATGATCTTCATCGACATCTCCTCAGCATTCGACACAGTGGACCACAACATGCTCCTGGAAAGACTAAAAAACACTGGTATACACGGCATCACACTGAAATGGTTCCACTCGTACCTAACCGAAAGACAGCTACAGGTCAAGGTGGGACACATCACCTCCCGACCCATCAAAATCCATCAAGGAGTACCTCAAGGATCTGCGCTCTCAGCACTCCTATTTAACATCTACATCCAACCAATATGCAACATCATGAAAGAGAACAACATTCAATACACAATCTATGCGGACGACATCATGATATACACCCCGATATCAATCGACAACCCGGACTTCTCTAAGATAACAGACTGCCTTACACAAATGACCAATTGGTGTCAGGACAACAACCTCGCAATAAACTACAACAAGACTGAAGCTTTAATCATCACTCGGAACCAAAGCTTCATACACCCACCGAATATAAAGATACAAAACACTACTATACCAATAAGGTCAGAAGTGAGATACCTCGGGGTTACGCTGGACAATAAACTCAATCTCAAGCCACACATAGGCAAAACAATACAAAAAGCCTACTACAAGATGCGAATCATCAGGAGACTGAAACCACTCCTCGCCCCAGAACACTTCCGTACCGTATGTCAAGCTCTGATAACCCCACTACTGGACTTCTGCAATCCGATATACCTTGGTCTACAGAAACAAGCCATCAAACCACTCCAACTGGCACAAAACACCGCAGCACGAATCATATCCGGAACTGCAAGACAGGAGCACATCACACCCACCTTAAAGGACTTACACTGGCTTCCAATCAGTGCACGCATCAGATACAAAACTATCATAAACCTATACAAGATAAAACAGCACACATCAGCCAACAGCCTGCACACCCTCATACAACCAGACACCAGTACACGTCCAAGAAGAAAACAAACTCACAACCGAGTCAGCACCCCAAGTGATTACAAACACACACGCAAGGACACAACAGACCGAGCACTCTCCATGGCTGCTCCAACAATATGGAACAAACTACCGGACGATTTGAGGGCAACTACAGACCTCAAGGACTTTAGGAAACAGCTGAAAACCATGCTGTTCATAGAACACTATGGACACATCACATAGTCTAAATAGCTGTATAACAGCACACGTCACCGCCTAACACTGTATGTATATAAGATGTTTTTAGCACCACTGTATATAGCCCACATTGTACATAACTCAAACTAATCTAGCACACAACACAACACGCACCCAACTAAATTTTCACCCTCACTGCATGTATAACACACTCACACTACCAGATTGTTTGCTGTGATACCACCTTGATTATTATGATAAGGCGGTTTAGAAATACTGTTAAATAAATAAATAAAATAAATAACCACTGTTAAGCAGTCGTGGTCAGCAATATTTGCATCCTTGCATATTATGTATTTTGTGTGTCACATTTTGAGAAATGAGCGTACAGACTCTAACTGTATGTCATCCCAATATCTTTGTTGAATGTTCAAAGGTATACAACAAAACTGAGAATGTCTCTGCAACGTACATGTAGTCATATCAGAGACTATAACAAATTATGAGCTGGATAGGTTTCATGTTACCCTTCAGTAATATTTGGTTGCACAATCCTTGGCAGTGATGGCAACCTACAAACATGTCTTATAGCCATCAATATGTTTCCTACATCTGTCTGCTGTTTGTTTCTCCCACTGTTCCACTACAATTATTTGGAGTTCATGAATATTTGCAGGATGATTTTTCACAATGGCAGAATTCAAGTCTAGCCAAACGTTCTTGCCTGGATAGAGATAAGGAATTATGGCTGACCAGGTTAAGATAGTACATTTTTGCCACTGTAACCATTCTTTGGTACTCTTGGATGCATGCTTTTGGTCATTGTTCTGCAGGAAGAGTCATGACGTTCAAGCCAGACCTTGCTCTCTGACAGTGGGTAGCACATTTCACTCCAAGATACCTTGATAGTCCTCTGACTTCCTGATTCCTTTCATACATTCCTAGCCTCCAGTCCTGGGGCAACCAAACAGCACAAGTACATTATGTAATCTCTATCATATTTAACTGTGGTAACAGTGTTTTTGCTCTTATACGCTTCATTTCTTTGGCTGTACATGTATCTATGGTCTGCATTGCCAAAGACCTCATGTTTGTTTTGATCTGTCCCAAAAGCATTTTTCCCAAAGGGTTGTAGTCTCTCAAGGTGGATTTGAGCAAAGATCAGGCATTCCTTTTTATGTATGTCTTTGAGCAATGGGGCCCTCCTTGGCCTACACCCATGAGGTCTTTCTTTGTTCAGTGTGTGGCAAATGGTCTAAGTTCACACCACTATTCATGATTGTTCCATGTCAGCATTAAGCTGTTTGGATGTTGTATGCAATGTTTTCCAACCAGTTGACACTAACCTTTGAAGACTTCTTGAATACATTGGCCTCTTCCCACCATGTCCTGGGAGGTTCATGACAATTTA
The DNA here is from genome assembly GCA_033557465.1 of Ichthyophis bannanicus. Lineage (NCBI taxonomy): Eukaryota > Metazoa > Chordata > Amphibia > Gymnophiona > Ichthyophiidae > Ichthyophis > Ichthyophis bannanicus. The sequence goes on from CM066037.1 coordinate 361,280,099, forward strand.
GTGCTCACAGAACTGCTTAATAAGACTGTGAACTGTAGACATGGGAATCCAAAGGTCTTTGGAGATGGCCTTATACCGCATTGACATTAGATGCTGAGTGATGATGGCATTTCCAACAGTCTCAGGCAGCTTTCTGGTCTTCACCATTATGAAAAAGGAACAAAGCGTGACTGTGTCCATTTTAAACATTGGGGCCACCATTCAGTTATAGATAAAAGTCATGTGAGTACTAATAATTGCTGACAGGTACATCAGTGTGTCCTGCAATGTCCGTGTGGTTCTTCTGTTAAAAATTATATGCATTGTTCATTTGGGTGGCATGTCTGATGTTCGAGCAATATCCCATGCTGTTCAAAGCTTCCTAGTTATGTCTGCACATTTGTTCTTTGATATTGAAGATAAGAAATGTCCATTGGACATCATTGTAGAGGTCTCTTTCAGTTGATTATCTTAATTGTTACATGTTTACTATAATATATTTCATATTTCCTTTGTAGGCCTACCTTGTATGCTTATTCTGGTAAATATCATAAATCTTCTCTGATATGACATAACGTGTATGTGACCCACATGTGTGCAAATTGCACACAGGCAGCCCTCAACCCCATGCACAAGCTCGATCTTTCAGTAAGCCCAGTCCCATGGTCCGACCACTGCCTGATAAGATTCCAGATGCCAATGTGCTCCGACTTCATCAGATACCAGTCAGCTGGTAAACCTGCCACAGCATCATCAAAATGCTTCCGTCCATTCAACAAAGAAGAAATTCTGGATAGAGCATGGCCTCTCCATGACCTTGCCTGTTCAGAGCCTCAACGACATGATCTCCACATGGAACTCAAGTATTGACGCTGTAGTCCACCCACCTCCTACTAACAAAGCAACAGGAAGGAGAAAGAATGTGCCTTGATACTCCCCTGAGCTTCGGAAATCACTCCTCTACCTTAGACAGCTCGAAAGACGATGGCGTCACTCAAGATCAACTGAGAGCCATGAAGCATACACAACTCAACTAGGAAGACACCGTTTAGCAGTTGCAATGAGAATGAAACAATCTCACGCAGAGTTATTACAACACTCCCTAAATAAACCTCACAAACTTTTCAAACTTGTTAAAACCCTGGCAAAAGAGCCCTCCCTTGGGCAATCGAACCACCTGGATCCACAGGAATACGCAGACTAGCTGAGAGCTAAAACAAGCCAGTCCAGCATATCCACAAAGCCAAAAACCCCAGAAGAGGCACCCCAGCTGACCCTGTCACCCACTCTGACACAAGCCTCAAAAGATACCCAACACATCATCACTGCCTTCTCAGCCCCAACCGAGAAAAACCTCCAGGACATCATCACAAACATAAACACCACCACAGCACCCAATGACCCCTGCCCAGCATTCTGGATAAAATCCCTGCGTGCTGACCTTAGCCCATTCTTGACCAAACTTATAGGTCTATCATTCTCAACTGGGACCTTCCCCCGAAGCCTAAAACAGCCATTAGACAACTACTGAAAAACAGCAAGCTGGACCCTGCAAAGATGGACTCTTATAGGCCAATCTCAAGCATTATGCTCCTAGCAAAAATCATCGAAAAGATCATCCAACACCAACTGCAACAGCACATCGAGGCCAACGCACCCCTCGACCCATGTCAGTATGGATTCCAGGAGGCACACGGCATAGAGACGCTGCTGACCACCCTATTCAATATGTTAACCATAGGATTAGACAACATTAAACTTGGCTTTGCCCTGATCTTCATGGACATTGCTGCTGCCTTTGACTCTGTCAGCCACGAATTACTCCTCTCATGCCTCAGGGAGAAGGGAGTCCACGGCACAGCACTATCCTGGTGTGCATCATACCTGACAGACAGATGGCAGCATGTCCGTTCCGGCCCCTCCACCTCCACGCCTTTCTCTCAAGAGAAAGGCGTGCCACAAGGATCCTCACTGTCAGCACTACTGTTCAATGTGTACATGCAATCCATCTGCAACCTCATCAGATCCTTCAACATCAATTGCCTAATCTACGCTGACAATGTTTTGCTATACATGCCAATCTCGACAGAGCACCCAGACCTCTCTCCGCTGGCCACCTGCTTCGACGCAGTCACAGATTGCCTACACATGCAGAAGCTCAAAATAAACTTCAAGAAGACCGAGGTCCTCTCATCACCAGGAACCCCGCATTCACTCCACCCTCCACACTGAAGGTACGCGATGCAGAACTCCTCAGCAAGCCCACGATATGGTACCTAGGGGTCACGCTGGACCAACAACTCAACATGAAAGCCCAGATAGGTAATATGGTAAAGGTGATCTACCACAAAATCAAGGAGGGACCATATCACCCCAGTTCTGAAACATCTACACTGGCTGCCGGTACAATGTAGGATCTCCTTCAAGATTCTAACGATGACCTACAAAGCCATCAACAAGTGTTCCTCCTCCTCCCTCATGGATCTTGTCCAGACCACCCCCCTCAACAGAGTAAGGAGATCAGCCGCCACCAATACTCTTATACTCCCAAAGACGATCACCAAATGCTCTCAGGCCACGAGAAATAGAGCCTTCGCTTTCTATGCTCCCTCCTGTTGGAACGCCCTTCCACCAACCATCAGGGCCATCAACGACCTCTCCCAGTTTAGAAAGGCACTGAAGCACCATCTATTCCTCCAGTATTATACTGAACCAGACGACTTCTCACAGCCCGTCACACTCACGTCCCAGGCCAGCACCTCCAGCATAGCCATCTCACACACCTCCTGCCCGAGCCCTCGAGAGCCCCACCACCCCCAAATTTACCACCCTGTGTAAAGCGGACCCTAACTGCAGATAATGATGAATTGTCAACATACCCTGCGACAATCCAGAGAAAGTGTACATAGTTGCGATATTAGCCATGTAAATAATACTGAGCAGCCCATATAGCCTGCGACAGCCAAAGTGTACATAGTTACCATTTTGTTGTTGTTGTTGTTGTTGTTAAGTGCCGTCGAGTTGGAGTCGACTCATGGCGACCCTCTGGATAGCTATCCTAAATTGTGTTCGGTCTTCAGTCAGGCGGCTCATTGTTGACAGATTGGTACCCGTAGCTGCTGTTATTATATCGATCCATCTCATTGCTGGCCTTCCTCTTTTGCGTTGACCTTCTATCTTGCCAAGCATGATGTCTTTCTCTAATGATCTTTCTCTTCGCATGATGTGTCCAAAGTATGACAGTCGAAGTCTTGTCATCTGAGCTTCTAAAGAAAGCTTAGGTTTTATCTCCTCTAGTACCGACTGGTTTGTTCTTCGGGCAGTCCATGGTATACACAGTATTCGCCGCCAGCACCATAATTCAAAGGCATCAATTTTCTTCCTGTCTGTCTTTTTCACTGTCCAGCTTTCACATCCATATGATGTTATTGAAAATACCATGGCTTGAACAAGTCGAATCTTTGTATGGAGAGAGACATCTCTGCTCTTGAGAATCTTATCTAGGTCTTTCATAGCCATTCTGCCAAAAGCAATGCGTCGTTTGATTTCTTGACTGCTTGTTGCTTCTTTATTGATAGTTGATCCAAGTAGGTTAAAGTTGTTCACAATTTCAATTTCTTCTCCTTCAACGATGAACGTGTTGATTATGCCAGTTGTCATGATCTTTGTCTTCTTTACATTAAGGTGCAGGCCCATTTTGAGACTATGTTCTTTGATTGTGAGAAGCAAATGTTTCAGATCATCTTCACTTTCAGCCAGTAATGTAGTATCATCAGCATAGCGAAGGTTATTGATGAGTCTTCCACCAATCTTCACACCTCTGTTGTCTTCATACAATCCTGCTTCTCTGATGATTTGTTCTGCATATAAATTAAACAGGTAGGGGGAAAGTATGCAGCCTTGTCTTACACCATTGCTTAATTTAAACCATTCTGTTTCTCCTTGTTCCGTTCGAACTGTTGCTTCTTGATCAATGTACAAATTGTGCAAGAGAACAATCAGGTGTTCTGGTATACCCATGCTTCTTAATGTGGCCCAGAGTTTCTCATGGTTTACACAGTCAAAAGCCTTGCTATAGTCGATAAAGCACAAATAGATATCCTTTTGGGATTCTTTAGTCTTTTCAAAGATCCATCTCACATCCGCAATGATGTCTCTCGTTCCTCGCCCTTTTCTGAACCCTGCTTGCACTTCAGGTAGTTCTTGTTCCAGGTATGGTTGTAGTCTCTTTTGAATAATCTTCAGTAAAATCTTGCTGGCATGTGGGATCAGAGCGATTGTTCGATAATTTCCACAGTCAGTTGGATCACATTTCTTTAGTATTGGTATAAACACAGATCTTTTCCAGTCAGTTGGCCATGATGTTGTCTTCCATATTTCTTGGCAGAGCCTTGTAAGTATGGTAACAGCTGCATCAGATTGCCGCAATACTTCTATAGGAATGCCATCACTGCCTGGTGCTTTGTTCTTTGATAAGGCTTTCAATTCTGTTTCAACTTCTTCTTTCATCACCAATGGTTCCCGATCTTAAGGTACAGGTTGAAACGGCTGTTGGTCCACTTGATCTTTATCATATAAAAACTCTGTATATTCCTTCCACCTTTTCTTGATCTTCTCAGCATCATTCAACATAGAACCTTGAGCATCTTGTAACATTCCAATTCGAGGCTGGAACATTTTCTTTAACTCTCGCAGCTTTAGGAAAGCCGATCTTGTTCTTCCTCTAATAGTTTCTGCTTCTATTTCCTTGCATGCGTCGTTGTAGTACTTTTCCTTGTCCTGTCTTGCTGCACGTTGGAAATCTCTGTTGAGTTTTGCGATTGTCTTTCTTTCTCCTCTGGCTTTAGCTTCTTTGCGTTTCTGGGCAATTTTCAGAGTTTCTTCCGTCATCCATTTTGGCTGTTTTTGCTGTTTCACCTTTTGTAGAGACTTCTCGCTTTCTGCTTCTTGATGTCATTCCATAACTCTTCCGGAGCTCTGTCATTTGTATCTAAAGCAGCAAATCGATTTTGCAGGCAGTCTTTAAATTCCAGTGGTATATTCTCAAGGTCATATTTTGCTGCATTCATGAGTGGTTTGCTCTTTTTCAACTTTAGCTTGAGTTTGCATACTAGTAGTTGATGATCTGTACCACAGTCAGCTCCAGGTTTTGTCTTGGTTGATGTTATAGAGCTTTTCCATTCGTTGACTTCCACAGATTTATTGCACCCTGTTTATTGTAAGTCCAGTGAAACTTGCTTACTCTGGACAAATGTGTTACTTGTAAACCACACTGATTTCAAATAGTGCGGTATAAAAGAAACATTAAATAAATGTGGCACATCAACATGTCTCTTAATAGATGGCCCCAGATTAGCAGCCCCTGCAGTCTCTGGGATCCATATACAGGCATGTAACATAGTAACATAGTAACATAGTAAATGACGGCAGATAAAGACCAGCATGGTCCATCTAGTCTGCCCAGCAAGATGGCAAGAGTAGGTGCACCTGTCGCTCTGTGCAGGCTACCCCTCCCCATGTCTTTGTTTAGGGGTAAACCCACCACTCCATGTAGGACACCCCTATTTGTTGAGACGTTATATATTTGCTGAGACATTATATAGTTCAGAAGTTAGATGGTACTGTTTATTTTGTTTTTATCCTATTGCTGTAAAGGGATCCTCTGTGTTTGTCCCATGCCTTTTTGAATTCCGTCACCGTGTTTGCCCCTACCACTTCCATCGGGAGGGCATTTCAAGCATCCACCACCCTTTCAGTGAAAAAATACTTCCTGCCATTGCCTTTCAATTTACCCCCTTGCAACTTCATGTTATGCCCTCTAGTTTTACAGGTTCCCGTCTTTGGAAGAGGTTTGTTTGTTCATCATTTCTCTTTAAGTATTTAAAGGTCTGAATCATAACTCCCCTGTCCCTCCTCTCCTCCAAAGTGTACATATTTAGGTCGTCAAGTCTCTTCTCATAAGGCTTCTGACGCAGGCTCCAAATCATTTTGGTCGCCTTCCTCTGAACAGTTTCCAGTCTTTTTACATCTTTTGCAAGATATGGTCTCCAAAACTGAACACAGTATTCCAAGTGAGGCCTCACCAGTGACTTATACAGTGGCATAAGTACCTCTTCTTTTCTGTTGGTAATCCCTCTTTGTATGCAGCCCAACATCCTCCTGGCTTTTGCCACCGCCTTGTCGCACTGTTTTGCCACCTTGAGATCATCAGAGATAACACAGGTACACTACCAAAAAACTGCCTCCAGTTTTGCAACTGATTCCTATAGATTTTGGGGTGCTGAATCCAGGAAAAATAGCCAAAATGTTCCATCACGTCACGTTTTCTTGCAAAATTAGATTTCTTACCCATATAAGGAATGTTCACATAATTTCTTTTTAGCCGACTGCAGTTTATTTTCTTGGCCCAAAATAGAGGTTGTAATGGTTAACTAACTAGAAACACTCCCTCATGATATTTTAGAGTGTTTTGTATTCATTTTATACATTAACAGGACAATTGGGAGGCGGGGGGCTAAATCCAGTACTCGCGCTGGCGCATGTTCTTTCCTGTTCGCCTCGCCTCATTCGCTCGCTCAAACACGGTGGTTGCGACATGAACGTTCCTGTCAAATTTCAGTTTCTTGCAAGTTCATTATTACCTTTTGTTTGCTCAGTTGTAATCCAGCTTTATTCCGAAGTGGTTCACTACAGTTGTAGTTTGCAGTGCTGTGTATTTGTGATGGCTCACAGAGCCAGAGGTTGCGTCAACTCTCCGGACAGTTTTTGTTTTATTTGTGGGGAATATACCGTGAAATAGCGGCAGAGGAACATTTCTGCATTTATTAAAAAAGTATATTTCGCCTATTTCGGTTTGAAGTTAGGCGATCAAGACAAACCGTGGGCTCCTCACAAAGTGTGCAAGACATGTGAGGAAGATCTACGCTTATGGATGACAGGTAAAAAACAAGCATTTCGTTTCGGAATACCTATGATGTGGCGTGAACAAAGAGACCACAGCAGTGACTGCTATTTTTGCTCTTGCACTGTGAAGGGATACAACTTAAAAAATAAGAACGTAATAAGTTACCCCAACCTTCCCTCAGCAATTAGGCCTATGCCTCATAGCAACGAAGTACCTGTGCCTGAACCACCAAAATCTTTGGATCATATTTGTGTGGACAGTTCTGATCATGATGAGACTCATCAGATGGCTTTTCCCGATGAGTCCAGTACTTCCGAGTTTGAAACTGAACCAGATCCGAAACCTGAACTTTTCTCTCAAGCTGAATTGAATGATTTAGTCCGGGATTTAGGACTCCCAAAAGATGCTGCCCAACTGCTAGGTTCTCGGCTTAAACAGAAAAATCTATTGTCACCAGGAACAACTTTTTATTGGTACCGCAACCGCGAGACACAATTTTTGAAGTATTTCAGCAAAGAGGAAGATTTGGTATTTTGCAACGATATATACGGAGTGATGGAAAAGTTTAAACTCAAGTATGATCCTGCTGAATGGCGGCTGTTCATTGATTCGTCAAAAGACAGCATAAAAGGTGTTCTTCTTCATAATGGCAACACATTCGCTTCAGTTCCTATTGCTCACTCTGCTATTCTCCAAGAAAAATACGAGAATTTGGCCCTGATTCTTCAGAAGATTCGTTATGATGAGCATAAGTGGATGATTTGTGGAGACTTTAAAATTCTATCCATGCTATTAGGGCAGCAATCCGGTTTCACCAAATATCCCTGCTTCCTTTGCTTGTGGGATAGCCGGGCCCACGACCTACACTGGGGGAAAAAAGACTGGCCAATTCGGGAGTATTTGAGACCCGGTGAGAAAAATGTTCTTCATGAGAGCTTGGTACCTCGTGATAAAATTCTATTACCACCTCTCCACATTAAGTTGGGTCTCATTAAGCAATTCATCAAGTCCCTTCCAAAAGATGGTGAATGCTTTCGGTACCTTTGCTCAAAGTTCCCCCGACTTTCTGAAGCAAAGCTAAAGGAAGGAGTGTTTGTTGGCCCTGATATAAGGAAACTCATTTCAGATGGAGCATTCGCTGAAACGATGTCTGAGAAGGAAAAATAAGCCTGGGATTCCTTCAAGGATGTTGTTCTCAAATTCTTGGGGAACAGGCGGGATGAGAACTATAAGGATATTGTTGCCAGGATGCTCAATGCCTTCAAAGAACAAGGCTGTAACATGAGCCTGAAAGTCCATTTCTTGCACTCCCATGTGAACTACTTTCCCGAAAACTTGGGGGCGTACAGTGAAGAACAAGGTAAAAGGTTTCACCAGGACATCAAGGACGCAGAGAGAAGGTACCAAGGAAGATGGAACACCACTATGATGGCTGATTTCTGCTGGTTGCTGCTGCGGGAAACCCCAGATGAAAAATACGCCAAGCAGCACACCAAGAGAAGCATTCGGGGGAAGAAGAAACGGGCCCACCAGGAGATTGATTGACCCAAGAATGACTTTAAAATCTAAACTGTGTTGACAAATATCGTGTTTTTACTAAACTTTGAAATAAAAATTTGCTAGTTATTACCACAGTGTCGGATCTCATTTATTAGAATTTTATTTTCACACCATCGGGTGTTTGTCTTCATGTATTGCAATGGTGCGGTTTGCGTTTTCTATTCTTACATACATACCTGTACTACATTTTTTGCACATTTCTTTGCTTTGCTTTGTGTCTAACCTCGCTCTTATATGCTCAATGTTTGTGCACATGTATGTGGCTGTTTTAAGTGCAGACAATTTTGCTACCATCACAGTGTGTTTTGTTGACATTACTCTATTCTTATGTGCTGCCTTGTTACAATTTTCTTTATTCTTATTTGAATAACTACTAAACAATTAGTATAAAGAATTCATCCAAAAAACTTTTATCTCGATCGCACTCAATCTGAAACGTTCACCTCAAACTGCTAACCCAATGTAGCAAAAAATCTGTACGTGATGGAGCAAATTGGTTACCAGATTTGGATTCAGCGCACCAAAAAACATAAAAATCAATCGAAACATTAGAGGCAGTTTAAAAAAAAATTTTTAGTGTACCTGTGTAATCACACCAAGGTCTTTCTCCTGAACCGTGCATACCAACCTCTCGCCCCCTATCGCGTACATTTCTCTTGGATTTCTGCTACCCAAGTGCATGACACTGCACTTTTTCGCATTAAATCGTAGTTGCCAAGCATTAGACCAGTCTTCCAGCTTTTGTAGATCTTTCTTCATGTTAACCACTCCCTCGGGGGAGTCCACTCTGTTGCAAATTTTTGTGTCGTCTGCAAAAAGACCGACTTTTCCATTCAGTCCTTCAGCAATATCACTCACAAATACATTGAACAGTGCTGGGCCCAGGACCGAACCCTGGGGCACCCCGCTAATCACCTTCCTCTCATTCGAGTGAGCTCCATGCACAATCACCTTCTGTCGTCTGTCAGTCAACCAATTTCTAATCCAGTTTACCATCTTGGGACCCATCCCCAAGCTACTGAGTTTGTTGGACTCCTATGAGGAACAGTATCAAAGGCTTTGCTGAAATCCAGGTAGATGACATCCATCGCATGCCCCTGATCTAGTTCCCTGGTCACCCAGTCAAAGAACTCAATCAGATTTGTTTGGCAGGATCGTCCTTCGGTAAAACCATGTTGCCTCGGGTCTTGCAACCTGTTGGTTTTGAGAAAGTTCACTATTCGCTCTTTCAGGAGCGCCTCCATTACTTTTCCCGCCACTGAGGTAAGGCTCACGGGCCTGTAGTTTGACACTTCTTCCCTGTCACCACTTTTGTGTAGAGGTACGACATCAGCCATTCTCCAGTCCTGAGGAACCTCTCCTGTTTCCAAGGATCTGCTGAAGACATCCTTTAACGGTCCTGCAAGAACCTCTCTGAGCTCTTTCAGTATCCTGGGATGTATCCCATCCGGTCCCATGGCTTTGTCCACTTTCAGTTTAGCAAGTTGTCCTAACACCTCATCTTCTGTGAATGGTGTGGTATCTACTTCATTCCCATTTTTATATTTGGGAGTCACAGCTGGTCCATCTCCAGGATTTCTTTAGTAAAAACAGAGCAGAAGTATTTGTTTAGCAATTTTGCTTTTTCAGTGTCACTTTCCACTAGTCCTTTCCCAGCACTTCTGAGTCCTGCAATTCCAACCCTGATCTTCTTCCTTTCCTGAATATACCTGAAGAAATTTTTGTTGCCACCCTTAACATCTTTAGCCATCTTTTCCTCTGCCTTTGATTTTGCTATCCTTATTACTCTTTTAGACTCTTTGATTTGGATCCTGTATTCATTTCTGTGTTCTTCTGTTTGCAAGCTTTTGAATTTTGCAAAAGTTGTGTTTTTTGCCTTTATTTGAGCAGCCACCTCTTTGAAAAACCAAATAGGTTTCCTTCTCCTCTTGCTTTTACTTACTTTTCTTACATATTTATCTGTTGCCCCTTTTATTGCCTCCTTTAGTTTAGCCCACTGCAATTCCACTTCCTTTATCTCCTTCCACCCCGTCATCTCCTCCTTTAAGTACTCTGCCATTTTATTGAAGTCAGCATATTTGAAGTTTAGGACTTTGAGCTTGCTATGATTGGCCTGTACCATGGCTTTTATCTCAAACCACACCATGTGATGGTCGCTGTTGCTCACAGGGGCACTCACGCAGACATTCGACACACTATCATCGTTGGTGAGCACTACATCCAGCGTTGAGCTTTCCCTGGTTGGTTCCATCACCATTTGTCTAAATAATGCATCTTGGAGAGCATCCACAATTTTTTTGCTTCTTTCCAGATGTGCAGAAGGAGTAATCCAATCCACATCAGGTAGATTAAAGTCCCCCAATATGATTGCTTCCCCCTTTGTTGCTATCTTGGCAATTTCTATAATCAATTCATTGTCTCTCTCTTCAATTTGAGTCGGAGGTCTGTAGACTACAGCAATATGGATGACAGTGCCATCTCCTCTTTCCAACGCAATCCAGAGCGCTTCTTCTTTTCTCCATGTCCCCTGCATTTCAGTAGCTTTAATACTGCTTTTGACATACAAGGATACTCCTCCTCCTTTTCCATTTCCTCTGTCTCTTCTGAATAGATTATAGCCAGCTATGGCTATATCCAAATCATGTGATTCATTAAACCATGTTTCTGTAATGGCCACAATGTCCAAATCTGTTTCCACCATTAGGGCTTCCAGGTCTGGAATTTTGTTGGCTAAGCTTCGAGCATTTGTGCTCATTGCTTTCCAGCATTTTCCTGGCTTGTGTGTATTTTGCATTGATTTTGTTCTGCCCACTTCTTCCCACATGTTTTTGATGTGTTGTTTAAAAGTGTGGCTGTTTCTGATGTTGTTCTGCTTTTGCTTTTGCTGGGGGTGGCTGGCAGATGTTGACCTTCCACATCCGTCACCCCCTTTTCCTAGTTTAAATGCATATCCACATACTGCCTGAATTTTTCACTTAGGATTTTTTTTCTTGCGGAAGAGAGATGTAGTCCATCAGCACAGTATAGTCTCTTGTTGGTCCATCTGTTGTCCCAGTTGCCAATAAATCTGAATCCTTCTTCTCTGCATTTTGTGGAGATACTACATTGTTAGTGAGTGACCCCTATCAAACCTGACAATCACATGTTGTGCTTAGGTAGACTTCAGCACCACATATGTACACAACATGTCAAGCACCATTACCTAAACAATGACTCTACCAACCTTTCCCTGGTGTGATGTTGGTGCATGGGATGTCCTTTCAGTACAGTCATATATCACCTTTGCACAAGAGCTTACTGCCATCTGAACATGTTCCTCACATTCACTCCATTGACCTGGCCATCCCTGGCAGAGTACTGCCTTACTCACACCTTGACATCTTGATCCAGGCATCATCACATGACCCATGATCCCTGGGTAGCACTATGACAAAGGGGGATGTTTTTCCTCACCTCCTATATAACACTCCATCAGGTGCCCTCCTACTGGTTCTCATGTCTGCATTCAGAAGGCATGGCATCCTGAGCCATCCTCCATGACATATGTTGGACAGTGCTGTGTGAGGCAGTTTGGCCCTAGGCCATCTGATTGCAGCTCCCATCACAGCCTACAGCCACATGGACAGAGTGTGTGTGTGGGACAGTATTAGTGGGCACATCCATCAGTGTCTGTGTGGTATTGCAGGCCTTTGCTGTCCCCTATACTTGTGGCACCATGCCTGTTAAGTAGCTGCAGTGTGTTATGATTGCACAATGCTTGTGAGGATGTGATATTTGCTGCACACCAGTGCAAGGGTATCATTAGCATACATGCCATCAGTGTGCAGTGCATTTTCAACACAGAGGTACTGCTTGATCAATGAGGCTGAATTGAAGATGCACATAACACTGCTGTGCATAGCTGGCCAATAGCTTTCATATGTGAAGACATGGAAAGATGTCAAGGTATGGCTTCCTATGTCAGGTCACTGTGCAAATATGTGATACAATTGTGCACATGATGGGACATTTAATGTAGCATCACAATCATGTTCCTGTCTGTTTCACATCATGGCCTTCAGAAGATAGCACACTTCTATGAGTAAGTAATTCAGATTTCCATGTGACATTCTGCACTCCCCAGGTCTGAGTCCAATGCACTGCAAGATTTGCCACATAGTTATTATTTTAATATTTATTATATACCACCTTTCATGATATCAAGGCAGTTTACATTTTGAACAAACTGAAATTACATTGAACAGGGCATTATAACTTGGAGATAACTATTTTACAGGGAACATGGGCTATGGAGGGTTAAGTGGCTTGCCCAAGACCACAAGGAACACCTGTGGGACTAGAAACCCCAGTCCTTATGGCCCAAGGTTGCTGTCCTCTAGTGGGATTTGAACCCCCCAACCTTCTGGCCTGAAGTACCTTGCCCCAACCACTAGGCCAGCTAGCCTTCAGAGCGGGAGCTTCAATGGCTATATCCCAAGGTTCATTTTCACAGCATATTCTACTATAAAAAATAAATGCTGGAACCAAAGGCCTCTCCACAGCTATGCAAGTTCTCACACAATGTTGTGAGGTCTGGACTTAAGTTAAGCACATACATATGGCAAAGGTGAGGATCAGAGATTGACACATACACATGTCAGCTCATAGGCCTGATGGGTCTTAGTCATTGTTGACAGCACTGTTCATGAGCTATAGGCTTGCACCAGCTATTCTTCAGTCAATACTGCATAAAGTGCATAACTGTGTTTGGCTATGACTTGACATGGTGTCAATCCACAAAAAATATACACTAAAATAAAGAGTGCCAAAAGAATGTATAAATCTCCAGCAGACACAATGGAACTCTATTGTGTTTGCTGGAGAATGACATAGTGTCATACATTTGATACATGTCATACTCAAGGAAAAGATGTAGCTGAGCATATTTTATGTTGTTTTATTGATGTCTACTCTTAATGCCCCATGGAACATATATTATTCCCTCATAGTGCTTTCTGATGGCTAAGTAGAACATATTACACTTCATAAGTGTGGACAAAAGCTAATGTCCTGTCACTTGCTAACAGTTGGCTTGAGTGAGAATTTGTGATTGGAAGGCAACCCAACTGAGGCAGTGCCAATGACATGTACCACAAAGCTTAGCTGAGCAGACATCTCTCTGGAGATTCTGAGGCAGATCAGACATATGGCAGCCAGAGAACTTCAGATGTTAGATTCTTTTCTAGGAGTGAGTGCTTCTGCAGACAGATATGTGGGACACCCCCCCCCCCCCCCACACACACACACAATGTTGTGCATCTGGACATACAATATAGACCCACTTTTGATCTCCAACAGCATATAATCAGCCATGGGCCACAGTATTCAGACTTCACACCCTGCTATCAGGTTGACATGACATGGCCTTCACATCATCCCCAATGTACTCCTATTTATTCAGTTGTCATAGGGCTGTGCTTGGCATTAGGCAGCCACATGCACCTATGAACAATTTGTAACTTTCCCTTGAAGCTCTGTAATACACATCAGTGATTTCCCAGGGCTGCTGGTATCCCTAACATGACAACTGCAAGTAGCAAGGCCATGTATACCACAATGGTTTTGCATGTCAGGGGTGCCCCCACAAACATTGTCATGTAAGGTTGCCATATTGCTGCATGCTGTCCTATCTGTATTCTGTTGGTGTAGCATTGACATGAGGCCATACTATTACTGTACATATCATCAACAATAAGAGAACATGTGCTTGGAGCAGGACAATGGTGTAAGTGAAGCACTGTAGGAGGATGTCTGGAAGGTGTGTGTGGCGGTGAGAGGAAATTCCATGTTCAACTCATCAGATACCTGAGTGGCAAAACATGGAGTCACATAGGAGAGATATGGTTTCATATTTGCCTATTTGTGGGTCAATACATGATGCATAACAGCCATATCAGCAACACAGCATCTGGACACAATGCTGGCAACGCTGACACACAGATCGACACATAGGCAAAGGCATGCAGTCCTATGTACCTTTAATGTGCAAGGCTGTAAAAGAATATATCCAATGTGGCAATAGTATTGTCTATACAGATGCTATTTCAGTTTGCATGCAGCATAATCAGACTTGCATCTGGTATGTGGTGAGATCTGCGACAAGTGACCTGGGCAGCTGTTCTATACTTGGAAGTGCAAATAACTGTGGGGTTATTATAGCACATGAGACAGCTCCAAGAACAAGTATAGATGTTCTTTGATATTTGCTCTGTTGCAGCAAGTTGTTCTCACACACACAGCAACCAAGTTTTTCAGCATTTGGCATGTCACCTGAAAAACACATGGGCACAGCATAGGTGGCCTGCACAGGGGCCAGAGTCCTGCCTTGTTTTTGTGGTTTTAAAATCTGAGTGGTATCCTGATGTACAGTGTAATTGGCATGCCTTAATTCTCAAGAAAGGGTGTGCAGCTCCAGTTCTGGAAGGCCGCAAATAAGTCATATATTCATGATATCCCTAATGAGCATGCATTAGGTCATCTCCATACAATGGGGGCAAGACATACACATTTTTCTTAGGCATATTCGTTATGGACATCCTGATAACCTGACTGGTTTGGAGACCTGCAGGCCTATAGTTGGAGACCTCTGGTCCAGAGCTATGATTCCCATCCATGTCCAGGTAACTCCCCACACTCAAAAAAAGTGATGTGTCACAAACAGCAAGGGTAAGATACTGTTTTATTGTAGAAGAGCTCCAACGTGTTTCAGCAAATGCCTTCTTCAGGAGGTAAAAGCCCTCAAATTAAAAATACATAAATACACAGTTACAATCATAATAGATAAATAAATAAAACAGTATAAATAATAAATGGATTAATAAGCTAAAAACCATGCGTTAAAACAAAAAAACAATAAAATGTTAATAAAACAAAGGCTGATAAGACAAATAAATATGACATAATGTAAAACTTAATAGTACAAGAGTAAAACAAGTGCTGTGATGCTCTGTGAAATTAACACAAAAATTGTGTATCCTAGATAGTGAATGTATAGGGAAATCCATACCCGTGTTTAAAAACGCCTGAAAAATAAATTTCAAACAACATTTCTTGGCTAAAAGAGTTTTTGTTTATACACCATTATGGAGAATGAAAATGTAGGGATGAGGAGGATAAAACAATAGCGATTAGAAGGAAAAGATCAAACAGGAGAACTCACTTGTTTTTCTAGACGTAGCAGCCTAATCAATGCAGTTACATGCCATCACTGAGGATCCTGCAGTGCAGACAATTGTAATATAAATAGTAAAAGTACACATCTAGTGGCTTGCTTTATTAATGATAAAAGACCTCTGAGGAGAGGAGAAAGACTTATTATCTATTGAACCGCCAGAGAATATATAAATGAAGTTTCGAGTTTAATAAAGTAGAGAAGCTTCCTGCTAGCTGTATATAATACTTGCATCAATGCATGGAGCCTTTCACTTCAGCATCGGCATTATAATAGAATAACTTAAGGGAATAGAGTCGGACATTTAAACAACACTGATTTCGCGCCACAAGGAGGGTTAAAGGGCACAACAAACTTTCACTAAGCTTAAGGAGGCATGCTAAAAATATTGATGAGAAGAGCAGCGCCATCAACGATCATAATGTGCTTTTCAAAGAAGCACAAATCAAAATCTGATGTCCTGAGGTTATGTTGAGTGAAAGCAGTACTTGATAAGCAAATATAGACCAGTATCAAAGACATATATATGTTCGAATGAACACACCATGAGAAACAAAATTAAGGTGCAATGAGGCTATAACATGCAAAACATAATGTCAGGTTTGGAGTTAGAGTTACTTAATTATTTATGGGCTCAGGAGTTTTTCAGAAAGCACTAACTAATTTTAATCCAATGCCTATTACAAAATCTGAATGCGTTCAGATACGAGTGACCGCTGGAGAGGTCATTACTAAGAGAGACGATTATTGGAATACTAAAAGTCAGGCATAAATGTATGTGGTTCTGTATCATGGGCTGGAGACATACTGCATCCGAGATAAAAAGTGGTGGTAAGGGCTATATAGACACCTTATCAAAGGTTTCTGTAGCACCAGAGTAGGATGCTAGAACTAAGGGGTATATTGAGACTCTTATTTGAATGGGCATAGAGAAGTAAACTGATAATATCTGAGTGATGAGGAGGGGGGTGGGTGGAGAATACCATTTTTTCAATCTTTTAAAAGTTGAATGGGGACTGTGAATTAGAGTCCCTATGTGTACCCGATATATGAATCATTGCATAAAGAATACAGGAAGCTAGCATACAAATAAATATACAAAGAAGGGAGCTAAAAACAAGTCTGTTAAAAAAACATATATGTATAAAAAATACAGAAATGATGTTTTGTGTATTCAGTTACTCACAACTGAGATATATAAATATAAAACTGAAAGTAAAACAATGAGTAAAGCAGCCAATGGGCAAATTAAATTGTGAAAAAGTAAAAACCTTAAAAACGAAACCTAAAAGCTGTCTAATGAGAGGCAAAACCATATTGAAAATAAAAATAATCGAATGGAAAGGTAAAAATGAGGCTGGAGCATGAAGTCCTATTATTCTCAAGAAGCAGAGAGAGCACCACTACAGAACAACTGAGAGCCAGAACTCAGCTGTCAAAGGGGTCTCACATATAGATGGGTTGCCATGGGAACATATGGATATAGTCTCCTTATGAGAGACATGGATAAATTAAAAAATAGTGAAAAATGCTGTTGAGGAGACCAATAGAAAACTATCATGCCCTTACTAAAAACAAGATAATAAACAAGGGCCCTGTGATAAAATCATAAATAAATAAATAAACAAAAATGAATTAATAGTGGTATTGTCTTAATACAAAAATGACCTAGATGAATAAAAATGCTAGAGGTACTGTGGAATAGATCAGTGTAAGATGTGTGATATGCGTACTAGAAACAGGGTGTTGTTAAGAATAAATAATTAAATAAATAAACAGTAAAAAGACAAAAATGTTGAGGCAGAGGGATTAAAACCTATTAAAAACTGGGCGAACTGTACAATAAATAGGTATATTAAAGGGGCGTAGTGCCCAAAACAAACTAAATAACCAACCAAATATAGACACAGTTATTTGCGGTCAAGATACAAGAAGATGATTGTGGCCACAAAACGACAGAGAGATCTTGTTCAAGAGGAGTTAACGCATTCAGATTAAAGATAAATTTCTGCTCTAGTCTTAAAAGGATCTTATCCCATCTCCAGTGGGAGTGTACCACTTTCAGTATTAAAAACTTCAAATCAGATAGGCTATGATGTTGGCCCTCCCAGTGAGATACTAGTGGTTTGTCTCCTATTTTCCTTCTAAGGCAGCTTTTGTGTTCTATTATGCGTGTCTTGCAGGCAATATCAGCAAAACTCTATTGTGTATATTCATTGTGGATAGGCCAAGATATGCACTGTCTGGGGGGTAGTTTGGGGAACCTAGTTTTATTTTTATTTATTTATTTATATTTTACAAAATGTTACAATATTATCAAGATACAGCTTGTACAGAAAAGGCATACATCCCATCAAATAAACAAGGAAAATCATCATTATAGAAACTGTTTATGAAAGTATCTGTATATAGGGGAGACAATGAGAAAAGAACAGCAGGTCAAGGATACCCACTGTATCATATAACAAAGAAAAGGAAAATGAAAAACAAGAGGAGTACAGGAGTACTGAGGCTCTCATAAACATACGCATGGTAAAGTTATCCTACATCATCCTGTGGAGTCAATACAGAAGCTGAAACAGGAGTGACTGGCCTTCTGACACTAATAAATGCTGACAAATCAGTAGGATTAAAAAAAACATATCTCTGAGAACTGAACATTATTATTTACATGGAAATCGCAAATAAAAGGTGTAGCCCCTAGTTGTAAGACACCAGGTTTCAATATAAGAAATTGTCTACACTGCTTCTGAGTTTCCCCAGCAATATCGGGGAACATTAACACCTTTGAGCCTTAAAAAGGAACAGAACATTTTTAAAAATATAATTAGACCCTTCTTGAATTATCTCACTTGGTTGTCTTGAACAGGAGTTAGTGAGTCCTTTTCCCCTACACAGTCTTGTGGATAGTACTCTCCCAGATGATATTCCGCAATTATCCCCTATTTGGACTACTCAGATGACCCTCAATGGTAACTAGAGATAACTTGGATGCATTCCTGTCAGATTTCCCTCTGGTGTAATCCTTGACTACTCATCAGTAGGAGCTCTGAATCAGGGCTCAATTGGCAATCACAGGTGAGTAGGATGCTTGTCTATGTTACTGATGGCAGCAAATTGCTCTCCTTTGAGGATTTGCAAGCCAAATTCCATCTTCTGGCCTTTCAGGCTTTTCACTGTCAACAGTTATGTCACTGCATCTTACATTCCAAGATTATTTTGTCTGATTTAAAAGACACACTGGGCCTTATAAATTTCATTACATGCGTGGAAGCAAGGGGTCATGTAGTTTCATATGTTTATTAATGCCTATGCGACCTACATTTCAAACCTAGAATCAGGCTTATGGAGAAATGGAAGCATGACGTTGAGATTGACACCCCTTTAGACACTTTCCAATGGGAGCAATTTTGGTTGCAAGTAAATCAACCCTCTCAATCTGCCAGCTTAATACAAGCCCTTTATTTCGTGGCTCACAGGGCCGTGTGTAACCCCTGGAGGAAATGGAGGGCTGGTCTATCATCTAGTAACCGGTGCTAGCATTGTGAATTGGCATATGATACCCTTTGACACATGCTATTTGATTGTACTATGCTCCTGCAATTTTGGCGAGAGGTATAGGCGAGTCTGCAAGAAATATTCCACATTTCTACTTTGTTTTCCTATGATAAGATTATGTTTCATTCCTTTCAAATAACAGAGTCTTTATTGACTATACATTGTAAGCTATTTGATTTATTTATTGCTATTGCCGTGTAAGTCTTTCTGTCTAACTGGGAAAGTGTTACTTTGATATCATTTTATTTTTGGTGGCATTATGTATGTTTGGGACATAGATATGAGAAATGTATTGCGCTGTGTTCGGACATTACAACACTTCAGCTGAAGATGTGGATACCTCTGGAAACTTATCTTCAATGTCTCTGCTCCGACCTATGATGGACTTTATTGCCAGAAGGTCTAATATAAACAATATGTCCTTTGTTTTTTCTTTGATAGCCCCACTTATTTTTTATTCTTACTACTCTGTACGAAGCTCCCTTCATTGTTGTTTTAGTTGTTTAATTTTCTTTTGTTAGTGCATTTTGACAAGGTGTACATGTAGTTTTATTTTGGTTATTTGTTTTATTTTTTTGTGTTTTGTTAAATTAATAAAAATGATGAGAACTGAAAAAAAAATCACAAAAACACTTGCTCCGCCTCTCCGCACCTCTCCAAACCCCCTGAAACCTCTAAAATGTAATTGTTTATTTTGGCCAATTTTGCAGTTTTAAAAGAGCATGGGCCTTTTAAAACTGGCTCTGCCCTTCATTTAGGCCTCTCAGCAGGGCTGAATCCTGCACCGCTAAGGGCCCAACCTGCTCCTGTCTCCCCTAGGCAGCCACAATGCCTGCAGGCCCTCCCAGCTTACTGGCTAAGATTGGGGACAACCACGAACATTGCGGCTGCCCTCCGATGCAGCCAGCAGACATCCTTCTGGCCCCAGCCCTGGACCCCCACAAAGACTTGAATATCCCGGCAACCGAACACCCAGAGCCAGCCAGGCTCAATGACCCTCACAGAAAACCCTGCAACAGAGGAAAGGCCTGAACAGGCCTCAACTCCAATTTTTTATTTAAAACAAATCATGCCGATGGTCCTGCCACTTTCCATAAGACTGAATGGCCCTGCAGCCTCTCCAGAGCCCACCAATAGGGCAATTGCCCCATTTGTTAATTTAAAAAACACTTTTCACCGGTCCAGCAGTTTCCTGCGGCCCCCACCGGCTAGAAGAAGGTCCCGAATGATCTCCTGCACCTCTGAACTGCAGAAGACCTCCATTTCTAAAAAAATCCTTGCAGCTCCCCTCTCCATCACTACAACCCCCCCCCCTACCCCCCGCCAGGTAATTTTTAAATGTATTTATTTTCCATCTAGTTACATTATTGCTTAGCATCTACTATGTCAGCACTTATGTTGTTTCTTATTTTCTTTATTTGGATTATTTTTTCACTTTTTAAAGATGTTCTTTTTTATTATTATTTTATATTTATGCAATTATACAAGAAGTCCAAGAACACATCCTTGTACAGAAAAAAAGAGCAAACTGCAAGAAAAGACAAATAGAAACTCATGATACAAAAACTCATGATACAGAGTAAAGAATAGCAAAATGCAGTTGCTCACTATAGCCCACAACCAGAGGAGGTAGAGAAAAAGAAACAAACTTTCCCAGAATTACAAGAATCAGACTGGGAGAATAACCAGCATATTTACATAGTTGTCATGAGCCCTCAGGTGCAACTATGGGGGCTTCAAGATGGCAGGCATTCAAGAAGGTCAACAGCTGGGAGGGCTCATAGAAAATATAGGAAACTGATTGACAAACGTGTGTTTGAGAAAAAAAAGCCCTCCCTACTGCTGAATTACTGGCCAAAGGAGCAAAAATTCCCAATGACGTTTCTGTGTTTCTTTGGCTAAGTTTGGATATATTTGAATTGACAGTCAATAAAAAAGTAAATTCCGTTTTCTAAAGAATAGTTTCATCAGCCATTCTTTATCTAAAACTAATGCAAACATTACTAGCAAAGTAGACAGAGTAGAGGAATAGCCTAATGGTTAAGAACACTGCATTGCGAACCCAGAGACCAGGGTTCAATTCCTGTTAGCACTTCTTGTGCCTTTGGGCAAGTCACTTAACCCTCCATTGCCTCAGAAAAATCCAAGTTATCAATATCCATGTTTAATGTACATTACTAAGTTTAAGTTACAATGTCAACCACTTTGATTGAAATGATAAAGAAGTATATAAAACCTGCTAAATAAATAAGATGTTACAGGTTCTTCACAAAATAACTCTAGGAACTCCAAAATATTTAAAATGTCCATTTGCTGTGCCACAGTAACTGTAGAAGATAGCACTTTCCTCCCAGAAAGTAAATAAAATGCATGACTTAGAGGATAAGATTCTACAAAAACAGAAAGAACTTAAATATATCCCTTCTAGACATAGTCAATACCCAGAGAAAATTTATAACCCTAAATTTAGCAGCCTGAACTTTGTTTTCCAGATGCTCCAGTCTAGCTAGTACAGACAGAGAATTCTTAAATGTAACATCAACTTTATCTTCCAAAGCAGTAACTTTAGATTGAGCTTCTAACAAAGAGGCCTGCGTAGATGCCACTTGATTCTGAGTAGTTTCAATCCCCTTAGGGTTATCCAAGATTTGCATAGTTAAAGCAGACTTTGTGGAATTAGTGCTTGCTTAAAGAGAAAATAGTTGCCCAAATTGCTTCCAATGTAAAAGTTTCAGGACATACTGGAGCAAAGCCAGATCAGCTACACAAAGCAGCGGTTCCACCTTCGGGTATTGCAGATGCCATCCTCCCTCTTCCTGCAGTAGCTGAACTTACAGCTACCATGTGTAAGGTCTCTGCGTGCTGGACAGCTGAGGAAAACCCAGTTTCTTCCACCCCGATATTCGACCCTCGAGACAGGTCATCATCACCACTCAGGTTAGGCTCCTCCCTGAATTATCATCAGGCTCTGATGGAAGCAAGCAGCCTTGGACATGGTCATGAGTCGGGGGAGAGAGACGACATGTCTGAAGCAGATGCCGAGTCCTCCCACTTCAGTGTAACTGGGCAAACCTCCCCTGCACACCCTCCAGTTTCTGGGATGGGTGAAAGTAACTATCAAATGGCCCTAAGTCCGGAAAGGGCAATGGTGTAGAGGTAAGAGAGGTCTGAGAAGGCAACATTCCCCCCTTAGCCTTCCGCTTTCTCCTTTTTAAAAAGGGTTCCAGGGGTGATCTGGGAAACTACAGACCAGTGAGCCTCACGTCAGTACCGGGAAAAATGGTAGAAACCATCATAAAGAATAACATTATTCAGCATGTAGATAGTCATGGACTAATGGGAGACAGCCAACATGGCTTTAGACAAGGAAGATCTTGTCTTACTAATCTGTTATGTTTTTTTGAAAGTGTGAATAAACAGGTGGACAAAGGTGAGTTGGTTGATATAGTGTATCTGGACTTTCAGAAAGCCTTTGACAAGATCCCTCATCAGAGACTTTTGGCAAAACTAAAGAGTCATGGGATAGGAGGCAGTGTACTACTGTGGATGAGGAACTGTTTAAAAGATAGAAAGCAGAGGGTTGGGCTAAATGGCCAATTTTCCCAATGGAGAAAGGTGAATAGTGGTGTACCCCCAGAATCTGTGCTGGGTCCGCTGCTTTTTGACATATTTATAAATGACCTGGAAAGTGGAATAACGAGTGAGGTTATCATATTTGCAGATGACACAAAACTATTTAAAGTTGTTAAAACCCAAGAGGATTGTGGAAAATTACAAGAGGATCTTGATAAATTGGAAGACTGGGCATCAAAATGGCAGATGAAATTTAATGTGGACAAGTGCAAAGTTATGCACCTAGGGAAGAACAACCCAAACTATGGTTACACAATGCAAGGTTCCACATTAGGAACCACCACCCAGGAAAAAGATTTAGGCATCATTGTGGATAACATGTTAAAACCCTCGGCCCAGTGTGCAGCGGCAGCCAAGAGAGCAAATAGATATCATAACGAAAGGAATGGAAAATAAAACAAAAGATATTATAATGCCTCTATATCGTTCCATGGTGAGACCGCACCTTGAATATTGTGTGCAATTCTGGTCACCATATCTTAAAAAGGATATAGCGTTATTAGAAAAGGTTCAGAGAAGAGCCACCAAAATGGTAAAGGGGATGAAAGGATACTCCTATGAAGAAAGGCTAAAAAGGTTAGGGCTCTTTAACCTAGAAAAGAGACGGCTTAGGGGAGATATGATAGAAGTCTAAAAATTAATGAACGGAGTGGAACGGGTAAACATAGATCGATTGTTTACGTTATCAGAATATAGAAAGACTAGGGGACATGCAATGAAGCTACAGGGTAAACTATTTAAGACTAATAAAAGAAAATATTTTTTCACTCAACATGTAATCAAACTCTGGAATTTGTTACCGGAGGATGTAGTAAAGGCTGTTAGTGTAGCTGGGTTTAAAAAAGGTTTGGACAAGTTCCTGGAGGAAAGGTCCATAAACCATTATTAAGAAGGGACCCAGGATATCAATGCTTGACCCAGTACAAGAGAAAGAGAAAGTTTAGTTATAGCTCTCGTTTAGATATAACTTTATTTCCTGTTAGTCCATTATTGATTTACCTCTTGTTGGTGTGGGGGATTTTTTGCCAGGCTTGATCAGATTTGTGTTTTGTTTTGTAATATTATACCTGGATGTGGTCTATTATTATGATGTTTATTATTTTTCCTGGTTTCAAATGAGAGATTTGATCTCATTTGTTGCTGTATTTTCTTTTGTTTTGCTGTATGTTTTCTTTTATAAATAAAATTTGCAAAAAAAAAAAAAGAAAATATTTTTTCACTCAACGTGTAATCAAACTCTGGAATTTGTTACCAGAGGATGTAGTAAAGGATGTTAGTGTAGCTGGGTTTAAAAAATGTTTGGACAAGTTCCTGGAGGAAAGGTCCATAAACCATTATTAAGAAGGGATCCAGGATATCTATGCTTGACCCAGTACAAGCATTGCGGAACCTGTGTCTTTTGGGGAGACTGCTAGGTACGTATGACCTAGATTGGCCACTGTTGGAAACAGGATACTGGGCTTGTTGGACCTTGGTCTGACCCAGTATGGCATATCTTATGTTCTTATGTTATGTTCTTATGTCCTTATACAGAAAAATCATCCATACACCAAACTCAGACTAGTGCCATCTTAGCTCCACCCCTTTCAAAATGTTCTCTTGACTATAATAGCCTCTTTTTACCTTACCTTTTAATCAGGCTGGCTGTCATTTAGCCTTTCTTCTATTTTACTTAATATGTGGAATACATCTGGTCTGTGCTTCTACGATAAGATTGTTAAACAATGTTCACACCTGATCTAAACTATTACATTTTTACAACTGCTCCTTTTAGTATGTTTTTAAATATTTTCCTCATTTTACCAGTTTCCCTATTGAAAGTTAAACACTAGGGCAATAAATTTGTTTAATGTCCTCATACAATTTATTAAGTCAAATTTGATTGTCTTATGATCACTATCGCCAAATGGCCCCATCACCGTAACCTTTTGCTTCAAATCCTGCATTTCACTAATGATTAGGTCTAAACCAGCTCTCCCTATGGTCAATTCTTGAACCAGCATTTCCATGAAGCAGTCATTTATTTTATCTAGGAAGTTTACCTTCCTAGCATGTCTTGATGCGACACTACTTAAAATAAACAATTTGCCATTCTTCAAAGAGCTTTGGTTAGGTAATTTTACAAATAGAACACATTAATCTATATAGTTCAGGCACATCAAAATTTACTTATGTAAAGTAATAACTTTTTAGCAAGCAAGCAGGGCTACACACAGGGACATAAAACAGTGCTGTTCGTATACGCATAAAAGAGGTTAGCTGCTTTTTCTCTTAAAGGACAGCTGAGGAAAAGTTAGGGATTTTGGTTGGTCTCTCTTGTTTAACAAAGCTCCACCAATTGAATGATGACTGGGAAAAATTGTATTTCCAAAGCTGTTGTCCTTAATACAGCTTCTGCCTCTGTCCAGACCGCCTGATGAACGTCAAGGGACCAGATTCCATGTGAAATATGGCTGCAAGCAGAAGCCCTCATGAAACAAGTGGAGGAGCTCAGAGAAGAGGTGGTGAGGCTGAGAAGCATTCCAGACAGTGAGAAGTACATTGATGAGATTCTTCTTGGAGTATCCAAGCTCTCTGACAGAGGTGAAGATGGGATGCTACAGAATGAAGAGAGTTGGACATGAGTCATCAGAGCCTACAAAATTGAAAATCGAACTCCTCCAACCCTCGAATTGAAGAACTAGTATGCAGCCCTGGAAGTGGAAAGCATCCCAGGAAAGGAAAGAAGCAGAGGTCAAGTATTTCAAAGTTACGGAATCAGTAACCACAAGGAAGCAAAGGGTATTGGTGGTTGGTAACTCTCTTCTGAGAGACTTGCTGACCAGACTTGATATCCAGAGAGATGTGCTGTCTACCAGGTGCCAAAATCCTAGATGTTATGTTGAGTTTGCCAAGACTCATCTAGCTTACTGACTATTATACGATGATGCTCATCCATGTCAGCACAAATGATACTGCTAGGTATCCCTTCAAGCGTATCAAAAGTGACTTCATGGCTTTGGTACAGAGGGTGAAGCAAATAGGCGTTCTCTTCAATCCTTCCTGTTGTTGGTAAAGGCCCAGGAAGAGAAGCTTGCATCCTGGAGATGAATACATAGCTGCATGGATGGTGTCATCAAGAGCATTTGGGTTTCCTGGACCATGTGATGATTTTCCAAGGACTGCAGAGTGGAGATAGTGTCCACCTATCCAATAAGGGTCAAAGCATCTTCTGCAGCAGACTGGCTAACCTACTGAAGAGGGTTTTAAGCTAGAATGATTGGGGATGGGTGAAAAAAAAACCCCCACAGGTATGTAAAAGACCTCAGGTATGTAAAACATTAAATTCCTCTCTAGAAATGGGTAAAAGTGGCAATATCTGGAAAGTGGTGTGCATAAATGCCCGTAGTATGAGAAATAATATCCCAGATGTTGAGGTTTTAATAGAAGAGGCTGACTTGGATTTAATGGCCCTAACAGAGTCATGGTTCATGGACAACCATGACTGGGATATAATTATACCGGGATATACTTTATTCAGGAAGGACAAGGGAGGAAGAAAGGGAGGAGGAGTGGAACTATATGTAAAAAATAATATTAAAGCTACAGAATAACAGGGCTTAAACAGGAGCGAAGAGGCATTGTGGGTTAAACTGGAAAAAGAAAACAGGAAATGCATTTGCATTGGTGTGATATACAGATCTCCTTCACAGGAAGAAGAAGTGGATGGAGATTTAATAGAAAGCATACACAGTATTGCCATAAACATAGAAGTGCTACTGATAGGTGATTTCAATATGCCAGATGTTGACTGGCACATCCTTGCTGCAGTGTCATCTAGAAGTAAGGAGATCCTAGATTCTCTACAAGGAGAACTATTTTGGCAACTGGTAAGAGAACCCATATGTGAAGGACTTGACTTGGCGCTTACCAATGGGGAAAGTGCTTCTGATGATATAGTGGGAGATGATCTCACATCCAGTGATCACCAGATAGTGTGGTTTAGTATTAAGACTAGGTTTGATAAAGTCCATTCTAAAGTGAGGATCTTAGACTTTATGAAAACTGACTTTGCCAAGATGGGGCAATACCTCAAGGAGTCTTTAGTGGGATGGGAACAGCTGGGAGAAGTAGAAAAACAGAGGGCAGAACTGAAAGAGGATATTTTAAGGGTAACAAACCTTTTTGTTAGAAAGGTAAATAAATGTAAAAGGAAAAGGAGGCCACTATGGTTCTCAAAAGAAGTAACTGAAAAGATGAAGAAAGAGGGTGGCCTTCATAAAATACAAGAGATCATAGAAAGAAGAAGACAAGCATCAATATATGGAAAAACTTAGAGAAGCTAGGAAAGTAGTCAATAAAGCAAAGATTCAAAAAGAAGAATTAGCCATGCAATAAAATGGGGGACAACATATTTTTCAGATATGTTAGTGAGAGAAGGAAATGTAAAAGTGCTATTGTCAGACTCAAGGAGGAAGGGGAGGAGTATGTAGAAGCTGATGAGGATAAAGTGGAATTGCTTAACAAATATTTTTGTTCTCTGTTCACAGATGAAGGGCCAGGAGTGGGACCTCAGGAAACACCCACAAATAGGAACAGAAGTGAAGGGGGATCTTGAACGATTTTCAGAAGACTGTGTTCGTGAGGCACTAGCTAAACTAAAAGTAGACAAAGTGATGGGGTCAGATGGGATACATATGAGAATATTGAAGGACCTTGGGGATGTTCTAGCGGCTCTTCTGAGTTTTTCAATGCTTCTTTAGAGTTGGGTGTGGTCCCAGAGAGCTGGTGAAAGGCACATGTTGTCGCTTTATGCAAAAGTGGATATAAGGATGAGGTTGAGAACTACAGGCCAATTAGTCTGACCTCGGTGGTAAGTAAATGAAAGGAAACACTGCTAAAACAGAGGATAGTGAGGCTTCTGGAGTCCAATGGATTGCAGGATCTGAGGTAGCATGGGCTTACTAGAGGCAGGTCTTGTCAGACAAATCTGATTGATTTCTTTGACTGGGTGACCAGAGAGAGCTCTAGCTGTGGTTTTAATGGAAGAGGCTGACTTGTATTTAATGGCCTAATTTTATAAGTTGCCTGTGTGGAATGGTGTCAAAGGCTTTACTGGAATCTAAGTACATTGGTGTACTTAGATTTCAGTAAAGGCTTTGACACCATTCTGCACAGGCAACTTATAAACTGAGCACTCTAGGGATGGATCCTAAAGTGACTGACTGGGTTAGAAATTGGTTGAGTGGGAGGCAACAAAGGGTACAGGTAAATGGAGCTCACTCTGAGGTGAAGGATGTTACCAGTGGTGTTTCGCAGGGATCTGTCCTTGATAGGATTCTTTTTAACATTTTTGTTGGTTATATTGCAGGTAAGGTTTGCCTCTTTGCAGATGATACCAAAATCTGCAATAGACATCCACGAAGGAGTAGATAACACGAGGAGTGATCTAGCTAAGCTTGAAGAAGGGTCAAGATTTTGGCAGCTGAAATTTAATGCTAAGAAATGCAGAGTCATGCATTTGGGCTGCATAAATCAAAGGGTGCGGTACATGTAGGGGGTGAAGTACTTTTGTCCATGAAAGAAAAGTGGGACCTGAGCGTGTTTGTTTCTGATGATCTTAAAGTGGTAAAACAGGTAGAAAAAGCAACAGCAAAAGCCAGAAGAATGCTTGAGTGCATGGGGAGAGGAATGGCTAGCAGGAAAAAGGAGGTGATAGTTCCTCTGTATAAGTCTCAGGTGCGACCTCATTTGGAATATTGTGTGCAAACTTGAGACCACACCTTCAAAAGGATATAAACAGTGCACAGAGAGGCTACTAAAATAGCCAGTGATCTTTGTTATAAACCATATGTGGAAAGACTTAAAGATCTTAATATGTATACGTTCGAGGAAAGGTGAGATAGAGAAGATATGATAGAGATGTTTAAATATCTCCGTGGCATAAATGCGCAAGAGGAGAACCTCTTTCGATTGAAAGTAAGCTCTGCAATGAGGAGACATAGGATGAGGATGAAAGGGGTTAGACTCAGGAGTAATATGCAGAAACATTTTTTTTATGGAAAGAGTAGTAGATGAATGGAATAGTCTCCCATTAGAGGTAGTTTCTATGCGTCTTATCTATATGCAATGTGTGCCTTCAAGTCAATGCTGACATGGAAGCTCATGGGTTTTCTTGGCCTTGTGACTGGAAGTAGATTACCTGGCTTTTCATCTGAGGCAATGGAGGATTAAGTGATTTTCCGAAGGTCACAAGGAATACCAGGAGAATAAAACACTAGTCTTTTGGTTATCAAGCCAGTGCATTAACCACTAGGTTATATCTAGTTAGTAATTATTATGGTGTGGCCAAATTTGTTAGCTTTCCTAATTTCTGTCAATATTTCATTATCTGTCTTTTCATTCTGGCAAGGTGGTTAGTATTATACTCTCACCACTATTTTCTTCTGACATAGAAGTTCTATCCATATAGATTCTATAGTTTTTCCTGAATAACTTTTAGTCTGTTTGAATCAATGCTCTCTTCAACATATAGTGCCACCTCTCCACC
This sequence comes from Ichthyophis bannanicus, assembly GCA_033557465.1. Classification (NCBI taxonomy): domain Eukaryota; kingdom Metazoa; phylum Chordata; class Amphibia; order Gymnophiona; family Ichthyophiidae; genus Ichthyophis; species Ichthyophis bannanicus. The sequence goes on from CM066037.1 coordinate 361,309,472, forward strand.
AATTTGATTCGACTTATTGGGATTTAATTTGTATCCTGGTATCAGTGTCCCATTTTTTATTCTTCTATCAGGTCTCAGATACACCTATTTTATCGACCTCTTCATTAAATTCTGTATACTTTAACTATTCCATCTTGGTTTTGGGCTTCTAACATTTGTATAGAGATATTTCAAAGCATGTGTTTTATTTGTGTTTACAACTTGTTTAACAGTTGACAGAGATCATCTGCAGTATTTACTTAAAGGCATCTGGGGAACTTTTGCATTTATTGCAATCTGTCTATTGAGATGACCTCACTTCCCTGTTTTGATAGTTGCCCAGTTCCTAAAAGATTTTAACCCCTCATCCTTTCACCATTGTCATCCATGCATTGAGTCTCCAGTCTGTCAGGTTCTGCACATAGAACATGAGGCCTTTCTGAGAATGCTACCCTTGAGGTTCTGGATTTCAACTTTCTACCTAAAAGCCTAGATTTGTCTTCCAGAAACTGCTTCCCCCGATGTTATTGATACCCACATGTGCCAAGACAGCTGGATTATCAAGGTGATGTGTGAAATTGACTACCTTCACAATCCTTATGACCTCCAGCCACACAGCAATCTACATGTGTAACGATTGAATCAGCAACTACAATAGTCATCCTAACCATTCTTTTCTGGGCACACAACCCCAGAGACACATTCTCAGGATGAGAAAATCTTGTGTCACCCAGACGGCAGGCCTTGCTACAGGATCACTTCCTGCCTCATCAGCATAATGATCTCCTTCCAGGTGATCTATCTTTCCTCTTCATGGTAGCACAGTGGTAGTTTTATTAGGTGATATTTCTCTGCTATATCTTTAAGGTCTCTATATATCTCTTTGCCTGACTTAGCTCCTTCAAGTCTACTCTAGCATCCAGAGATTAGACTCATTCTCTAGGAGCTGGGAGCTCTTTGCATTGAATGCTAACTTGCAACCTCTCATCAGCAATGAGATAATGATACATGTGACACTTATTGCATAGCCCTCATCTCACTCTGTCTACATGACCTCTATCTATATCTCAGAATTGGTGAGTTATTTAAATATATAATTTGCTAAAGAAGAACAGATAATTAACTAATGTAAAGGTCCTTAAGTTTATTATATTGTGTTTATGTATTTCTGTATTTTATGTTCTTTATTTTATGTTTGTGTAACCTACACACCTGCACAGATAGAATCAGTAACCTGGGTTCTCCTTGCATTGCTGGTGCTGAGCCAGGACAACTAGATAGCAACTCTCCCACAGAGTGGGACACAAAAAGACATCACCCCTCCATGAAGTTACAATTTATGCTCACAAAAGGATTCCCCAGAGGATGGGATGAGGGGCTGGCACTGGAAGAAATGTTTAAGGTTATGGCAAGGGGGAAGGAGTGGTTGTTGGGATTACCAGACAGAACTGAGGTGTTTAATATTTTGTTTGTTAGGGTAAGAAGGTGAATAAGTAATAAACTGTTGGAAAACACATGTAATCATTATGAGCAAATGCAGTTCACTACAGTCAATCAGTTTCAGAAAACATTACTATTTATATGCAACCAATTTATATTTTATCTCACAAAGACCAAACTCAGTAAACAATTATTTTCCCTCAGTATCCATTTTAAGTGATCCTTCTTGGGTGATGCGAGAGAGCAGCCCTGTTGAATGGACACCTAGAGAGGTAGCTCCTGATCTCTTTTTAACATTCCACGTAATAGCATCCAATTATCAACCTATTTTTGGATTTGATTTACTCTGGCATGATTCTTAATATGTCCACAACAAATTGCAGAAGTCTGCAGTGGGCAAGTTTGGAACTTCACAATATGATGCTTTGCTAGACGAATTGTGGAGCTGATAACAGCCCACTACGAAAAAATGTGTGAAATAATGGAAGAAGTTCAGAGGGTTTTTTTTTTAACTCTTTATTTCAGCTTTTAGAGAATCAAACAACAAAAGCAACAACAACTGCAACTCAAAAACAATCCAACAAAGAAAAGCGCCCCTCCACTCTCCCCGCCTCCCCCCGGTTCTCTGGGAATAAGTATATATAAAAAAAAACAAACACACCAACCAGCAACCAGCAGAAAACACCTGCTACAAGGAAAGATGGCCTTAGGGACTGTATAGACCTCCAGAGCCTGTCCCCGCTAGGTAACATGCGAGCGGGCAACATACTGATCTAATAAAGACCACCTTTTGAAGTTTAGCTCTGCTTTGTCAGGATGATGAAGTTTACTATAGGTTTTCTCAAGCTTTGAATGATGGCGGACCAAATTCCACCAACCATCCAAGCTCAGGTTCTGGAGGTTTTTCCAGTTCCCCAAAATCATCTTGATAGCGATAGCCATCATAAAATCCAGCAAAAAACTTTTCTTCCTCCCCCCTGCCTGGGAATACCTCCAAAGATCGCAAGAAGATCATGCTCCTTGCCAGTTCTGTGGAGAAGTTCAGAATTTTTTGCATTTTGGCCCAGACTTGCCTCCAAAACCTCTGTACGAAGGGACAGTCAAAAAACATGTGTAAGAAGGTGCCGGCCTCTTTCTGGCAAGACCAACACTTACCCGTGGCACCGTTATCCCACTTGGCTAGTTTTGTCGGGGTGATGAACGCCCTATGCAAAAAGAAATACATTGATTGCGTGTTCGCAGCCGACCTGGAAGTTCTTGTAATAGGACCCCATAGAATTTTCCAGGAAGAATGGGAAATCTGACAGGAGAGGTCAGCCTCCCAAACCCCAGCCAGCCCTACCAACCTACTGGATGCATAGTCCCTCCACAAGGCATAGAGCTTAGAGGTGACTCCCTTCTGCCCGATGATATCCTGGATCCTTTTAATTAAAGCCCCCTCCATTGCTAGCTCTGTTAGCTTTATTTGAGTTGCTACAATACAGTGTTTAAGTTGGACCCATTTAAAATAGCTGGAATCTGGCAAAGAGAACGCCCCTTTTAACGAGGCAAAGTCTTTCCATCCATTCTGCCTGACTAATTGCCCAAGAGTCCAAATCCCGCACTCTTGCCATTTTTTTCCAGGCAAACATTTGCCTCAAATTCTAAACTGGGGGTTCCACCAAAGCGGAATCTGTCGCGAAGGCGGATCATCCTTAGCGACCAACCGAGCAAGAGTAAGAAATGCGTCCTGCGTTGACCTGATAACCCGCCCGACAGATGTCCATTCTGGGTGACTGGAGCCTAGCATATGAGCCAAAGGGTATGGGGCAGCTACGCGGGCCTCTACCTTTATCCAAGTGGGTCGCTGCTCATGTCCCCTAGGGACGAGCCACAACGCACCTTGCTTTAATAAAAGGGCCTGATGGTACCAATAGAAATCAGAAAAGTGTACCCCCCCCCCCTTATCCTTAGGGGCTTTCAGTTTTTTGGTGGTGATCCGTGGTTGCTGACCATTCCATAGAAAGTCTATGAGGCTTTTCTCCAACTTCCTATAAGCTGCAGTCAGAATCGTGAAGGGGAGCATGCCTAACACATAATTGATCTTTGGGGCTAAGGACATTTTAATTACCTCTAGTCTGCCCCACCAAGAAAGATGAAGAGGGGACCAGGCTAAAGATCTTTGCCGAATCACGTGCAGCAATTCCTCTATGTTCTTTTGGACCATGCCGTCCACATGGTACCACGTTCCCAGGTATTTAATACTACCCGCTTCCCACTTAAAAGGATAAGGCGCCATCCCTGCTGAGTGGGAATAACAGTTGAGTGGGAACGCCACAGACTTAGTCCAGTTAATCTTATACCCTGAGACTCTGGAGTAGGAATCTATCAGGGCTAGGACTTGCTGGATCTCAGAGGGCTGCATAAAAAGAAGAAAATTGTCAGCGTATGCAGACAATTTTACTTGCAGGTCCCCAAATTTGACGCCTCTGATATCTTTATGCTGTCGGACGGCAATGGCCAGAGGTTCCAGGGCCAAATTAAACAGTAGGGGGGAAAGGGGGCAATCCTGCCTAGTGCCTCTGTGCAGAGAGAAGGAGCGCGACAGAATACCATTGGCGTAAATACAAGCGGACACTCTAGAGTAAAGCACCTTGACCTTATTTATGAAACCTTCACCTAACCCAAACCATTGCATTATAAAAAACAGGAACGGCCACTCTAGTATGTCAAACGCCTTCTCGGCATCGAGGGAGAGGGCAACATACAGACTAGGGTCCGCCAATGCCCTCTCTAACAGGTTGCAGAGAAGGCGAGCATTATCTAAAGTGGACCTCCCTGGTACGAACCCGCACTGATCCGGATGAACCAACTCCCCGATCACTGCCGCTAGTCTCATCGCTGGAATGCTCACATAAATCTTGTAATCAGCATTCAAGAGGGAAATGGGTCTGTAATTTGCTACGTGCTTAGGGTCCTTTCTCGGCTTTTCCAAAACAATTATTGTGGCGTCTGAAAAGCTGCCTGTCCGGTGTCACCGCCCCTCTCTCCCAGAGGCCTCAGCGTGGGTTAAGCGAGTGGGGTGATGTGTTCCTTAAGCTTGTGAACTTGAATTTGAGGCTTTGCAAAGCCTCCTGGGAATTGTAGTTCTGTGGCTTAAAGAAAAATAGTTGTGTACACGAATGGTAAGGTTCCAAAATGGATTTATTCCCTTCCCAGGGTTGGAATTTTGACCTTTAGAACATCACAACAGAAAAGTCCATACTTCTGGTATAAGGTAACAAAGGAACCAAACAACTTAGGCAATGCTTATCTTCAGCTTAACAGAAAAATGAAATACAAAAACAGTTTTCCTCCAAACTTGCTTTTGGACTGTTTTTCTCCTGCAGCAGTGGTTATAGCAAGACTAGCACAAGGATTGTATATTATCTGATACCGTGTACGTACAGTCCATATAGGTTTCAGTGTCTGAAGTTGGATAAAATTCACATTGCATTTCATGCATGTTATCCTCAACTTCCTCCGGGGAGAACGCTGCCCTTTGCTCATTCACAGTGTTCCCATCCCCCAACAGCTTAGCTGAACTCAGGTGTTTTGCATAAAGCTCTCGGTCAGCTCTCTCACACAACTCTTGATACGTACAAGGGCTATTATCAAACTCCTCTGCAAAGCTATCTGGAAATATTCTTCTATATTCCAGCCACTGCTTATCCAGGGACCTTTCTTTTTTTTTTTTTTTTAAACTTTTATTTTCATTTTGCAACAAACAAAAGAAACAACACACCAAAGGAGACAAAACAATTATACAATAAAGAAAAGTAAACCCAATTACCCCCCACCCCCACGCTTCTTCTCTAGCTGATTATGTCAGCATGTGAGCGCTTCCAAACAACAGTGATTATACATCAAAACAATCAAAAGAGTATCTGCGATACAGAATAATCATGGGACAAAGATATATACAAATTTAGACAGTCAGATGAGAGCATTGAGCAGAATGTACATAGTCATTGAGCATCTTCCATTTAGACCGATGATGAGGAGTCTGAATGGGGGAAGCAAACATACGAGGTATTTGTTCATATTTACTGTAGAGACAGACATGATTCCACCATTCATTGGGGCTCAGCTGGGAGCTATTTTTCCAGTATTTCGTAATTAGGGAAATAGCAATGCCAAGCATAAAGTCCAAAAGGAAGTAAGCCGTTTTTGGAAGAGAGGGGATCCCCGCAGCTGAGCGAAGTCCCACTATCCTCCAAGAAAGGGGCTCTTGAAAGTGCAAAATAGACTGGATACGACCCCAGACCCGACGCCAGTAATACTGTAGTGCGGGACATTCATACATAACATGAGGTAGTGAACCAATGGCCGCATGACATGTCCAACAACTATTGCCCTGAGTAGTGTTCCATTTGGCTAATCTGTCAGGAGTGTAAAAACACCGGTGGGCTAGAAAGAAGAGTGTCTGAGTGAGTGAGGCGGATCGGGAGACCCGTGTCACTCTACTCCAGACTAGGCTCCATTGCTCCGGGGTCAAAGTCACATGCAATTCTCTCTCCCAGGCTTTCTGCGCTATAGGGGTATCCCTAGTTATAGCATTACATAAGGTTTTGTAAAAATTGGATGCTACACCCGGTGAACTACCGATAGATCGGATAGTCTCCAACCAACCTTGTGTAGGGGAGGCCGATGGCGGGAGCACCTTAGCACTCCGAAGGCAATGCTGAAGTTGCACCAACTGAAAGTAGTGTTTCGCTGGGAGACCAAATTCAATTTGCAATTCACTAAAAGTTTTCCAGCGACCTTCATGGAACAACTGACTAGGAATCCAAATGCCCCTAGTGTACCAGGGGCTCCACGCCATCGGCTTATTTTGTATTCGAAATCGAGTGTTGTACCAAAGTGGGAGCTTGTCTAACGGACAGAGTCGGGAGTCTAAAGATTGCATGAGATTATTAAAGGCACCTAAGGTGTCTAAAAGCATTGGTGGAAAGTGGGAGTCTGATGGGAGAGTCATACCAGGGAGAAAAGTAAGAGGAATCGGTTTGCAAAGGTCCTCTTCTATGTCTAGCCACACAGGTCTACTCGGTACTGGATCTTCCAGCCAATGAGCGCCTTGTTTGAGAAGAAAAGATTGATGATACTTCAGGAAATCAGGGAATCTGACACCCCCATTTTCCTTATCTGCTTGCAGCTTATGTTTCGCTATCCTAGGTGTCTTGTTTTGCCACAAGTATCTAGTCAGAAGGCCCTCTATATCTTTATATATACGTCGAGGGAAGAGACAGGGCAACATTTCTAAGATATAATTCACTTTCGGAACAATCATCATTTTTATGGTTTCTAATCGACCCCACCAGGTAAGTGTTAAAGGAGTCCAGCGGTGAGTAAGCGCCCGGACTTTAGAGGTTAAGTCTTTGGCATTGAAGGAGATAGTGTCTTCCAAAGGAGAACAATAGTGAACCCCAAGGTATTTGACCATGCGAGGTTGCCATAAAAAGGGGAAGGGTTGCATATCTGCCTGATGAAGCAAAGGATTTAATGGAAAGGCTACCGACTTGGTCCAATTTATCTTATAACCGGACAGTTGTGAGTATTTACCAATTTGCTCTAGGACAGCCGGTACTGAGTCTATAGAGACAAAAAGCATAAGATCATCAGCATACGCTGAAATTTTGATTTCCCTATGGGTGAAGGGGACTCCATGAATCTCCTCCGATTGCCGGATTAGTAAAGCCAAGGGTTCGAGTGCAAGATCGAAGAGAAGTGGAGACAGTGGGCATCCCTGGCGAGTGCCGCGTTGAAGGGGAAAAGGCTGAGACTTTAAAGCATTGGCACATATACTGGCTGTAGGCTGTGCGTACATGGTGCGAAGACAACGGAGAAAACCTTCCCCGAATCCATACCAGCGGAGGACTGCAAACAGGAAGGGCCACTCTAAGCGATCGAAGGCCTTCTCAGCATCAAGTGAGAGGCCAACAAATGGGCGATCAAGATTAACTGCGGTAGTCAGTACATGGCATAGAGTCCGAGCATTGTCAGCAGTTGATCTACCAGGAATGAAACCGCATTGATCTGGGTGTATTAAGGTAGGCATCCTATCCGAGAGCCGGGTAGAGAGAATGGTGGCAAAGATTTTATAGTCCGCGTTTAGGAGGGAAATTGGACGATAATTGGCTGTTAGTTGCGGGTCTCTCCCCTCTTTCTCAAAAACTACTACATTTGCCATTGAAAAGGACCCAGAAGGAGAACCCTCCTCGGCCAGAGCAGAAAAATAAATTTTCAAAACTGGAGCTAAGTCAGCGTGAAAGGTTTTGTAGAATTCAGCAGGGAGACCGTCTGGGCCTGCGGCTCGACCTGAGGCACATTTCTTGATAGCAGAATGAATTTCTGAGACAGTAAATGGTGTGTCCAAGGCCACTCTATCTTCGTCAGATAGGGTCGGTCTTTGTACCCCTGAAAGTAAGCGTTCGAATACATCTGGCTCAAAATCACATTCAGATTGATAAAGCCGAGTATAAAAATCACGAAAGAGTTCTAAGATTTCGGTATCTTTAGTGACCAAGCCCCCCCCCGACGGATTACGGAGGGCGGTAACACGCTTGGCTTCTTTTCGACCTTTTAGGGCATTTGCTAATAATTTGCCAGCACGATTATTTTCCCGATAATATAGCCCTTGTTGTGATTCAATATTTTTAACAGCAGCAGTGTACAAAAGCTGATTGTATTGAAAACGCAAGCGTTGTAAACGGAGTAAAATACATGGGTCAGTACGGGACGTGAGGAGACGCTCCCCAGCTTGTATCTGCTGCTCTAGAATCAGTAAATGCTGCTTTCTTTGTTTCCCCTGCCGAATTTGATAGCTAGTTATAGTGGCACGGATAGATGCTTTAAAACCCTCCCACCAAGCCCAGCCCGCTGTGTCATGGGGTGAGTTAAAATGAAAATAATCTTGGATAGCGGCCTTTATATCAACCTGAAAATCTTTTTGACCCAGTAGGGATCTATCAAAAAACCAAGCTCGGGGAGAATCGTCCCGCGCAGTGACACGTAATGATAAAGATATGGCAGCATGATCTGAAATATGGAGAGGATGAGTCCTAGTCGTGTCTACTTGAGAAATCAGTGCTTTGGAAATGAGAAAGAAATCTATTCTAGATTGGGAGTGATGGGGGGCAGAAAAGAAAGTGAACTCTAAGTCGGAGGGGTGAAGCAGCCTCCATATATCTACCAGCGCAAGATCTTGCATCAGAGCTGTAAGGGTAGCAAGACTCTTGGGTGGACTACTCGTTCTAGGCGGCTGTCTATCTATCAGAGGGTCTAACACTTGATTAAAGTCACCACCAAGTATTAATGGAGTATTGGCAGAGGCCTGTGCCAACTGCGCAATACTTGCATAGTAAGCAGGGTTGTCCACATTCGGGGCATAAATGCAAATACATGTAAATTCACTATCTCCAACCTTAAGATGTACTCGGGCCCATCTACCCTCCTTGTCAGCGCTAGTATCAATTACAGTAGCTTGCAAAGATTTCTTAACCAGAATGGCTACCCCGCACCGTTTGGAAACGGCGGGAGAATAGGCAGCCACCATGTAAGGCTTAACATTGAGTTTCAGTGTTTCAGCAGAGTTTAAGTGCGTTTCCTGAAGAAACGCTAAATCAGCATGCTCATGGCTAAGATAGCTAAGGATTTTCTTTCTTTTGATTGGACTATTAATGCCCTTTACGTTGAGTGATAAGATTTTACATAAAGCCATTCAGACAAGTTAAAAATTCTGAGCATGATAGCGCACCTAATTTCACAATGTCCCTCATATTGACTGTATCTGGCTGTACATATGGCATAAAAGAAAATAAGCTTAGATAATACAATGAAGCGCCCCACATTAAAAAAGAAAAACCGCAGCGCGGTAGAGAAGAAGCAGAACCCCAAAAATTACTGGCGACCATGTGTCTGCGGGGAGAAGCCCCAGAGAAGGCCGAAATTGAAAAAACACATAACCTGTAGGACTGTGCGTGCTCCGAATCCGACCGAGGCACACATCATGGAGGGATAGGAGACCACAAAACAAAAGTCATAGAAAGAAAGAAAGAAAGTCCAGGTAGTCTCTGTGCTTGACTATGACCGCCGCATCGGGCCCTTCAAAATGGCGGACAGAGCCGGCAAATAAAAGTCCACGTCGTTGGATTAGCGCATCTGCTCTGCTTCTTTGGAGTCTAAAAATGTTGATAGTAGATCAGGATCTTCGAATGTCCTTGTTTGGTTGTGAAGAGTCACTCGGAGCTTCGCGGGATACAACAGGCCAAAGCGAGCCTGTAGCTGTTGAAGTCGAGGGCGAAAAGCAAGGAGTTTCTTCCGTCGGTCAACGGTAGGCTTTGCCAAATCAGGGAAGAAGGAGACTTTGTGACCTTCAAATTCCAAATGATGGTTCGCCCGGGCAGCATTTAAAATTTGTTCCACTTGTTGATATCGTAGCAAGCGAAAGATAATAGGCCGGGGGGTCGTTCGGTTGAGCGCCATGTGGGTAGGAACACGGTGTGCACGATCGATTTCCAATTCTTTATGAAAGGTGATCTTCAGCAAGGAGGGAAGAGTTTTGAGCAGGAATTCTCTCATATCTCCCGCTTCCACCCCCTCCGGTATTCCAATGAGCCTCACATTGTTGCGACGGGCTCGATTATTGCTATCTTCTAGCTCCTTTTGAAGAGTCTGTATCTGGCGCTCAGCCTTGTCCAGTGCGCCCAAGCGCACCGCGTGCGAGTCGAGGACCCCCGCCATATTGTCCTGCCGTAATGAGAGACTTTCAAGTCGGTCCTGGAGCACTCCAAAGTCTTCTCGCAGGGCTCTAAGCGCTTCTCCATTGGACTGCACCAATTCCTTCACGCCGCGTAGTTCCTCCAAAATCTCCAGGTGCATTTCGGGGTTTTCACGAAATGGAACCATCTTCTGTGGGGAGGACACCTCTGTTTTGGAGCGTTTTCCGTGAGAAGAAGAAGGAGACCCGAAGTCCAAGCGCGCTGGTTTATGGGCCGCCATCCCCCCCGATGTACCCCGGTCAGCCCGGAGCGAAATAGTAAGTTTGTATAGGTATTAAGTCAGGATTCTAAGTAGGCCTCTCGGGAGCTTCAGCGCGAAGCGTCTTACCCGCTGGACATCAGGCTCCGCCCCCCCTCCAGGGACCTTTCTTGGCTATAATATGGCTCCCTGTAAAACTCTTTCCTTTTAGTTTGCCTAGGGTTTCTTACAGGCAAAAACTCTTCTTCAGAACAACAAGTTTCCCTTCCACTATATTTAGTGTTAGAGGACTGAGACTGTCTTCTCAGGGGATTTAAAAGGTATTGCTTGCCTTTAGGAGAGTGGAGTTCCTCTGTGCTTTGTCCAGCCGTGTATTGCTTTCTCCGTCGTGGAATTGCCTGCTTCCTGGAGTCAGCGTGGCTTTCACAGCTCCCTTCTCTAGATGAGCCTTCCCAGGTAAGATAGGGTTTTTCCTCCCTTCTCTTATCCTGTCTTTCACTTTTTTCCCCTTTCTCATGCCATTCAATCCTTTCCGTCCTCTCAGACCTTGTTCTGTCTGTCGTGGTTCTTGCTCTCCTGGTTCCTGCCCCAGTTCTCTCCTCTCCCCTAACTAGAGGATTTTTAACTGTGTTGCTTTTCCCGGTGGCTGAAACTCCGCCCCCATCAGCTGTTTCTCTTTTGCTAATGAGCCATGTGTTAGCTCTTGGCTCGGGCGTTCCCTAGCACTGAGTGACCTCATTTGTTTGGGGTTTCTATGCCAACCCTTCTCTCTGTTTTGCTCTGAGCTGTCAAACATGCATTCATTCTGATATGAAGACCCTGTTTCCATGGGCTCTGATTCTTGTTCCTTATGACACCGGGTCTGATCTTTCTCTAACTCCTCAAAGTACATCAGCAGGTAAGGAGTCAGCTCCTTGCTAAAAACTTTGTAGAATTCGGATGGGATTCCATCTGGCCTGGCTGCTTTCCCAGATGTGTCACGGCGACCCTGGGTAGAGCCTCCGTAGACCCAATAGGCCACTGCCTAGGGTATTGTGGTTTTTACTAACTGGTGCTCTCCTTTGAACAGAGTCAGTCAGTCAAGTGGTTAAAGCAAAATTAGGGGTTTATTCCCTTTCCCGGACAGATAATATTCCATTGCAAAAACACACAGAACAAAACAGCAACTAAACGAAAACAGCTAGAACATCTTTTCTTCTTTCCTTGTTTCTCTCACAAGGTCACCTTGGCAGAAGTTCAACATAAAGAGGTTATGTCATCTGATAGACAAATCGTACAGTCCATTGGCTCAGGGTCTGTGCAAATGTTATCACTCTCCCACTGTATTAAGCCTGGACCACTCCCAATACTCTCCGTGTCACATTCCTTACATGTGCTGGAGCATAGCTTGTTCTCTTGTGGCTGATAAACCCCTTTCCTTCCAAGGTGTTTATCCCAGCCAGGGTTACAGAAATCTGGTACAGGTAATATCTCTTTCTGGTTTGCCTCTCTTGGCTTTCTTAGTAGGAAGTCTGAGTATCTGTCTGAGTTATAAGACTGCTCAGGGTTGTGCTCATTAAAACTTCTAGCCTCTTCTCTATACAGATAAGGTTTCAAACTTGTTACCTTACTGCAGGTTTTGAAGTCAGCTTTGAGCTTCCTCTCCCCTGGCACAGTTCCTTCAGCTTGAGCTAGGTTCCTCCGTGGTTCATGCAATCCCTCAGAGACTCTGCCCCACTTCCTGTTTGTGTGGCAATCCTTCCTAGGACTGTCGTTCCAGATACCAGCTGCTCTACTGCTCTGAGCTCTCTGAGCTTTCCGACCTCCCAGACCTCTCTGACTCCTCTGCTCCTGACCACTTCCTGGTTCAGACCAGGAACTTATATACCTCTCCTCTCTGCATGTTACGTCAGACTCTGAGGACAGGTGCTCCTGATGAGTTTCTCTAATTCTACCTGCGTCACTACTAGAGAAGGGAAACTTCATTTTAAACCCTTTCTGCTTTACTTGTGCTGACGGCACTGGCTGCTCAGCTGTCTTCACACATGCTGAGTCTTCATGTCCAGCCAAGTTTAAGGTAAGCTCTTCCCTCTCACTAACCTCCATAGGTTCCACTGCATCACAGATGACATGGCGTTAATTACCGTGCGAAGTTCTTCACCTGAAAAGGGTTTCCCAATACTCTGGGCTTGACACTCCTCTAATGTAGGGCGAGCCAGGTTATCAATAAAACTGGTGAACTCACTTGCTTCCACCTTCACCTCAGAGGCATATAACTTACCATAAAATTTAGAAAATTCACCCACAATAAGATCGTTGTTAGTTATACACTCTTGATTACCACCTAAGATAGAAACTATTCTTGACTTAGCTTGCTTCCCCCGACCGCATTTGCCAGGAGTTTACCAGCTTTATTCTGCTCTACATGAAACCTGGCTGATTGTCTCATCATTAAGTGCTCAACCTCCAAACTAAGTATTTCGTTATATTGAAATCTTAACCTTTGCAGCCGCAACAAATTACCAGGCTCAGGGTGCTTAATCCACAGCCTTTCACCCGCTCTGATTTGCTTATCAAAGGTTAATAATTGGGCCTTCCGCCTGTTGGACTCCTTAATATTGAAACTGGTGATTGTCGCCCGCAGTGAGGCCTTGAAGGCCTCCCACCAGGCCCAACTTGCTGTATCGCCCAATTTGTTGCTACTAAAGTAGGAGCAATAGCGGACCTCACCTCCTCCTGAAAGGCGGGCTCCGCCAACCACGCTCTATTAAAGGACCAAGCCTGGCAGGGTCTCTCTATATCCGCAACCTCAACATTCAGCGTGATAGCAGCGTGCTCCAAGACAGTCCTACCTAAGATCATTGCGTCACAAATATCTGAGACTAAGGGTTTAGATATTAGAAAAAAATCAATGCGAGATAAAGAATGCGTAGAGGAGAAAAAGGAGTAATCTTTATCTCCCGGGTGGAGCAGTCTCCAAATGTCCACTAACCCGAAGGATTCTATAAGAGCTGTGAGCGCAATACTCGCACGAAGGTTCCGATCCACTAGGGTATCCCTTACCAGATTAAAATCACCTCCCATAATTGTTAAGGCCCCACTATCTTTCTGAATGATGCCATTTAGGTTACGAAAAAAAATGGGGTCGTCAATGTTGAGTCCATATATGTTTATAATTGACCATTAAATGAGATTTGGCCCACCTCCCAGCCTCATCGTTACTGGAATTTACCATCTGGAAACCCAACGAAGTACTCATCAGGGTAGCTACCCCATTTTTCTTATGAACCGCAGGGGAAGATCCCATAACCTATAATGTTTATCCTCCAGTTTGACAGTCTCCTGTAAAGAAAGGTGAGTTTCCTGTAGTAAAATAATGTCTGCTTGTTGTCGCTTACAATATGCTAAAATCTTCTTTCTTTTTATCAGTGACTTAAGTCCCTTCACATTCAGGGACAAAATCCTCAGCCCTTTAGCCATCCCGACAGAAAAGCTTTGCTATACATGCGGTCAGCAATAGGCAGAACAGCATCCCATGGCATCTTAATACTCCCAGAGAACCATACCCCTTCCCCATAACAATAAAAAAAAGGAAAGATGGATAAGACAGCGGAAAGTCTATTACAGCATAGAGCAGCCCGGGCCCCCTTATAATCAGCTGCCAATCCCCGCCACCCAATGAAGACATATACAGGCCGCAGCAGCCCCACAGGTCTTTCGTCCATACGAGTAACAGCAGTAGTCTCAGGAGCAAACAAACACTCACACCGTCATCTGCACGATCCCTCCCGGATCAATTTAGGTCCATCAGCAATTTCTGCACCGTATCCCTCTTAACCTTGCTGCATCAGTAATGCCTCTTGATCCTCAATGAACTGTTGTAGCGCAGCAGGGTCCTCGAATGATTTAGTTACATTATTTAAAGTAACTTTGAATCTCGCAGGGCTAAATAAGCCATACCTTGCTTGAAGGCGCTGTAATCTGGGCCGTAGAGCTAAGAATTAGCTCAGATTGCCCAGATTGCCTCCGCTTCTCCACAGTATGCTTACAGAAGTCAGCATAGAAGGCTATTTTCTGCCCCTCGTACTGAAGGGGCTGACATGCTTTAGCAGCCGCGAAAATCTGGATAACCTGTTGATGTCACAGCAATCACATGATTAAGGGATGAGGGCGCTTGCTTTGTAAAGTTGGGAGAAGTCGGGATACGGTGCGCCCTTTCGATTTCCAATGGGCAAGTGAATTCAATTTTTAAGAGCTTCGGTAGAAGGTTTTCCAAAAATCTGATGGTATCGCCGCCTTCCACGCCTTCACCGAGCCCTACTATTCGGATATTGTTGCGCCTGGCCCTGTTTCCCATGTCCTCTAAACTCCACTCGAGCCAGTCCAGCTTTCGTGCAGCAGAGGAAATACGCTTGATCTGCTCCTCATGCCCAGCCGCCATCGATTCTACCTTATCCACTCTGGTAGACAGAGACTGCAGCTGCGTGCCCAAGTCCTTCATATCAGACTGCAGTTCCGCTAGTGATTCCCCATTAGAATCCACACGGCTCCGAATAGCTCTCACCTCCTTAAGGAGCTCCTGCAGCCCATCCATCGATTCGTGCTGGGGCGCCATTTTATGCGGCGAGAGCGGATCTGTCTTAGATCTTTTGGATCCTGTTGCCGCCAGAGAGGCGAATTCTAAATGCGTTTGTTTTCCCCAGACATCTTCCGGCTCTGCCGCTGCAAATTCTCCCCACAGGGAGATGGTCGGACCTGTGGCGCTCTGGATTTAATAACTGGGGCCCAGGAGAGTAACTCTTACACCGCCATGCTGGTTTCGTGCCGGTTCCGCCTCAGAAGTTCAGAGTTTGGCTGCAACACTCAAAAGTTACCAAATCCAACTGCAAAAAGTTGAAGCACAACAAGGGCGAACATAAATAGTAGATGGGCTATGTGAGAAAGTAGACAAAATTGAGACCTTCGAATGGGCAATGAAGACCTGAGCAACAGGAATCAGTGTAGGACCATCAGACTCTCTGAAGGCATCAAAGGAAGACATGATTAAATGTCTAGAAAAATGGATACCTGGCAACATGGGGATATTATTTGATAAAGAATTGAAAATTGAACATGCAGACAGGTCTGCTTCACCTCCACTAAATGGAAATTGGTTTTCAGGACCTGTAATCCTGAAATTGCTAAGATATCAACTAACAATTCAGATTTTGGAAACTGCATGAAGCAAGGACCATCTTCAGATCAATGGTAGCATTCACAGCAGCCCAACTCAAAGCCCTAGATATTCATTATGGGCTCATTTATCCAGCCAAAATGAAAATCACTTTCAAGCTATTTGACCAGCCAGATTTACAACAAGCCTTTCATTCGGAGCAAGGTGTGACTATGCAAACCTGATTTCATTCTCTTATTCCTGCACCTTTTCATAACTGAGCCCCAAGTGGACTTAATCTGCTTTTTGGACATGGTTGTATTACTTTGGCTATTTGGATATGAGATGCTGGTGAAGGTATCGTCCTATTCATTGTTTCTGGATCTGATTAGAACCATAATAGAAAGCATTCTCCTTGATGGCCTGCATGGTCATTGCTGCTATAATGGTATTACATAGGTTGACTTTCTTTTGCACTATAGGGTTAGTACTCTGCAATGGGTAGACTCTAAAGTTCAGATTTATGTTTATGCTTATGGAGGGCTTTCAAACTCAGTTTATTACAGCAGGAACTTCTATAGGTCCCTATAGATGCTGGGCTCTTTATGCTTATATGAGTTGTGTGTGGGTATGCTTTGGTTATTACTGGTTGTTTTTTGCTTGCAAGTGTAATGGATGTGGAAATGGTATGGGTGAGGAGCATGATGATAGGGTACAAGTGGGTACGAATGGCAATTAGGAGGGATGATTGCGCAAACTAATCATATACATGGTCTAATATACAGGTGGTCTTTTTGAATGCACATGACCTTCTACATCTAATGAAATGAAAGAAAATTTTACAGTACTTTAAAAAGTTGCATCCAATAGTAGTGATGTTACAGGAAACCCATCTGTTTCACTCAGAGGCATAAAAATTCAAAGAATGGGACAGATGGTGTGTTCTTCAGCTATTTACAAAAAGAATAGTGTGATGATCATGTTGAGACTGATTTGGAAGGAAGATGGATATTGGTTCAAGTATGTTTGGGAGAAAGTATGTAGTTTTGAAGGACTACCAAAAGGGACTGCTACAAGGAAATATATCTACATCTGTGAGTATTAATCTTCTGAAATAAACTCTAAATCTTGGGGGAAAATAGGGAATTCATTGGGTTATTCTAATAGATCTGTGTATTTTAAGAATTCAGTATTTTTGCTGAGTCAGTCAGGTCTTAGTACCACCAAAGAACTTATATTTAAGTCAAAGTAGAGTATAGCTTAGCATAGAAAGCAAATTAAGAGTAAATAGACTCTGAAATTTGTTTCTAGAGAGCTTTTCATTTCAATCAAATCTCAAGTATAGCTTAAATAAAGAAAGTTAAATAGAGTAAATAGTTAATGAAATAAAGTTGTTTTTAGAGAGCTTTTTATCTAAATCAAATCAGAGCATAGCTTGGGCATACAGGTAGAATAGTCCTTAGTAGGAAGAAAATTTGTTTCTAGTGACCTTTACAAAGAAGCCTTCCAAAGAGGAGACAAAAGATCTTTTATGTTGTCTTGAACAGGTGTTCAAGGTAAGTGACACATCAAAGGGGCAATTTAAAAGGCCCCTTCTATCAAACCAAGAGCTGCGTGAGTCACCCAGGAAATTGATAAGCCTCTACCTTAGAAGCAAGCCAACTTCTAATAGGTCTTCATTCCCTCCTCACTCCCCACTCCCATCCACTCCTGGGATAATTGTAGCTTTATAAGCTCTTAAACCTCTTAAAGGAAAGGAGGTGCCCATATTCACTCTCAGGTGCAGCTGTTTATCCTCATCAAGCATACATTAAGGACCTGAGATGAATTAATCTTAAGGTGAACAAAGTCCATTAAACATATTAATTCTAGTTTTATTAGTATAAGCATCCCCAGCAAATCTACATAAGTTAACAACTTATATACATAAACACAACTTTAAAACTAAGATGCAGACAGCAGTCCAGCAGCGAGATGGGAGGCTTTCCAGTCTTTTGAAATGAGTGTCCATTATACTACTCACATCTACGATTTTCTCCCAGTTGGTGAGGGATCTTATGTGTGCACTAGGTGCAAGGAGCTCTTTGCTCTCAGGGAATGAGTCCAATCTCTGGAGGCTAGGATAGAAGTCTTGGAGGACATAAGGAAGACAAAGGTACATAGATGAGACCTACAGTGACGTAGCACTGAAGTCACACCTCCAGTCTGGCAGCATCCTTGTTGCCATGGAGGAGAGAAACATAGAAACATAGAAATATGACGACAGAAAAAGACCACATGGCCTATCTAGTCTGTCCTTCCATATCAACAACTACAACAGTCCCCTTTTTCCCTTTAGAGATCCTCTGTGTTTGTCCCATGCTTTTTTGAATTCAGTTATTGTCCTCATCTCTACCACCTCCACTGAGAGACTATTCCATGGATCCACCACTCTTTCTGTAAAGAAATATTTCCGCATATCACTCCTGAATCTATTCCAATCACTCTCATCCTATGTCCCCTCGTAGCAGAACTTGCTTTCAATTGAAAGAGGCTCTCCCCCTGAATATTTATGCCACGGAGGTATTTCAACATCTCAATCATATCACCTCTATCCTGCCTTTCCTCCAAGGTGTACATATTAAGATCCTTAAGTCTGTCCTCATATGTTTTATAGTGAAGACCACTAACCATTTTAGTAGCCACCCCCTGCACCGACTCCATTTGTCGGACAAATTTCCTGGCAGAGCCTTGAAGTATGGTAGCAGCTTCATCCGATTGCTATAATACTTCAATGGGAATGCCATCAATGCCCAGTGCTTTGTTCTTTGATAAGGCTTTCAATGCTGCTTCAACTTCTTCTTTCATTACCAATATTTCCTGATCATAGGGTACAGGTTGAACCAGCTGTTGGTCCACTTGAACTTTATGGTATAATGACTCTGTATATTCTTTCCAACTTTTCTTGATCTTCTCAGCATCATTCAACATGGATCCTTGAGCATCTTGTAACATTCCAGTTCAAGGCAGGAATTTTTTCTTTAACTCTCGAAGCTTTAGAAAAGCCGATCTTGTTATTCCCGTAATAGTTTCTGATTCTTTTTCCTTGCATGTGTCATTGTAGTACTTCTCCTTGTCTTGTCTTGCTGCACGTTGAAAATATTTGTTGAGTTCTACATTGCCTCTCTCCTCTGAGTTTAGCTTCTCTGTGTTTGTGGACAATTTTCAGAGTTTCTTCAGTCAATCATTTTGGCAGTTTTTGCTTTTTCACCTTATGTAGAGACTTCTTGCTTTCTTCCAACACAATCTTCTTGATGTCATCCCATAACTCTTCTGGAACTCTGCCATTTGTACTTTTCAGGGAGTCTGTAAATTCCAGTGGCATGTTCTAAAAGTCATATTTTGCTACATTCATAAGTGGATTGCTCTTTTTCAACTTTAGCTTGAGTTTGCATACTGGTAGTTACAGGGACCTTTGCACAGTAGGCAATACATAGAAGTTAAAAGTTCAGTTTGACTATTTCTTCTTCCAATGTTTGAATTGTCTGTTGCAAGCCTGCTCAAAGGGCGGGGCTAATTAAATTATCTTACAGCCTTTCCACAAGTACCTGATCAACTCTAGTCGTCACAGCTTCCAGAGATGCACACAGCTAAGCTTTCAGCCTTGTATCTTTGTTGCCATTTTTGTTGCTGATGATATAGAATTTAACTGTTGTTTATACATTCATTTTTGGGAATATTCCATGTGTAGCCCTTAAATCAGATATCTAAGTGTGCCCTTAGTTCATGTAAAGCCTACTGGCCAAGGACACCTAGGTTCCACCCACCCTACCCCTCACCCCACCCACCCCAGGGCTGCATTGCCTATATAGCGGTCACATATGTTGTCATTTATCCTTTTAATTTGGTGTTAAGCCCACCTTTTATTCTTCTCCTGCTACATAACAACATAAGATATGCCATACTGGGTCAGACCAAGGTCCATCAAGCCCAGTATCCTGTTTCCAACAGTGGCCAATCTAGGTCATACGTACCTAGCAGTTTCCCCAAAAGACACAAGTTCCACAATGCTTGTACTGGGTCAAGCATTGATATCCTGGGTCCCTTCTTAATAATGGTTTATGGAGCTTTCCTTCAGGAACTTGTCCAAAATTTTTTTAAACCCAGCTACACTAACAGCCTTTACTACATCCTCCGGTAACAAATTCCAGAGTTTGACTACACGTTGAGTGAAAAAATATTTTCTTTTATTAGTCTTAAATAGTTTACCCTGTAGCTTCATTGCATATCCCCTAGTCTTTCTATATTCTGATAACGTAAACAATCGATTTACGTTTACCCGTTCCACTCCGTTCATTAATTTATAGACTTCTATCATATCTCCCCTCAGCCATCTCTTTTCCAGGTTAAAGAGCCCTAACCTTTTTAGCCTTTCTTCATAGGAGTATCCTTCTATCCTCTTTACCATTTTGGTGGCTCTTCTCTGAACCTTTTCTAATAACGCTATATCCTTTTTAAGATACGGCGACCAGAATTGCACACAATATTCAAGGTGCGGTCTCACCATGGAATGATATAGAGGCATTATAATATCTTTTGTTTTAATTTCCATTCCTTTCCTTATAATACCTAGCATTCTCTTTGCTCTCTTGGCTGCCGCTGCACACTGGGCCGAGGGTTTTAACATGTTATCCACAATGACGCCTAAATCTTTTTCCTGGGTGGTGGTTCCTAATGTGGAACCTTGCATCGTGTAACCATAGCTTGGGTTGTTCTTCCCTAGGTGCATAACTTTGCACTTGTCCACATTAAATTTCATCTGCCATTTTGATGCCCAGTTTTCCAATTTATCAAGATTCTCTTGCAATTTTCCACAATCCTCTTGGATTTTAACAACTTTAAATAGTTTTGTGTCATCTGCAAATTTGATAACCTAACTCGTTATTCCCTTTTCCAGGTCATTTATGAATATGTCAAAAAGCAGCAGACCAAGCATAGAACTCTGGGGTACATCACTATTCACCTTTCTCCATTGGGAAAATTGGCCATTTAGCCCTACCCTTTGCTTTCTATCTTTTAACCAGTTCCTGATCCACAATAGTACACTGCCTCCTATCCCATGACTCTTTAGTTTTGCCAAAAGTCTCTGATGAGGGACCTTGTGAAAGGTTTTCTGAAAGTCCAGATACACTATATCAACCGACTCACCTTTGTCCACCTGTTTATTCACACCTTCAAAAAAACATAACAGATTAGTAAGACAAGATCTTCATTGTCTAAAGCCATGTTGGCTCTCTCCCATTAGGCCATGACTATCTACATGCTGAGTAATTTTGTTCTTTATGATGGTTTCTACCATTTTTCCCGGTACTGACGTCGGGCTCACCGGTCTGTAGTTTCCCGGATGACCCCTGGAACCCTTTTTAAAAATTGGCGTTACATTGGCGATCCTCCAATCTTCAGGTATTACAGATGATTTTAATGAAAGTTCACAGATTGCTAATAGCAGGTATGCAATCTCATATTTCAGTTCCTTCAACACCCTCGGATGTATACCATCCGGCCCAGGTGATTTGCTACTCTTCAATTTATGTAATAATTGTAATACATCTTCCCGATGTATCGATATTTCATTCAATTCTTCCGCACCTTTAAATACCACTTCAGTCATGGGTATCATCCCTACATCTTCCTCAGTAAAGACCGAAGCAAAGAATTCATTCGTCTCTCCGTTATCGCCTTGTCGCCTCTTAGTGCTTCTTTAGCCCCTCTATCATCTAATGGACCAACTGACTCTCTCACTGTTTTTTTGCTATGAATATACTTGAAAAAGTCTTTATTTCGTGTTTTTGCTTCCGCAGCAAGCTTCTTCTCAAATTATCCCTTTGCCTGACTTATCAATGCCTTGCATTTAACTTGCCAGTACTTGTGCTATTTCCAGGTTTTGTCGTTTGACTCTTTTTTTTTCATTTCCTGAAAGATGCTTTTTTGGCAACAACAGCCTCTCTGACCTCACCTTTAAATCATGCTGGCAGTTTTTTGGACTTCCTTCCTTCCACTTTTCTTAAAGCGTGGAATACAGCTGGTCTGGTCTTCCAAGATAGTATTTTTCAACAACACCCACGCTTGATGTAAGTCTTTAACCTTTGCAACTGCTCCTTTTAGTTTTTTCTTAACTATTTTCCTCATTTTATCATAGTCTCCCTTTCAAATGTTAAAAGGTAGTACTGTGGATTTCCTTACTATCCCTCCTCTACTAATTAAATCAAATGTGATCATGCTATGATCACTATTGCCAAGTGGCCCCAACACCCTTATCTCTTGCACTAGATCTGGTGTTCCACTAAGGACTAGGTCTAATATGGCTTCCCCTCTGTTCAGTTCATGAACCAGCTGCTCCAAGAAGCAGTCATTTATTTCATCTAGGAACTTTATCTCCCTAGCATGTCCTGCCATGACACTGACCCAGACGATACCGGGGTAATTGAAATCACACATTATTATTACTGCGCTGTAGCTTTTGTTATCTTCCTTGATTTCTTTGAGCATTTCATCATCTATTTGTTCTTTCTGGCCAGGCGGTCGATAGGACCGCTTAATCAGCATGTCATGTATTCAGTGCAATAACGGTGGTGCCTTCATTCCGAGAATAATCATTTGGAACCTAAGAGCTTGTCCTATATGCCTCAAATTAGCTGCCATACATAATGAATTGACTTAACTAAGGGAAGAATTAGCTGCAATAAAACACACCTCTTCTAAGATAGAAACCAACCAAAGTCTACCACCGCTCCCACAAAGAATCAAACATCTGAAGAACAAATGGATCACATTGGGCTCGGGTAGATTACGACCTGTAATGCAGAGACACCCTATACATCATGAGATATCACTGCATAATGCCTTCTCTGCTTTGGTTAATGAGGATGCCCAATCCATGGAAATTGAAGGGCCCTTAAATGAGACAGTCAATGCCCAATCTCCTGATAAAGCACCAAATATGCTTTATCACCAAACAGAAAACTGCTACTACTTGGAGATTCCATCATCGGAGGCACCAATTTGAGAACACAGTTCAAAGTAGAGAAGATAGTCAAATGCCTGCCAGGCTCTTCAGCCAGCAGGAATACAAACCAAATTGTTGATGTACTTAGCGCAGAAAGTGAGCACTCCAAAATTGAAGTTGCCATCCACTTGAGTACAAATGACCTGACAAGTTCAGGACGTCACTCCCAGCAACAGCAGAATAACATCAAAACAACCACACTTTTAAACCACACATCAACAACAAGTGGGAAGAAGTGGGCAGAACAAAATCAATGCAAAATACATGCAAGCCAGTCAAATGCTGGAAAGCAATGAGCACAAATGCTTGAAGCTTAGCCAACAAAGTTCCGGACCTGGAAGCCCTAATGGTGGAAATGGACTTGGACATTGTGGCCATTACAGAAACTTGGTTTAATGAATTGCATGATTGGGATATAGCCATAGCTGGCTATAATCTATTCAGAAGAGACAAAGTGGAAAAGGAGGAGGAGTAGCCTTGTATGTCAAAAGCAATATTAAAGCTACTGAAATGCAGGGGGCATGGGGAAAAGAAGAAGCACTCTGGATTGTGTTGGAAAGAGGAGATGGCACTGTCATCCATACTGCTGTAGTCTACAGACCTCTGACTCAAATCGAAGAAATAGATAACAAATGTTTATAGATATTGCCAAGATAGCCACAAAGGGGGAAGTGATTATATTGGGTGACTTTAATCTACCCAATGTGGACTGGATTACTCCTTCTGCAAATCTGGAAAGAAGCAAAAAAATTGTGGATGTTTTCCAAGATGCGTTACTTAGACAAATGGTGATGGAACCATCCAGGGAAAGCTCAATGCTGGATTTAGTGCTCACCAACAGTGATAGCATGTCGAATGTCTGGATGGGGGGGTGCCCCTGTGAGCAACAGCGATCATCACACAGTGTGGTTTGAGATAAAAGACAAGGTACAGTCCAATCATAGTAAGCTCAAAGTCCTAAACTTCAAAAACACTGACTTCAGTAAAATGGCCAAGTACCTGAAGGAGGAGTTGGCAGGGTGGGAGGGGATAAGGGAAGTGGAATGGCAATGGGCTAAACTAAAAGTGGCAATAAAAGAGGTCACAGATAAATATGTAAGGAAAGTAAATAAAAACAAGAGGAGAAGGAAACCTATTTGGTTTTCCAAAGAAGTGGCTGCTCAAATAAAAGCAATAAACACAGCTTTCATAAAATTCAAAAGCTTGCAAACAGAGGAACACAGAAAGGAATACAGGATCAAACTAAAAGAGACAAAAAGAGAAATAAGGAAAGCAAAATCAAAGGCAGAGGAAAAGATGGCTAAATATGTGAAGTGTGGCGACAAAACTTTCTTCAGGTATATTCGGGAAAGGAGGAAAATCAGAGGTGGAATTGCAGGACTCAGAAGTCCTGGGAACGGACCGTGGAAAGTGACTTTGAAAAAGCAAAATTGCTAAACAAATACTTCTGCTGTGGTTTTACTAAAGAAAATCCTGGAGAAGGACCACCTGTGACTCCCAAATATAAAAATGGGAATGAAGTAGATACCACACCATTCACAGAAGCTGATGTGTTAGAACAACTTGCAAAACTGAAAGTGGACCAGGCCATGGGTCCAGATGGGATACATCCCAAGATAATGATAGAGCTCAGAGAGGTTCTTGCAGGGTCATTAAAGGATGTTTTCAACAGATCCTTGGAAACAGGAGAAGTTCTTCAGGACTGGAGAATGGCTGATGTGGTACCTCTTCACAAAAGTGGCGACAGGGAAGAAGTGACAACTACAGGCCCATGAGCCTTACCTTGGTGGTGGGAAAAGTAATGGAGGCGATCCTGAAAGAGCGAATAGTGGACTTTCTCAAAACCAACAAGTTGCATGATCCGAAGCAATACAGTTTTACCGAAGGATGATCTTGCCAAACAAATCTGATTGAGTTCTTTGACTGGGTGACCAGAGAACTAGATCAGGGGCATGCGATGAATGTCATCTACCTCGATTTCAGCAAAGCCTTTGATACTGTTCCTCATAGGAGTCTGTGATAAGGAAGCTTATCATAGCTCAGGAAGGAGCTATAGGAAAGGTGAAGTGACTCTGAACAAGCAACCTGTCAGTTCTGGTAGAAATAAGAAAACAGAATTTTCCCATAAAAGACTACCAGTCCCAGAATGCACCAGGTTTCCAACAGCCCTTAGAGGAGCTGAAGTGGGGAAACGTGTGTTCAATCAGGAGGGCTATGACGTAATCCATAAGCACTCATCTCAAAGGGCAGGGCCTGATTCAGCACAGCTGCGCTGTGTTAGGGAGGAGCACTCATCTAAGCAGAATAAAGGTAGAGTTTATTCTACAGAGAATCAGCTTGAGCTTGATCATCTTCATCATCAGGAGGATCATCAGAAGCAGGAGCCAAACCAGATGGACAGAGAGGGAAAGAAACCCTTTGGAAGAAAGAGGAGAAAAGCCTTTGAGAGGTCTAGAAGAGTCCAGAGCAGTACGTATACTGGGAGGCATTCCAAGGGCCAGCATACACCATTGGACTGGGGAAAGCCAGAGGAATGGGGCTGCAGAGCTGGGAATCTCCAGACGGTACCTGTGAGGGAGACGGCTGCACGTGGAAGGGACCCTAAGACCCGTGCCAGAAGGTATGTGAAGAGAGATCCAGTGTCCAGGGATCTGGATTGGAAGGCTGGAATAAGAACTGGACTACATACTGGCCAGGCTATATAGAGAGGAACTCTAACAGCAATGGAAGCTCAGGTATGAACACTGATCTATGCCCTAGCTATAACCTTGAAAGACAGCAGGGAAACAAGTATTCTCCTGAAAGTGCTCCATTGGGAGATTCATCTGTGCCAATCCATGATATTGAACCCATGCTTGTTGAAGAAAAGGGGGTGATAGCAGATGAAGAATCTGTTTACATGGATTGCTCTCTGTCTAAACTCCTTTGGTGATTTTCTGTTATAAAGTACAGCAACCATCACAAAGAAATACAAACTTGTTCTTTAATCTACTCAGAAAAGCTCATGAGTAGGATTTTTAGCCACGCAGTAGAAAGCAAGCCAGCTAAGGGGTTTCAGCTGGATAACTGCTAGCAATTGAGCCTTACCTAATTGCTTGTGAGCTCTAAGGGAATCACTTCTGAATCTATGTGAGAAGATATAAGAAGTTTACCTGAAAAGAACAGTTCTTTTTTCTTCTTTGTGGCTTTTGGTTTGTTGTTTGATACATGCTAAGAAAATATTAGCTAAGCCTACAGAAAAGACCAGTTTGTTATCAACCAGGTCTTATTTCTTTTGCTTTGATTGCCTGATAAGTTAAAATGTTGTTTTCCTGATTTTGCTTTTCCAAGTTTAACACTGAAAGCAAGTAACCTGATTTATGTGCTACCAAGCATATCTGTGCTGGGAGAAATAACCCCATAAATAAATATCTTATTGGCTTTACACTAAAGCACAACTAATTATTGTGAGCAGCTGTGTCTGGTGTGAATGAATTGCATTGCCCACAATCCCTTGCAAATCATATTGATATATGCACTTGCCAAGACTGTGAGCATTCTCACCCAGGCAGCCGTCTGACAAATGGTGTAGTTGGCAGGATTACAACTAAAGTTCAAGTTTAAAGCTGGAAAAAAAGATTTTCCCTCAACTGCACTTTGGAGGAGAAGTGGATGTTCCAGGCAGCTGTCCCAGGAGGAAAAGACCCTGTGCAGAGCTGGATTCATCACTGACACAAGGTAATAAGTACCTGGGCATGTCTAGTGGTGGATGGGAGTAAGGCACAGGGGTAAATTGAAAAAAAAAAAAAGAGAGAAAAAAAAAACACCTATTTGGAAGGTGGTGCACTTTGTTTTTTTTCTTTGTTTCTTGCAGGGATCAAGATGGATCCAAGGGAACTAGCTGAATGGATGGCAGCCCAGTTTAGCAGGCAACAGGAGCTATCGCAGCAGGCACAGGACACTGCTATGAAAGCCTTAATGGACCAGCAGAAGCCAGTGCTTGATCTGGTGCAAGCCCTAGTTAAGCTGCAGAACCAAAGTGGAACAGATGCAAGACCAGCAGTAAATACTGGTACACCACATGTGGACAGTGTGGGACTCAATCAAGGGATTGGGGCATTTAGTTTTGGGAAGCTAACTCTAGAGGATAATGTTGATGATTTGCTAGAGTCTTTTGAAAGAGTGGCACAAGCATTAGCATGGCCAGAGACCCAGTGGGCAGTAAGGCTGGCAGCCTCATTAACTGGAGAGGCGCTTGCAGCTTATAGAGCAATGCCAGCAGCCCAGGCTTTGAATTATAAGGATGTAAAGGCTGCTATTAGAGATCGCCTAGGGTTGTCTATTTCAGAGTATAGGCGAATGTTTAGAGCTACTACATTGAGAGTGGGTGAAACACCCAGGGCTCTGAGTCAGAGAATCAGAGGTTTAGCTGTAAAATGGTTGGAGCCTGAGCAAAAGACGGTAGAAATGTTATTAGACATTATAATGCTTGAACAATTTATGTCTGCGGTCCCTAAAGATTTGCACACTTTCCTTATACAGCAAAATTGCCAAAATCTTGGAGAGGCAACCATGCTAGCAGAGAGATTCTTGGAAGCCACGCAGGCTTGCCATAGAATGGGTGGCTCTCTGAAGATTGGTGCTGAGGCAAGATGTGCTGTATCAGAAAAGAAAATAATTAAAAATGTTTCTGAAAATGAATGTATTGTATCAAACCAGATGACACAGTGGAATAGAAAGAAATGTTTCAAGTGTGGAAAATGGGGACATTTAGAAAAGAGATGCCAGACACACACTAACTTAATGGGGGTGGATTTAAAACAGCCCAAAGAAGGATTTCTTTTGATGGTTGATGTGCAAGGAATTACCACAAATGCTTTGTTAGACTCTGGGGCAGACCAGAGTATGATGTCAAAAAGGCTTTGGAAGAGGATAGAGGCCCAAGAAGGATTTGTGCCTAGAACCCCTGAAAGCCAAGTTCACATCAGATGCATTCATGGTGCTGCAACATCATATCCCACCTATAGGCTAAAGGTTAAGTGCCTGGGGGAACAAGAGGAAGTCCTGTTAGCAGTGATGCCTAGGCTACCCTTTGATTTGGTTCTAGGAAGAGACTGGCCAAGATTTAAGCAGGGTCTAGTGGAAGGACTAGGAAAGAAGGAGGGAGAAGGTTTAATGGTAATAGCTCCCGGGACTTTATTTGGAAGTCCTCAGACCCCAGCTAAAAAGATGGTTAAGCGTCCAGAAGACCAAGCTACCCCAAAGCAGACATTCGTCCTAAAGTACCATAGGGTCACGGAGAAGGCCCAAGCTCCTAAGCGGGCAACCCCTCAAGCTGCTGGGTTTGACCTGTGCAGCATAGAAAATGTGACTGTACCTAGCCAAGGGAGAGCCCTGGTTGACACCGGTCTCCAAGTGGAAATACCTATTGGATGCTATGGGAGAGTAGCCCCAAGGTCCGGATTAGCCCTTAAATATTTCATCGATGTGGGTGCGGGAGTAATTGATCCCGATTACAGGGGCAATATTAAAGTTCTGTTATTTAACTTTGGACAGAATGATTATCACGTGAAGACAGGAGACAGAATTGCCCAATTGATCTGTGAGAGGCTGGGTTTTCCACCTGTGGAGGAGGTCACATCCCTGGAAAATTCTGAGCGTGGAACCAAAGGCTTTGGTTCTACTGACGTCAAAGGGGTTAAAAGCCTAGCTGCCACCTGTGCCCGAGAGAGGGAGGTGAATGAAGAG
Source organism: Ichthyophis bannanicus (assembly GCA_033557465.1). Classification (NCBI taxonomy): domain Eukaryota; kingdom Metazoa; phylum Chordata; class Amphibia; order Gymnophiona; family Ichthyophiidae; genus Ichthyophis; species Ichthyophis bannanicus. The sequence goes on from CM066037.1 coordinate 361,337,791, forward strand.
GAAGATTTGGGACCCCAGGTATCTGATTGTAAAGAAAAATCAGAGCCCCAAATAGGTGAGGACCTGACAGTGGTACAACAGGAAGAAATTAGGAAATTGCTTAAAGAATTCCCAGATGTGTTGACACCCATACCTGGGGAGACACATTTGGTTGCCCATGAAATAATAACTCCACCTGGGAAATTAGTTCGTCAAAGGCCATACCGCTTGCCTGAAGCCAAGAGACAGGAAGTTGTGGCACAAGTCCAGGAGATGTTGGACATGGGAGTAATAGAGGAGTCAAAGAGTCCCTGGAATAGCCCCATAGTCCTGGTGCCGAAGCCTGATGGATCTTTAAGATTTTGTATTGACTTCCGGCAGGTAAACGCAATATCAGTTTTTGATGCATATCCAATGCCAAGAATTGAAGAGCTGTTGGACCAGCTGGGACAGGCTCAATACTTAACCACCCTTGATATGACAAAAGGATATTGGCAAATCCCTCTAACCAGGGAGTCGAAGCCGAAGACTGCGTTCAGCACCCCCGTTGGCCTTTTCCAGTTCAAGAGGATGCCTTTCGGACTGCATGGAGCAGCGGCTACCTGCCAAAGGTTAGTGGATCAGGTACTTCGACCGCACCAAAATTATGCTTTTGCATATATGGATGATGTCATAATCCATAGTAACACCTGGGCGGAGCATCTAAAGAGGATCAGGGCAGTCTTGTGCTCCATGAAACAAGCGGGAATCACTTTAAACCCGAAGAAGTGTGCCTTTGCAAATAGGGAGGTAAAATACCTGGGCCACCTAGTGGGAAGAGGAAAAATTAAACCTCTAATGAGTAAAGTAGATAGCATCAGGAATTTTCCTCCTCCAACAACAAAGAAACAACTAAGAAGTTTCTTAGGACTTATTGGATACTACCGCAGATTTATACCGCAATTTGCAGAGAAAAGTGCAATTTTCACGGATATGCTGCGGAAGAATTGTCCAAACCAGCTAAAGTGGACACCTGAAGCTGAAAAAGCGTTTTCAGTCCTAAAAGGAAAATTGTGTACAGGACCGGTACTGAAAGGGGTGAACTTCAGGAAACCCTTTCTGGTTCAAACCAATGCATCGGATGTAGGGCTAGGAGCGGTTCTATCCCAGTGTCATGAAGGAGAGGAGCATCCTGTGATGTACCTGAGCAGGAAGTTGTCACCGGCTGAACAAAAGTATTCCACAATAGAAAAAGAATGTTTAGCTATTAAGTGGTCAGTGGAGGCGTTAAGGTTTTACCTTACAGGGAGAAAGTTCCAGTTGGTCACAGACCATGCCCCACTTAAGTGGTTGCAGCAAATGAAGAACCACAATGCCAGGTTGACACGCTGGTACATGGCCTTACAGGCATTTGATTTTCAAGTGGAACATCGTGCTGGAAAGTTACACAAGAATGCGGATGCCCTTTCCCGTATTACGGACTGTAGAGAAGAAGTTTCACCAGTGACACCAGTCCGTAATAACTTAAGCAGGGGGGTATGTGATAAGGAAGCTTATCATAGCTCAGGAAGGAGCTATAGGAAAGGTGAAGTGACTCTGAACAAGCAACCTGTCAGTTCTGGTAGAAATAAGAAAACAGAATTTTCCCATAAAAGACTACCAGTCCCAGAATGCACCAGATTTCCAACAGCCCTTAGAGGAGCTGAAGTGGGGAAACGTGTGTTCAATCAGGAGGGCTATGAGGTAATCCCTAAGCACTCATCTCAAAGGGCAGGGCCTGATTCAGCACAGCTGCGCTGTGTTAGGGAGGAGCACTCATCTAAGCAGAATAAAGGTAGAGTTTATTCTACAGAGAATCAGCTTGAGCTTGATCATCTTCATCATCAGGAGGATCAGAAACAGGAGCCAAACCGGACGGACAGAGAGGGAAAGAAATCCTTTGGAAGAAAGAGGAGAAAAGCCTTTGAGAGGTCTAGAAGAGTCCAGAGCAGTACGTATACTGTAAGGCATTCCAAGGGCCAGCATACACCATTGGACTGGGGAAAGCCAGAGGAATGGGGCTGCAGAGCTAGGAATCTCCAGACGGTACCTGTGAGGGAGACGGCTGCACGTGGAAGGGACCCTAAGACCCGTGCCAGAAGGTATGTGAAGAGAGATCCAGTGTCCAGGGATCTGGATTGGAAGGCTGGACATAAGAACTGGACTACATACTGGCCAGGCTATATAGAGAGGAACTCTAACAGCAATGGAAGCTCAGGTATGAACACTGATCTATGCCCTAGCTATAACCTTGAAAGACAGCAGGGAAACAAGTATTCTCCTGAAAGTGCTCCATTGGGAGATTCATCTGTGCCAATCCATGATATTGAACCCATGCTTGTTGAAGAAGAGGGGGGTGATAGCAGATGAAGAATCTGTTTACATGGACTGCTCTCTGTCTAAACTCCTTTGGTGATTTTCTGTTATAAAGTACAGCAACCATCACAAAGAAATACAAACTTGTTCTTTAATCTACTCAGAAAAGCTCATGAGTAGGATTTTTAGCCATGCAGTAGAAAGCAAGCCAGCTAAGGGGTTTCAGCTGGATAACTGCTAGCAATTGAGCCTTACCTAATTGCTTGTGAGCTCTAAGAGAGAAATCACTTCTGAATCTATGTGGGAAGATATAAGAAGTTTACCTGAAAAGAACAGGTTTTTTTTCTTCTTTGTGGCTTTTGGTTTGTTGTTTGATACATGCTAAGAAAATATTAGCTAAGCCTACAGAAAAGACCAGTTTGTTATCAACCAGGTCTTATTTCTTTTGCTTTGATTGCCTGATAAATTAAAATGTTGTTTTCCTGATTTTGTTTTTCCAAGTTTAACACTGAAAGCAAGTAACCTGATTTATGTGCTACCAAGCATATCTGTGTTGGGAGAAATAACCCCATAAATAAATATCTTAGTGGCTTTACACTAAAGCACAACTAATTATTGTGAGCAGCTGTGTCTGGTGTGAATGAATTGCATTGCCCACAATCCCTTGCAAATCATATTGATATATGCACTTGCCAAGACTGTGAGCATTCTCACCCAGGCAGCCGTCTGACAAGTCTTATCAATAAACTCAGTAGTTTGGGGATGAGTCCCAAGATGGTGAACAGGATCAGAAATTGGTTGACTGACAGATGACAGAAGGTGATGGTAAATGGAGCTCACTAGGATGAAGGGAGGATGATTAGCGGGGTGCCCCAGGATTCGGTCCTATGCCCGTCACTGTTCAATGTATTTGTGAGTGATATTGCTGAAGGACTGAATGGAAAAGTCTTTCTTTTTGCAGATGACACGGAAATTTGATACTGTTCCTCATAGGAGGCTTATCAATAAACTCAGTAGTCTGGGGATGGGTCCCAAGGTGGTCAACTGGATCAGAAATTGGTTGACTGACAGACGACAGAAGGTGATGTTAAATGGAGTCACTCGGATGAAAGGAGAGTGATTAGCGGGGTGCCCCAGGATTTGGTCCTGGGCCCGGCACTGTTCAATGTATTTGTGAGTGATATTGCTGAAGGACTGAATGGAAAAGTCTGTCTTTTTGCAGATGACACAAAATATTTCAACAGAGTTGACTCCCCTGAGGGAGTGGATAACATGAGAAAAGATCTACAAAAGCTGGAAGAATGGTCTAATGCTTGGCAGTTAAGATTTAATGCAAAGAAGTGCAGTGTCATGCACTTGGGAAGCAGAAATCCAAGGGAAATGTACGCGATAGGGGGCGAGAGGTTGGTATGCATGACCAGGAGAAGGACCTTGGTGTGATTATTTCAGAGAATCTCAAGGTGGCAAAACAGTGCGATAAGACAGTGGAAAAACGTCAGGAGGATGTTGGGTTGCATCCAAAGAAGAATTACCAGCAGAGAGGAAGAGGTACCAATGCCACTGTATAAGTCACTGGTGAGGCCTCACTTGGAATACTGTGTTCAGTTTTGGAGACCATGTCTTGTAAAGGATGTAAAAAGACTGGAAACTGTTCAGAGTAAGGTGACCGGGAAAAACAAGGGGGAACAGCTGCTCTTGCAGGAAACACAGGAATGCAACAAAGGGCAAGAGTCGTCGGTGGGTGTAAACAAATTTTTATTAACCCCTACGCGTTTTGGCCGTAGCCTTCTTCAGGGGGCACACAGCTAAATGACATACAACATATAAAACATATAAATATATTAAAAATATTAAAAAACATATTTGCCTATGATATTGGACCAATGTTATAAATAAATACATAAAAAACGTATTCATGTACATGTGCTCACAAATCCAAAATTTTTAAAAAAACATACATCTATAATGAACGAAGAAAAAACAGGGTGGAATCACGGAATAGATAAACAATAAATGTTCAAATAAAATAATGTATATTCAAAATTATATTATAACAAACTTTTTATTTTATTTGGGACAACGGGAGGGTGGGTGGATGGGAGGGAAGGTGAGGACAGGGAGAAAGGGAGGGAATGGGAGGAAGAGAAGGAGGGGGGAGGGAGGGAGGGAGGGGAGGAAGAAGGAAAAAGGAAGGAGGGGAAGGGGGAAGGGAGCAGGGAAAGGAGGGGGGAAAAAAGAAGAAGAGAGAGGGGAGAGAAGGGAGGGAGGGGGAGGGGGGAGGAGGAGGGAAGGGGAGAGAGGAAATGGATGGGGAAAGAGGGGAAGGGGGGAGGAAGGGAGAAGGGGGGGAAGGGGGAGGGGAGGGGCGAAGGGTAGAGGAGGAAGGGGGAGGGGGTGGGGGATGTGGAGGAGGAGAGAAAGATACTTGATTAAATGACTTACATGTGTATGATCGATGAGATCTGCAAACCGTAAATTATATTCACCAAAGCAACTAAGATACAAATAACATATATTATAAGTATTGTTTGATGGACAGAGGAGGGGAAGGGGGAGGGGGGAGGGGGAAGGAGAGGAGGGGAGAGGGGAGGGGGAGGGAGATGGAGGGGACAGGGGAAGGGAAGGGTGAGGGGGAAGGGGACTTGTGTGTGCACTTTTGCCAAACAATCTGTGAGCCTTAAAAATGAGATGATCTGTTGTAAAGTATGATAGGTCAGAAAATGGCTTTATAGTAATACTAGATAGTAGATTGTACTTAAAAACAAAGTGACAATAAATTTTTGCTAAGGAAATAAAGAAGATTCACTTCTTACTTACATATAAACCTTCTATTGTGTGTCTATATCATCTGCAAAAACACTGTAAAAATAAACATATTGGAAAATTCATCTATATAAACTATTGAAGTAATTTTTGTGTAGTTTGAAAAAATTATATATACGTGAAAAATATATATGTTATGTTACTTAAAAAATATATATGTATATGAAAAAGATATATAAAAATGATAGAGGAGACTATTATCATGATAGACCGATACAACGCAGTGTACTCAGACTTGGTACTAAATTTTATTCAATGAAAAAAAGGGGGAATGTTGAGTCTAAAAGCCTAACTTTGATTATGAATCATTTTATTCAAGGGGGGGGGGAGGGGAGAGAGGGGGAGAGGGGGAGGAAAGAGGGGGAGGGAAGGGAAGAGGAGGGGGAGAAGAGAGGGGGAGGGGTAGGGGGAGGGGGGAGGGGGGGAGAGGGGGGGGAGGGGGGGGGAGGAGGGGGGGGAGGGGAGGGTGGAGGGGGAGGGGGGGAGGGGGGGGGAGGAGGGGGAGAAGAGAGGGGGAGGGGTAGGGGGAGGGGGGAGGGGGAGAGGGGGGAGGAAAGGGGGAGGAAGAAGAGGGGAGGGTAGGGGTGGTGGGTAGGGGGTGGATTAGATCAATTACGCTATGTTAAGGCTTAATAGAATGTTGCATCTTTTGTGACAATTGTGTTGTAATGCTCATATGTAAACCTACGATCCTGAGGACGGCTAAAAAATGTGTATGAATGCTCTTCAAAAAATATATATGTATATAATACTTGAAAATCAGTCTTAATGAAAAAAGTGAATGATGTACAGAGTCTAAATTCAAATTGTTGAGCCTATAAAGACTAATGTGATGCAGAGAGAAATCTATATTATTTCACAAAAAACGGACTTGATGAATACAATGTAGAAGATAGATAGGCAACAAATATAAAAAACATTAAACCGTTGCGAGGACATGACTTTCAAGATTTATATTAGATAAAAAACGCACCTGTTCGAATCGTGAAAAACTTATTCCTGGAACAGCAAAGGATATGTCAACTGAAACGGTGTCTTTTAAAAACGCCGATTTGCGCGCCAAATTTGAATGACGTCAAATGAAGGGGAGGAACTAAATTACGTCAATCCTGACTATATTTGGACCAATTGAATTAAAAAAGAGAGAGACTGAAGACACTTATAAAATGACTGCGTAATCTTTTAAAGAAACAGCTAACTTGTTATGCACCTTTGTAAAACTTCTGTATAAGAAACTAGTACTGTCTATGGGATCTGTTAAAAAAAGAGAGAGAGGCACATTGGCTGCAAAAGAAATATTGTGAAAGGGGGACTGGATTTGAAAACAGAACTTGTTTTGTTTAGTGATGGGTACAACTATTTAAATGCATCGTGAAAAATGAAACAAAATCTCTTAAGAAATGCGCCAAGTATTATTAAGAGACTTTAAAGGGACTAATTAGAACACGATCCAAAGAGGACAATGATGTATGTACTAAATTACTAGCTCTGAAAAACGGTTTAGGATGATGTGATAGAAAAGGGAATAAAAACTCGTAACTTAAAGACAAGGTCATGAAGGTATCTTGCGGCAGGGAAACGTGAAGGGGGGGGGGGGGGGTCAGAGGGGAGGGAAATATGGTGAGGGGGAGAGGGGATGGGGAAGGGGGGAAGGGGTTGGATTGGAGGAGGGAGGAGGGGGGGGGTAGAATGAGGCGGAGGGGGGGGGAGGGGGAGGAGGGGGAAATGGAGAAGGGGGGGCAGGGGGAGAAGGGGGGTGGAGAGAGAGAGGGAGTGGGGGGAAAAGGAGGGATGGGGGGAAAGGGAGAGGTGGGGGGGGGGAGGGAGGGAAGGGAGGAGGGGAGAGGGGGGGGGGGAGAAGAGGGAGGGGGAGGAGGGAAAAAGGAGGGAAGGTAGATGGGGGGGAGGGGGGGGGGGAAAAAAAAAACAAGAGGGGGAGAGGGGAAGAGGGGAGGGGGAGAAAGGGTGGGGAGGGGGAGGCGGGGGGGGGAGGGGGAAAGGGGGAAGGGGGAGGGCGGGGGGAAGGGGAGAGTGGGGGAAAGGGGGGCAAGGGGAGGGGGGGAGGGGGATTGTGAGGGGGGGGGAGGGGAGGGAGGAGGGGGGGGGGAAGGAACGGGGGGAGGGTGGAGGGCGGGAGAAGGGGGGGAGGTGGGGGGAAGGGGGAGAAGGGGGGGGAGGAGGCGGGGGGCTGGGAGGGGGGGGAGGAAGGAGGGGGGAAGTGAGGGGGAAGGTTATGGGGAGGGGGGAAAATGATTTGCATACTCGAGAGGGTAATTAGGTAAACAAAATGTGTAGTAAATAAAGGCACTCGATTACTATCATTATAAATAATAAGATTACTATTAAAAACTAGTGACAGAAGTATAACGTTAATCCAATGCTTTCCACCAATTTAAAGGTTACAATTATATTAAAAACATATTATAAAATACATTACTAGATGCATAAGAATGAAATAGGCATGTAATGTGGACATTGAGGACCAGTTAAAATAAGCCTAGTAATATAGAAAACGTAAAATAATAATTTAAACCCATAAATTCTACATAATATAACTAAAAAATGATGCTATGAAAATCATTGAATCTAACCATTGCTAAACACAACATAAATGTACACAAGATATTGCTTATATAATGAACAAAAAGGCTTGATAAAAGTGTGGATGATTCTTATTACACAAGGTCCATTACAAGATATATAAAATATCGTGTCTTGGTAACTAAATAAAATATACTAGAAATAATTCAATGAACAGACCAATGAACAGATATAAATACATAAATCAAATCCGCATCATTGACATATAGGTGTCACGTTGTGACTCTTCCTTTTGTTGAGCTTAGATAAATAATACAATAACATAACATATGAAATTAAACTTACTTTCATA